>OX940885.1:0-1200000 GCA_954871355.1 Cabera pusaria | reverse complement strand
CTGCAAGGCCTTGCTTCTAGCCAAATTTCATGATTCTAGGATAACAGGAAGTACCCTATAGGTTTTCAAACCAAAACCTAAAGGGTACCTAGAATTGTCAATTTTGGTCAAAAGCAAGGTCTTACAGCACAAGTAAAGGAAACTTTCCGAAAAATAAAAAAAGTTGAAATTTAAGATAATATTTGGTACTTACAAGTTTTCGCGAATATCTAAATTTGCCCATATCTTTTTATCGTGTTAACTCAGGACCTTGATTTTTATACACCTAATAGGGACTATAGACATCACGATCTAGTATACATTTTAACTTGCTAGGTAACCCGTTCCTGAGAAAATCGGTGGTGACACACGGACAGACAGACAGACGGACAGACAGACAGACAAGAAAGTGATCTTATAAGGGTTCCTTTTTCACCTTTTGAGGTACGGAACCCTAAAAATGACTAAAGCGGCATTTGAAACGATCTTAAATTATAAGATATCCACTTGGCTAGCTGCTGAGTAGAGATGCAAGGGCGAGGGCGAAGGGGCGAAAACGCGGCCACGGCGAGACAATACCGCGCGCCTCTTGAGGTTAGGTTAGGTTAGTCCCGACGCGAGGCGATTACGTTACGATACTTGTACTGTTCATTATTCTGTGGTTACGATTTATTTTTGTGCCAAAGTCCTCTAGACGAGTAGGTTTACCTAAAATGTCATTACCCAAAAATCTGAAAATCTTGTTTGACAGTTATCAAGTAAACAACTAACAGACTTTTTCTATAAACGAGCACAATAAAGTTAAGAAAGAAAGTGGCGTGCTGGTGAAACCTGTCAGTTCTGTCGGCAATAGCCCAATGGATAAGATGTCGGTCTGGCGATCGAGAGTTCGTGAGTTCGAGCCCTACCCCACTCATTGCACTCCAGACACAAGCATATTTAGCTTAGTTGGAGGGGTTAACAAGAATACTAGTAATGTGGACGGATCCCCCATTGCGAGTAATCTTTAAAAATAAAAGCTTTATCCCCATGTTTCACCCTTTAATTTATCCCTTCTGTAACATACTTTATAGTTGATAATTTAGTATATATACCCGATTGTACAAACTTGATCTGAGTAATAAACATAGCAGCGCTACGCGGTTTCACCCGCGTAGATTCCGTACCCAGGAGAATACGGGTATAAAATAAAGTGATATAATTTTTGAAATCGGTCCAGTAGTTTTTGAGTTAAATCGTAACAAACAAACAAATATTCAAATCTATCCTCTTTATAATATTAGTTTAGGTAAATGTGAATGTTTTTTTTTGTCCTGTAACCTGTTGGTAAGCTATGGGTCGAGGATGGTAGCACGCTAGGCCTAGAATGAGAAGCACTCAAGTACTTATACTCAAAGATGTTTTTCCTTCACCGTAGGGCCGCTGTGAAATGCGCACATAATTTTTCGATAGAGAATCCATATATCCAAAAATCCACCGCGGGCATTTCAACCCGCTACCTTTGGCGTTAAAGCCGACCATTCTCGCACTGCGCTACTGGGTGATCTGAAGATTAGGATGAACAAATGGATACTTTATGACGCGGGCGAAGTTGCGGGGTACAGCTAGTGTACAGTAAATGTATAGAATGCCTATGTGCCTATGTAGGTACACAGCATGGTTTTAGTCATGGATGCACTCAAAGTTTATTACCTTATGTTACAAAGTCACTGAGTTATGTTAATGTAATTTATTATAATTTATGTAGGATTTTTCATTTCGATAGATAGCAACACTAATTTGTAGACGAAGATATATTATCTGTGTAATCTTTGGAACGTTTTTATGCTTTACATCCAAAGCCTGTTTTATTTGTACGCGGAACATCAAAAGTGTAAGCGAGTAAGAAAATCTAGTTGCTCTCTCTCTAATTTTTTCACGACGAAGAAAAAACGTGTGTGTACGGAATTGTATCGTTAAATATTAAGAATTACTGAAATAAAGTGAAAAAGCTTCTGCAAAACAGCCTTTTACTGGACAGCAAGCTCTACCCCACCCCACCCCACAACTCTCGTCCGGGATTATTCCGAGAAAAAAGTTTGGGTGTGACGACGACGAAAAACGTGGCAAAGAAGGCAGCTGTAAGACGTGGCTGGCCGGCTCTTTTACCACAATAAGACGAAGAAAAACAACGATGGCGGAAGCGGCAGACGGCAAAAATACGCACAACGACGCAAAATGTTTTACGACGATGGATGCAGTTCCAACATACACCGGAGACGACTTAACCTATACGTCCACAAAATGGACGCAAGATCTAGAAGATAATGCGGAGATCTTTGGATGGTCAGCGCAACAGAAGCTGATAATCGCTCGTAGATCGCTTAAAGGAACAGCTGAATTATGGTTGAAGACTGAAAGAACTTTTAAAACATACGATGAATTAAAGGCGGCACTGCAGCGTGAATTTCCTGAGGTCATCGATAGTAAGCGTATGCACGAGATAATGAGCAGCCGAAAAAAGCGTGCTGGAGAAACTTACTACCAATATTTATTAACTATGAAAGAACTTGGTAAACGAGCAAAATTCCCCGATTATGTTGCGGTGCAGTACATTATAGATGGCATCATGGATACTGAGATAAACAAAATTATGTTCTATGGGGTGACGACGTATACACTCCTCAAAGAGAAACTATCTCTTTATGAAACATTCAAAGAAAAGAGTAAAAAACAAGAATTAAAGAGTCAGCGGACAATTATGAAACCGACCAAAGTCAAAGAAGCAGATGGAAAAACAACACAACGCTGCTTCAAGTGTGGCGAGTTAGGGCATCTTTCTAGTACATGTTCTCATAAGATTAAATGTTTCAGATGTAACGGCTATGGTCATATAGGCAAAGATTGTACTAATGTTATCCAGAGAGATATACCACCGTCTACGAGTCAGAAGTCAACCATGGGCCAGCGGTCGATGCTCATACAACAAGAGTCCTCGGAAAGAACGGTAAACACTGAGAAATCAATATGTGATATTGCTTCAGGTGAGCGTTCAGACTATTTAAATGTCAGTCAATGCGGTCAGTGTTCACATAGTCAAAATATAAATGTTCTTAATGTCGGAAAGTGTTCAAATTTAAATCAGAGCGTTAAGAGTATTCAGATTAAAGACATAACTGTAGATAACTGTTTAATAGATACAGGTAGCGAGTTAAATTTGTTAACGTTGGATTTATTTAGTAAATTAAATGTAACTAAGTATGATGCTGAAGAGATGTTAATGACGGGACTGGGTTCATGTAAAGTTTATTCGATTGGTAAATTCAATATTCAAATGAAGATAGATGGCCACAGCTATGATGTTATGTTTTACATTGTTCCAACTAATGTTATTCCGTATACGGTGATATTAGGTCAACCTTTTTTGATGAATACAATTACAGTAATTGATAAAGGTGAAATTGAAGTAAGGCCACAGTTTTATGATAGTTCATACCTGATGTGTGTGCTTTCTTCAGAAGAAGATATAGCTATTTCCAGCGAAAAACCTATCGTTCAGGATATAATAAAAAATTATAGGCCGATACAAACTAAAGAAGCCCCTATAAAGATGAAGATAATTTTAAAAGACGATATACCTGTCACACAGCGACCAAGACGACTCGCTCTGACTGAAGAAGAAGTTGTGAAGCATCAGATTGATGAGTGGTTAGAAAAAGGCATTATACGCCCCAGTTATTCAGAATATGCAAGTCCACTTGTATTAGTAAAGAAGAAAGATGGAACCAACCGAGTTTGTGTTGATTTCAGAAAAATTAACCAGAAGATGGTTAAGGATGAATATCCTTTACCGATTATTGATGATCAGATAGATAAGTTGAGCAAGGCTCGAGTATTTAGTACGATAGATCTCAAAAATGGATTTTTTCATTTGCCGATTGAAGAAGACTCGATAAAATACACAGCGTTTGTGACCAACAACCCTGAAGGTCAATATGAGTTCCTAAGAGCACCATTTGGACTCTCAATATGTCCAAAATATTTTACACGGTTTATAAACATTATATTCTCAGATTTTATAAGAAAAGGAATTATTTTAATTTTCATCGATGATATAATTATATTAGCAGAAGACGAAGATCAAGCAGTTCAGAGACTCCAAGATGTCTTGAAAGTTGCAGCTGAATATGGTCTTGAAATCAACTGGAAGAAGACACAAATACTACAGCAATCAGTCGAATACCTAGGACACATTGTTTCAAATGGAACGGTTAAACCATCATCAGAGAAGACTAACGCAGTTATGAGATTTCCAGAGCCAAAGAGTTTAAAAGTAGTACATAGTTTCATCGGATTGACATCCTATTTCAGAAAATTTATTCAAGATTATGCTACGATTGCTAAGCCACTGAGTGATTTACTAAAACGAGGAGAATTCTATTTTGATCAAGAACAAAGATGTGCATTTGAAAAATTAAAAGGTAAATTATGTTGTGAACCTGTTCTTAAAATTTTTGATGTGCAGCTAGAGACAGAACTTCACACGGACGCATCTAAGCATGGATATGCAGGCATTTTAATTCAAAAAGATCCGGTAGATTGTAGTATGCATCCAGTTCATTACATGAGCAGAAAGACGACAGAGTCTCAGCAAAAATATAGTAGCTATGAACTAGAAGCAATGGCTGTTATAGAAGCGGTGAAGAAATTTCGAAGAAATCTAATTGGAATTCCATTTAAGATTGTAACAGATTGTGAAGCATTTCAGAAAACACTTTACAAAAAAGATGTATCAGCTAAAGTAGCTAGATGGATATTGTTCCTACAAGATTTCAACTACGTTATTGAGCATAGAAAAGGTGATAAAATGCAACATGTCGATGCGCTTAGCAGAAATATATGTGTGGTGAATACAGAACTACATGCTAGAATAAAGAAAGCTCAAGATGAAGACAACAGCTTAAAAGCAATTAAAGAAGTTCTCAAGAAGAGTGAATATGAAGATTATTTTTTAGAAAATGATGTAATTTATAAAGGAGTACAGAAGAAGTTGGTGTTACCAGAGATGATGGACTTAGAAATGATCAGAAGAGTGCACGGAGGAGGACATTTTGGGAAGAAGAAAATCAAAGATATAATAGAACGAGATTATTATATAAACCAGTTGGATAGTAAAACTGAAAAAGTTATATCAACATGTGTACCATGTTTACTGGCAAGCCGAAAAGCAGGAAAGAAAGAAGGACTTTTAAACCCTATTGAAAAAGGAGATTTACCATTATATACTTTGCATTGTGATCATTTAGGACCATTAGATGCAACCAAGAAGTTATATAATTATATACTAACGGTGATTGACGGATATACAAAATTTGTTTGGATTTATCCAGTTAAAACGGTGACAGCTAAAGAAACCGTAGACAAAATTAAACAACATCAAAAAGATTATGGCAACCCAAGACGAATAATAACTGATCGAGGTACAGCTTTTACAGGAAATGAATTTCAGCAGTATTGTTTAGAAGAAGAAATTGAACACCTTACCATAACAACAGGAATCCCACGTGGTAACGGTCAGGTAGAAAGGATGAACCAAATTATTATATCTGTACTGGCTAAAATGTGTATAGAAGAACCAGGACATTGGTACAAGTATGTCAGCAAACTTCAGAGAGTTATCAACAGTACATACCAGCGATCTATCAAAACATCACCATTTGAACTGTTAATGGGAACCAAGTTAAGACTAAATGAAGACATCAAAATTTTAGAATACTTAGAAGAAGAAAATATCAAAGAATTTACAGAGAGAAGAGAAGAATTAAGAAAGCAAGCAAAAGCTCAAATATTAAAGATTCAAGAGGAAAATAGAAAAACCTATAATAAAAACCGGAAAGACGGAGAAAAGTACAAAATAGGCGATATAGTAGCCATACAAAGGACGCAATTTGGAAATGCTTTAAAATTAAAACCAAAATTCTACGGACCATACAAAATCACAAAGGAGCTAGGAAAAGATAGATATGAGGTCGAAAAGCTAGACCGAGGTAAGGGAGGACCGACAAAGACCACATCCGGAGTAGACTACATGAAGCGGTGGCCTTAGTTCAAACTTACCTGTATAAAGTCATCTACTTTACATTAAAATTTATTTTAAAATACTTGAAAGCATATTGGGCATGGCACTCTATCTCATTATTGTTATAACTTAAATTCATGAAGAAACAACAAAATTGTTATTGAATTCTGTATAATTATACTACATATTGAAACAATGTATGTAGTAAGAGTTGTGATTGTAACAACACATAAGGGCAAAACCTTTGGTGTTAAGAAGCTCATAACAAATAGTATGTACTTATTTGTTTATGTAAATGAAGAATTATGTTTCAAAGATGTAATTTGTATGTAAACCTAAAATAATGTATGTTTTCTAATCTATTTAAATAAGATGCATGTTAAGATAAGATTGTATATTTACTACTTATAGTTAAAACCTAAACCTTACTACCTAATTGCATAATTTTAAAATAACCTATGTATGTTTTAATGAGAAGTTAGTTAAAAGAATAGAAGTTATGTTTAAGTCGTTTGTTAATTAATAATTGTTAAGGATATGGTTATGGGTAAGAAATAATAAGAGATTAGTTTCAAATAGTGTATTGTGTAAAAAAGGGTTTCAAGTTAAAATAAGCTGTAAGAAAGTAGATTATTAATTTATTATAAGTACATTGGCACCAGTTATTAAGTTATTTAAGATGTAAGTTTTAATGCAGAATTGTTTATGTTAAGAGTCAATATTGTGTCGAAGTTAAGCATCAGTTAATAGTTTTGTGTATTTTTTGAAGATCCGTATAAGAGCTTTGTTTAAATTGTAAAGCGAAGAGAAATTTGTAATATTGTAACGTAGAGTCATATGAGAGAGCTAAATTTGTTTTTGTTTAACTTAACGTAGAAGCAGTCTGAGGCCAGACTATATTGCAGGAAGGCCGAGTTGTAGGATTTTTCATTTCGATAGATAGCAACACTAATTTGTAGACGAAGATATATTATCTGTGTAATATTTGGAACGTTTTTATGCTTTACATCCAAAGCCTGTTTTATTTGTACGCGGAACATCAAAAGTGTAAGCGAGTAAGAAAATCTAGTTGCTCTCTCTCTAATTTTTTCACGACGAAGAAAGAACGTGTGTGTACGGAATTGTATCGTTAAATATTAAGAATTACTGAAATAAAGTGAAAAAGCTTCTGCAAAACAGCCTTTTACTGGACAGCAAGCTCTACCCCACCCAATCCCACATTTATATTCTTTTCTACTTCATCAAACATCAACGTTCAATTTAGTGCCGATGATTAATATGGCAGGTACTTGATATAACCTTTCTAGACTTGTTTTACATATGTTAATATACTGTGTAAACAATTCAAAGCACTGACTACACAAGTAGCGTGAGTCACGGTGTTTATCTCGATATCTCCTGAGATACTTATGAGATATTGATATACTAACATTTACAACATTGGTAAAACACATGGCAAATCACTAGACATATAACTTAACGGCTCCGTGGCTTAGTTGAGGCAGCGCTCGGCCACATGACAGCGATCACGGGTTCCAGTCTCAGCGGCGGCAGTTTAGTCAAGCTATTTTTTCATCGGTATTCATTTTATAACTAGCGACCATATATCCCTACATTTTTTACATGAGCCTCATCGAATATGAGTATAATGAGTATGAGTATGATTAACATATTCAGCAATTATCGTCATATTTCAATCAATTTACACAAAACCTTAACGGATTATATATCGCGAACAGACAGACAGACGGCGGGGGAAAGCCCCCGCCGCGTTCTATAATAATAATAATAAGTTCTATAATTTATATATTTAAGACGGGAATTTAACGTGACTCGCACTAGTAGTCAAGTGCGAGGCTGAACGCGTCGGCGAGCGTCCCGCACTCAAGATCCTGAAGAAGACCTCCGGATGAGGCCGAAACATATGTCGATCGCTATATCGACATCGCGTAAGTAACGTTAAATTCCCGTCTTAAATCTATAAGTTTAAAATGAACGTGAGTTTTTATAATAAAGTTCTATAACATGTAGTCATAACACTTTTGCTGAGCCGATGTTAGGTAATAAGGTACCGCAAAACTTTTTGGCAATAATTATCATCATCAATTATCATCAGGTCAATCAATACAATAGCCCAATGGATAAGGTGTCGGACTGGCGATCGAGAGGTCGTAAGTTCGATCCCCACCCATTACACTATTGACGTGAACCCACTCCAGACACAAGCATATTTAGCTTAGTTGGAGGGGTTAACAAGAATACTAGTAATGTGCAACCAAGATTGCGAGTAATCTTTATAAAAAAAAAAGTAATAATCAATACAATAGTAAATTGCTCTTCAGTTTTCAATTAAATCATATATACCCTAATTTCAGTAATAAAAAATACTGCACAAAAATCTTACTGCATTAGTTTTTCGTAGGTTTTCAGTTTCGATTTGTAGGCGTCTGAATTTATGAGTTTTTTCAGTTCCCAATCATATTTTGGGCATTCTTTCTTCATAGCCAAAATGTTATCATCTTGCTCGGGCTGCGTGTGGACTGGAATGGGTTGCCAATAAATACCGTTTTTCCAAATCGCCTTGTTGATAGGTGGGTAAAAACCTGTTGAAAAAAAATCCTCATGTATGGAGTACTGCTGTCACATCTGGATGTGACGTGATGTGATGTAGCAAATGGATGGGTCAGCAAAATACCAGCTGTAGGTATTGGAGTTATTTAGAGGAGAGCCAAAAAACTCATTAACGACAACCTTGTAGGCTTCAGAGTCTTGAGCTTCGCCGCAAAGTCGCCAGTTTATCGGTCTTATTTTGGAGAGTGTGCCTTCTAATTGCTCGAATTAATTCCACCGTCACGCTTTTTCCATCGTACCACCAGACGCACAGACATACGCTATCGATACATGGTAAATATTACATTCTGGCGCTTTCTGTCCCACATATATCATACGCACAGCGAAGGAATGGAATTTCACTGCGAGAGTTTTACCATCCCGGGGTCTTCAAATCACGAGTGAACAGGTATCTTTTAGGCAAGTGTGCTGTAACGTCGATCACATCTTCACTTAACATCCGGAGAAATAGTGGCCAAAAGCTTATCTACTATAAAAAAATCTGCAAGATCGAAAATAATAAGAATACAATAAAAAAAGCTATGATCTATGTAGTGCGCTTGTTTATAGCGTTGATAAGACCTTGACCTTCGCAAACGACTGACAATCATTGGTTAGTGCCACTCCAATGCACCCGATAACTTCCTTGTTATAAAAAATAGTGTAAAAAGATGGAAAACGAATTAAACAAAAAAAATAAAATTTAAAGGCAGCTCAGCTAGTTAACTCACAAGAATAAGCCACAAACCACTCGCTAAGCCAAACTTACAAGCTATTTTCAAGAGTCATCACGTACCATCTTGTGGCGAAGGCTTGACGAATTTCAGCCTCGGGAACAGGCCGGGTTCCGATCGGGATATGGCACTATAGATCATATCCATACAATTCGTCCGGTTATTCAGAAGAACTAAGAGTTTAATCGGCCCCTGAGCCGTTATGAAAAGTATGGTCTGTTTTGAAATCTTGGCAGCCACGCCAAGTCTACCGGCGATATATCCCAAGTGCTAAGGTGCAACTACACAACGCCGCTACCATGGCCGTCTAAGTACAGAACCAGCACCCAGAACCTGTCTTAATGCATCATGGCACGAGACAAGTGATGTCATATCCCCTAAATTGTCCAAAAATGCATTCAAAGTCAAAGTCAAAGCATTTATTCAGTATATGGGCAAATTAAAAATTAGCACTTACACACGTCAAATAACATTAAATAGATCATATTCAACAAAAAATATAGATATAACAGAAACATAACGCTTTGAATTTACAAAAAAAAAACAAAGGTATTGAGCCATTCAGCTTTCATCTAGACGTCGAACGTCACACTTAAAACACATGTTTAATTCCCCTTATTAATGTAGGGCTGCCAACCGTACCATTACGTGCACCCGCAACCCAGTGCATGTTTCAGTACTTCAGACAATTTTTATCCAAAAAATCCTGAAAAGCACCCCACGCTTTTTTACAATAAAATCATTTTTTCTTACACTATTTTTAATTCAAATTTATTAAAATTTATTTTCTATTTTTTAGTTGGATTTTCTATAAAAGCGTATTTTTTTTAATTTATGATAGTGATTTATTTTTAAGATATATTTGCATGTAGGAGAATCACGAGCAAGATAATTAAAAAAAAAATGCAGATGCAGTGTTCTACCAATTAAAGCATTTTTGTCAGTTGCAATTGCTAACAGTCAACTGTAAAATAATAAAAAGTTATAATATACTAAAACTATAATAAATCTGAATAAATTAAAGATTAATAAACTAAAAATAAACGCAACTTTTTATATTTTTAACCGACTTCAAAAAAAGGAGGAGGTTTCTCAATTCGACCGTATATATTTTTTTTTTTATGTTTGTTCGCGGATAACTTCGTCGTTTATGAACCGATTTTGATTATTATTTTTTTGTTCGAAAGGAGATATCCCAAGTGTGGTACCATGGTAATTTTATCGAGGTATGATAAGTATCTCCAGAGATATTGAGATAAACATCTCAAAATTGGTACTGAAAATGAATAGCGCGGCATTGAAGTCGGTTCTTTTTTAGTTTTTAAACGATATTATACTAGCTGTGCTTTTTACTACATCGCCATCTATAAACAGTTGTTTACCTTATATTAATTATCTACATACACCTTTACCATAACACCTTTTTGTTAACGTTCACTTAGTTGGAATTAGAAGTTCGTTAGATGGCGTTGTAAATAAGCACGCGGCTCCTGTGTTTTAATAAACGTTTAATATTGACACCGTAATATAATATAATAATATTATATATAATAATATTACTGTGGTATTGTACTACGGTTCGGAAACCTCTTTCGGACTCGCACTTGGCCAGTTTTATTGTTAAGGTTACCGTGGCACCAAACTAAAAAAAATCGCATACTGAACTATAGCGTAGTTACAGGGGTCTACCACACGGTCTAAAATATTACTATTTGAATTTTACTACGCTTGAGAGATAGCTTTTTTATATATCTGCAGTATACTTGGTAAATCAGAAACAAGAATGATTATAAACTGCCGACTACGTGTTCCGGCAGCTATCCTTGAGAGCCAATTCCAATTCTAGGCCTAGTGTGCTACCATCCTCGACCGCAACATCACTTACCAACAGGTGGGATAGTGGGCAAATGCTAGCTTATATTACATAAAAAAAAGTTACACGTATGTTAGATAACCTGTGAATACATCTTCGTTCAATTTCTAAGATAACTTTCGCAAGTTGCCTTCTGACTCCAGATAAACACATTACTTACCACAAAAAAATATTGAAGTCAATAGGCCAACCCTTATCCAAAACCCAAATCGAAAGGTTCACTTTTTAAGGTATATACATAATTGATGCGAAATAAGTCCGAAATAGATTATTCATAGATTTATTAAAGGTAAAGTGTGATTTAGAAAGCGTGCTTAAAATTATCTTTAATATTCCGCCTGAACGAGCATTTATCGAGCATGAAAAGCTGGGCATAGCCTACAAATAGAAGAAAGAAAGGAAGAAAGAAAAAATGTTTTTTATATTTTATATGCTAGCGTTAGACCACTATCTCGTCTGGTGGTAAGCAATGACGTAGTCGAAGATGGTGATCACGCTTGGCCTAGAATACTCGGACTCTCAAGGGATGTGTGCTGCCGGAACACCGTAAGGTTATGGCGGCAGATTTTCTCCTTGAAAAGCTACATTTTGATAGCAAGTCAGGCGGAACATCGATATAATATGCTCCTGGCACCTGTGCACGAACACCCGTGCTAAGATATGAAGCAGCGACCTCTCGCTTAGGCGTCAAGCCTTTACGCCAACGGGCTCTAAAAGCTCCGTCTTCGATTATTTTTAATCTTTTAACCATTGCCTTCTGCTATAATGCGTATGTCGTCTGACACATAGTAGCGTATATATTCAACTAAATGTCTACAAGGTAATCGAATCTGCGATAATACTATTGGTATTTATTTCTTAAAAACTGAAATAATTACCATTACGAAGCTCTTAATACATTTCTAGCAAGATTTTTAAATCGTAATTGGTGTTTTTTGCCTTTTTCTATTTAAACAAAATGTTGATTACATAAAAATGTAGCAAACTTGCTTTTTACCCCCGGGGTGAAAAAGCTTTCTAGTTTTTAATAATAAATTATAGAAATCTAATGGGCCACTAGCGCACATCGCTAAAGAGAAAGCTAATTTATTTGCTGCTCTATTTGCGGAGGCTACACGCTTTATTCATTATAATAAGCTTTCCTCTGTTCACTGTTATCATGATTTTCGAGCCGTAGTCTACACTCTTAAACATATCTACCCAACGATTACCG
This sequence comes from Cabera pusaria, assembly GCA_954871355.1. Classification (NCBI taxonomy): domain Eukaryota; kingdom Metazoa; phylum Arthropoda; class Insecta; order Lepidoptera; family Geometridae; genus Cabera; species Cabera pusaria. Next base: position 1,187,533 of record OX940885.1, on the reverse strand, counting down.
ATTGTACGACAAATGTGACCAGCCCATTGCCGGTTCAGCTTGATAACGTTTTGATTGTACGACAAATGTGACCAGCCCATTGCCGCTTCAGCTTGAAAACGTTTTGATTGTACGACAAATGTGACCAGCCCATTGCCGCTTCAGCTTGATAACGTTTTGATTGTACCAATAATGTGACCAGCCCATTGCCGCTTCAGTTTGATAACGTTTTGAGTGTACGGAAAATGTGACCAGCCCATTGCCGCTTCAGCTTGATAACGTTTTGATTGTACGACAAATGTGACCAGCCCATTGCCGCTTCAGCTTGAAAACATTTTGATTGTACGACAAATGTGACCAGCCCATTGCCGCTTCAGCTTGAAAACGTTTTGATTGTACCAATAATGTGACCAGCCCATAGCCGCTTCAGTTTGATAACGTTTTGATTGTACGACAAATGTGACCAGCCCATTGCCGCTTCAGCTTGAAAACGTTTTAACAATTTTGATAACTTCATTTCAAATTGGATCCTTCAGAGAGACTCCGAGGGTAGTCTCCTGCATAGCTTGCAGAGCAACTTTGAGTGGTGAACCAGTCGCACCATCAGCATCCACGTCACAGGTCCGTAAGTAATAACAGGTAGGACACACTCATTAAAGACGTTTTTCATCAGGCTTTGTGGTATGGGCGATGAAAAGACTCGACGAAGTTTTCCAAAGCTGCACATCCTAGCTGTATCCTTCTGAGATCTTCCTTTTCAAAGTTGTCCAAATTGCAAGGTTTGCTCAAGGTGGTCATATTCGTAAAAAACTTCGATAGAAACTCCGTTAAGAAGTAAAATTTCTCCGGGTACTGAGCCGTGCAGAATATTCAGTGAGGGTAATCAGAATTAACTGCAGATCCTGCACGGTTTCAGTCACGATTACGATGTCGGCTGCAAATCTCAGATGTGAGACGTACTCGCCGTTCATGTATACGTATATGCCCTTTTCTTTCAAATTCGATTAAGTTCGTCTTAAACATATTCTCCAGAGTTTAGTATACCATTTGAGTGATTTAACATCTCCTCCCTCCTCTCTCCTCTTGTCACACTACGCTATACGTAAGGGCACAGCATAAAATCATATTTTGTACTTGGACGGTCATAGTAGCGGTGCCATAAAGACCTCTCAGCACTTGGACGTATCTTAGGCTGAGCGCAGACTATAGACAAAACAGTCTTGATACAGAATAGTAATTTATTAGTTAATGCTACCCATAGACACTATACCACGCGGACGAAGTCGCGGGTACAGCTAGTATTGTATAAAAGAAAGATGAAGTAGGTATCTACATCTACTTACTGTATAACTTTTTTATTTATTTTTGCCATTGCATTGCATTTATTATTGCCATTTTTATTTTTATTTAAACAATATTATGCAGCTGACAGACGGACTATCAGTTCCATTTGGATCATGATATGTACTGTGATCGGTATGCGTTTCTCTATGTTGTGTTTCACTATTTCACTTTTTTATTTTTTTATATAAAAATTGTCTGAAGTACTGAAACACACAGTTACATGTATGGTTGGTTTTAACCTACTTTAATTTTTTTTTAAATATTCTGACGTAAACGATTGGATGACAGCTGAATGGTTCATTACTTTTTTTTTCCAATTCAAAGCGTTAAATTCTGCTTTTGCTATGTTTACTTGATAATTGGTTATGATTTCTTTTTTGATTTTGACGTGTATATGTGCGTATATTTATACTGCCTACATACTGAATAAATGCTTTGATTCTTGATTCTTGATTCTAACTGAAGAAGACAAATGGTAGATAGGTAGATAATTGGTTGAGAGAACACAGTGTCCATTCTATACGTGGTATTGTTATCTGTTCTATGTCGCATCGTAGACAAAACAGTTTTGTTTACGCCGTGTGCGCAGCGTGATAGACCAAACTGTCTTAAGACAGTCTTGCGACCGACTTGTCTCGTAAAGACAAGTCTGTCTCAAGACTGCTTTGACTATAGTCTGCGCTCAGCCTTATCAATTTGTCACCCTGTTTCATAGACCCCAGAACAGATCAGGTTTCAACAGAGTCAAAGCGTCCTCATAGTGTACAAGCGCAAAGCGTAGGGGCTGGTTATGCTCTTCTGCCTTCTACACAAGCTGCCACAGTATGTGAATATCTGGTACCGTTTTCTCTCCGAACCCAGCCGTTAGTAAACTGTCGAGCTAACTGCTAACTCGTATACCAGTGTAGAATTCGTTGACCAAAAAAAGGTGTAGTTCACTGAATGGTGGCACTCACCAGCTAGATTGGCCAGCGCAGACATCAGCGTTCTATCAACATCGGTGGAACGGACGAGAACTTCGGCAGGATCGAAGTAGGGTGACACCAGTTTCTGGAAAGGAATATACTGTAAGTAAATTCGCCAGGTATTTGCTTAGTTTTCATTATGATAATAAGCATTTAGCTATCAATATTCGGTTTTAATCGGTGAGTCAGAGCTCGTAAATATCATTTCGATGATCGGGAGCAAGAATTCAACGAGTCTAATCTCAATTATTCCATGCACAGACTTAGGATTTACTACGATTGATAGTGAATTCTAGGTTTGTGATTCCATGCCTGAATCTTACTTGTGTAAAGGTAGTAAGGTACGGCCACACCGCGGCGTCCTTTACGGGATTTGGAAATTTAAAGCTCCGAGGTAACACTTTACTCATTTGGAGGCGGAATGGTGGATGGAAATACTTATTTCCATCAAAAAAGTCCCTAGGGGCTAAGTAAGCTAAGTAAACCTTTTTTTTTTCTTGTGCCAAAATTGTATGGTGGTAAAAAATTACATAAAAACTTTATTTTTTCAAATTGTTCAATGATCCTATGATGTTTTGTTACCACTTTAGAAGTCCACTTTCAGATGATTGGCTTTGAGAAATGGTTTTAGGAACCTCAATGTCATTTTTAAAGACCTATCTATACCCATGTACACCCATGTACGTATAGGTTTGAAAAAAGATTTTTTTAGTTTCAGTTTTATGTAAGGGAAACCCTCTTTTAATCTTTTAATTGTAATTTTGAATAAAAATTGTAAAGCTGTTCACAGAATACCCATTATTACTACTATTAACCTATTAAGTTTCAACTGTGTAGTCTTAATAGAGTCGGAATAAAGTGAGTGTGACATATGGACAGACAGACATGACGAATCTATAAGGGTTCCGTTTTTTTCCATTCGGTTACGGAACCCTAAAAAGGGGGAATGCAACAACACGCCACTCTCCAGTGCCTATGTATCCATTACAGCTTTTAGCGAGATGGGCTGTCAGTCGGTCCATTGTAACGCCAATAGAAGTAAATAAAATAAGCCTTTAAGCCATGTGTCAGCCATCAGCCAGTGCATTAGGTACCAAGGTCAGACAGAGTTTCTGGGAAATCATTACATTTTTATAATAACTTATAGGTTAGCGTTTGACCACTATCTTACCTATTGGTAAGTGATGATGCGGTAGAAGATAGTAAACACGCTAGGCCTAGAATGGGAAATGGCTCTCAAGGATAGCTGTCGGAACACATTAGAATCGAATGTTTTCATCTAATGATTAGACGTTTTTGGCGACAGATATTCTAACTTGAGGGTAGTAGCTAGTCAGGCGGACACTAGATAGTGTCCTACCAACCTGCGGGGGTTGTTGGTGTCTTAACGATGTTTTTCCTTTACAGTTCACAGTAAAAAGCGCATATAAATGTATCAATAGAAAAATCAATTGGTGCACGGCGGGGATTGAACTCGGCACCACAGCCGACCGTTCTCCCACTTACACCACCGGGCCCTCAAAAATCTTTTTATGTCATTATAGTATCACAATAAAATGTTTACATTTGTAATGACAAAAAGGTCATCAACAAGATTGTTTGATGGCTGATAATGGTGATGATAGTCATGACTTTTAGGAAGATATATTTATAAAGTGACACTTTTACATCGCCTCATTTTTTTTTGTTTATCTATCGCATGTCGCCGGTGCTTTTTAGTGGATATGATGTATGACATTTAGGTCTAGCTGTGATTGGCGGACGTATCCGCAGCCATATTTGTATACATGCTTATGTGTCTTACAACTGCTGTCAGCTATACATTAACAAAAGTTCCACTTGCGTGGTTCACACGTGAATTCTAAAAAACACCACACGAAACTTTTTTTTAATTTTTCGAAAGCTGGTTCTTGCGAATGCATTAGTGTTAAAAGTTAGTAGTTAAGTATTGTGGAAAGTTTTAAGCCAACTTTTCCATAGTATATTTTTCATTTCACTTACAATTTTTCTAAAAGCCCACGTAGAATCATTACAAAGTCGATACAATAAACATATATTATTTACTTGTATTTATTTAGAACTAGACTTCAGAGTTATCATTTTATGTCCAGAAAGCAATTCAGTGTTAGACATATATAATGCATAGTGCGTAAATATTTACGTACTCTATGGCGTCCTTGCACATAAACACAGTATATCATCATATTTGAAACAATTTGCACAAAACCTTGACAAATTATATAGACGCAGTATAAAACAAGTCCCCCGCCGCGTCTATCTGTTTGCGATATATGTACTCAAAATCTACAGGACGGATTTTCATGCGGTTTTCATCAATAGATAGAGTGATTCATGAGAAGGGTTAAGGTATATAAATTGTTAAGGTTTTGTGTTATTTGGTTGAAATATGACGATGATTGTTGAAGACGTTAATTCATACTTGACGCAAAAAACTGATTCCAATATGCAGCATATACATAGGTATATATATCAGTTTTTTGGGTAGATCATAGGCTCTACCCGTGCAAAACTGGGGCGGATCGCTAGTCTAATACTATAAGAAACTTTGTCCTGACATGCTGACTGACTGACTGACTGATAGCTAACGCACAGCCTAAACCGCTGGTCGTAGAGACTTGAAATTTGGAGGGTATATTTGTTTTAGTACGTAAGGGTGTACTAAGAAAGGATTTTACACAATTAACCTCTTTAGGGGATGAAATAGGGGTTTAAAGTTTGTATGGAGAAACAAGATTAGATAGTCTTTTCTATTTTTAACGCGGGCGAAGCCGCGGAGGACTTCTAGTTATATTATAAATCCGTAAATTTGTTAAAGTAAATATTAATATGTTTGAGACTATCGTTATGAAGTTTTTGAATAGAAAATACTATCTGATCTTGTCTCTCCATACAAACTTTGAACCCCCGTTATCCCCATCAGGCGTGAATTTTGAAAAATCCCTTTTCAGAGGTAACTAAAGTTGTAATAACTATCTGCATGCCAAATTTCAGCGCAATCCAACACAATATTGATTTTCACACTTTGTTACCCCATTTCATCCTCTTAGGGGTGGATTTAAAAAAAACCTGAAACACGTATTTACTAATTTTTTTACTGGAGCACTTGCGTAAAGTTTCGGATAGAAAAGACTATCAAATCTTGTTTCTACTATCTAATCTTGTTCTTACAAACTTTGAGCCCCCATTTCATCCCTTTAAAGGGTGAATTTTGGAAAATCCTTTCTTAGTACACCCCTACGTACTAAGACAAATATACCCTCCAAATTTCAAGTCTCAACGACCAGCGGTTTAGGCTGTGCGTTGTCTGTCAGTCAGTCAGTCAGTATGTCAGGACAAAGATTCTTATAGTATTAGATTAAGATAATTTAAAAACTTAAAAAATTGGTTGTCTGTAAAGTTGGTTTACGAAAATCATAACAAAACATTGCTAAATGTAGAAAAAATTCAAACTATGAAATTACCTATAACATTAATTATAATTAGGGTTTAAGGTCTCAAAAAGGTCTCCCAGATTGTGTTATGGAGACACTTGAAGAATTATCTCTGTCGTCTACTGAGCACATAAAATTTCTAGGTATATATATTTATAGGATAGACACGAAACTTACATGGGCATATCAAAGAAATAGCAAAGAAAGTTAGTTCTGCAACATAATATAACAGCAATAAAAAAAAATGAAAGAACTAGGCGGTGTATAGGCACTTAGGCAGCTAGAGATACATATTTTGCGTATTTTCATTCAATTATGACCTATGCCATAATATTTTGGGGAATATCGGCAGATGCCAAGAGAATTTATATATTACAAATCTTTACAAATATTGTTATTCCTCGAACCAGGCTGTCGAAGATAGCAAAAAGCTTTCTGACCATATCTGTAAAATCTATATATATATAAAAGAAAGTCGTGTTAGTTACAACACTTATAACTCAAGAACGGCTGGACCAATTTTTATCATTTTTTACCCGACTGCGCGACGCAAAGGAGAGATAATGTGTTTTTATTTATGGAATTATCTTTGTCAGGAATAGGATAATAAGTATTAAAAACAATGAATAATAGACATTAAAAAAATATATAAGTCAAATTATTTTGCCAAAATGTTCCTGGGTTAAAAAACTGCCAATCATTTGACGTTCAATTGTTTATCCCGTCGATACGGTAAACCGCAAATTAATAAGGGTCATCACTCCACACGATTAGTGTATTTAGCCAGCGTCAATTACAAAAATTCTTCAAGTTTTTGTGATTTCAAGTCATGTACATTTTAAAAATGTTAAATTTTAAATACTGTCAGTAATGACAACTGTACAACATATATAACTGTATAACATATTTATTGATTGTCAAATATGCGTGCGTTCAGAAATGTATGCTTCCGAGTTTTTGGCGGGAACGTGGAAAAGTGTGTGTGATCTCATTGTATTTTTTCCTAAAACTGGTGTTCTTCCGCGTGTTAATGTGTAATAAATGTGGATTATTAAGCATTAAATGCCGGTGAATGTGTGCGAGTGTAGGAAAACAGCACAATGTTGAAAAACATGCTATTTGCGTTCTCACCAAAAATCCACTGAAAATCTTCAGTAAACACCACATCTTTACTGAAGATATGACTTAGACTAGACTTTTACTTGAAAACTGAGCTGAAATGTGACTTTAACTCATCTCTACGACCAAAATTGATAAACACTTGAAGAATTTTAATACTTGACACTGGCTAACTACACTAATTGTGTGGAGCCGTAATGAAACTTAAAAAAAATGTATGCTTATAAGCAATCTGCAATTAAGAAGACAATAATAATCAATGCCTAATCAGTAATCAGTTCAGTTTTATATTTTGTCAGTATGTACGTAAATACAGAGATATGCAAGAATGTGATAGCCAATTAATGAATGCTGTATGTATACAGTCTTATCCATAAGGCAAAAAAATATTAAACAGTTATTCATGAAGTAGGTAGGTACCTATACTTATTCAGAATTAAAATTAAATACTGGTGATTATATTTATACAATTAAAATTAAACTCAATCGAACTAATTTCAAGTTAATAACTTATCTATAACATTATTTCATTGCATCATGTCTTGCTGACACGCGGTTGAAGTACTTGATTGTTGTATTTTTATTCTATTTCTATATTGCCAAAACTTTTATTAATTACTTGATAATCAAAGTGCCACAATACGTTACTAAACTTAATATCTCTTTTGTATTCATTGTATTACGTTCATAAAAGCCTAAATTAAGTTCATCTAAAAGGTAACACGACATTCATTGTCTGTTAGGTGGTGACGAAGTTCGCCGGGCCAGCTAGTTATACATATAATAAAATATCTGACCATGTAAAAAATAAATTTGATAATGACTTTAAAAGTTGTATAAACGACATTTTATAATAATGTTTATTGAATATGATCTATTTTAATTTTATCTATTTTAAAGTTATTTGAGGTGTGTAAGTGCAAATTTTTAATTTGCCCATATACTGAATAAATGCTTTGACTTTTGACTTCCCCCACTCTCAATCTCCCTCCCCTTCCCCTCAGTTCCCTCTCCCCTTTCCCCGCACTTCCCTCTCCCCTTTCCCCACACTTCTCCCTCCCCTTCACTCCCCTCCCTCCCCCTTCCCCTAAAAAGTAGCCTATGTCCTTTCACAGGCTCTAGACTATCTGTGTACCAAATTTCATTCAAATCGGTTTAGTAGGTTTGGCGTGAAAGTGAGTCAGACAGACAGACAGAGTTACTTTCGAATTTATAATATTATATAAGTAAGGATAAATAAAACCCAGAGATGGCGCTAGCGTAGATTTTAATAGATCTCCTTTAAATATTGCCTAAATTATGAGATCCTGCATCGCGTAAACGATATTTTCCGCGATATTGAAACTGATGCACTTGCTTCATGATTAAACATCTCAAAAGTTGAACTCGTCCAAAAACGTTTTCTCTTTATAATATTAGTCTGGATAATACAAAGAAACATTCGTAGTATACAGTACTAGAAGTCCCCCGCGGCTACGCCCGCGTTAAAAACTCCTTTTATTTACTTAAAACTTTTCTTTTGTAAAAACGATTCTATCATTAAAGACATCAAATAAAAATTAGCCAAATTGGTTCACCTGTTTACATGTTATCGCGTGACTAAGACAAATCAGGATTCATATTTTTAAAACCCGAAAACCCAATAAAGCGCAATCCGAAACTATATTGATTTTCAGACTTTTTTACCCCAGTTCACTCTTTTAGGGTGGCATTTTGAAAAAGTCTGAAACTCGTATTTACTTATTTATTTACAGAAGTACTTGTGTGAAATGTCGAATAAAATGACTATCCAAAATTTGAGCCCCCGCTTCATCCCTTGAAGAGTGAATTTTGAAAAATCCTTTCTCAGCGGATACCTACGTCAAAATTTCTATCTGGATGCAAAATATCAGCGCAATCCGAAACAATATTGATTTCAGACATTGTTACTCCACTTCACCCTTTTAGGAATAGAATTTCAAAAAGCCTGTAACACGTATTTACTCATTTATTTACTAAACTACTTGTGTGAAGTTTCGAATATAAGAGACAATCAATTCTTGTTTCTCCATACAAACTTTGAACCCTCGCTTCATCCTCTTCAGGGATGAATTTTGGAAAACCTTTCTCAGAGGGAACTAACGTCGTAATTAATAACTATCTGCATGCCAAATTTCAGCGCAATCCGAAACAATATTGATTTTTACACTTTATTACCCCATTTCACCCTCTTAGGGGTGGAATTACAAAAAAACCTGAAACACGTCTTTACTTATTTTTTTACTGAAGCACTTATGTGAAGTTTCGGCTAGAAAAGACGATCTAATCTTGTTTCTCCATACAAACTTTGAACCCCCATTTCATCCCCTTAAGGGGTGAATTTTGGAAAATCCTTTCTTAGTACACCCTTACGTACTAAGACAAATATACCCTCCAAATTTCAAGTCTCTACGACCAGCGGTTTAGGCTGTGCGTTGTCTGTCAGTGAGTCAGTGAGTCAGTGAGTCAGTGAGTCAGTCAGTATGTCAGGACAAAGATTCTTATAGTATTAGATTACAATGGTTGCTATAACATCAAAATAAAAATACTCCTCACAAAAATCTGGCCAAGTGCGTGTCGGGCCACGCGCATTGTAGGTTTCCGTAGTAGTATAATATTTAACATAATTATTTTTCATTGTTAAATGTTCAAAACAAAAAAAAACATCTCAGAAAGGGGGGGGTCTCCGCAAGTTTTCCTTTAAGGGGGGGGGCTCTACCCCTTTCCCCCTACCCCCTAACCCTCCCACCCCTAAAACCGATTGGATTGGGCTCAGAGGTGCATCTTGGGAGAGGCCTACGTCCAGCAGTGGACTGACACGGGCTGATGATGTACTCGTATGTGTATAACTGAACTGTAACAAATGGACTTTGGCGGAAAAGTTTACTTTTCAGTACCAAGTTTTATTACTGTTCAGACCAAGTTTCAGGTGTTTATCTCCACATCTCTGCAGATACTTATCAGACCTCGATAAAACCCGGCCCTGGGAGAGTAGAGTCATCTTCTTTGCTTCTCACTTGGGTAACTCCTGTCTGGTGCGTCCACGTCGCGGGGGTGGGCATTTCTCTATTTCAGTAGGCCGGAATACGGAAATGGCCAAATTCAGCAGGGACCCAGTTCTGCGGGGTATAACGCAGAGTGTGTGACCCGTGCCCAGGGTTACGGGCGAAGTCCTCAACGGTGGATAGGGCGGAGACAATGGATGTCAGAACGGCCGACACAGCGGAAGAGGCAAGCCACAGAGGCGTTGTATCTGGACCCTGATGGAGGGCAGCGGTAGCCATCAGTACTGTATTAAAGCGCAAGGTAGTTATGTCCGGACCGGTTTAATATCAGATTTCTTCAGCCATTGAGTCTGAAGTACCGCGATGTAGAAAGCAACGGGATACTACTACATTATTCTTCCCATGAGAGTAAAATGATGAAAATGCAAGTCTATTCAAATGTACCTCTGCCTAGCGATCCGCGTGGCAACCGGCGCTTAGGGTTAGCCGGGACTCAAAGTGTTAAATTGGCTACCGGCCGCGGGAGTGTAGGCGACCAGGCACCCCACGAAAACTATATGACTGGAAGAAATCTCCAACTCCGGAAAAACACCCGCATAGGTACATGGAATGTACGTGGACTCCTTGACGAAGGCAAACTACACATTCTGGATAAGGAACTTGAAAGATGTGACAGTGTCATCACCGGACTAAGCGAAACACACTGGAAAAGCAGTGGCCATCACACACTAGAGAAACATACCATCTATTACTCAGGAGACGAAACAAGCAGCTTTTCAGGAGTCGCCATCCCCAAAACAATGGACTACATCTGTCTTAGGTTATAATCCTGTCAGCAACAGAATTATCACCATGAAACTCAGCGCGTCACCGACTCCATTAAACATCATACAAGTTTACGCACCGACTACCACGGCAAAAGATGAAGATGTAGAAAGTTTTTACGAAATGTTTTTGAAATTGAATCTACAATAACTACCATACCGAAGCGAGAACTCCTTATTGTCCTCGGCGATTTTAATGCTAAGGTTGGTGAAACAAAGATGGATATCGATCTTCGGAATATTGTGGGTAGTTATGGTCTGGGACAAAGAAATGCCCGAGGAGAACGACTCTTACAGTTTGCAGCCGACAATAGCTTTACTATAACGAACACAGTATTTCAACATCACCATAGAAGACTTTACACCTGGACATCTCCGAACGGAAAGCATCGTAATCAGATTGACTATATTCTTGTAAGAACCAGATGGCGTAGTTGTATAGCGAACACATACACACTGCCTGGAGCGGATTGTCAGTCTGATCATCAACTCCTAGTCTGCACTATTAAGTTGAAACTGCGAAACTCGGTACCCCGAAAAGCTAATAAGAAACTAGAAATAGTGAACAAGGCCGCATTTCTAGACAAAGTCTCTGCAGTTTAAAGTATGTGGCAGTTAGAAACAACTGAAGACAGCCCTGAAGCCCTTTGGCAAACTGCAAAAGAACAAATAAAAGAAAATATTCGCTGCACACAACCAACCCGAGACAAAACCACAACACTGGATGTCGGAAAATACCTGGAGCCTCGTTGAACATCGTCGTGAGACTAAAGCGAAGGGTGCGCCTATACAAAATCTTAATTCGCTGAGTGCAGAAATACAATCCTCATGCCGGCGGGATCGTAACACATATCTTAGAAACATCTGCATAGAGCTTGAAAAAAACGCCGAACGGCATGAAACAAAAGATCTTTTCAAAAGAATCCGTTGTATAACTCGCCAGTTTAAACCAAAGACTTGGGCCATAGAGGACGCCGACGGTACTGTAACAGAAATAAAAGAAATCGTAAATGTATGGAAACAATACTGCCAATCTTTGTTTGCCGACATTTCACTATTGCACTATTTTGAAGGTACTTTGACTGAACCCTCCATATTGAAGAGCGAAATTCATGCGGCTATCAACCATCTCAAAAAGAACAAGGCTGTAGGTGCTGACGCCATACCTATTGAAGTGTTCCAAGCAATGGGGGACACTGGAGTAGACATGATGCACACCATCTGCAACCACGTCTGGGAAACGGAACAATGGCCACATGGTTGGTCACACTCCCTGTTTATTCCACTCCACAAAAAAGGACCAACGAAGAAGTGCGGTAATTACAGACTCATTTCCCTAATTTCTCACGCCAGTAAAATTCTGTTGCATATTATACATTCGCGACTGCAATCGTTTCTGTCACCACAAATAGCTCCCGAACAGGCAGGATTCGTCAAGGGCCGAGGAACACGAGAACAAATACTTATCCTTCGGCAAGTAATTGAAAAGGCAAGAGAGTTCAACATCCCACTCTACATTTGTTTCGTGGACTTTCGTAAGGCCTTCGATACTGTCAAATGGCAGAAATTATGGGACGTACTGGTGCAAATGGGAGTTCCCGACCACCTGATACGCCTCATGCGTCGGCTCTATAATGACGGGACAGCTTCCGTTGGGATAGACGATGTGGAGTCGGAGTCCTTTCAGACCCAAGCTGGAGTTAGACAAGGATGTATCCTATCACCTCTGTTATTCAACACCTACACAGAGTGCATCATGCGAATAGTATTAGAAGGCTGGGACAAAGGGATCTCCATTGGAGGTCGTAAAACGTCAAACCTACGTTATGCTGATGATACAACCCTTCTTGCACAAACAAAAGAAGACATGGAGCAATTGCTGACACGCCTAGAGACAGTTAGCCTCTCCTTCGGACTCGCAATAAACAGAGACAAAACCAAAATGATGATAGTGGATCGAGCTGAACTAAACCAACCAGGAATACTCTCAATTGGTAACTGTGAAGTTGTTCAACAATACATCTACCTAGGTTCCACTATCACGAACATTGGTGGGTGTGAGCACGAGATCCGAAGAAGATGCGCAATCACAAGATCTGCCGTGAGCAATTTAGATAAAATATGGAAGAATCGCAACATCACCAAAAACACTAAAGTGCGACTAATGAGATCTCTTGTCTTCCCTATTTTCCTGTATGGTGCAGAAACCTGGACTATCAGAGCGCTGGACCGTCGTAAAATAGACGCACTAGAAATGTGGTGTTGGAGGCGACTCCTTCGAATACGCTGGACGGCAAGACGCACCAACATCTCCATACTCCATGAACTCAAAATCAAAGAGAGATTATCGTCGACTGTGCAAATACGAATACTCAAATACTTTGGACATGTTACCCGGAACTAAAATTCTATAGAGCGTCTAGTGGTCCAGGGTCTAGTGGAGGGAAAGCGATCCCGCGGTCGTTCACCAACGCGCTGGACAGACCTTATAAAAGCTGTCACGCAGGATTCCATTGTGGATTGCTCCCGACACGCTCTCAATAGGGATGGATGGCGGCGCATAGTGTGGGCATCGGGTGTGGGCATACCCAAGGAGAGAAGCACAGAAGAAAATCATCAAGATACCATGACCGCTCTGCCAAGAGCGTACGACTAAAGAGAAAGAGAGAAAGACGAACCTCTTATTCCTAGAGGCCAGTACAAATTTAATTTATTATAATTATATAATATTATAATTTATTTAATTTTTTAGTAAGTAGGTGGGTGACTAAGCTTTGCTTGATTCAACAGACTTCATAATAAGATCTTTTAAAAACCTAAAAACAACCGACTTCAATGCCGCACTATTAATTTTCAGTACCAATTTTGAGGTGTTAATCTCCATATCTCTGGAGATACTTGTCAGACCTCGATAAAATTACCAAACACCACCACCACACTTGGGATATCTTCTTTCCAACAAAAAAATAATAATCGAAATCGGTTCATAAACGATGAAGTTATCCGCGAACAAATATAAATATATATATGTATATATATATATGGTCGAATTGAGAAATGTCCTCCTTTTTTGAAGTCGGTTAAAAAGAGGAGGTTCTTTCTTATTTGCCTGTACTTTTTTAATGTGTGTAACTTCCCTCACAACTCTATTGCACAATTGTAATTTTATCAAGATTTGATAAGGATCTCCAGAAATATGGAGATAAATATTTCAAACTTAGTAAGGTCAACTCGGCGAAGACCGTCTATCGGGTAAGACCGTACAACAAGAATTACAACGAATTCAGCAGAACTACTAGGATGACAATACAATCTACGAAATAATAAAACCATTTTAGATCTTAGAAATTGATATAGATGGCAGTGCATGCAGTGCGAATGGAAAAACAAGATTTTTTAAATTTAGTACGGTAAGCAACTTGCATTGAGGGTGCACCACGCTTTAACAAAAAAAGTTTAAAAGTGTTTAATTTTAGTAGTTTGAAGGATCTATGCAAATAAGTTCATTCTTTTTGAATATATCTACTTAAATAGTACATTACATTAGTATTATTTACGTTTTTTTCTAAGTTATGGTTGATAAAAATAAAAACTAATGTCAAAATATGTAGAGGAGAAGTCCGTCTAGGTTGTGGAGGGTAATAAATGTCATATGCCGAGCTTCGCCACTTTGAGAAGTCGTCAACCTTTGGTCAGGCCTCCCTCACTCCGAACCCAAAGGGTACCAAATGAACACTTCCTGAGACTTTGCTGTCCATTCGTCCGTCCGTGTGTCTATATGTTCGTTTTGAAGTCTTGTAATAAATTGTACTATAAAAAAATATTCGTTGTTATTCAAGGTGAGTAATATGTTTTATACCCCTGAAAGTGCAAAGTATGCCGGTCTTACCCGACAAATGCTGCATCTCCCGAAATTAGCTATTTAAATCCTTATTCCTAAGAGTTACGGTACACAAATTAAGTTGTTACAGGAACTGGTATTCGCTGGTATTCGTACACACTATTTGTAACTACGCAAACTATCAGTAACTAGGTAAATTTGCCACTAAACGGTCTTATCCGACATTGGAGAAAAATCCGTCTGTTAGCACCGTATTTTCAAAAATAGTATTTATTTCAGGAACTGACGATTTCTATGTCATTTTGACATATTTCTTGTCAGGTCAACTAAATATCTTATTATATAGTTTAACCAAATTTGAGTTTAGGGTTATAGAATAGTCAAAATAAGTCCATTTGCAATTATTTTAATAAAGTATGCCGGTCTTCGCCGAGTTGACCTTAATGAAAAAAATGTACCGTGGCATTGAAGTCAGTTTTAATTGTTTTGTAAAGAATTTTACATTTTTATGTTTTTTTAGTACACATAACACTATCACAAGATATTTGAATGGGATATAGGTATACCATGTTTTCCACTATTTTCAAAAAGTTACAACTATGTGGGTACATTGTTAAACACAATCCAAAAATTCCCATAAGTGTGAAACACTTTAAAGAAACAATATGTTATGTAAATAAATTAAAAAGCAAATCCCTTTCTAAATTCAAAATTGAGATTATGCAACACTTTGCCAACCTAGAAAATTAATCAAACTAAACAAATTAATCATACATTAAGTTCAGCCATTTTCTATTATGTTTATGTCTATAGATCTTTATTCTCATTAAGACAAAGTCACTTACATGAGAACACAATTATAACTAGAAATTATTATATCACCGTAGGCTAAACAAACAGATTACAGTTAGTTTTCCAAAACAATAGGTTTTGTACAACAATGGTGCTAACTCCAATGTACAATAACTAACCGATAGCCTTAATATTTTTGGCATTCTGTTCTAACTCTAACGAAGAGAAAGAGGCTGCATTATTTTATAATATATTAAAAAAAACAAAAAAGAAACAAGCCACACAAAGCAATTCAAATATGTACAGTATTTTTTACATTAATTGCAATATACATTTAAAATGACTGTGTTAATTGAATCACTGGTGCTTTCCAAGCTTGAAGTTTGGTAGACGGATACTTTGGACTTGGTATATGACTTTGGTAATATGAAGGTGAAGCCACGAGCCACAGCTAGGAAAATGATATAAATGAAGCAGTTTTAAAATAATTATAAAAGCGAAAATTAATGTCTTACCGTATATCTATTCCTGAGCCATTGACCAAGATTGTAGTGTTGTAGTTTCCCCGTATTAGTCAGCTCGCCGAATTTAACAGGCCATAAGCTTTCATTTTTGTAAGGGTCATTTGGATAGGAGTCCACGGGAGTTCTATCCCCATGACGGTAAATTACCGCCGTGTATATTAGCTGTTCGTAACATTCTATTACCGGCTGATAAAATAGCGTAAACGCACAAAAGACCGTAAAGATGTGCTTAAACTTCATTTTTTCTTTTAAAAGTTCTAATGGAAAACTCTTTTAAAAAACAACTTTGAAAATAGAACAGGTGCAGTGAAATGTGAACAATGTTCGTAATTCAAATTTTAGGATTCCAAAAGTTTACTACGATTTCGCCGACGTGTTTTAAGTTCACAATCGGATTCGCGAGACTACGACTATCTCACTCGGGAGAGCTAGTGGCTGTGAGGTGAGCGATATTCGCTTCGTTTCGGTTCGGTGGAGGAATGGGGAACCCGAGGGGAGAGAACACGGAGTGGGCAGGATGCAACATGAGAATTGAGCATGCGCAAACTCAATCACAACCAGAGTAAGGAAAGGAATTGCACAGGCACATCTAGATAGACTTCACTAAACTTTCACGAAGTTTCTTCCTGCAACACACAACAGAATAAAAATCCAATAGCCAAAAAGTTAAACGTCATTCTGCTGATTCCAGCATTTCCAGCTGATTCCAAGCGTCTCTCGCTCGACTCTCACAACACTTCAGTCACAACAGCACAGAGTACTTTTATATCAAAGAGAATATAATACTTTTTATATACTGGAAACACACACAACACTTTCAACTTTCAATAAAGTTGAACCACAAGTTGAACAAAGAGAATACAAACAAACAAAACTATTACTACATGGATTAAATATATATACTTTCTCTATGAATTACTACGACTACCGGACTACGTGACAACGATAGTATAATTTTCCGTAAATAATTTAGACATCGAATTTAGAGTACTCTGTGAGTGAATATAATACAACTTTAGGGTATGTACTGTGTGTGTGTCAGTCCTGCGACATTGCATAGGCATACATAATTAATTCATAGTTATGAACGTACTTTGTACTCGTACCAACCCTGCAAATAATACTTTCCGTTAAGTTTAAAACTTTGGAGAGCTTTGTTTGTGCGTGGTAATGTACAACCTATTATATTTTTTAACAATTTAAATTTAAATCATATATTTTATTGTAATGGGTAGCAAATCATTACGATAATATGAAGTTTGTGGTGTGGGCGAGTCAGAAAAACGGCAACGTAATAAAGTGTATGTGTGCTCTCATTGTATATTTTCCTAAAACTTGTGTTCTTCTACGATTTAATCCAGACTTCCAGACTAATTTATAAATAGAAAAAGTTTTTAAATGAGTTCTACTTTTGAGATGTTTAATCACGAAGCAAGTGCATCAGTTTCAATATCGTGGAAAATATCGTTTGCTTGCGCGATGCAGGATCTCATAAATTTAGGCAATATTTAAAGGAGAGCTATTAAAATCTACGCTAGCACCATCTCTGTGTTTTATTTGTACTTACCATATTATAGAAAGTAACTCTGTCTGTCTGTCAGTCCCGCTTTCACGCCAAAACTATTGAAGCGATTTGAATGAAATTTGGTACACAGATAGTCTAGAGCCTGAGAAAGGACATAGGCTACTTTTTAATGCGAAAAGACGGTTGTAGGGGCAAGTGAGGGGAGGGGGAAGGGGGATTAGTGTGGCGTGGTGCGGTGCTGTGTAATTGAGATACGTATGTGTCTTATTAGTTAATGCTATCTTAAGACACTATTTCATTCCACGCGGACTAAGTCGCGGGCACAGCTAGTGTGTAATAAATTTGGATTATTAACTATTGCGGTGAATGTGTGCGAGTGTAGGGAAACAGCACAATGTCGAAAAACATTCTGTTTGCGTTAACATCAAAATTCCAAATAATATAAACATGAATAGTGATGAGCAACACTTATCGACAAACCATTAAATGTGCTATTGCAGATGTCGGATATGGCTCAAGCTCACGATATGGCGGAAACGAAGATTTGGTGTAGTGTACCTACCCCTTTGAGTATTCAGCCAGAAACAATACTCAAAGACCTACCCATACAAAAACTGAAAGTTTGACGTCTCACGTCTGGATAACACCTTTCCAAAGGCTATTCAATCGTTTGTGAATAGAATAAAGTTATAATGTATGTAAAGTTGTTAATTCTAATATTATGTTTCTTTGAAGTGTTTAAGTGTACACACTTTATATTTTTGTTAATTGTTAAACACAATCGAAAATGTCATCGCACCGACGGGACTTAACCCGCAACCTCCTGGATAACTTATCCAGGTACTCTGCCAATTAAGCCACAGTTCGATCTATTAATATGACGAAATTAGTGGATTACATTTTTTTAACCCAATTTAGTATTGGTGGCGCCATCTATGACTACTTATTGCGAAAGTTAATCGTTCGGCAAGTTTTTGAGAATTCAAGTCATAATGATGGGTCTAAGTCACATCTCAAATAAAGTTGAAGTCTAAAAGTAAAAGTAAAAGTAAAGTCTAGTCCTAGTCATACCCTCAGTAAAGATGTAGACGTTACGGAAGATTTTTTGTGTAGAATTTTGGTTTTAACGCAAATAGCACTTTTTTCAACAT
The DNA here is from genome assembly GCA_954871355.1 of Cabera pusaria. Classification (NCBI taxonomy): domain Eukaryota; kingdom Metazoa; phylum Arthropoda; class Insecta; order Lepidoptera; family Geometridae; genus Cabera; species Cabera pusaria. Next base: position 1,168,994 of record OX940885.1, on the reverse strand, counting down.
TGTGCTATTTACCTACACTCGCACACATTCACCGGCACTTAATAGCTAATAATCCATATTTATTACACATCAACTCGCGGAAGAAAACAAGTTTTGGAAAAAAATACAATGAGAGCACACACACTTTTCCACGTTCCCGCGCACAGTGTACTGAATCACTCTACTACGTTATAAGAGTTGGCACTTCCCTACATAGTTGATACCCGAATTATGAAAGCACTGTGTAGCCAACCTAACAACGGAAAGTATTATTTACGTAGTAACGATTATATAATCTGTGGTATTATGCTTATAATTGTTTTTGCAGTGTTGGTTGGTACAAAGTACGTTCATAATTCTGATTTATTTCACTATGTATGCAGTGTCCTAAACTCCTTTGAATGTTTTTTTTTAGTTTCATTATGACTCCACACAATTAGAGTATTTAGCCAGTGTCCATTTTTTCAAGTTTTAAAAATTTTTGTCGTAGAGATGGGTCAAAGTCACATTTCAGGTCAGTTTTCAAGTAAAAGTCTAGTCATAGAAAAGATAATAATACTACGGTCTAGTGTAAGTAAAGATGTGGTGTTTACTGAAGATTTTGAGTGGAATTTTGGTGAGAACGCAATTCGCATGTTTTTTAACATAGGTAATAATTCGATGCAATGAGATCACACACACTTTTCCACGTTCCCGCCAAAATTCCCCTTTGAATGTTAGTTCATCGTAATGCCACGACGGTTCTCTTTTTACACAGACTCTAGCACTAGCAGCTGTAAATTTTTACTTTTTATTGTGTCTCCACACAAATTCACACAATAAGTTATAAGTTTAAAATGAACGTGAGTTTTTATAATAAAAAAGTGTCCTAGAAATTTTCTAGTGTTTATAAAATACTATCTTTAATAATTGTATTTCGTACGTTTTTAACCGACTTCAAAAAAAGATGAGGTTTCTTAATTCAACCGTAGGTACATATTATGTGTGTTCGCGCATAACTTCGTCGTTTATGAACCGATTTTTATGATTCTTTTTTTATTGGAAGGGAGATATCCGATCGAGATCTGATAAATATCTCCAGAGATACGTCGATAAACGTCTCAAACTTGCGAAACTGAGTCACGCGGCATGGAAGTTGTTGTGGTTTTTAAACTATCTTAATTATTATCAGACTATAAAATTTACTAAAAATATGTACACCTATTAATTCTACTTGTAAAGATATAATAATATTACTAAAGTCACAGAACAGATAATAATACTACGTACTAAAGTTCCTAGTGACAAAAAAAACGTGTGTGTACTTATGTACACGCGTTAGTAGTTATACTTCTGTGGCGTATGGAAAAAAAAACTAAAATGCAGTAGTGATTAACGATAAATATTAAAATTAATCAAAAAGATTTTAATTAAATAAAAAAGGTTTTATTAACGTAAAAATATGACGTTAAATATGACATATACAACTTGAACATAGTCATTCCACCTAGAACTAACTTCACGGTGTAGAATTTAGGTGTCGGTGTGCGCGTGCATCGTAAAAATTCACTCTCATCATTTTTCTCTATCGCGCCAAAAGAAATAACTTCAAAAAGTTTAAAGCAAGCAATTGCTATAATATTTTTTTAGGCACTCAGTGATAGCCGCGATTTTTATTATTAGGGTTCCGTACCTCAAAACGTAAAAAATGGAACTCTTATAAGATCATTTTCTTGTCTGTCTGTCTGTCTGTCCGTCTGTCTGTCTGTCCATCTGTTTGTCTGTCTGTCTGTCCGTCTGTCCGTGTGTTTTTTAACAGAATTCACAAACAGGAGGAGCTTCTCAATATAAAGGTTTTTTTTAATTTTTGCTACATCAGGACGCTGTAATTTACTAATTATATTGGATTTTTAGGGTTCCGTACCTCAAAAGTTAAAAAAGGAAGATCACTTTCTTGTCCGTCTGTCTGTCTGTCCGTGTGTCACCACCGATTTTCCCAGGAACGGATGGACCTAGCCACAGAATAATAAATAGTACAATAACCTAGCAAATTGAAATTTATACCAGATACTGAGGTCTATAGTCCCTATTAGGAGTTTAAAAATCAAGGTGCAGAGTCAACACAATAAAAAGATATGGGCAAATTTAGATTTTCGCGAAAACTTGTAAGTACCAAAATTTACCTTAATTTTTAACTTTTTAGGGTTCCTTACCCAAAGGGTAAAACGGGACCCTATTACTAAGACTCCGCTGTCCGTCTGTCTGTCTGTCCGTCTGTCACCAGGCTGTATCTCATGAACCGTGATAGTTAGACAGTCAAAATTTTCACAGATGATGTATTTTTACAGAAACAGAATAAAGTTAAAAATAATAGAGGGTCCCCAATCCCCATACAAGAAACGTATTTTTTTCGGCACTTCAATGTAACGCCATCTATGAACGCTTGGTTAGGTAAACGTCGCATAGATGGCGTTATGAGAAATAAAATGTTTATTAATTATTATTTTTTGCTGGCGCAAAATTATAGTGGTATTTTTTGCTCGATCTTATAAAATACTGTGGTGTGGTACGGAACCCTACGAGTGCGAGTCCGACTTGCACTTGGCCAGTTTATTTTATTTTTCGGAATATTTTCTTTACTTGTGCTGTAAGACCTTGCTTTTGACCATTATTGACAATTCTAGGTCAACCGGAAGTACCCTATAGGTTTTGGGTCGAAAACCTATAGGGTACTTCCCGTTGACCTAGAATCATGAAATTTGGCAAGATGCAAGGTCTTACAGCACAAATGAAGGAAAACTTCCAAAAAATAAAAATTGTTGAATATTAAAGAAATTGTCCCCATACATTCATATATTCGCCAATTAATATAGGCCTCTGAGTTATATGAGCACTCATACGATTGAGAGGTCTAGCTTAATTGGTACCTACCAACGTTGGTACGGAAGCCTCGGTAGGCGAGTCCAACTCGACTTGGCCGTTTTTATTTTTGTTTGTTAAGTATGCATCCCGTTTGGTCTCATAATTTTATCGAGATATGATACGTATCTCCAGAGATATGGAGATACACTCTCAAACTAATGTATTATCTGTAAGGCTGGCATCGGACCACTATCTCCCCGTGATGGTAAGTAATGGTGTTGTTCAGGGACGGTGAACACGCTAGGCCGAAAATGGTCTGACTCTCGGGGGCTGAGCTACCTGAACACCTTACATTAATCAGGAGATTTTTTTTAAAGTTTATCGTTCGACGATTGGATCATAGTTGAATGGCTCATACTTATTTTTCACTAATTTAAAGCAATAAATATTTTTATATGTAGAAGACATATAAAAATCTCGTGTCACAGTGTTTGTTATCGAACTCCTCCGAAACAGCTTCACCGATTTATATGAAATTTAGTGTGTATATTTGGTAGGTCTGAGAATTAGTCGTAGGCTGTTTTATTTTTTATTTTGTTCGGAAAACTTACAATGTAATCATTAACTAAATTTAAAATTACTTAAAGTGTATCTATACACTATTTATTCGTTTTCGCATATTGCATCAAATTTTCTTGTTTGCTTATAGTCATCAAAGTGAATAAAAATAAATGTAAAAGTATAATTTATAAAAAGGGCGCTAGTGGATGGCTGGTACTGCCTGAAGTATGCCCTGGCAGGGATTCACTAAAACACTTTTTCTTGAAGGCTTCTTTATTTCCTTTTCCTTAGGCTTCTTAATGTGAACTGAACTGTACTGAACGATTTTTACTAGCAAATGTTCCTACCTATATTTAAAAGTAACTTGTTCAACTATTGCATATTCCGATAGAGTTCACAGTACTTTGTGCTAAAATTTTCTACAATCTGAGTTACATTTCAAGGTCAAGTCGTGAACAAGTCTGGACATGTTCAGACCTGGCTGGTCATACATTTTCGCTTTAGATTTTCCTATCTGATTTTGATGCTAATAGGTGAGGGTAATAAATAAGAGTTTTCCTACCTATTAATTACAATTTTTTCTCGTATTCTACTACTTTTTGGATGATTTACTATATACAATTTACCTTATTCTAACGTTATTCTAACTTATTTTACATGGAGTTACAACTAATTTATAAGTTATTAAACGCGACTTATTAAATTCTATCATTGACTTATACTGAAATTTAGCTATTCATATATCATTAAACGCGACCTAGTTAACAATTTATGTAACTCGACAGTTAGGAATTTCAATACAGAATACAAAATACAGAATACGTTAAGTGAGTAGTAGCTCAGACAGTGGTGCTGATTCTGATGGGCTTCTAAACTGAAATTTCACGGCTTATAAAATAATGCGGCCTCTTTCGCTTCGTTAGGGTTACAACGGAACGACAAAAATCTTAACGCTATCGGTTAGTTATCGTACATTGGAGTTAGCACCATTGTTGTACAAAACTTATTGTTTTAGAAAACTAACTGTAATTTGTTTGTTTAGCCTACGGTGATATAATCATTTCTAGTTATAATTGTGTTCTCATGTAAGTGATTTTGTCTTAATGAGAATAAAGATCTATAAACATAATTTTTTTCGGTTGAAATGGCAACTTCTTTGTTCAACATCTTTATGTCTCAAGTTAACAGACGCAATGACATGTAAAATTCTGGCAGTCCAGAATTTTGCATACCGCTGTATCTGTAATAGGTAGACGTCATCGCTTACCATTAGGCGAGCGTCGTGCTTGTCCTTATACCTATCATAAAAAACGTATGGTTTTTTTTTTAAAATCAGTTTTAGAAATCAATCGAGTTCCGTTTTAGTGATTTCCGCAAGCTCGCATTGACATACCACAATTGCAGTTGTAGCAGTTTCTGCAAAATAATTCAGCCAACACCAATCAAAGACTTGAAAAAAAAAAACAGAAAAAATTACAGAAAATTGCAACATACGTCACAACTTTTCTATTATCTATTCAGTTACACCTCCATTTAACACTCTCACTCTAGTCTCTCAGCTAGTGCAATGCACTAGGCTGTGACTGGAGCTTTGTAGTATTTGCAGATAAGATTTCATCCATTTCCATAGGAAAAAGTATAGAACTGTTCGCAATGTCAAAGGGTAAACTTAATAGTTATAAAGGAATTGAACTTTTGCCTTTGGCTGTTGAACAAATTGGAAAAGCTCGACATCCGTTTCAGGCTTCCACAGACTGAAACTTTTATGAAGCGTTTGTGAAGGTGCACTTGACGGAATCACATACATTGGTTCCTCGATATATTGGCAGAAGACTCGCACGCAACGTATTGCAAATTTCAAAAAGGCTGCCCGAGCGCGTGATTAAAACATCGCGTCAAAGGCTCTGACCCTAGGTACATATCAACACTATTGATCAAAGTGGCACTTTTTACCAGGGATCCAGGTACAGGATATTGCAATATGTTTCAAATGGAATGAACAGATTCATGCCTCACTGGATATTCAATCTAAGTTAGGGCTTGCTTCCTATTTACTGCTGGCAAATGAATGCTCTTTCGTTGTTTCCCAATTTATTCTGCGTTTGCAATTTGTCTTTTTTATTAACGTGTCTGTCGAATCATTGCTTTCGCCAATACTTTGGCATGCTTTCATTTTTTTTATTTGATAGGCTAGCGCTTTGTCACTATCTCGCCTGGTGGTAAGCGGTGATGAATGGTCCCAAGGGCTGTGCTGCCGGAACATAATAAAGTTCCAGTGTTACCAGCCTTTCTTATACTTGGTTCGTGAAAGCATTTTGAAGGGTGGTACATTAATCAGCTTAATTTTTGTCTTTTGATCATAATGTAGTACAACAGTGCATCATCATATTTTATTTTATGTCTTTTTCAGTAATATGGTAAACGATGCTGCTCTTGAAATGTTTTGCTCCAATACCGAACAATATTATTATTATTATATATAAGAAAAGTTTATTTTCTCTTACAATATTAGGTTCACACATAGTATTTACAAATTAAACATATTTTAGGGCCCGGCGTAATCGGGAGAACGGTTGGCTTTGATGCCAGAGGTACCGAGTTCAAACCGCCGTGAACCAATGGATTTTTATATCGAAAAATGTATGTGCGCTTTTCACAGTGGCCCGGTGAAGTAAAAACATCGTTAAGAAACCAACAACCTCCGCATGGTGGTAGGATACTATCTAGTTAAGTGTCCGCCTGGCCAGCTACCACCCTCAAGTTAGAAAATCTGTCATCAAACATCTAATATGTTCCGGCAGCTATCCTTGAGAGCCAGTTGACCTAGAATCATGAAATTTGGCAAGAAGCAAGATCTTACATCTATATCTATATCTATACTAATATTATAAAGAGAGAACATTTGTATTTTTGTATTTTTGTATGTTTGTAATGAGTAAGCTCAAAAACTACTGAACCGATTTAAAAAAATCTTTCACTAATACATAGAATGGACTTTCGGAATGAAAATAGGCTATATATTATCCCGTTTAAATCAAAGGTACATTCGTGGAGACCTAATTTGCAACCTAAGTCGGCCAATAAACGGTCGAAAAAACACGTTTCTTACGAACGCTGCTTAATTGAAAATAGATAGAAGAATATTTTCTATGCAAGAGTTGTACAACTTAATAAGACCTACAAAAAAGACCGCGACAGCATATGTTTATCTCTTAAGGTTGACTCACAGTAACCATTTTAATCTTAAAATTTTTGTTAAAAAATATTGCATAACTTCCAAGGCTATTTTCAAGTATATAGTATTAATCCTTATCCAAATAATTAAGTTAATTAGCTTGGCCACATATTATAGATTAAAATTGTCCTTTACAGTATACAATTCAAATGAAAACTCTAGAAGATATCACGAATTTCACAAACACGCATCGCAAAATTAATAAAATATTTGCAGTGAAACCACGGATTAGGTCATAGTTACTACGAAATTATTATTATAAGCTTAGCTATGCTGTAGATCCCCACCGATCACAATCAAGTTGAAGTCAATATAGTATAATAATATGATCTATTGTATAAAATAATATTCATCTATATATATAATAATATAATATAATATTTTAAACCACCCCGACTGATCTATGTATAATAGCTTTTCCAATGACTCTAAACACGACATTTAAAATCTGAGCTGTAAGTTGGTGAGGATTTGAGTATTCTGTAGAGTCCAGGAAGCTTCCATGTTCTTACAATATCGTTGAAGAAGAAGATTTTCGAATTTATCAGACCTATGAAAGTTGATTTCATAGCGCAATTAACTAGAAAAAAGCTCATAATTTTATAACGATTGAACGAATTTTCATGAATCAAAGCTAAGAAAACTCTCGATGAAGACATCTATCAAACAAAAAAACTATCAATAATAAAAACAAAATCGGTTCATCCGGTTAGGTGCTAAGATGCTACAGACAGACACACAGATACACACGTTAAACGTATATTACCCCTACATTTTGCGTCGGGGAACGCCGTAAGGTTACGGCGGCAGATGTACTCCTTGGTGGTAAGCTACTTTTTGGTAGATTTAATGATTCCACTACCACTGTACGAAAACTCATGATTCATGAATGTGATGACAATTACTTGAATTAGTGTACCATAGGTGACGCCTATGTCCAGCAGTGGACAAATATAGAATCATGAAATTTGGCAAGATGCAAGGTCTTCTTACAGCACAAATGAAGGAAAACTTCCAAAAAATAAAAATTTTTGAATATTAAAAAAATTATCCTTATACATTCATATAATCGCCAATTAATATAGGCCTCTGAGTTATATGAGCACTCATACAATAGAGAGGTCTAGCTTAATTGGTACCTACCAACGTTGGTACGGAAGCCTCGGTAGGCGAGTCCAACTCGACTTGGCCGGTTTTATTTTTTGTTTGTTAAGTATGCATCCCGTTTGGTCTCATAATTTTATCGAGATATGATACGTATCTCCAGAGATATGGAGATACACTCTCAAACTAATGTATTATCTGTAAGGCTGGCATCGGACCACTATCTCGCCTGATGGTAAGTAATGGTGTTGTTCAGGGACGGTGAACACGCTAGGCCGAAAATGGTCTGACTCTCGGGGGCTGTACTACCTGAACACCTTACATTAATCAGGAGATTTTTTTTAAGTTTATCGTTCGACGATTGGATCATAGTTGAATGGCTCATACTTATTTTTCACTAATTTAAAGCAATCAATATTTTTATATGTAGAAGAAATATAAAAATCTCGTGTCACAGTGTTTGTTATCGAACTCCTCCGAAACGGCTTGACCGATTTATATGAAATTTAGTGTGTATATTTGGTAGGTCTGAGAATAGGTCGAAGGCTGTTTAATATTTTTTATTTTCGGAAAACTTACAATGTAATCATTAACTAAATTATAACTTAAAGTGTATCTATACACTATTTATTCGTTTTCGCATATTGCATCAAATTTTCTTATTTGCTTCTAGTCATCAAAGTGAATAAAAAAAATATTATAAGTATAATTTATGTGACTCGACAGTTAGGAATTTCCTTCAAACCAATTTTGGACCGTCTTCACAAAAAAGGAGGAGATTCTCAATTCGTCTGTATGTCTTTTTTAAGTGTTACGCGTTTATGTTACGCGATTACTCCGTCAATTATGAACGGATTCAGATGATTCTTTTCATAATAGGTAGGGTACGTTTCCGAGGTGGTCCCATTTTAATTTCATCGAGATCTGATTAGTATCTTCAGACAAACATAGGAGAATGTAATGGTTTTAGAAGAAGAGTCCCAAGAAGATTATACACAATGGAGGTTGCTATTGCATATACTTTTGAAGACTAAAAATATGACCTTGAATAATGTTTTTATATCTTTCTTCTCGTTGATTTTGGTTTTTGTCAGATATACTTACGGTAACTGTGAGCGAGATAGAAACAATGGTGGGGAGAATTAATTTGTCTTCACAGGAATGTTCTACCGGGCAAAGTCTTGTTAGGGTGCAAAGTTTTTGAGCATACCTAATATTTTTTATAGAAGTTATTTACATAATAATATATAAATAATTTTTGAGATGACATGACGTTTGGCGAAGATGGCGGCAATTAATGTTAATAATCGCAAATAATACAATTTATTATTTATTTCGGAATACAACTAGTCCGTGTTATAAAAGTATTTGAAATTATTGTAATGAAATAGACAGTTAATTGTCGTGTGTGTCAGATGCTTTTATTGCACAAGGCCATTTTGGACATTGTCCTTTGATACCTTGATGACATCATTATTACTAGTGGATATTTTCACTAGCGCGGCATTTGAAGTCAATTTTTTAGGGTTCCGAACCCGGTACCCTTTGGGTTCGGAACATGAACACTTTCTGAGACTTTGCTGTCCGTTCGTCCGTGCGTCCGTCCGTCCGTCACTTTACAGATCTGTATCTTCTTAACCGTAATAAGTTCATACTTGAAATTTTCACAAAGTATATATCCGTCAGTGTAAAACGGCCCAGACACGAAATTTGATAGATGCATGTAATTTAATTAAAACTTGTTTTGCATTAAAAAGAGTAAAGTAAATTAATTTTCAAAAAAAATAAAACCGACTTCATAACCACAAACAGTCATTCAAAAGCGAAAAATAAATTACTTAATATAATTATTATAAGCGCTACCCACTTATCTATTTGAAGTCGGTGCCAGCCCAGTCTATTGGATAATAGATAGATACTATGTATGTAGTAAGTAGGTAGATACATGTAGGTAGTATCTATCTACTACCTATTAGACTTGGCTGGCACCGACTTCAAATAGATAAGTGGGTAGCGCTTATAATAATTATATTAAGTAATTTATTTTTCGCTTTTGAGTGCCTGTTTGTGATTATGAAGTCGGTTTTATTTGTTTTGAAAAATAATTTATTGGACATTAAACTTCGTTATTTATTTGGAGATATGTTGAACAGGTCACATTCACGCAAGTTTAGGTTATTAATGGTTTTTGGAGACCTAATAAAAAATGAATTTTGTCTGTAATTGGTGGTACACACAATATTTAAACATTTTCCGTTTCTAAAAGATCTTGTAGGGACCAATAGATCTTATACCATTAGGTGATAAGGTCGTAGCTAGTTATTGATTTTATGATTCTTTAATGTTATTAGACGTGTGTATGTGCAGGTTTTTAATATGCCCATATACTGAACTAGCAGCGCCTCGCGGCTTCACCCGCGTAGTTCCCCTACCCGTGAGAATACGGGGATAAAATATAGCTTATGTTACTCGCTGATAATGTAGCTTTCCAATACTGAAAGAATTGTTGAAATCGGTCCAATAGTTGAATCTAAATCATAAATATAATAATAGTTAAATAATAATCTATAATAATCTAAATAATAGTTAAATCGAAACAAACAAACAAAAAAATCAAAATTATCTTTACTCATTATAATATGGTGATAAACTACTTTTTAATATGCTACTACCATCTGCTAATTTTATCATTATATTAACCGACTTCACAAAAAGGAGGAGGATCGCGATTCGCGGTTTATTAGGTTCTAATTTTTGTATGTATGTTACCTCAGAACTGCGTCATTTATTAGCCGATGTGAAAAATTATACAAACATACATATTACCTATATGTTTAGGGTTTCGTACCTCAATACGAAAATAGGAACCCTTATAGTATCACTTTGTTGTCCATCTATCTGTCTGTCTCTTTCTCTGTCTGTCCGTCTGTTAAGATCGCTTTTTCTCAGGAAACGTAGAGATATCACGTTGAAACTTCTATCAAATACTCGGGTCTATAGTCTCTTTTTACCCGACTGCGCGACGCAAAGGAGAGGTAATGTGTTTATCAGTCTATATATGTATGTATGTATATATGTATGTATGTATGTATGTATGTATATTTGTTCCTTTGTGGCACACTGGAGACCAAACGCGTGGGCCGATTTTGATAATTGGCACGTCAATAGATTCGCCATACTAGCGCGAGTGTCAACGAAAACATAAAAAATTGAAAAATTCAAAATGGCGGATTTCAGACGCCAAAAAAAACCTATCGAGTGGTGTATCGAATTAAAGGTCTTAAACTGGAGATTCAAAATATATATATATATATATATATATATATAACAAATAATTAATGATCGTACAAATCGAAAAAAAAAACGATTTTACATACCGCGTTAGTCACTTTCAGTAACAAGTTTGCGGTGCTTATCTCTGAAGTTACTTATCAGATCTCAATAAAATTACAATGAGACCAAACGAAAATCATATTAACTCAAACAAAAAAAGAATTTTCCAAATCGATTAAGAATTGATGGAGTTCTGAGGTAACAAACAACCTCTTCCTTTTGGTATAGTCGTTTAATAGTACAACTGTAAAGTAAGTAAACTTAAAAAGCAATACCCTATTTATTTCACGCATTTCAGTTTTTTGTTCTTCGTTTTTCCATAATTGTAATAACGGTCATAGTTATACATATTTTGTGAAGATTTCAAGTCTCTATCTATTATTAGTTTACAAGTTCAAGCACAAAACGCCGAAAAATACACGTTACTTGTATGTAGACCACACTGTGGTGTAGACCCCCTTTAATATTTAATTTTATTTTGTTTTTAGTATTTGTTGTTAAATCCCCCATTGTAATACATACTTAGTAGTGTAGACGCACAAAACCTTATATTTGCCAAAAAAATGCGTAAGAATATTAGTAAATATAATAGTACTGGAACAACTAGGCTCAGTACAACGAGGCTTTGCGCAAAAAATTACCAAGGCTTATCGAACTGTCTCCCTAAACTCCGCACTAGTATTGGCTGGAATACACCGCTTGATCTCCGGATCACAGAAGCAGCCGCTCTATATGAGACCAAGAAAGGTATATCGCAGCCAATACTAGAGGACAGAGAAATCGAGAAAAGGGTACCGTTCGTTAAGGTTCCCCATCCGGCAGGACATATGTGCATCGAGTTCTTTAGTTTGGTAAACCAGCAAGACTTAGAAGAGTACAACCAGGCAGTAAAAATATATACCGATGGGAGTAAAATTGAGGGCCAAGTCGGAGCAGCACTGTCCATTTGGATTGATACCGCTAAGACAAAAGCCCTCAAACTGAAGCTCGCCTCTTACTGCACGGTTTACCAGGCTGAACTCTTTGCTATATGCAAAGCCACCAGGGAAATCCTTAAGCGACGGGAAATAAGCTTTGGAATTTATAGCGATTCAAAGTCGGCGCTAGAGACCATTACAAACTATGGTGCACCTCACCCTTTGGCTGCCGAGATTCGACAAAATCTGCAAGAGATTAAAAACCAAAACAAAGAAGTCTCTTTGTTTTGGATAAAGGCTCACGCAGGAATAGAAGGCAACGAGAGAGCCGATGCACTGGCAAAAGAAGCAGCACTGACATGCAAAAAGAAGCCAGACTATGACCTATGCCCGGCATCATTCTCCAAGCGACTAATTCGTACGGATTGCTTGGCGAATGGAACCGGAGATATAAAGAGGGCGAAACTGCAGCCGTCACAAAAATATTTCTGCCAGACAATTCCTAATTATATTATACGCTTGTATTCTGCAATACAAGCGTATAATATAATTAGGAAATGTACATTGACCGGAACCGTCACTCAGGCACTCACGGGGCACGGTGGGTTCGCCGAATACTTGAATCCCTTCAAGTTAAATGGGGACCCATCGTGCATCTGTGAGCTTGGCAAGAGCGAATCCATAACACATGTCCTATTTGACTGTCCTATCTTTGGTCGGAAAAAAATTAATTTGGAACAAAAGCTCGACCTTACAGTATGTCAAGGTAGTTTAAAAGAAATAATGACGAATAAGGAACGCAGAAACTTTTTTATAGATTATTGTTCAGATATAGTTAAACTAGTAAATAAAAGGAATAAGTAGCTTAAGAAAAGTATGTTTACTATATATTTTAGACAATATATACTCAACATACGAAGAAACATATAGAATACAAACCAAATAGAAAAGAACTTAAAAATGAAAGTAAAATGCAAAATGCTTAATTCCACTCTTCAAGTGTTGATAGTAATAAATTAAAACAAAAGGAAAAGAATAGTAAGAAAATAACAAAATCAATCGCCTATAATTATGTAAACAAGAAACCAAACATACAAAATCATAACATTGAAAACAAAAACTCTGAAGAATATCAGAGGTTTTATAAAAAAAAATAAAAAAAATAGTACTGGAATCCTGCTGGCCCCATTTCATAAACAATAAAATATTAACGCTAACGTCAATATATATATTTGAAATGTGCAAATTGGTACGTATATATACCAATTTCTATTCTAGAAAAAGAAGTGGTCCTAGAGGAGACAAAACAAGGTTCAAACATAACCTGATTCATCCCAGCTCTAAGCTGAAAATACACAGTTCCGGTACACATGCGATGGCGGTAAAGTCAAAGTTAAAGCATTTATTCAGTAAGTAGGTAGTATTAATATACGCACTTATACACGTCTCAAATCATAAAATAAATCATAATTGATGAAAAGTAAACATAGCAAAAGCAAGATATTTTATAAGCTTCCCGACTGTTTTACAAGTATAAAGTATAGAACAGGATAGATGGAGTTACTAATTAACAAAGCGTATTTTACGCTCAATGAATACCTAGATGACAAAACAAATAAATAGTTAAATAAGTCTATAAAGTGAAACGAAATAATATATTATATAATATACATACAATCACGCCTTTTTCCCGTTGGGGTAGGCAGAGACTACTTCTTTCCACATGCTACAATCCTGTTAAAGTCTCTATATTCCATATAACAATGTATAATTTATTTTATGAGTGTATCGACCGAGAAAGAATTTAAATGGTATAGTTTTTTGATATCCCTAAACAGAAGTCTAAACTACTAGACTTACTTGTTTTTTTCTTTTCAGTTCGTTTTTTAACACTTCACTTTTTGCGCAGTCGGGTTTTTTGATTTTTTAATTTAATGTTTTATTGCTGTGAAAAAATCAAACTCTTAAGTAAACGCGACCAAAAGTTGTGACTGTTTATGTCGCATATTTTGCGGTCACTAGGGAATGAAAACCTATTGGGCAATTCCCGTTGGCCTAGAATCATGAAATTTGGCAAGAAGCAAGGTCTTGAAGCACTTATATAGGAATAAATGAAAACCGTAAATATGTACTTTGTTAAATACCTAAAAAAAAGTGAATTTACTATTACAAACTTATTATTTGAGGTTGGTACAATCCATTTTTTATCGATCGAACTACAAAGTTGTGATGTTTATCCTTTAACATACTTTGACAAATTCGTACGGAATCCTCGGTGCGCAAGTGCAACTCGCACTTGGCTGATTCTTTTTTTTGTTTGAGAGAGTATGCTTCCCGTTTGGCCTCAGTAAGTTTATCGAGAGATGATTAGTACCTCTAGAGGTAGGTTAGGTATGCAGAAAAACACCTCAAAATTAGCACTGTTTGATACGACTGATACGAGTAATACTTAAATTCCAAATAAAAACCGCCTCGGACAGATCTATCCATAATCTGTAACCGCGGCGTCCTGCGATCTGCGGGCGCGATCTCAGTACTTTTCAATTGTTTTATGTTTACGCATCTCGAAAGCGGTGAGATTTTAATTTCGTACTACGAAATTCAACCGTATTACAATCGAGTTAATCTCACCACGGATTCCGCTTCCGAGATAGCTTACAGAACCTACACATCGCGTTTGGTGTGAACCAGTCGGCAAAATCATCGACGACCTAGCAATTTAAAATAAAACTGGCCAAGGGCGAGTCAGACTTTTTCCCGCACACGGAGGGTTCCGAACGCCATCTATCGAATTTCTAACGAACTTCTAACACCAACTAAGTAAACGTTAACACAAAGCGTAGTATTATTATCTTTTCTATGACATAGGCAGAATAGTATTATATAGTAGTAATAGTAATAGTAGTAATAGTAATTGTAGTAATTAATATTATTAAATATCTGGTTGACCGAGCTTTGTTCGGTATTTTTTGCCACTTAAACAGACAAATATTACTCTTCCCGACATCTATTGACGAATAATAATATTATTTTTTTTAATTGAGAGCAACTAACTGCTTTACTGATACAGTACTTCTACTCGCCAATAGATGTCGGTAAGAGTCATATTTTAAGTTGATTATCAATAAAGTTGATTATTGAAAACACGAATAAAACAACATTTTCTAAAAATGACTCCTAGTACTTGTACTATTCATTATTCTGTGCTCCTAGCTAGATCGATTTATCGCCCCCGAAATCCCCTGTAGGTATACTAAATTTTATTTAATCGTTGGATCCGCTTCCGAAATTCAGATTAAGGTAAAGATGATAGCGCCATCTTAGCAACTAGATAGGTGGCGCTGCGCTATCGTAAAAAACTTTTTTTAAACTTTTCTTTTATTTTTAACTTTGTTCTGTTCTTAGTATTTGTTGTTATAGCGGCAACAGAAATACATCATCTGTGAAAATTTCAACCGTCTAACTATCACGGTTCATGAGATACAGCCTGGTGACAGACGGACAGACAGACAGACAGACAGACAGACAGACAGACAGACAGACAGACGGACAGCGGAGTCTCAGTAATAGGGTTCCGTTGGTACCCTTTGGGTTCGGAACCCTAAAAATAGTTAGGACGTCGATGGTACAAATACTATTGCGCCATTCAATCGCCGCCTAGATCGCGCACGCAGGTCGCTGCGGTGTGTCCGTACCTTTACGTAATATGATAATATATACTGAGATTGAGACCATTCCGATGAGCCCAAATTTGGCTCTCTGTTGCAAATTGTTGAGGAGTTGGGTATTCTGCAGATTTAAGATCCAACATCAGATCTGCAAAGTTCTTACACTATCGTACTAAGTGAGAGTATACTGAATGTTGAATTGATCACAGCTACAAAATTTGATTTAATAACGTCATTATCTAGAAAAATGCTCATAGTCTTTAAAAAGCTGAACGGATTTTCATTAATCAAAGCTAAGAATACTTTCAATTAAGACATCTATCAAACAAAAAAATAAATCAAAATCGGTTCACACATACACAGATCAGCATCATCAGCCCATCTCTGTTCACTGCTGGACATAGGCCTCATCTATGGTACGCCACTGAGCTCGATTTTTAGCTATTTGTTTCCAACCGCTGCTAGCCAACTTGCGTATATCAGCGCTCCATCTAGCTAGAGGGCACCCTACACTACGCTTACCGAGCCGTGTTCTCAACTCTAGAACATGTCTAACCCAATGGTTATTGGTATTACGACAGATTTGACCAGCCCACTCCCACTTCAGCTTGCTAATCCTTTGAGCTATGTCGATAACATTGGTTCTCTGACGGATGACTTCATTTCTAATTCGATCCTTCAGAGAGACTCCGATCATAGCCCTCTCCATAGCTCGCTGAGCGACTTCGAATAGCACCGTCAGTGTCCTCGTCTCAACTCCGTAAGTAAATAACAGGTAGAACGCACTTGCTTATGGCTTTGTGGTATGGGCGATGAAAAGACTCGACGAAGTTTTCCAAATGCTGCCCATCCCAGCTGTATCCTTCTGCGAGCTACCTTCACGAAGTTACCAATATACTATATATCAAGTTGCAAGATTTTCCCAAGGTAGACGTATTCGTGAACAACTTCGAGGGGAACTTCATTTAGGGCAATAGGTTCCGAAATAACATGTTCATTGAACATGATCTTGGTCATCCAAGTTCATTCGGAGACAGATGCGAGCAGAAGAATCAGCAAGGGTGGTCAGCATGTATTGGAAGTCCTGCACGGTTTCAGACATGATGACGATATCGTCCGCAAACCTGTGAGAGGTGTCCGCCGTTTACATTTATGCCTCATCCTTTAAGAAATTAATATCGAAGCTTAACCACATCCTCAACCGGAGCCTGGCTCATCAAAAATACTGAGGAAACAGTAATTATATCAACTAGAAAAATACCGTAGTTTAAGCCTACTACTACTACGTAAAAAAATCTGCATCCCTATTTTCCTAGACGGTGGCCGCGGGATAAGGATTGTGACCCCACAAACTTGGATAAACCTTATTCTTATCCTTGACATCTAAAAAATTAAATTGCATGCTCTTACATATACACGCTATGCTTAAAAACATTAATATTTCAATGGACTATACCTATTTTAGCACTCGTGTGCTGAAAACTTAGGCGTGTCAAATTTACGCATCGCAACAATAAGGTCAGTACACGGCCTCAAGTTACAAAACACACTAGCATTGTATAAATACATTTTTTTATTCAAGCTGCGTTGTGCTAAAATGCATTTAATGATTATTGAAATACCGACATTATCAAATACAGCCTTGAATTTGTAGAATACCTACAACCTACAAACGCTTGAGTCTAGACTTTACGCGTTTGTAATATGTTTAGAACATACTTTGCCATTTACTTTTGAGCAATAAATTGTCAAAGGTCTTTGAAATGTAGGTACGTGTAATAGATGAGCTGTCCAGTCAATCTTTACCTCTTCATGCTATGGTTATGTACCTACTTACCTACATAATATAATTACGTACTGTAATATTCTACCTTAGTATTTTATAAATATAAATCTTAGTTAGTACATCATAATTCATAATGTATTGTTAAAAACAACGGGTTGCACTCTGGGAGTGCCGGCAGAAGTGAATACTTGAACAGTAACGTTGTGCATTTGGTCTACTCTCCCTCCGTCTTACGAATGTTCGATCAGATCACGTGTCCTGACGCGAGTTCATCATTTTTTTCCCATACTAAAAGAGTTCACAACGCCACTAAAGAACTTCAAAAATTGCATTTCACAGGTTAAAATATAAGGTGCGTCATTCATAAATATGGTGTATCGTCTGTCATGTCTGTCATGTTGTCTTAGTTACATCGTATTATGGTGACAATGACGACCTAATTCTATCTACCGCGAGCTCAGACCAAATAAGAAGTCAAGACCCCCACCGCCGAACAACGCACTGAGGCCGGTGTCGGTGTTCGTAAACATGTGTGCGCTTAGTTAGTGTTGCCATGCAAAGTCTAAATTTGTATGAAGTGATGAAAATGTGATTCCATCCTGATTTTTATTTCTCGAAGATTGGTTTTTACATACTTTCACTAATTCGGCATTTTATCATAGAAAAGAGACTAGGTATAGAACGGACACTCTGTTCTCCCCACTAATCCGGGCTACCCCTCCTCGCCACCGATTCTGGAGCTGTCGAGGAGCTAGTGTGAGCAAGGACGCCATACGCGCATGACTACAGAACAATACTACCTCACACGGAGAAGAACATCAACTTCATACATGTATGAATATAAAACACAGAAATATTCATAATAAGTATTATGGAATATTTCTGTGAGACTAGGTAGACACAGGAGGTTCAAATTTACGTAGTTTCTATAAATATATGTACTAATACGCTTATATTTGTATACCTAACTATATATTCGTATTCTAGAATTAATTTTCATAAATGAAACAACGATATACTCGTGCGTAAATAAACCTTAGTTTTTAAATATTGAATAAAAACTTTCTTAATAATTTATTCATCTTTGGCACTTTTTCAAATCAAGTTACTTAAGTATATGAAATGTCCCTACCTAACTCTACACTTTTCAAATAACGCAATAAAATGCTTAGAAGATTTTAGTTTGCAAAAACATTTGCAACTATTTCACTCGCACGCGTATCGGTCTTCGTTCGCAGCGAGTCAAGTGTCTTAGTTATGGCGTATCGCGTTGAGTAAATGAGAATAATTTTATTATCTATATACTTTTGAAACCATAGCGAAGTACTGGCTAGCAAGTCTAAACCGACTTCAAAGCGAAGTAGGTTCTTACGGTGACATCCTTAGACTTCACGCACACAATTGCGCCTGTAGAAAAACAACATGTTGTGTAGTGTCTGTGTAATAGGTCGTTAAAACGCGAGTTTGTATGGAGATTTGGTCGAACGTTCGGGGTGTGATTTTATCTTGAAAAATTGCTAATTATTATATAGTTACACTCCCCGCACCTGTTAAGGTAAGGCGTAGTTTCGTTATATGTGTGTGCGTATAACTGTGTATGTACACGACGAGGCGTAGTTCTAACCAGCCTCAGTGCGTTGTTCGGTGGGCCTCCGTCTTGACTTTTTATTTGGTCTGAGACCGCGAGTCGATCCCTGGCCAAACGCTGTGCCAAACGTACCCAGAACTCTTGCTGCATTGCTGCGTTGTACCACGGTCAGTATTATTACTCGTATCTTTTCTATGCCACGGTAATACTGTGGTGGTACGGCAAGGGAAATTTGCTGGAACAGGAACCAATCCGACAAAGGAACGCACCCCTTCTTTTAGGCAGTTTGTTAGAACTAGACAGAACTCAACTCATATACACTCATTCAAGAATTGTTCTTTTTAACCGACTTCACAAAAAGGTAGTAGATTCTCAATTCGTCCGGTCTGTGGTTTGTAGGCCCTGTCGGGCATGGCAACTTCAGAGAAAGTAGTGATCGACGCTGCAGTTTTTCTGAGGACTTTTGGCCGCGAAAAAGAATAAACTGGCCAAGTGCGAGTGGGACTCGTAACCGTTAGGTTCCGATTGAACAAAATTTGTTGGAAAAATAAGTTTTTTGTAGGGGGACTCCCGGTACTTTTAGCTTTTATTGTTTCATGTTATAGCAACCATTATAACACTGAGCAAATTTCAAGTCTCATCTCTCACGAGCATATAACGCCTGAAAATATACGTTTCTTGTTTGGTGACCCCCTTTTATTACAAGCTTTTATTTAACTTGCAATGTATTTTAAACTTTATTGTTTTTAGTATTTGTTGTTAAAGCGGCAAAAGAAATACATTTTATCTGGGACAGATAAAATGTTTTTCTTATTATTCTGTGCTTTAACGATACTGAAAGAACTTGGTAGCGTTGATCTGATGCTGGGACATCTCCTGGAATCTGCAGAATTCTCAACTCTTCACCAACTTACAGCAGATATATCGAGTTATATGGGCTCATCGGAATGGTATCAATGAATGAAGTTAGGTAGGTTACGGTATCTAATTTTATTGTTATATGACTAACAGAGGAACAACAGAGAGTAGATAGCTTGGTAGGTATGTACAAAGGATTTTTGTTTATGATGATAGTAGCAAACAAGCAGACGGCCCACTTGATGGGGACCGTCCCCTATGAACACTTTCAACACTAGAGATTACTAATTATTACTATTTTTAACCGACTTCACAAAAAAGAATTAGGTTCTCAATTCGTCGTAATGTTTTTTTTTGTGATAATGGAATTTTATTTACAGACGTTATTTACATAATAGTATATACCTATATTAAAATACTATTAAAACTACTTAACTATAAACAAACAAATAAACCTAATCAAAAAGAATAAAAACTAAAATGTAGTCTACCAAACCACTACCAGTAGGTAAGGTTTCCAAAATGCTGGCTGTATTCCCCCGTTGAATGGCGATGCTTAGTCTCTGAGCTAAATACATGCCAGCATTTGGGTGCCGTGTTGTTTCAACCAGACGTGCGGAGAGATCTTAAAAAATGCTGTGTGCACCTGGTCCCCACGGTCCTAGAGATGTGCCTAGAGTCTCAACCCCAAAAGGCACAAATAGGTAGCTGCTGTCTAAACTACTATATTTGCGCCTTTTGAGGTTCTCAGCTGCTTCTGCAGCCACACCAGCCTTTTTCTGTGTACCGGGAAGATGTGACGGTGCCAAAGTTTCGACGCAAGTAGCGTCCCATACCAAGGGCCGCCCCATCTTCCATGGCATTAATGTCATACCGTCAGGTCTTTTACCATCATCACGCATTAAGCCGTTTAGTTCTAAAACGGCTGCGCAGTTGATGGTGGTAAAAGCCCGACGGATGATGTCATTAAGGCTAGCGTGACGAGAAATCCTGCCTGCACTCTTGATGCAGGAGAGACCGTGGTGACCAAGCCGGCTGACGGCACTACCGCACTGGCAGTGGTGTGGAGCACAACACTGTACGCCCAAGCAAATAGATGTAGATACAGAATATATTTAAAAAAAAAAAAAAATTAAAAGTATGTTTATTTTTATGTACTCGTATGTTCACCGATTACTCGAAGATGCCTGAACCGATTTGGATTTTTTTCCCTTTTCAGCTGGTTCTATTTAAATTTTAACGAAATCGGTCGAGCCGTTTCTAATATATCAACATTTGTATTACGATGATTTATATACCTCAACGACATGCTACTAACTACAGGCTACTTTGACTAGCGCGACGTTAGAAGTCGGTTCTTTTAGTTTTTTAAAAGATCTTAAATTATTGAACTAATTATTGATTATTTTACATAAATGGGCAAGTATAGATATAGTTAATTAATTCATGATTGTAACTTACATACTCATTCTTAAGTTAATAACATGGATATGTAAGTGAACTTACTTAATTTGTGTCTTACAATTAAAATACAATCATAGCAAAATTACCAGTAAAACAAGTATTGTTAAGTATTTTTATATTTACTTTCAAGCCGGAATTCGTTTTTCAATGACCACATTCATATTTACGTACCGCGACCGCGGTTAAACCTGATGAAAAGCGATGATAATGTTGCAAAATATCAATGAGGGTTATAACCCAGAATGTATAAGTAAGGAGTTATAACTCCTTGCTTATAAATTGTGTTTGAGCAAATTAATTAACATGTTAGACAAACGGTATAATGTTATCAAACAAACTGACTTTTTCTTTTTTTCCGCAGTTCCATTAGGTCAGGTTTAGGTAAGAGCACATTATATCAATATCCCGTCTGACGCGTTTGCGAAAAATGGCTTACCACCAACAAGGAGAAAATCTGCCGCCATATCTTTAGTGTTCCGGCAGTACACAGCCTGTGAGAGTCAGAGTATTCTAGACCTAGCGTATCACCATCTTCAACCACATCACTAAAAGTTATTTCAAAAAACTAAGGCGTAGTCTGTATTTGGAATCCTTATTAATAAAAAAAAAGAAAAACGCCATGATAATTTTGAATTTGTTACTCGTGTATTATGAAAAAAAAAATGTCTAAAATATCTTTCTAAAAACATCTTCATTTTTGAAACGTATTTGCCTTCTCTGAACCAATATGATTTATTGACTTGATACTTCCACTGTAAACAGACTATAGACAGAACAATCATTAGGGCAAAATTAAAAAAAATATATTTGAATAGATTGCCTACTCAATAGAAAAAGTGTCCAGTGAAATTACAGGGCATGTGAGACATGTGTGAGTTAACATCTTTGTGTCTCAAGGTAACAGGCGCAGTGCAGTAACCCAGTAACGCGCCAAATTCTGTCTATCCAGAATTTTGCATCCTGTATTCGTTATAGGTAGACGTCATCGTTTACAATCAGGCGAGCGTCGTGCTTGCCTTGTTGCCTTATAATGAAGAAAACTGGCGTGCTTGCGCGTTTGTACGCTGAAGGTCACTCTTAAGAGGGAACGCAGGGTGCGCTTTTCAATAAAAATGTATTCCCCCGTTTCTTCCCTGGAAAATGCTTCTAGAACAAAATTTGTATCTACAAAAAATCAAGGTCTGCTGTAGCTACGCCCCTATCATTTGATTTTTTGACCCACCAATAGCTAATAGAAATAAAAGCATTCTTATCCTCTCTTTAAGATTTTTGAAGGGTTATGTTCCTATTTTCAACTAGAAGTGCCCCGCGGCTTCGCCCGCGTTAAAAACTTCTTTTGTTTACTTAAAACTTTTCTTTTGTAAAAACGATTATATCATTAAATACATCAAATAAGAATTAGCCAAATCGGTTCACCCGTCTTCATGTTATCGCGTGACTACGGCGATTCGGGATTCATATTTATAAAAACCGAAAACCCAAATTTTCAGACTTTGTTACCTACCCCATTTCAAAAAATCCTACAACACGTACTTTATTTACTTCATCTTATTTCGCCATACAAACTTTGAATCCCCGTTCCGTTGCCGGGAGGAATTTTTAGAAAATCCTTTCTGAGCGGATACCTACGTCATAATAACTAACTGAATTCAAAATTTCAGCGCAATCCGAAACAATATTGATTTTTAGACTTCGTTACCCCAGTTTATCCTCTTAGGGTGGCATTTTGAAAAAGTCTGAAATTCGTATTTACTTATTTATTTACAGAAGTACTTGTGTGAAATCTTCTATACTAATATTATAAAGAGAGAACATTTGTATTTTTGTATGTTTGTATTGATTTGGCTCAAAAACTACTGAACCGATTTCAAAAATTCTTTCACTAATACATAGAATGGACTTTCGGAATGAATATTGGCTATATATTATCCCGTTTAAATCAAAGGTACATTCGTGGAGACCTAATTTGCAGCCTAAGTCGGCAAAAAGCGGTAAAAAAAAACACGTTTCTTACGAACGCTGCTTAATTGAAAATAGATAGAAGAATATTTTCTATGCAAGCGTTGGACAACTTATCAAAAAAGTCCGCGACAGCATATATCTATCTCTTAAGGTTGACTTACAGTAACTATTTTAATCTTAAAATTTTTGTGAAAAAATATTACATAAATTCCAAGGCTATTATCAAGTATATAGTATTAATCCTTATCCAAATAATTACGTTAATTAGCTTGGCCACATATTATACATTAAAATTGTCCCTTACAGTATATAATTCAAATGAAAACTCTAGAAGATATCACGAATTTCACATACACGCATCGCAAAATTAATAAAATATTTGCAGTGAAACCACAGATTAGGTCATAGTTACTACGAAAATATTATTATAGGCTTAGCTTTGCTGTAGATCCCCACCGATCACAATCAATTTAAAGTCAATATAGTATAATAATATGATCTATTGTATAAAAAATATTCTTCTATATATATAATAATATAATATTTTAAACCACCCCGACTGATCTATGTATAATCTATTCATTAAAAGCATTCCAATGACTCGAAACACGACATTTAAAATCTGAGCTGTAAGTTGGTGAGGATTTGAGTATTCTGTAGAGTCTAGAAGATGTCCCAGCATCAGGTCAATGCTTCCATGTTCTTACAATATCGTTGAAGAAGAAGATTTTCGAATTGATCAGACCTATGAAAGTTGATTTCATAGCGCAATTAACTAGAAAAAAACTCATAGTTTTATAACGATTGAACGAATTTTCATGAATCAAAGCTAAGAAAACTCTCGATGAAGACATCTATCAAACAAAAAAAAACTATCAATAATAAAAACAAAATCGGTTCATCCGGTTAGGTGCAAATATGCTACAGACAGACACACAGATACACACGTTAAACGTATATTACCCCTACATTTTGCGTCGGGGAACGCGTAAGGTTACGGCGGCAAATGTTCACCTTTTTTTTTTATATCTTATAGGCTAGCGTTTGACCACTATCTCACCTGTTGGTAAGTGATGATGCAGTCAAAGATGGTAAGCACGCCAGGCCTAGACTGGGGAACTGGCTCTCAAGGATAGCTGCCGAAACACATTAGATGTTTTTGGCGATAGATTTTCTTGGTGGGTTGAACTTGAGGGTGGTAGCTGGCCAGGCGGACACTAGATAGTGTTCTACCACCATGCGGGGGTTGTTGGTTTCTTAACGATGTTTTCCTTCGCCGGAGGGCCACTGTGAGAAGCGCACATACATTTTTCGATGGAAAAATCCATTGGTGCACGGTAAGGTTTGAACTCGGTACCACGGCATCAAAGCCGACCGTTCTCCCGATTACGCCACCGGGCCCGGGCTCCTTGGTGGTAAGCTACTTTTTGGTAGATTTAATGATCCCACTACCACTGTACGAAAACTCATGATTCATGAATGCACATAAAACTTTCATTGGTAGGTATATAGCTAGGATTAGAACCAACGACCGTCGGGTCAGAATCAGGGTAACTATCCTTTACGCTAAAGGGCCGTCCAATAGCACTACGTAAGTACTATAAAACAAATTCCATCACTGTGTCTGTATGTCTGTTCGCAATAATCTCAATAGCTACTGAACGGATTATCATGCGGTTTTCACCAATAGCCAGAGTGTTTATGAGGAAGGTTTAGGTGCATAATTCGTTAAGGTTTTGTGTAAATTGGATGAAATATGACGATTATTGTTAAATATGTTCATATTGTATATTCGATGCAACAAACTGATGCAAATTTTGTAGGCATATATGTTCTACCCGTGCGAAGCCGGGGCGGGCTGCTAGTGTTGAATAAAATGACTATACAAACTTTGAACCCCGCTTAAAGAGTGAATTTTGAAAAAATCTTTCTTAGCGGATACCTAAGTCATAATCTGCATGCCAAATTTCAGCGCAATTCGAAACAATATTGATTTCAGACTTTGTTACCCCACTTCACCCGTTTAGGGGTGCAATTTCGAAAGAACCTAAAACACATTTTTACTAACTTAAGTACTTGTGTTAAAATTCAAATATAAAAGACTATCTAATCTTGTTTCTCCATACACACTTAGGACCCCCGTTTCATCCCCTTCAGGGGTGAATTTTGGAAAATACTTTCTCAGAGGCAACTAACTTCGTACTAACTATCTACGTGCCAAATTTCAGCTCAATCCGAAACAATATTGATTTTCACACTTTGTTACCCTATTTCACCCTCTTAGGGGTTAATTTAAAAAAAAACCAGAAACACGTATTTACTTGTTTTGTTACTGAAGCACTTGTGTGAAGATTTGGATAGAAAAGACTATCTAATCTTGTTTCTCCATACAAACTTTGAACCCCTATTTCATCACCTTAAGGCGTGAATTTTGAGAAATCCTTTCTTAGTACACCCCTACGTACTAAGACAAATATACCCTCCAAATTTCAAGTCTCTACGACCAGCGGTTTAGACTGTGCGTTGTCTGTCAGTCAGTCAGTCAGTCAGTCAGTATGTCAGGACAAAGATTCTTATAGTATTAGACTAGAAGTCCCCCGCGGCTACGCCCGCGTTAAAAACTCCTTTTATTTACTTAAAACTTTTCTTTTGTAAAAACGATTCTATCATTAAAGACATCAAATAAAAATTAGCCAAATTGGTTCACCTGTTTTCATGTTATCGCGTGACTAAGACAAATCAGGATTCATATTTTTAAAACCCGAAAAACCCAATAAAGCGCAATCCGAAACTATATTGATTTTCAGACTTTTTTACCCCAGTTCACTCTTTTAGGGTGGCATTTTGAAAAAGTCTGAAACTCGTATTTACTTATTTATTTACAGAAGTACGCGCGAGTAAGGAGCGTTAATTTTGGGAAATCCTTTCAAAGAGGGATCTAACGTCGTAATAACTATCTGCATGCCAAATTTCAGCGCAATCTGAAACAATATTGATTTTACACTTTATTACCCCATTTCACCCTCTTAGGGGTGGAATTCCAAAAAAACCTGAAACACGTGTTTACTTATTTTTTTACTGAAGCACTTGTGTGAAGTTTCGGATAGAAAAGACTATCTAATCTTATTTCTCCATATAAACTTTGAACCCCCGTTTCATCCCCTTAGAGGGTTAATTTTGGAAAATCCTTTCTCAGAGGGAATTAACGTCGTAATAACTATCTGCATGCCAAATTTCAGCGTAATCCGAAACGCCTCGTATCGCACTTGTAGTGTTCCGTAACACAGTTAAGTATTCCATAACTATGATTTTTCGCAACTACTAAATCAACTTTGTTTTTCATAGTGTTTGTATGAAAACAAAGTTAACTTTGCGGTCGCCATATCTCTAAAACTGCTGACTGTATCTCGTTCAAACTAATTTTCGTTGTTAGTTTTTATTGAGATCTACAGCATATATATTTTTTAGATTTTTCACTCCCATACTTTAAAAGTTAGAGGGGTTGGGGGGAAACACATTTTACCACTTTAGACGCGCCTATCTTTCAAATGATTGACTTTAAGAAAAAATGATTTTAGGAACTTTAATGTCATTTTTGAAAACCTATACATAGACGTATAGGTATAGGTATAGACTAAATATGTAGGTTTGAAGAAAAACATTTGAAGAAACACACAAACAACCCCTTAAACTTTTATATTTTTTATTTTTGTATAAAAATCGGAAAGCGGTTCACAGAATACATCTACCTACCAAATTTCAATTCTGTAGTCCTAACAGTTTCAGAATAAAATGGCTGTGACATACGGACGGACAGACAGACATGACGAATCTATAAGGGTTCCGTTGTTTGCCATTCGGCTACGGAACCCTTAAAAAGCAAATGATAGGGGCGGGGCGTAGCTACAACAGACCTTGATTTTTTGTAGAAAGAAATTTTGCTCTAGACGCAAATTTTCCAGGGAGAATACACTAGTATGTAAAAGTGCACCCCGTGCGCCCTCTTAACTTCGCTGTTAGATTCATAGACTTAGTTTATGTACCAATCGCAAATCATAAGTTTGTACTAGTAAATTTAACAAGCTTTCGGATTGTTTACAAATTTTTATTTGACTTGCAATGTATGTATGTATGTCTGTTCGGGTGGAATCTTAGAAGCTAAATTAGACCCACTTCCCGGTGTTCGATTGGACTCAAATTTAGAGTACTTATGTATTTTCGGTGACAATACAATAATATGGTACGATTGAGCTGGTCTGATGATGGAGACAGAAGGTGGTCACGGCATCTCTGTGGTAAAACAACGTAACCCCACGGAGTTTGGGCTCGAAGATTGATTCGTCTTAAGGAGGACTTCACGTTTGCCTTGTAGATCGCTTTACCCATAATCACACCTTAATTTCCGTAAAATATTTTAAAACATCACGCCTACTCATAAATACTTAGGTAGTTACCTATACCTACTAAAACGTTAAAAATAAAATAAAGTAACAAATATTGTTAAAAGCAAGCTTTTATCTGGGAAAATGAACTAAAAAGTTATAATTAAATATTTAGTAAGTATTTGCGTGTAGGTACTTACCTATATTCTTAAAAGCTTGAGAGACAGAAGTATAGTATGTACTTACCTAACCTGTAAAACGGGTAGTGCCTCAAGCCGTTAAGAATATAGGTAAGTACCTACACGCAAAATACTAACTAGAATATTTATTTATAACTTTTTAGTTCATTTTCCCAGATAAGAGCTTGTTTTCAAAAATATTTTTACTTTTAATTTATTCCTACAACCTTGCTCTTTGCCAAATTTTATGATCCTAGTTCAACGGGAAGTAGGTTTTAAATCCCACGTGAAATATGCGAAAATATGCGACATAAACGGTCATATTTTTTTGATCGCGTTTATTTACAAGTCGATTTTATTCACAGGTGAAAGAGATCGTCCCTAGTATTTGTTTTGAGAAAAAGGGTCTTGACAGACAAACAAACAGACGGACAACAAAGTGATCCTATTAGGGTTCCTAAAGGTACGGACACGCCGCAGCGTCCTGCGTGC
The DNA here is from genome assembly GCA_954871355.1 of Cabera pusaria. NCBI lineage: Eukaryota > Metazoa > Arthropoda > Insecta > Lepidoptera > Geometridae > Cabera > Cabera pusaria. The sequence goes on along the minus strand of OX940885.1, from coordinate 1,140,645 downwards.
GCGATCTAGGCGCCGATCAGATAGCGCCGTAGTATTTGTACCGACTCGTTCACACCAAACGCGATCAGAAAACAATTGAAAAGTACTGAGGTACCGCCGCGGTATAACCGTACCTTTAAGGTACGTGTCGTCTGATTGAGATATCAAAACATCTTCACGTGCCTAATATATTGTGGGCTCGCTTTCAACTTACCGCAAGTTACCTAATGAACTCCGTGGATCCATGTCACCTCTTGACCTCTACGAATGTCTAAATAACATTCAACAAATGTGTTTGAGCTCGTCTCGACTAACATCCTATAAATTACCTAATTGCAATACAACCTAAAAGCATAGTGGAAAAATACCCGGTTTACTAAACTCTACTTTAGGCTATACAAAATATGTACATAGAATATTCTCTCTGAAGGAATGAATTTGAAATGAGGTCATCGGTCAGAAAACCAAAGTTATCGACATAGCTCAAAGGATTAGCAAGCTAAAGTGACAGTAGACTGGTCACAGCTATCGTAGAACCGATAATCGTTTTGGTATACTTGCTTTAGAGTAGAGAACATGGCTCGGCAAATGTAGAGTAGGGCGCCCTCCAGCTAGGTGGAGCGATGATATACGCAAGTTGGCTGGCAGCGGTTGAAAACAAAGAGCTGAAGATTGAGCTCAGTGGCGAGCCATAGGAGAGGCCTATGTTCAGCTAGTTGGAGGGGTTATCAATAATACTAGTAAAGTACGACTTAAATAGCTAGTAATTTATTTTTTGATGAAGACATCTCTTGCCTAAATCTTATGATCTATCGCATCGTTGTGATATTTGACGTATTGTTGTATAATCCACAACTGTGGGTGTCCTGTGAAATTACAGTGCATGCGAGAATTAACATTTTTATCTTTATGTCTCGAGGTACTTGTACTGTTCATTATTCTGTGCTCGAGGTAAGGAATATACAAAATTTTGGCTATCTAGAATTTTGCATACCACTCTATCTGTAATAGGTATGTAATATATATATATATATATATATATATATATATATATATATATATCTATAATAGGTGTAATATAAACGTCATCGCCTACCATCCGGCAAGTTTCGTATTTGTCATGTGACCTTTTACCATAAAAAAAAACAAAACTAATTCTAATAAAGGTACCTATTGCTTTAACATTAATTAAAATGTCAGTAGCCTTTTCGAATTTGATAATAATTATTTTTGTAATGTCAAAGCTAAAATGTCTACATAATTTTGTCCAAATAGTATCAGGTCTCCACAATACAGGCTTGCCTATTGTGTGTGGTGTGAGGACCACAAATTATTGTTTGTTTCTGATTATTCTATCAGCTCGAGACATCTTATTGTGACATTTGATGTTTTTACATTTAATTTTATGTTAAAGAGGTGTACAGTTAATTAATATTTGGCGATTATTGCGATTAGGCGATTTTCAAAGTGTCTTTCGATATTTAACTTAACATATTTTACTTATATTCTTTTAATTATTATTGTTTATCTGAGTAGCGTGTGTAATCGTTTGATTACGGTACAGGGGGCCTACCACATAGTCTAAACTCTAAAACATTTCTGTTACAGTCCCACTTTTAATATAATTATGTTGATATTAGACAAAGTGCTGATTTTAACCCCTATGCATACTTTTGACAAGGTGTTATAAGTTTGACTTGTGTATCTGTGTATGTGTGTGTCTGTGTATGTGTGTATCTGTGTATGTGTGTGTCTGTCTGTGGCATCGAAGCGCCCAAGCGGATGAACGGATTTTGATTTAGTATTTTTTAATAGGTGTTTGGTTTTGTTTGATAGGTGTTTTAATCGAGTGTTCTTAGCTTTGATTCATGAAAATCCGTTCATCCGCTTTAAGACTAAGACGTCTATGTTCATCCTCATGCTACAAAATATCTCCTTGTTAAATTTCAGTAAGATCGTCTATATCGATCTATAAGGATCGTCAGTTTATGCGTGATTAGATAACAAACAGACAGATTGACAGAGTTACAAAGGATTTAATAATATTAGTCTGGATTTGTAATTATAAGAAGAAAAATACAGTTGTTTAGCGTAGCGAACGCGAAGTTTTATCGCAATACAGCTTAACGAAAGTTTTAGTATCCATTATAACTGTATCCATCTTTGTAATAGTAAAACAAGAATGCTTTAGAATATTTGGTAGGGCCTGGTATTTGGTAGATGATTACGTGGAAAGAAATCACCATATCGAATGTACATACCTACCTACTTACTTATCTAGAGGTACCTGTGTATGATCAAACCAGATGGTAGGATCTCTTGCAAGAATTACTTACATCAACTTATGGTATAACTTGTCGTGCCGTAAAGTAGGTTAGACAATGATCTGGGGTCTCGTAGGTACGTATAGGTACGTATCTTCTCATCTCATAGACTCTCTAGTATTCTGATACACGGATAAAACTAATTTTAGAAATTTAAACCGACTCCCAAATATGAGGGGGTTCTCAATTCGTCTGAATGTTTTGTTTATGTTACGCGATTACTCCTTCAATTGCGAACGGATTCGAATGATTCTTTTTTTAATTGGTAGGGTACATTGCCATGGTGGTCCTATTGTAATCGTAGTATCTCCAGGGATATGATGATAAACGTCTCAAACTTGCTACTGAAACTGACTTGCACGATCAATGACTAGCTGTGCTCCGTGGCTTCACCCGCACACAGAATGAATGATAGTACAAGTAACCTGCATTAAGAAGTAATTGGGAAAAATATCCATAACATAATAGATAAAATATATATATATATATAGGATAAAATATATATATAATATAACTTGACGCTTCCGGCTAAAACTGAAATAGTAATACCTATATCGACATCGTGTAGGTTACCCGTTACCAACCCACCCTTTATTTTATCAAAATTATAGCTGCAATGCCTAGGTATCAACTGTCACTACTAATATAAAATAACAGGCCAAGTGCGTGTCAGGCCACGCGCAGTGTAGGGTTCCGTAGTAGCCTGTTATTTAATGCAAGTCTTTACCCGTTATAATAATTAATACAAGCAATTAGGTACTTCGTCTTTGTTACTTTAAAGGATTTATTCTAAGGATTTTGTATTTGGTACAAAATTATCCAACACCCAAGCTCAACGACTATTACTGCTCAACTAATAAAGTTATCTTAACCGCTATAGTTTTCCTTTAAAGTTAATGAAATGTACTATTATAATGATTTTTTCCAGATTTTTCAAGCCAGCAGTTTAGCTTTTAGAGGGAGGGAGGGGGGGGGGGGACGCCCTACTGGAGCGAAAATTTGCACTTTAAAGTTTAATTTTTCGTAAATGGAGCATTGAATCGAATAATGGTATTAGCAACCCTTAAGTCATTTTAAAATACCTATTCAACGATACCCCTCACGATGGGGTTGACGACGAAAAAAAAATTCATCCTCACTTCTCATGTAGGGGAGCTACCCTAAAAAAAATATTTTTCAAAATTTTATTTCACCACTTTGTCGGCGTAATTTATATACATACCTCTACAAAATTACAGCTTTCTAGTATTAACGGTCTCTTAGAAAAACCTCGGACAGACAGACAGACAGACCAACATGACGAAACTATAAGGGTTCTTTGTCAGGACTACGGAACCCTAAAAATCTAAAGTTAAGTAGGTATATTTGTTTGTTGCCACAGAATAAATAATAGTACAACTATGCCATAGCCAAACGGCTCGACAGGTTTATTTTGTTAAACAATTGGAATTGGTAATTTCGAAGACAAAGAGCAAGTAAACTAACAGTTCCCATGCACCGTTAGAGCATCCAAAAGTGGTCACAGTGCAGTTAACGTAATGTAGTCAAAACTCACGGAACACTATACGAGTTTGTACGTAAACTTGAGTCACAGATTAATACATGAGTACCGGTGAACACCACGAACAATGTGCGGTATGCTTGCGCGTGCGACGAAGAATATAAAGAAGGCTAGAGGCAGGTCCGACCGGCGGTATCACCTTACCCTCACCGCCGGCTGTACCGCTGCGGTGTTCGTGCCGCGGTCAGATCAAGCGTGCACTCCGACCGTGGTACACCTCTCAGCACCCAACACCAGGAGAAAGGACTTAGAAGTGACTACACACCACCATTATGAAGATCCTACCCATGTAAGTTCCGTTCACTTTAAAATATCAAATGAATTCTCCGCTGCGCGAATGCATTTGCGATTATCAAATTTAATTAAGACAATTCGATTATATTAATCAACCTATAAAAATCATAATCTTTGACAATTCATTCGATGCCCTGCCCTTTAGTAACCGGTGAGACAGGCGAGGCCTTTGTAAAGTTGGCACACCGACAATTTGAAAGGTGGTATAACGAACTTTAGAATATCCGTACATCCGCATATTATCGAAAGCTATGTACGCGGTGTATTGTATCAGAACCTATGCAGTTTGTAATCTCGATCACGGCTATAAAAATGTGTTGCCTTTCTAATACCGTTCTCAATGGTTAAACTATCTGGGGTGTCGTGGCAATGGACAACGACGGCCTATTTACGAACGCACTTTTCATGCTCACTCTGTTGTTAGTTATTGGTATCTAATTTGATTATTTCGCAATTTTAGTTTTAAGCCTCGTTATCACGAGACTGCGGACTGACCCGCGTAACAAACCAATTAATTTTCAAATTAATTGAGCGAAACATAACCGGTCGTACCAATGACTCGGTCCCATGTCGAAAGTTACCGACCTACGATTAGGCAATATAGTGTTATGTAGGATTAATGAATACCTCTACGAGCTACTCCCGACGCTGGCGACATTTTGCTAACGACCAAGTTATGTAAAAGTTCTGCCAATCTACGTTTGATGAAACTTTTGAAACTATGTATCCATCTTCTTTTCAGTAAACTTCCAACAGGGAGGAGGTATTTTTTTCCCAAATATTTTTTACTCAATTACTTCGCCAATTTAAATTATTCGTTTTTTCCTGGAAGTGTTTATCTTTAAGGCGGTTCCATTTAAATCTTATCTAGATTTGATAAGTATCTCCAGAGATACGACGATAAACATCTCAAACTTGCTACTGAAACTGACGCGCGTGGCATGTGACGTCGGGTTTTTAGATTATTTATCTCCACGGTTTAAAACTAGCTTTTGAATGAATTTATGATCGAACCTCTATGTAAATAGACAAATCGCTTTTTAACTGACTTCAAAAATGAAGGCGGTTCGTAATTAGTTTTTTAAATATTTTGTTTAGTGCATCTCACGGGCGATCCTTCTTAGTTCTCACACTGAAAAAGCTCTCGCGGCTTTTGAAGTACTTAGCTTCTATTTTAAAGTTTATATTATTTATATCTGTCCAAATCTAAGTGTTCAATGCATGACCAAAGTTGTTCTATCACCTCAATTTAAATATTATAAAATTGCAGAGCAATCCTAGCGGAAAAATGTAGCTTGTGTATACGCCGGCAATACTATGTGCAATCTACTTAAAACGCTGTATAAATCCATCATGTTCGTTCAACTATATTTTATCAGTACGAGTACAATACTGAATTTTAATCGGATGACCATCTCCTTAAACATCGTAAATTTTAACGACAAAACGTGTTCTGTATAGACATTAACCTTTATTAGCTTATTTGAATATCTTCCTCATTGAGGTATGTATAATATATTAATATTATAATTATTGCCTCGTTTTGATATTCATTATCTTAAAAAAAATATACGCTTCTAAGAGCAACAACTTCATAATTAAAAGTGAAACTTAATATTTGTTTTAGAGTTAAATTATTGAATAGATAATTTAATTATCTATTGAATTGAGTCTATTGAATATATAATTTAATTATCTATTTAATTTAATTTATGCAAAAAATTTTATTCATATATCAAGCGGAGAGGTAATGGATATTCTAAAACATAAAAAATCCAATTATTAATATAAATATTTTCTATTTCGACTTGTTTTATTAACTCACGGGCCTAGGTTGGTCTTTTGTTAGGCTTTAATGGAGCCGTAGCCAACATTAAGAAGCCATTTTAACTAAAGACAATAACATTTTATTGCTGAGGGAGGTATTAATTAAGTAAATTAAGTAAACTAGGTACCTTTTTTGATAGGAACTAAGCCAGTATTTGACCACTATCTCACTTGATGATAAGTGACGATGCGATCGACGATGTAGCACGTTTACATAAATTACATTAATTTTACAAACATACTCGTACGTATCGGCTGTTGTTATGCATTTTTAACCACTGACGCAAAAATAAGGGGTGTTATAAGTTTGACGTATCTGTGTATCTGCATATGTGTGTGTGGCTGTATGGGGCATCATAGCGCACAAACGGATGAACCGATTATGATTTATTTTTTTCCGTTTGATAGGTGTCTTAATCAAGAGTGCACTTAACTTTGATTCATGAACATCCGATCAGCCGGTTTAAGACTAGTTGATGACTCTATGAAATCAATTTTCATGGGACTGATTTATTCGATATTCTCTTACTTCGACGATTTTGTAAGAACATGGTAGCATTGACCCGATGCTGGGACATCTCCTGGAATCTGCATAATACTGAACTCCTCACCAACCTACAGCAGAGATGTCGACTTTGGGCTCATTGGAATGGTCTCAATAAACAGATTGTAAATAGACCAGGCGGGGGTTTCTTCTTCTACTGCCCTGGAACTTAGGTCTTAGCTCTTGCAATTTCCACCCTCGGTCGGCTGGTGAAGGCCAGCCTAGGTCAGAGGGTCTCATTAAGCCCTCACGAGATAGAGGTAACGTGCGCATTACAGCCACTTACCGTCGGCTTGCCACAAAGCAGCCGCTACCTACCTTTATTATAAATCCAATATTTCATTATCATTTATGTTTACTCGTACTTATTTAGTTACCCAATTAACTATCTATTTTCAACTTTTTAAACAAAAACAGAATTTTCTTTTCCAAATCGGTTCAGGCATCTTCGAGTAACTATATATATAATATTCGAGTATATATATATATAATATATATATATATATATATATATATATATATATATATATTCCGACGAATTAAGAACCTCCTCCTTTTTTGTGAAGTCGGTTAATAAATAACACATAACATTTACACAAAAAAAAACAGACTAATTTTGAAGGAGGCTGAAGAGTGTAGGTTCCAGGACATCAGACATAAAGAATGTCTGATGTCTGTTTTGCTACTGTTACGTAGCATTTTTATTTATTCTGTGCAACGGTATATGATTTCGTATTTATTGGAATTCGTGTTAAGTACTCGGCACGCCCAGTTGTAGCCTTAAATAGCGAGATATCAATACGGTGTTGATAATATAATGACATACGTACGGAAAATCGGTGCCGTGTTTCCTTTTATAGCTCTAGATATAGCCTTGCCATCGACCTCTTGAAAAATTCAGCACATTCCTTCTTAAATTGACTTCTACAATATGTTGGTATTTTGTGATATTCGATTTATTCGCCAATGGCAAACCGATTTTAATGTTTTTTTTTAAAGAATCGAACTACTATATCCTATCCCTTTAATTTTAATACTTTTATTAGAAATATTAAGGAGGTGAATTCTTTAAACTTTCTACTGATAATTTAGATAGCTTAAAAACTAAAACAACCGAAACCCTAACGATTACAAAGAGAATCATTCGAATCGGTTCACAATTGACGGAGTAATCGCGTAACATACACACAAAATAAGATCGTATAAAAAACTAAAAAGAACCGACTTCAATGCCGCGCTAATAATTTTCAGTACCAATTTTGAGGTGTTTATCTCCATATCTCTGGAGATACTTATCAGATCTCGATAAAATTACCATGGTACCACACTGGGGATATATTCTTTCCAACAAAAAAGAATAATCAAAATCGGTTCATAAACGACGAAGTAATCCGCGAACAAACATAAAAAAGAAAAAACATATATATGGTCGAATTGAGAAACCTCCTCCTTTTTTTGAAGTCGGTTAAAAAGAAAAAAAAACATACAGACGAATTGAGAACCTCCTTCCTTTCAGAAGTCGGTTGAAAAGGACTCGTATGTGAAGTTGAGTATCGGTATCGAACATTTTAAATAGCCTCTTATTTTAAAGTGGACCAATAATTTCCTGTTACCTATAATATACCAAGAATTGCTTTTAATTAGTCTGAATAATAATCGCTATTAATTTTAGGTCGGCGGGGTTTGAATTCGGTACCTCTGGCGTCAAAGCCGAACATTCTCCCACGACACCGCCGGGCCCACAAATATCTACCTACCACAATGTATTCTTATTTGGTTATTTTATTCTGTGGTTTGAGGGCCTTAATAAACAGGTTCAAATAGACACATTATTAAATATTTAGGAAATGTTTATTTCCTTATATTTAGGGAGACGCGTAAAAAGAGATTTAATTATAAAGAACGGTACTCAAGCAAAGAAAGCAAGTAACCTTTGCTTATTTTTATGTATTTTATAAAAAAAAAACTTCAAATAGATGGTAGAATCATATGCTCGACTGTATTTTGACTTGTATTTTTTATGTATGTTCACCGATTACTCAAATTCAAGTTAAAGAGTTATTGTTCACCGATTATTGTTTTTAAAACGAAGTCTAGGACTGTCATCGATGTATATTTACTTCGTAACAGATGTGGCGTAGCGAACTAGCTCTACGTTCAAATAAAAAGCAGTGCTGAATCTACATATCACTTAGTTTAGCGTAAGTACTCCGCACGACGATTGCGCGCCGCTCGGCACGTAAGTCAGTTTATGATGGGCGCCTCTGGTTTACATGTACCTCGATTAGGACTGTTGGATATTGTGAGCGCCCAGGGGATGCCCTGAAATCTAGGAGCCTCCGAGAAGGGAGTCAGTGTATTTAGCGGGTAAAGCGCAAACTTGCCTTTGTGTGGTTAAATCAGACCAAATTACATTAACCCCATTTGGAGACTTGAGGCAACTTTTGATTAGAGACACAATGTTGTCTCTGCATTCCTAAACCTCAGAAGAAAATGCGTTAATATGACCGCCATATTGTGCATCATCGCCTGCATAGTAATAATATTTTTTGTTGGCAATTTACAACATATTGTTGAAATGCAGAATAAATAGAGTTGGTGACAGTATACACCCCTGTGGAATCACGGTGGGTCACTGTGGGTCACGGTGCTGGCAAACATTACTAAAAAAACAAATAAAAGCATGAAAAATTAATGCTTAATTTAAATTGAATTTGTAAATCTTACACAATTTATTTTGAACGAGTATTTTAATGGCCCTTGGTTAAGGAGACTGGCTCTCGATTTACTTAATTATATTATCTAAAAATGCTGATAGGTAACAAAAGCAATATTTTTTTTGATAATGTGTGCTCAGCTAAGTTTACAGGGCTGGGGTATAACAACCCCGGCAGAAGATACCTTCAGGGTGGAAATGTGGAAATTTTAAACTTAAGGTTATTTCTAAGTTTACGAAATACTAACTGTAGCTAATTATGTTATTTTATACAGCGTGATTCAGTATCGATTGTTCAAATAAAGCAGGGTGGGAGAGGACCTCACTGTGCATCTATTGAACCCCCATTTATGTTCTATCATTTTGAATAGTTTATATGATACATATATTTTGAAGTGAAACTACTTTGACAGAAAAATTAAAATTTGACGGAATAAGTGACGTAGCGTCACGGTCCGAAGGCAGCAGAAATGACGTAAGCGTTTTGTTATCTATATATATAAAAATCAATTGCTGTTCGTTAGTCTCGCTAAAACTCGAGAACGGCTGGACCGATTTAGCTGATTTTGGTTTTGAAATGTTTGTCGTACTTCAGAGAAGGTATGGAAAAAATACGAGGAAGATAGTAAAAATAACAATTTCATTTTCCTATATAAACTGTTCTACGACGGGACGAACATGTTTGACACTCAGACGGAATAAGACTTCTTATTCCGTCTGAGGTTTGACAGGACACTACTTTCCTGTCAAACATGTTCGTCCCGTCGTTTAGAAATCAATTAAATTTAAAAGAATACATTTGTTTTTCTATTTAGCCGACTTCCAAAAAAAGCAGGTCTGTCAATTCGACCGTACGAAGTTAGTACACAATATATGTATATATATACAACTTCAACTACTTCGTCGTTTATGAAACGATTTTGATTATATATGTTTCGTTGGAAAGGGTATACTTTCCAACACCTTTTCCACCAAAAAAATATAACCAAGAGTGGTACCATAGTAAATTCATCGAGATCTGATAAGTATCTCCAGAGATATGGAGATAAACACCTCAAACTTGGTACTGAAATTTAATAGCGCGGCATTTGAAGTCGGTTCTTTTAGTTTTTAAACGATTTTATTCCATTTGTTTTGACATCTGACATTGAACAACAATTTCTAATCGCAACTACGAGTATAATAATTTTTACGATATTTTTGGCGGGAACGTGAAAAAGTGTGTGTGCTCCCATTGTATTTTGTTGTGTTCTTCCGCGAGTTAATAGGTAAGAAATGTGGATTATTAACCGTTAAGTGTCGGTGAATGTGTGCGAGGGAAACAGCACAATATTGAAAAACATGATATTTGTGTTCTCACCAAAATTCCACTGAAAATCTTCAGTAATGTCCACATCTTTACTAAGGGGTATGACCTGGACTAGACTTTGACTTGAAACTTACCTGAAATGTGATTAGTGACCCTTCTTTACGACTTGAAGTCTTAAAAGCTTGAAATATTTTAATACTTGACACTGGCTAAGTACACTAATCGTGTGGAGCCATAATGAAACTAAAAAATATATTTTACGGATTTTGGCGGGAATTTGGGCGTAAACGCGTTGTCTCGGTTGAATTTTATTTTTATGTGCATAATGCGGTAATGGGACACTGGCTAAGAACACTAATCGTGTGGAGCCATAATGAAAAGCCATATTGAATCATTCTGCAATTATCATTCAGCTTTATTTATTGATTCTGAGGCAGTACGAAGTTTGCCGGGTCAGCTAGTATCTTGTATTTATAAACGATCTCTTTTTTTTTTTTTTCACTTTTGAGGCTAGCGTGTGACCACTATCTCACCTGTTGGTAAGTGATGATGCGGTCGAAGATGGTAAGCACGCTAGGCCTAGAATGGGAACTGTGAATATGTATTCGCTAAAGTTTAACAGATGGAGTGCTACAAAAAAAGTGATGATTGTATTAGTAATTAGTGATGTTGAGAAATAAATTGAATGAACTTGGAAGTTTAGGTCACTTCTAAGGTTCTCTTCTGACAGTTATGAGATTCGTACTAAAATGGTGCAAAGAATGAGCTAGATAAACAGGTTTTTTTTGAAATATATTTTAAAAATATATATGTAATTAGTATGCAGTAGCATTGGTGAATCAAATTTTTGTAAGTTTTTAAAAATATTTATGTAAGTATTTACTTTTCGAGTAAAATAATAATAAAAATGAAATAAATAATGTGAAGTCGGTTAAATTTCCGACGCCCATGCCGCGCGCATCAGTTTGTAGAGATCCATTCATCCGTTCTACTTTATCAACATTTTTGTATAAGTTGCATGTCTCTCTAAATGCTTACATACCTAAGTCGAAATTTAATTATACAGTTCCTTAAAAGTGAGGATGGAAGGCAGTATTATATATTACGTAACTTTAGTTTAAAAGGTATTATCGTGTGGTTAATTATGACTTATAAATCAAGGTTCTTTAGACCAGTTTTCGATCGCGTCCTGAATTGCCATCATTTGAGACAGTTCTATTGCTTACTTTCTTATGTCCGTTTGCACTAATAATGATAATTAAGATAGTTTAAAAACTAAAACAACCGTCTTCCATGCCCCGCGAGTCAATTTCAGTAGCAAGTTTGAAACGTTTATCGTCATATCTCTGGAGATACTTATCCGATCTCAATGAAATGGGACCATTCCGGAAACGTACCCTACCGATTAAAAAAAGAATCATCATTCAAATCGGTTCACAATTGACGTAGTAATCGCGTAACATACACACAAAAAAAAGAAAAAAAAAAAAACATTCAGAATTGATAACCTCCTTCTTTTCGGAAGACGGTTTAAAATACATACTACATACTATTCACAAAATATCTCAAAAAATTTCGGTACTCAAAATATCAACACTAAATTATATTATTAAAAATGTTATAAATGCAGAACTCAGTTTGTTTGGGACTTCTTCACGGTCAAACGGCTGGATCGATTAAGCTGAAATGTTGTACAGGGATAGCTAGTACTATGGATAAGGCTTTAAGATATTTTTTAACGCGGGTGAAGCCACAGGGCACAGCTAGTAGGTATACATAGGACTAGCTGATACCCGCGACTACGTTCACGTCCGCCAAGAATACTTATCTTGATTATATTTTCACAAAAAGTAGCAATGTTCATCTTCATACTATAAAATGTCTCCTTGTTAAATTTCAGTAAAATTGGATCGTCCATTTATCCGTGAGTTGGTAACAAACAGACAGAGTGACAGAGTGGCAAACATTTTTATAATATTAAATAATAATCTGGATACTAGTCTATCTACAAATTATATTATGAGATTTTCATTCGAGATCGTGTTTTATTTTTTAAATACTGTGAGAATCTTTGTTTATTCTTTATATCTTGTTTAGTGCGCTAATTATAATAAATAAAACAAAATGCATTGTAACCCACAGTAGGGTCGCAGGTAGGGTCATTGATACCTTTCCGTGTCCGTACACTTAAAGACCTTCGAGGTATCGGAACGCGAGGCAGCGGGCGTGTGGCGTGTTGTGAAATCACTGGGCAATTTTGTTCTTGGATTAAACTTAAATACGTGATTATAGGACTTTATTCAAAATGAGTGGGTTCACTGTAAAACTAAAAGATATATATTTTAATATAAAATATATATCAGATAGTTATTCTTGCATAGCCTACTAAGTACTAATAAGTACTAGGCAGATAATGATGTCATCATTAAACCGTTTTGTGAGAAGAAAGATAACTTAGTAGTAACTTTATTTGCAACGCAATATTCCTAAACTTTTTACCAAACTCTCTTCTTCCAAAAACTTTTATACATTGGTATCCAACAATATTGCAGTTGATACATCGTACAACTAAGTTACCGAAGTAAGCCTAAGAGTCTGATACGTTCTTTGATATACATGTAGACTGGTACTCGTTAACATTATGAATGTTACCTTGCAATCATCTGCAAATTTAGAATACTTGAGTATAGAAGCATTCGCCCGCGAGTCACAAAGCCATTCCGTTCGCAGCAGGCTGATATTTGCCTAATACAACAAAGTTGCAAAACCAGACGACTGACATTCTCAACAACTGTAAAGAGCCATCGTATTCGCACATACATTGCATAACGTAAAAATTGGAACCGTATCTTGGAGCCATCTGCTCTTTTATCGGTTTTCAAAGTTTCTCAGCGATCATTACTCAACTATTGAATTGTGAGAAGTGAAGATTTGCACGTGAGCATCTCGGCTTGCTCAAGAGCTGATTAATTCGCTACTCTTGCAGGGTAACCGGTATTTTATCTGATCGCGGCATTGTTGTGTCGGCTTGGGTCGCCTGTGAACCGCTTGTGTAATTGTGTCAATTCAAGTGGCTAATTTAGGGATGCCGAGAGCTTTGTGAGAATGTCTTTTGAACAAAGTTGGTAGTAACAGGTTCGTTCCTGTTATACACCAAGATTGTCCAACTGGTCTTGTATATGTCTCCTACTGTCTCTGTTGACATTGATGTCTATGTGAGCTACAGGTTGAGCTCTACGCAAATTATCCCTTGTGTATGTGGTAGCACCAGGATGTTAAGTTCAGTTCAGTTAGACAACATTGTATCATTTAGCTCGCACATGGCGTCAGATATGCTGTCTTTATTGGCTAAGGTAAAAATAAAGTTATGGAAACTATTTGATGTTGAATGGCCGAAATGTATCAAATCGATGTAATGTTTGTAATTAAGTCACATCGGTCGTAGAACCGATAACCGTTAGAGTAGACGGGTTTTAGAGTAGAGACTACGGCTCGGCAAACGTGAACGTAGTGTGGGCGCCCTACTGCTAGATGGAGCGATGATATACGCAAGCTGGCTGGCAGCGGCTGGAAATGATCAGCTGAAGATCGAGCTCAGTAGCGTGCCATATGGAGGCCTATGTCCAGCATTGGACAGAGATAGGCTGATGATAGTTATGAATGTATAATAATATTGTAGAATAAAACAAGTAGAGACATTGCCATGAAAGTAAACAGGAGCCCAACAATGAATTAACATTTACAATCTCCAATGTCCTCAAAAGTGTCAAAATATCCGGCTAAAGTATTTGCTCCAAGTCCTTGAACGATGTCAAATAGTTTGGTGTCGTAAGGTGTGTATGGGTTGCAATGCTCGTGCGCAGGCCTCGGTACCGCATTGCGGCTCGAGGCCAGCCTACTTTTAACCACTTCTGGTTTTTGCCCGAGTGACCTTGACGTGATTTGTGGCAACACATCGCAGATACCACACGCGATCGACATAGTAATATCACCGTCGTAGAAAGTAGCACTTTTCCCGACGTGACTTGAACTGCAATATTAGATTTCTAATTTCACAGCTCAAATGCAGCCGCACGCGCAATAATAAACAGTTATTGAAAGTGAACAATTGCTATTCATCTCCGTGAGCGCGCATCGAAGGATAGAATACGATGATGAGATGAGATGCGGTGTCATGCCGAGTTACATAAAACAGAGAAAGCAAAGGGAACGTTGTCGGAAGCGGATGTGGCTAGAGTCCGGCGGCCAGTCCACCTGACCTGACCCTGTGACTTGACTTGTTATACAACTATCTATAGCGGAGCGACAGGTTGACCTTTGTAGCGCGTTGGTTCCATCCTACGTGAGGTGGTCTGTGAGACAGTCACCGTGTCTCAACCTTGATCACGGCATGGCTTAGTGACATTTTAGTCAGTCTCTGCAACCGGGTTCAAGACAGTTATCTAACTTAGTTACACATATTTTTAACGCTGCTTATTTAAATGTAGATTAGAAAAAAACAAGATGTCTAAAGTCTGGTATGCAGACGGAAGATCAAAAACTAGTCTGAAGGACTTATGTTTTAAATATTATGTTTTAAATTTATACGGTTCTAGTTCTACCTGATATACCTCCCCTCCACTTCATATCAGGTGAGATGAAAAAAAAAAACATTTCTACAGGTACATTTGTACAGTGGCCTTTTACTACCAACTTCCGAAATTCCGAAGTTTTCAATTCGTCTGTATGTTTTTTTTTATGTTTGTTACGCGATACTCCGTCAACTGTGAACTGATTCGAATAATTATTTTTTTAATTGGTAGGGTAAATTTCTGAGGTTGTTCCAATGTAATTTTATCAAAATCTAATAAATATATCCAGAGATATGATGATAAATGTCTCAAACTTGCTACTGAAACTGAGTCGCGGAGCATGGAAGGAGGTATCTTAATTATAGTAATAAATATTATATTGATTACAAATAGAGTATGATGTAAAAATAAAATTGGCCAAGTCGAGTTGGACACGCCCACCCTTCCGTACCAACGTTGGTTGGTACCAATTAAGCTAGACCTCTAAATTGTATGAGCGCTTATATAACTCAGTGGCCTATCTTAATTGGCGTAAACTATGGATGTGTCACCCTTTAACTTTCAACCTTTTAAAATTAAACAATATTTTTTTAAATCAAGGTAAATTTTATTACTTACAAGTTTTCGCGAAAATCTAAATTGGCCCATATCTTTTTATCGTGTTCGCTCAGGGCCTTGATTTTTATACACCTAATAGAGACTATAGACATCAGTATCTGGTATAAATTTCAACTTGCCAGCTCCACCTGTTCCTGAGAAAATCGGTGGTGACACACGGACAGACAGACAGACAAGAAAGTGATCTTATAAGGGTTCATTTTTTACCTTTTAAGATGCGAAACCTTAAAAAAACTTTGTATGATCAGAACATTAAGATTAACTTTGCGTGCTTTTAGCAGTGCTTAACAAAGAACATAACAACATAACTTTTATAATCCAATATAAGAATAAAACAAGTTAAGTGCACAATTATTACGGTCACATTATAATTGAGGTATATAATATTTAGAACAGATTTTACAATTCTAATGGCAGTGTGTAAATGTTACGCGAGCATTGCGATACCTACAACACTCCAACGATAGCAGTACACGTACAGTTTATGTAAATTAACTATTTTATGAAATACTAGGTGTGCCCTGCGGTTTTACCCGCGTTTTAAGATCGATTACAAAAATAATTAAAGTTCAAATGCCACGCTAATTATATTCGGTACCAAGTTTGGCCCCGTTCTTATATATATTAAACTAGCAGCTTGCCCCGGCTTTGCACAGGTGAAATGTATACATAGGTAATAATTTTGTTTTCACTGCACTTTATTTTTTTTTCTATAGTAAAATTATCCTAAGTAACATCAGCTATCTGCCGTGAAAGTCCTGTTGAAATCGGTCCAGCCGTTTCGGAGACTAGCCGAAACAAACAGACAGAAATACAGACAATTGTTTTTTGTGGTAGTACCATGTACAATACCATACCATAGCATCTATAAATATAAGTATCTCACTCCAAAATAAAAAAAAATCATAAATAAAGCAAGTCCTCATAAAACATAAATTTTAAAAAGTTTTTGTTGACACTTTCACGCTGGCGACCCATTTCTTTATTGCCGTTTTTTAGGGTTCAGTGCCCAAAGGACCACCAATAGAACCCTGTTACTGAGACTTCACTGTCCGTCCGTCTGTCCGTCCGTCTGTCCGAGGTCTATATCTCCATACCAAAAACATGTTTTTTCCGGCATTTTTGCTAAAACTTATAACACATTGTGCGGTGGTACAAAGAAAACCCTTCGTGTGTGAGTGACACTCGCACTTGGCAGTTTTATTACAAATAGTTAAAGCTTTATTAGAAGGAAAGAGGCAAGATACAATCTGTCTCTGTGTTTATAGATATAGTATAAAGCAATTTACTATGTTATATAATTCTTGGTCATACTGACAATATCTAATACTATAAGAATCTTTATCCTGTGGCTTTAGAGACAACGCACAGCCTAAACCGTTCAGAGATTGCATGGAGAAACAAGATTACATAATATTATTTTTTATTTAAAACTTCACACAAATACTTTAGTAAATAAATAAATACGTGTCTCGAGCTTTAGAAATTATACCACTAAGAGAGTGAAATGGGATAACAAAGTTGAAAATCAGTATTGTTACCAATTGCGCTGAAATTTGGCATGCAGATAGATATTATGACATTAATATTCGCTAAAGGTACGACCACACCACGGCGTCCTGCGTGCGCGATCTAGGCGGCGATCAGATAGCGCAGTAGTATTTGTAGCGACTGGTTCACACCAAACGCGATCAGTAAACAATTGAAATGTACTAAAATCGCGCCCGCAGATCACGGGACGCCGCGGTGTGGCCGTAACTTAAAGGTACGACCACACCGCGGCGTCCAGCGTGCATATAGCGCAGTAGTATTTGTACGGACTAGTTCATTCCAGACGTGATCTACGACGATCAGAAAACGATAGAAATTCAGATCGCGAACGCGCACGCGGACTGTGGACGCCGCGATTTTGTCGTACCTTAAGGGTTTTTCAAAATTTACCCCATACGGGGATGAAACGGGGATTCAAAGTTTGTATGAAGAAACAAGATTAGATAGTTTTTCTTATTCGAAGCTTCAAGTACTTCTGTAAATAAATAAATAAGTGTTTGAGGATTTTTCGAAATTTCACTTCTTAGAGGGGGAAATGGTGTAACTATGTCTGATTATTAATAATGTGTTTCAGGTTTTATAAATATGAATCCCTATATCCCTTAGTAACGAAACGGTCAGACCGATTAAGCTAATTCTATTTTGGTGTGTCTTTATGATAGAAAGGTTTTCACGAAAGAAAAGTTTTAGATAAATTAAAGAAGTTCTTAACACGGGCGAAGCCGCAGAGCACTTCTAGTCAGCTATATTTCCTATTCAGACTAATATTATAAAAACGTTTGTAACTCTAGTCACTCTGTCTGTTTCTTACCTAAACAGAAGATCCGATCATACTGAAATTTAACATGGACATACTTTATAGCATGAGAAAGAACATAGACTGCTAAATTATTGGTGTACGTGAATGAAGAATCAAGAATCAAAGAATCAAAGCATTTATTCAGTATGTAGGCAGTATAAATATACGCACATATACACGTCAAAATCATAAATCATATAATAAATCATAACCAATTATCAAGTAAACATAGCAAAAGCAGAATTTAACGCTTTGAATTAGAAAAAAAAAGTAATGAATCATTCAGCTGTCATCCAATCGTTTACGTCAGAATATTAAAAAAAAATTAAAGTAGGTTAAAACCAACCATACATGTAACTGTGTGTTTCAGTACTTCAGACAATTTTTATATAAAAAAAATAAAAAAGTGAAATAGTGAAACACAACATAGAGAAACGCATACCGATCACAGTACATATCATGATCCAAATGGAACTGATACGAAGACGAGGGTATCAGCTAGTCTAAGATATATCACAGAATGAATAATAGAAGGTACAAGTAGAGGACATCATTGTCTAAGGCTGAGTTGCACCATCATCAAAGCATGATTTTTTTTCGAAATAAGTAGCCATCCTCATTCTACAAAGTTTCTCCTTGACAAATTTCCGTAAGATCGGATCGTCCGTTTAGGTGTGATTAGGTAACAAACAGATAGAGGTGACAGAGTTTGTTTGAGATGTTTTTTAATATTATTAAGTCTGGATGTAGGTATTTAATTTACCTATAACAATAATTCAAGTAGGGTCAAGGTTCCTCATATGTTAATGTTTTAATAGGTCAATTGGACCATAACCTGTTCCTAAAATAATCACCACTTATTGTATCACATTAAAATAGCTGAATCACGTTTTTAGATAATGTCTTTTTTATTAAAACAACTTAAAAATAATTATTACCTAAGGACAATATCCAAAATATATAAACCACAATATATAATACCAACTGAACTATAAATAAAAAACAGAACCTAGGTCACTATCTGCCGGTGATGTTCCTAAACGCGTTACCTATTGGTATAGGCCATCTCAGCCAACATTTAGCCAGGCTAATATGTTGAGGTAAGTGCCAGCTCTTTGGTCAGAGATGTACTTATGATACGATATATATGATGACTAGCTGTTACCCGCGGCTTCGCCCGCGTTATTTGAGTCTTTATGATCTTTGAGGTCAAGATCGATGATCTCTTAGGCCAAGTCACCATAGGTGACCCAAAAGTCGAACTCAATATCCTCTATTGTTAAAGTCATTAATCATTTTAGTTAGGTATGTTAGGTACGATAATACGAAGTTGTGCTGTTTAAATGTTTGACTCAACACAAAAGTTCCAAAAACATTTCTTACAAAGAAAATAAGGAGAATAGCTGCGCGAGCGCAGCGAGAGCTGTCATTGCGCGAGCGAACATTTTTTATGACATTTTATGACCCTGACAAATTACGACCTAATAATAAACTCACTATAGATGACTCTTAGGTCGAACTCGATATCGTCTATTGTTAAAGTCATTAATAATTACTTGGTAAACCTAACCAAGGTTTACCGAGTTTTGTTGTTTAAGTATTTGAGTCAGTCTAATGTATGAGGCTGTTGAAACACGCTATTATACGCTATATAGCGTTATTACTGCGAAAAATGTTTACGACTTTTTATGACCCTGACAGTTTTAATGACCTACTAAGTCAACACTAATGACGCTCAGGTTAAAGTCGATAATCACTTATTTTAAGGTTAATAATCATTATGGTTATTGAAGGTTGTACTGTTTCAATTTAAGACTCATTTTGATGCATGTGTCTATTAAAATACAGAATTTGCTGAAATTTTACCTTTAAAGTAGAGAAAACAAATACTCGCGCGAGCGCAGCGAGCGCTATCACTGCGCGAGCGAAGCGAGCGAGATTTTTTTTTTCGT
Source organism: Cabera pusaria (assembly GCA_954871355.1). Lineage (NCBI taxonomy): Eukaryota > Metazoa > Arthropoda > Insecta > Lepidoptera > Geometridae > Cabera > Cabera pusaria. Next base: position 1,120,600 of record OX940885.1, on the reverse strand, counting down.
CTTTTTATGACCCGGATAGATTTTATGACCTACTAAGTCAACACCGATGACATTAGGGTTAAATTTGATATCCACTTAATTAAAGGTTAATAATCATTATGATTATTGAAGGTTGTACTGTTTCAATGTATGACTCATTTTGATGCATGAGGCTATTAAAATACAAAATTTGCTGAAAAATATACCTTCGAAGTAGATAAAATAAATAATTGGGCGAGCGAAGCGAGCGTTATGACTGCGCGAGCGAAGCGAGCGTGAAAAATTTTTACGACTTTTTATGACCCTGACAGTTTTTATAACCTACTAAGTCAACACTGATGACACTAAAGTGAAACGTGATATCCACTTATTTTAAGGTTAATAATCATTATGATTATTGAAGGTTGTTCTGTTTTAATTTATGACTCGTTTTGATGCATATAATTATTAATATGCGAAAGTTGCTGAAATATTTCCTTCAAAGTTGATAAAATAAATGCTTGCGCGAGCGTAGCGAGCGCTATTACTGCGCGAGCGAAGCGAGCGCGAAAATTTTTACGACTTTTTATGACCCTGACATTTTATGGCCACTTATTTTAAGGTAATAATCATTATGATTATTGAAGATTGTACAGTTTTAATTTATGACTCGTTTTGATGCATGTGGTTATTAATATACAAAAGTTGCTGAAATATTACCTTTAAAGTTGATAAAATAAATGCTTGCGCGAGCGTAGCGAGCGCTATCACCACGCGAGCGAAGCGAGCGCGGAAATTCTTTACGACTTTTTATGACCCTGACAGTTTTTAAGACCTACTAAGTCAACACCGATGGCATTAGGGTTAAATTTGATATCCACTTAATTTAAGAATACTAATCATTATGATTATTGAAGGTTGTTCTGTTTCAATGTATGATTCGTTTTCGCTATTAAAATTCAAAAGTTGACAAAATATTTCCTTCAAAGTTGATAAAATAAATGCTTGCGCGAGCGTAGCGAGCATTATTACAGCGCGAGCGAAGCTAGCGCGAAAATGTTTCCGACTTTTTATGACCCTGACATTTAATGACCACTTATTTTAAGGTAATAATCATTATGATTATTGAAGATTGTACAGTTTTAATTTATGACTCGTTTTGATGCATGTGGTTATTTATATACAAAAGTTGCTGAAATATTACCTTTAAAGTTGATAAAATAAATGTTTGCTCGAGCGTAGCGAGCGCTATCACTGCGCGAGCGAAGCGAGCGCGGAAATTTTTTATTACTTTTTATGACCCTGACAGTTTTTAAGACCTACTAAGTCAACACCGATGGCATTAGGGTTAAATTTGATATCCACTTAATTTAAGGTTACTAATCATTATGATTATTGAAGGTTGTTCTGTTTCAATGTATGATTCGTTTTCGCTATTAAAATTCAAAAGTTGACAAAATATTTCCTTCAAAGTTGATAAAATAAATGCTTGCGCGAGCGTAGCGAGCGCTATTACAGCGCGAGCGAAGCTAGCGCGAAAATGTTTACGACTTTTTATGACCCTGAGATTTTATGACCACTTATTTTAAGGTAATAATCATTATGATTATTGAAGATTGTACAGTTTTAATTTATGACTTGTTTTGATGCATGTGGTTATTAATATACAAAAGTTGCTGAAATATTACCTTTAAAGTTGTTAAAATAAATGCTTGCGCGAGCGTAGCGAGCGCTATCACTGCGCGAGCGAAGCGAGCGCGGAAATTTTTTACTACTTTTTATGACCCTGACAGTTTTTAAGACCTACTAAGTCAACACCGATGGCATAAGGGTTAAATTTAATATCCACTTAATTTAAGGTTACTAATCATTATGATTATTGAAGGTTGTTCTGTTTCAATGTATGATTCGTTTTCGCTATTAAAATTCAAAAGTTGACAAAATATTTCCTTCAAAGTTGATAAAATAAATGCTTGCGCGAGCGTAGCGAGCGCTATTACAGTGCGAGCCAAGCTAGCGCGAAAATGTTTACGACTTTTTATGACCCTGACATTTAATGACCACTTATTTTAAGGTAATAATCATTATGATTATTGAAGATTGTACAGTTTTAATTTATGACTTGGTTTGATGCATGTGGTTATTTATATACAAAAGTTGCTGAAATATTACCTTTAAAGTTGTTAAAATAAATGCTTGCGCGAGCGTAGCGAGCGCTATTACTGCGCGAGCGAAGCGAGCGCGGAAATTTTTACGACTTTTTATGACCCTGACAGTTTTTAAGACCTACTAAGTCAACACCGATGGCATTAGGGTTAAATTTGATATCCACTTAATTTAAGGTTACTAATCATTATGATTATTGAAGGTTGTTCTGTTTCAATGTATGATTCGTTTTCGCTATTAAAATTCAAAAGTTGACAAAATATTTCCTTCAAAGTTGATAAAATAAATGCTTGCGCGAGCGTAGCGAGCGCTATTACAGCGCGAGCGAAGCTAGCGCGAAAATATTTACGACTTTTTATGACCCTGACATTTTATGACCACTTATTTTAAGGTAATAATCATTATGATTATTGAAGATTGTACAGTTTTAATTTATGACTTGTTTTGATGCATGTGGTTATTAATATACAAAAGTTGCTGAAATATTACCTTTAAAGTTGTTAAAATAAATGCTTGCGCGAGCGTAGCGAGCGCTATCACTGCGCGAGCGAAGCGAGCGCGGAAATTTTTACGACTTTTTATGACCCTGACAGTTTTTAAGACCTACTAAGTCAACACCGATGGCATTAGGGTTAAATTTGATATCCACTTAATTTAAGGTTAATAATCATTATGATTATTGAAGGTTGTTCTGTTTCAATGTATGATTCGTTTTGATGCATGTGGCTATTAAAATTCAAAAGTTGACGAAATATTTCCTACAAAGTTGATAAAATAAATGCTTGCGTGAGCGTAGCGAGCGCTATCACTGCGCGAGCGAAGCGAGCGCGGAAATTTTTTACGACTTTTTATGACCCTGACAGTTTTTATGACCTACTAAGTCAACACTGATTACATTAGGGTTAAACGTGATATCCACTTATTTTAAAGTAAATAATCATTATGATTATTGAAGGTTGTACTGTTTTAATTTGTGACTCGTTTTGATGAATGTGGCGTGGCTATTAAAATACAAAAGTTTCTGAAATATTACATTCAAAGTAGATAAAATAAATGCTTGCGCGAGCGCAGAGAGTGCTATAACTACGCGAGCGAAGCGAGCGCGAAAAAATATCACGTATTTTAATGACCCTGACAGGTTGTATGACCTACTAAGTCAACACCAATTACCCTAAGGCTGTTAAAACACGAAAGTTTTTGAAATACTCCCCAAAAAGCAGATAAACACGTTGGGCAAGCAAAGCCAGCGCGTAAATTTTGATGACTTCTTATGATCCTGACAGTTTTATGGCCTAATCAAGACACTAATTAAGTCATTATAGACGAACCTAAGGTCAAACTTTTATGATTATGTTAACTGTATGTAAAGTTAACAAAAATATATGCACCCTCACTTAACTACCGAAAAAAAAAGTATTCTTTGCCCTTTTATGCCCTATTAAATATCTATGTACAAAATGTCATGTGAATCAGTCAAGCCTTTTGGCCGAAAAGAGGCCAAACATATACAAAATTCAACAATAAAAACTGACAACCGGACTCGATTGTAAAAAAAAGTAACCAATGTGCTCGGATAATAGAGTCTACTCTTGGTCTATGTCTTATTGACTGTCTCTGTACAATTTTAGCTCAATCGGTCAACTCGTTTAACCGAGAAGAGGTCACACGTTTAAAAAATTCAAAATACTAAATTTGAGCTGAATCGGTGAAAACGATTGCCGCTAAGAGGCAACACATTATTCCATGATAAAATTATGGACTTTCGAAATGCCAGCCAAAAAAAAGTATCCTATGTCTTATTGACCTTCTGTGCACAAAATTTCAGCTGAAATGGTTTACCCGTTTGACGGAGAGGAGGCCACACATTTACAAAGTTCAATAAAAAAAATCTGGACACCTGGACTCGACTGCCAGAAAAAAAGTATCCTATGTGCTTCTATGCCATATGAGCTGTATATGTAGAAAATTTCAGCCGTATCGGTCAAGCCGTTTAGCTGATAAGTGGCCACACATACCCAAAATTCAATAAAAAAAAATCTGGACACCCAGACTCGATAGCAAAAAAAAAGTATCCTATATCCTACTCTGCCCTATGAACTGTCTTTATACAACATGCCAGGCAAATTGGTCAAGACGTTTATTCGAGAAAAGGTCTTATATTTACAAAATTCAATTAAAAATATTTGGACCCCCTGACTCGATAGCCAGAAAAAAAGTATTCTATATCCTATTCTGCCCTATGAACTGTCTTTACACAACATGTCAGGCAAATTGGTCAAGTCGCTTATTCGAGAAGATGCCTTTTATTTACGAAATTCCGTTAAAAATATTTGGACCCCCTGACTTGATAGCCAGAAAAAAAGTTTTCTGTATCCTATTCTGCCCTATGAACTGTCTTTATACAACATGACAGGCAAATCGGTGAAGCCGTTTATTCGAGAAGAGGTCTTATATTTACAAAATTCAATTAAAAATATCTGGACCCCCAGACTCGACAGCCAGAAAAAAAGTATCCTATATCCTATTCTGCCCTATGATATGTATTCACACAAAATTTCAGGCAAACCGGTCAAGCCGTTTATTCGAGAAGATGTCTTATATTTACAAAATTTAATTAAAAATATTTGGACCCCCTGACTTGATAGCCAGAAAATAAGTTTTCTATATCCTATTCTGCCCTATGAACTGTCTTTACACAACATGTCAGGCAAATTGGTCAAGCCGTTTATTCGAGAAGATGCCTTTTATTTACGAAATTCCGTTAAAAATATTTGGACCCCCTGACTTGATAGCCAGAAAAGAAGTTTTCTGTATCCTATTCTGCCCTATGAACTGTCTTTATACTACATGTCAGGCTATTTGGTCAAGCCTTTTATTTGAGAAGTGGTCTTATATTTACAAAATTTAATTAAAAATATTTGAACTCCCTGACTCGATAGCCAGAAAAAATGTATTCTATATCCTATTCTGCCCTATGAATTGTCTTTATACAACATGACAGGCAAATTGGTCAAGCCGTTTATTCGAGAAGATGCCTTTTATTTACGAAATTCCGTTAAAAATATTTGGACCCCCAGACTCGACAGCCAGAAAAAGAGTATCTTATATCTTATTCTGCCCTATGACATGTATTCACACAAAATTTCAGGCAAATCGGTCAAGCCGTTTATTCGAGAAGATGTCTTTTATTTACAAAATTCAATTAAAAATATTTGGACCCCCTGACTTGATAGCCAGAAAATAAGTTTTCTGTATCCTTTTCTGCCCTATGAACTGTCTTTACATAACATGTCAGACAAATCGGTCAAGCGGTTTATTCGAGAAGATGTCTTATATTTACAAAATTCCATTAAAAATATCTGGACCCCCTGACTCGACAGCCAGAAAGAAAGTATCCTATATTCTATTCTGCCCTATGACATGTATTCAAACAAAATTTCAGACAAATCGGTCAAGCCGTTTATTCAAGAAGATGTCTTATATTTACAAAATTCAATTAAAAATATCTGGACCCCCTGACTCGATAGCCAAAAAAAAAGTATCCTATATCCTATTCTGCCCTATGTACTATCTTTGTACAAAATTTCAGCCAAATCTGTCAAGCCGTTTGACCGTGAAGAAGTCCCAAACAAACAAACAAACAAACAAACAAACAAATAAACAAACTGACTTTCGCATTTATAATATTGGTGTTGATGACAGGCAAATTGGTCAAGCCGTTTATTCGAGAAGATGCCTTTTATTTACGAAATTCCGTTAAAAATATTTGGACCCCCAGACTCGACAGCCAGAAAAAGAGTATCTTATATCCTATTCTGCCCTATGACATGTATTCACACAAAATTTCAGGCAAATCGGTCAAGCCGTTTATTCGAGAAGATGTCTTTTATTTACAAAATTCAATTAAAAATATTTGGACCCCCTGACTTGATAGCCAGAAAATAAGTTTTCTGTATCCTTTTCTGCCCTATGAACTGTCTTTACATAACATGTCAGACAAATCGGTCAAGCGGTTTATTCGAGAAGATGTCTTATATTTACAAAATTCCATTAAAAATATCTGGACCCCCTGACTCGACAGCCAGAAAGAAAGTATCCTATATTCTATTCTGCCCTATGACATGTATTCAAACAAAATTTCAGACAAATCGGTCAAGCCGTTTATTCAAGAAGATGTCTTATATTTACAAAATTCAATTAAAAATATCTGGACCCCCTGACTCGATAGCCAAAAAAAAAGTATCCTATATCCTATTCTGCCCTATGTACTATCTTTGTACAAAATTTCAGCCAAATCTGTCAAGCCGTTTGACCGTGAAGAAGTCCCAAACAAACAAACAAACAAACAAACAAACAAATAAACAAACTGACTTTCGCATTTATAATATTGGTGTTGATTATAAATTACCGGCTATTATACTCACTACTGTTTGTTGTCGACTGTGTCGACCTAGGTTTCATGCATGTCCGATGCACATCCTCGGGAATTTACGCAGCGAGATCGCAACGACCACAGGTCGTCAACACAATTATTAATGAATATAATAGTCGGTAATTTATAATCATGATTCAAACTCACGATAACTATAAATCTAAGATATATATGATGATGTATATGTATATGATGTTGATTCATTTCATTTCAGTCTGTTCTGCGGTTCATAGCTATCACTAGCACTACATATTATATAAGTATTACTAGCTTGTTCCCACGGCTTCGCACGCGTTAATACTCGTTAATTTACTTAAAACTTTTCTTCCGTGAAAACCTTTCTATGATGTAAACACTTCAAAAAAAGAATAAGCCAAATTGGGCCAACCCATTTCAAGTTATTGTGTAAGTAACCAAGGGATATAAGGATTCATTTTTATAAAACCCCAAAAACCAAATTGATTTTCAGACTTGGTTCCCCCTTTAAATTAGGAGGGGAATTTCGAAAAAGCCTGAAACACGTATTTACTTATTTATTTAAGTACTCGTGTGATGTTTCGAATAAAAAGATTATCAAATCTTGTTTCTCCATACAAACTTTGTAGGTACCCCCGTTTCATCCCCGTAAGGCGTAAACTTAAAAAAAATCCTTTCTTAGCGGATACATACGCCATAAAAACTATCTGCATGCCAATTTTCAGCGCAATCCTAAACAATATTTATTTATTATCAGACATTTTTACCCGATGTCACCCTTTTAGAGGTGGAAATTCGAAAAAGCCAGAAAAAAGTATTTACTTAGTTATTGACTATGTGAAGTTTCAAATTAAAAAAGACTATCTAATCTCTAAACATCATTTGAGCCCCCGTTTCTTCCCCTTAAGGGGTGAATATGGAAAATCCTTTCTTAGCGGACACCTGCGTCTAAATTACTATTTGCATGCCAAGTTTCAGCGCAATCCGAAACAATACTGATTTTTAAACTATGTTACCCAGTTTCACCCTCTTAGTGGAGGAATTTTGAAAAATCCTGAAACACGTATTTATTTATTTGTTTACAGAAGTACTTGTGTGAAGTTTCAAATAAAATAGGCTGTCTAATATTGTTTCTCCATACATTTATTGAGATAGTAAATCTTGAAAAGTGACTTCACATGCCGCTGGAGTAATTTTAAAAAAGAAGTTTGGAGATATGTAGATTTTCAAACTTCTGGAGATACTGATTAACCTGTGTTCATCACGTCTTAATAAAATGTTCTACAGTACCACATCTGAGCCTGCTCAAGAATGAAAATAAAATGAATGAAATAAATTATTACGAAATATTAGTTAATTGGTGTTTATCTCCATATCTCTGGATATATTTATTAGATCTCAATGAATTGTATAAAAAGTGGAAATATATCCAACTTATAAAAATAAAATCATTCAAATCAATTCGTATTTAATATTCTTTTCTATACTTTGCGAAGAAATCGAGACACATACACAGAAAATTAATACAGACCAATTGATAACCCCTCTTATTTGGAATACGGTTAAATAGTAAGGCTAATGATTGGGCTAACTACATAATATCCAACATACCATATTCACATTCAACTATAATAATAACAAACATACCAAAGGCATCTCTTAATAGTGATGACACTATTATAGTTATGTGGTGATGACAGATAAAACACGGCACAAACTGCCTGTTTAGGTATTCTAGCCAAATTGCGTAAGCTAGGTACGCTTTCATAGCTATGAATTCGTTGTAACCCTTTGACCCTTGTCGACTAATGGTATGCGAAAGCACGTTGAAACAAAACTGTATATGTACGTGGATGTATTGTTGGATTATTTTATTATGGCGCTTATGGCCTGTTGGTGTTAGTTTGTTTTGTTAGGTTTACAATTAGTTACAGTTAGTTACTATCGAAAAATGTATGTGCACATCTCACAGTGGCCCTCCGGTGAAGGAAAAACATCGTTAAGAAATCCTCAACCCCCGCATGGCAGTAGGACACTATTTAGTGTCCGCCTGTACCCTTAGTACGAGTTTTCATCGTAAACACTTTTGACAGATCTCACATAGTTCTCGTATTCTGGGGCCTTATTCAGTATGGCCAATGAGATAACGCGTTCCTTAACACGTCACGTTACGTTATTGAAAAATTGTATTTTGTATGTACACACGATAGATAAATTATACAAAACGCGCGCGTTACACGTCCTCATATGTCACGATATTTTTACAGCTCAAAACGCGCTCATAACCGTACCCTACCGCATTTTAATTGGCATAGAGAATACCATAACGCGGAGAAAACGTAACACGGCACGGTAAGACTTTAAAATGGTCATACTGAATAAGGCCCCTGGCTTCCTGATTGGTATAAATTTAGTGAAGTGTAGTAACCACTAGAGGCGCTGTACTGTTTTTCATACAAAATTTGTTCGATATAGGATATCGAGTTTGGTATGAAAACTCGTACTAAGGGTGGTCAGCTACCACCCTCAAGTTAAAAAATCTGTCACCAAACATCTAATATGTTCCGGCAGCTATCCTGGAGACCCCGTTCCTATTTTTAGGCGACAGACAAATCTGTGTACTAGGAATAGCGTGTTTACCATCTTCGTTTTACGTGGTAAAAACGTTCATGGTGTTTATTTCAAGTAGTAAATAATTCCATGATGTATCTTTCCAGGTTTGTGCTGGTGGCTTGCGTGGCGTGGTCTGCTTCTGGCCAGGATGACGAAAGGCCCAGAGGTCTGCTCAAACGAGGCCCTCCCACCAGGGGGAAGGCTACCACTACCACCACTACTCCACCCCCTCAGGTATTATTATCATGTATTATTCAAAGACAATGCATCATCATCATCATTATCAGCCAATTTTCGCCCACTGCTGGACATAGGCCTCTCCCATGGCACGCCACTGAGCTCGATCTTCAGCTATTCGTTTCCAACCGCTGCCAGCCAGCTTTCTATGATGATCATCATCATCATCAGCCTATATTAGTCCACTGCTGGACATAGGCCTCTCCCATGGTGCGCCACTGAGCTCGATCTTCAGCTATTCGTTTCCAACCGTTGCCAGCAGCTTTCTATGATGATCATCATCATCATCAGCCTATATTAGTCCACTGCTGGACATAGGCCTCTCCCATGGTGCGCCACTGAGCTCGATCTTCAGCTATTCGTTTCCAACCGTTGCCAGCAGCTTTCTGTGATGATCATCATCATCAGCCTATATTAGTCCACTGCTGGACATAGGCCTCTCCCATGGCACGCCACTGAGCTCGATCTTCAGCTATTCGTTTTCAACCGCTGCCATCCAGCTAACTATGATGATCATCATCAGCCACTGTTATTAGTCTACTGCTGGACATAGGCCTCTCCAATTGCACGCCACTCAGCACGATTTTCGGCAACTCTCATCCAGCTTTTTCCAGCCGCCTTGCGAAGACCATCGCTCCACCTAGTCAGAGGAAGTCCACTACGTTTGCCGATCCGCGGTCTCCACTCAAGAACTCGTTTATCCCAACGGTTGTCGGCTAATATGGCCGGCCCACTGCCAATTCAGTTTGCTAATTCAATGAGCTATGTCGGTGACTTTAGTTATTTGTCGGATCACCTCATTTCGAATTCGATCCTTCAAAGAAACTTCGAGCATAGCCCTTTCCATAGCTCGGTGAGTAACTTTAAATTTGTGGACCAGCCCAATCGTAAGTGTCCACGTTTCAGTACCTAATGTTATGACGGGTAGGACGCACTGGTTGAAGACTTTCGTCTTTAGACTTTGTGGTACATTGATATATACATAATATATATGGATTTAAAGTAAATAAACTGGCTAAGTGCGAGTCGGACCTGCATACGTAGGGTTCTGTACCACAGCACAATATTAATTAAGATCGAATATAATCAAGATAGTTTAAAAACTAAAACAACCGACTTCCTTGCCGCGCGAGTCAGTTTCAGTATCAAGTTTGAGACGTTTATCGTCATATCTCTGGAGATACTTATCAGATCTTGATGAAACTACAATGGGACCACCTTGAAAATTTACCCTACCAATTAAAAAAAGAGTCGTTCGAATCGATTTACAATTGACGGAGTAATCGCGTACGTAACATACATACAAAAAAAACATACAGATGAATTGCGAACCTCCTCCTTTTTGGAAGTCTGTTGACGGTTAGTTCATTATTCTTTTTAAGATTCCGTACCTCAAAAGGAAAAAAGAAACCCTTATAAGATCACTTTCTTGTCCATCTATCTTCCTGTCTGTCCATATCTCCGGAGATAATAGTTAAAGTCGATTCTTTTAGTTTTTAACCGACTTAAAAAAGAGGTTTGTCAATTCGACCGTATATTTTTTTTGTTTGTTCGCGGATAACTTCGTAGTTTATGAACCGATTTTAATTATTATTTCTTTGTTGGGAAGGAGATATCCCTAGACTAGTACCATTGTAATTTCATCGAGATCTGATAAGTATCTCCAGAGATATAGAGATAAACACCTCAAACTTGGTACTGAAAATTAATAGCGCGGCATTTGAAGTCGGTTGTTTAGTTTTTTAAACGATCTTATTTAAACGATTTTACTAAATTTTTTTATCCGACTACATAAGAAAGGGTTATTATTTAAGCAGTCTATGTATGTATGTATTTACTTATATTCCTCCGTAGTGCCTAAACGATTCATACAATTTTGATGAATAAGGTTGTAACGGAGCGCCTAGCGCCTACCTCTCGTTACGTGTATAGAGGGAACCTAGACCGGGAAATATGAACACAGGTTAATACATTTATGGATATACTAGCTGTGCCCGCGACTCCGTCCGCATGGAATAGTTCCTTTGGGTAGCATTAACAAATATGACACATACGTATCCCAACTACACCGCGCCGTACCACGCCACGCTAATCCCCCTCCCCTCCTCCCCTCACATACCCTCCCCTTTCCCTTCTCCTTCCCCTCACTTCCACATCCCCTCCCCTCCAGCTTTCCTCCCCCCCGTACCCACCCCACACCTCCCTCTACCCTCCCCCTCAACTCCTCCTGCCCTCCCCCCCTTCCACTCCCCCTCCCCCCTCACAAACTTTGAATGTCATATTTATTTATATCGAAACCACAGCCAAAAATATAAGTTCCAAGCTTTAAAAAGAACGATACTTCCATACAACTTTTAATCCCCCCATTCAACCCTTTACAACCCACTTTTCGCATTAAAAAGTAGCCTATGTCCTTTCTCAGGCTCTAGACTATCTGTGTACCAAATTTCAAAAAGTCAAAATTTCAGAAAGCGAGACAAACAGGCAGACAGAGTTATTTTCGCATTTATAATATTAGTAAGGATAAATAAAACCCAGAGATGGCGCTAGCGTAGATTTTAATAGCTCTCCTTTAAATATTGCCTAAATGTATGAGATCCTGCATCGCGCAAACGATATTTTTCGCGACATTGAAACCGATGCATTTGCTTTATGATTAGACATTTCAAAAGTTGAACTATTTAAAAACTTTTTCTCTTTATAATATTAGTCTGGAATGTCTGGATTGACTCTACAATACTCTACGATACTTAACTTTAGCACAAAACTTAGTGTTCATCAATGCTCTTCAGGCCAATTATATCCTGGTAGTGAAGCCTAGTAAGTACCATCCTGCAGGGCTGCTAGCATGGCAAGGGGACTATTTTGTCTTTCCACTTATCCGTGTTTTGTTTGGTGAAGAAGGCAAAATTATAAGTAAAGTTTTTCGACAATTATAAACGCCCGCTGACTGTTAATCAATTCTTTTTTTAAACTTTTTAATACTAAGCAAAATCAAAACTAGGGGTTAAACTTCACCAAGCGTTTAAATTGTTGTGTTGATCTCCTGTCAGTGGCGAAAAACGGGGAAATAATGTTGTCTTTCCCCCGGGGATAAGGCCATGCTAGCCCTGGTTTAGCACATTTATCATGCTCGAATTCATCTTGTCAGTGACGTCGGAGATCGTTGAAGTCCTATTAGTATTGGCTTGTTTAGCTTCTTTAGTGATCATTTTCAATTCTTATGCCCATACATCGGCGTCTATATTTGGAAAACCAATCGGGTATCCATCTTCCATAGTTTAAGTATTGCTTTAAATGGGCCACCGTATTGGCTAATTATTCTAAATGCGCAAACCCATTTACTTAACAACAACAAGTTTACACTCTGTTTTCAGCAATTAATCAGAGAAAAGATAAATGCAAAGAATAATATATCATACTGGACAATGTCTGTCCCTCCAGGATAATCCCTACTTTCTTCATATTTTTCCTGTCATTGATCTTTCAATTTTGACATCGTTCCGTCATAAAGAAACATAAATTGTTTTAGCATGATGTGAAAAATTAATGAGGTGATTCAAGATATGACACAAGGTGTCAATCGACTCGTTATAATGGCCCGGCTAACATAGGCTACATTTTAATCGAATTGCGGAAAACAAATTACGTGGCATTTGCCGAGACCCCCTCTCTCTTCTACGTGTGATTAGGTGGGTGAGGTTTCACTAAACAATTCCCCCTCTCCCCCCTAAATGGCTCATGGACGGCCGCAACACTGAAATGGTATCATCTTTATTAAATATGGGCCACGGACATTTCCCTGTACATGTCGAGAATGTTTGCAGGTGAACGAGACTGTGGAATATTTTATATCCCAATGAACAGTCTTAGAAGACATAGGTGTCATGGTTGGGTTGTACGACCGGGGCATGGTAGTAGCCGCCGCAACATCATAAATTACCACCACCTTCATCAGTGATCACCAACATCATCATCACTGCCTGCTTCTTTTGGCACAGCTATGCTGACTCATACACCATATTTTATTCATCGTCTGCTTCGACATCATCGACAGTTCAACACCAACATCATCGTCTTCACTGCATCATCATCACTTTCCTATAGGAGCTATGAGATAGCTTTGTTAGTGGCTGTCATGGGGAATGCACAATAGATCCCAAGGCGGGATGTCCGCGTCAGTGCTGAATGTATTGCCCTCACGTCAAATTAGAATTAGAATTGGATGCATTTTTTCCATTTGTGTAATATGCATAGTAGTGTTTGAACAAATAAATGTTCTTTATCCACAATGAAGACTGTCTACCTTCGAGGTCTCTGACTACCGTGACGTTTACTCCGAATACATAATTAGATTGCTTATAAATGTTATCAAATCCATCTGGTTTCGCAAATGATGCGGTGTTCTCAATGTACCATCTAGTTCAAGGCGAGTGGGTGCACAGACCAGTGTCCTACGTCCGATGATCGTCTCGTCTCACCTTCGCACATGACCTTTACAAGACCTCCCTTTCCTCGGTGATATTCCTACCTGATTTTTGACCGTTTTTGGCAATGACATCAGCAGCGGTGCAAACAACAAAGTTCCCTAACTGGTTTTCAAGGGACACTTTTTTAAAAGCCATGCTCTTTACTTAATGGAAGATTTTAAAGTTTATTGCTCTTTTTAAGTTTAGTCATCGTGAGCGCCAATACCACTTAAATTATTTACTCTTTTAAATTATACCTTAAGTAGTTAATCAATAATAATGCTCACCATTTACCTTAATGTCATCAAAAAATTAAGGTTCGACCACACCGCAGCGTCCGGCGTCCGCGTTTGCGTTCGCGATCTGTTTTTCAATCGTTTTCTGATCGCCGTAGATCGCGTTTGGTGTGAACCAGTCGGTACAAATACTACTGCGCTATCTGATCGCCGCCTTGATCGCGCACGTAGGACGCCGCGGTGTGATCGTAATACTGCAAATCGCAGTCTTTGTAAGGATTAACCCTTGCCTTTACGGAAAACGGAGCGGCATGCATGCCTTTAACACACGCAACAAGAAACTAGTTGGGGTAATACACTCCCTTGTCAAGTCCAGTAAGCTGAGTCACGTGATGGGCCCCACCGTGTACAACAAGCTTTCTAAGGACATAGTTGAAGCTCCCAGCTTCACATGCATAAAAGCAAAACTTAAGCGCTGGCTTGTCGAGCTAACATTCTTTGACTGCGACGAGTTCCGGTACTACAATATTACATAATGTCAAGTACTGACTTTATCCTTACAATAGTATTGTATTATTTCAATTAATATTTTTAGAATATTTTTGCTCTTCATAATATGAAATATTATTGTGAAATGATGACGTGTAAACCTGTTTACCAATAAATGAGTATATGGTAGGATGATATGATAGGATTGTGCTAGCCTGGAGATGGTAGACGGCAGTGAGACGTGGTTCAAGACAAGACAACTGACTATAGTCCAATTTTTAGCACTACTATTTCAAACTGTCTTCCATAGTGTCTGGCACCGAAATCATGCCGGAACTAGCCGAACTAATTGACGACATACCTTTGTCCGGCGGGTAGTTTGAGTCTGTGGTCATACATTATAAAAATATGCACATATACATTTTGTATTGAGGACGTCCACATTTTTCGTCATTTGATACACGAAAGTTTTTTTATATAACTATTTTGCGTAGGTACGAAACCAAATCAACATATACAACATATATAGCATACAAAATATACAAATTATAAACAGTTACGTCTATTGATAGCTATAAATTAAAAGAGCCATATAAATGCATTATTCCCGAAGATATGTAAGTATATGAGCCCAATCGAACGCCACTACTCTCCGTCTAATTTAGTTTTCAAGGTTTGAACTTTGAACAAACCTCAAAACTTAAAGTATTTAGTGTCAGGCAAGTTAATATAAAAGCTTAAATTTAGAATTTAAAACCACCCCCGACTGATCTGATCTATGCATATTATAATCCTTCGAGCATTTACCAATGGAGATGTTAACGTTGTAATCCGCAAACATTTTTTCTGCCGATACTTACGGGGGACGAGGTAAACACGCATTGCACACACACAAATCACTCACTTTAACGATCCCGCAAACTAGCTTGAAACACGCACACAGTATTAAAAATATAGCGTAGTTACGCACGCTCATATGGCCAAAAATGGCTATATGGCCAGCAGAGGGGTACGCCTTGCGTTAACATCTCCTTTGGTAAATGCTCAAAGATTATAATCTGATTGAGCCTAAGTTGCAAGTTGTAAGCTTAGTTAGTTGGTGAGGAGTTGACTTTTCTGCAGATTATAGGAGATGCCAGGTCAAGGTAACCATGTTCTTGCAATATCATTGAAGCAACAGGATACCAAATTTCAACTTTATCAGAGCTATGAACGTTGCAGCTCTCTTGGCCTCATCAATTATAAAGAGATCATAATATGCAAACGGCTTAACGGATTTTCTCGAAACAAAGCTATAAATACCCTCGATAACTTCTCCTATCAAAAAAAAAAAAACTGGCCAAGTGCATGTCGGACTCGCACTCTTAGGGTTCCGTAACACAGTAAAGTATTCTGTAACTATGATTTTTCGAAACTAACAAATTAACTTTGTTTTTCATAGTGTTTGTATGAAAAACAAAGTTATCTTTGCGGTCGCTATATCTCAAAAACTGCTGACTGTATCTCGTTGAAACCAATTTCCGTTGTTAGTTTTTATTAAGATCTACAGCATATATTTTTTTTAGATTTTTCACTTCCATACTTTAAAAGTTAGAGGGGGGGGACACACATTTTACCACTTTAGACGTGCCTATCTTTCAAATGATTGACTTTGAGAAAAAATGATTTTAGGAACCTCTATGTCATTTTTGAAGACCTATCCATAGACAACCCCACACGTATAGGTGTGAAGAAAAAATGTTGTTTTTGTTTCATTTCCATGTATGGTATGGGCCCCCCCCCCCTTTATCTTTTATTTATTCTATTTTTGTATAAAAATCGGAAAGCGGTTCACAGAATACATCTACCTACCAAGTCTCAATTCTGTAGTCCTAACAGTTTCGGAATAAAATGGCTGTGACATACGGACGGACTGACAGACAGACAGACATGACAAATCTATAAGGGTTCCGTTTTTTGCCATCCGGCTACGGAACCCTAAAAAGGGACCAAGAGTTGGATGAAAGTTGCCGAGTATCGTGCTCAGTGCGTGCAGCAGGATAGACCTATGTCCACTGTCCAGCAGTGTATTAACATAGGTTGATGATGAAATTAAAAAATAAATTGAAATCGATCCATTCATCTCGTTTGTCTTCATGCGATGGCACAGACAGATAAACAGATACGAAAAATACACACCTCAAACTTAGTACACCCTTTGTAACGAAGGTTAAAAATGGCCCCAATTAAATATTTTATATGGTAATTTTTGTTTCGTAGGAGGAAGCAGAATATGATGAAGAAGCAGAATACGCAGAGGAAGGTCAGCAAGAGCCCTCGACGGAAGCGCCCCCATCCTCCACTGAGGGCAAGAAGTTGATCGGAGGAGGCGTCAGGCCGTTCAGGAGCAACACTGACTTGCTGGAAACCCTGAAGAGGAGAAGGGCACAGGCTGCTGAAGGTACAGTCAACCTTTCAATTAATCACAAATATGCATATTTATGGGGTTTTGGTGGGAACGTGAAAAAAAGTGTGTGCTCTCATTGTATTTTTTCCTAAAACTTGTGTTCTTCCGCGAGTTAATATGTAATAAATGTGGATTATTAACCATTACGTGCCGGTGAATGTGTGTGAGTGTAGAGAAACAGCTCAATGTTGAAATACAGGCTATTTGCGTTCTTATCAAAATTCCACTGAAAAGCTTTTAGCTAACATTCCGTAGAAGGCTTACTCCAGCTGCAATATGCTTAGCTAGCAGCCCAGATAAGTTTTAAATATTATAAGCACACATAAGAAAAGTTTCTATTGTTTTGTGTTAACAAGTTCCGAGTATGCGTTTGTAGTGGTAGGATTTCTGCTAATCCGCCGTTATTTCAGCCGTTAACTAAGAATGCTTTTCAGTTGAAATGGCGAGGTTTCCGTTGAAATAACAGGGCATGTGAGACTCAACAGCTTTATGTCTCAAGGTAACAGGCGCAGTGCAGTAACATTCATAATTCTGGCAGTCCAGAATTTTGCATGTCGCTGTATCTATAAGAGATAAACGTCATGTCTTACCATCAAGCGAGCGTGGTGCTTGTCCTGTAACCTAATATAATAAAAAAATGAATATTTTTTGTTTATATATATGTAATAATAAATTTCCAGCCAAACTTCGTGCTCATTCCAACGCGGATGCCCCACCAGCGCCCGAAGCTTCCCCATCTGAACCTGCCAAATCTACTTACAGTATGTATTATATTATTATATACCATAATAGTTATGATTTTTTATATATACCATAATCATGACTGTAGGCTAGCGTTTGATCACTATCTCGCCTCCTATCACTTGGGTCGCCAAGATACAGGGGTTGCCTTGTTTGGGGCCCACTGTATTATCTGTTATGATGATTGTAATAATCATAATTTGCGGAAAAAAAATCTTACGTGTTGGTAAGTGATGGTACGGTCGAAGATGGTAAGCACGCTAGGCCTAGAATGGGAACTGGCTCTTAGGGATAGCTGCCGGAACAGATAGATATAGATGTTTGGCGACAGATTTTCTAATTTGAGGGTGGCAGGCGGACACTGGACAGTGTCCTACTACCATGCGGGGTGGGGAAGGGGGGGGGGGTAGGGTTGGGGGGTTAAGGGTTTCTTAACGATGATTTTCCTGGGCCACAATGAAAAGCGTACATAAATGTTTCGATAGAAAAATCCATTGGTGCACGTCGGAGATTGAAATCGATACTTCTAGCGTCAAAGCCGATCATTCTCCCACTACACCACTGGGCCCGCCCTCAAAATGAACATGTTTTTGACCAACTTCAGAAAGAGGAATGAATACAATGAATATAATTCGTGTCATGAGGACCACATTACCACCACCAAAGCCGAGTTTAGTAAATATGTGTATAAACTACTAATATAACGACCCGTTGACATAAAAGGCGTGCATCTAGATTTTTGCTATAATGATGCATTCATGGATGTTCGTCCACAGCAATATATCGATGTTTCACTACAAACCTGCCTGACCTGCTAAAAAATCTGTCGCCATGACGGTTCTGGCAGCACATGCCCTTGACAGTCACACAATTATAGGCCAGCGTCTTCACCATCATGTTCACCATCTTCGACCTGTCATCTGACATGTCATCATCTGACATGTCATCATCTGACATGTCATTAGACGAGATAGTGGTCAAACCTAGGTCAAACGCTAGCCTATAAGATATAAAAAGTAGAACGATTTTATAATTCTTATTTTGTTTGATATGGTATAGCTTTTGGGTGGTCATAGGTAACTAAATATTTAGAGATATTAGTATACATTACTGTATCCTTTTTGAAGTTGGACTGAGGTATTTGTTTTCTCTGTAATTTTATCTAAGTTGATTATTTTTATCTAGGTTGATATTACACTTAGCTTTGCTTACATTTTTTTCTGACACTTTTCTCTGTCTGTCACTTTATCTATGAAATACCTGGAACTTCCTTTCTCTTTGTATTTTCTGAACTCTTCTTTCTTATCCTGCCTGTCAATCGTAATACATACACCATTTATCAAGTTCATAGTCACAAACATAGTTTTAAATAAACATCTCATCGGTGACATCTAGTCAGTTGAAAGTTACCTTAGTGACTCATACAGAACCTTTAGTATGAGTTTTTATCGTAAACGCTTTTGACAGATCTCACATAGTTTTCGACTTATTCTGGCTCTCTGATTGGTCTAAACTTAGTGAAGTATAGTAACCACTAGAGGCGCTGTACCGTTTTTCATACAAAATTTGTTCGATATACGATATTGAGTTTGGTATGAAAACTCGTACTAAGGGTACAGACCTACGATTTAACTTATAACGTAGTGAAATCCTAGATCTGTGTGAGACATCAAACACGGCCATCGCTAATTAAAGCTGAAACCGGTGAAAACTAGTTTGCAGCTGAGTGGTTGTTAATGGCTGTAACACGAAAGTCATTTACGCGAAGTTACATTCAGTTATTTCATAGGCTCAAGAAAGGAAATAAATTTTTCAAGGAAGAATATTTACTAGATATTGATTTATATATAGTATTTGCTCCAGAAAGTCAGGAACTCAGCTGGAATACTGTTAAAATTATAGCTGCACTTTCACCAGAAATTAGCAAGTTAGATGAGATACGAAGACATCAAGGAGTACGAAGTAACTTAAGAATTATTTTGTTCAAAACCTTGAAAAAAGTACCTAAATAATAAACAAAACACATAATAACATCACATTATTTCTGAAAGTTTTTTTTCTATAAAGATTACTCGCAATGTGGGTTGCACATTGCAAGTATTCTTGTTAACCCCTCCAACTAAGCTGAATATGCTTGTGTCTGGAGTGGGTTCACGTCAATAGGATTGGTTGGGGATCGAACTCACGACCTCACGATCTGCAGTCCGACACCTTATCCATCCTTTAAAGTCCTTTAATGTCATTGTAAAATCATTACCATCTTCACCTCATGCCATGGTCATGTCATTATAGGTAAGAAGCGAGTCAACAATACCCCAGCGAAAGAAGCCACCAGTGAAGAGGTGTCGGCTCCCAAACAAAACACAAGGGGTCGGTTCGGTAAGAGGCGTAAGTAATCATCGCATCGCATTAGGTACAGCACCAGAAAACACGCACTTTGGGAAGAAGTCGAAGGAAATTGATCGAAATTCTGTAGCGAAATCAAATATTGTGACATCAGGATATTTAGGGTTGCATTTAAACGATATACTTAGCATTCAGTAGACTGTACCCCTTCGGTGGTTAACGATGACCCAATATTTAGACATTACATTGCTGTCTCTCATGACGCCTCTAGGTTGTGTCTAAATAATTTAAGATCGTTTCGCTAAACGAAAAAAACCGACTTCAAATGCCGCGCTAGTCATTTTCTGTACCTACCTAGTTTGAGGTGTTAATCTCCATATCTATAGAGATCTGATCTCGATAGCATTATGAGAAAAAAACGAGAAGCATACTCTCTAACTAAAACAAATAAATAACTGACGGTGCTCTGAGGTTCAGCAAATATTAAAAAACTGTCAGATTGAAAACCTCCTTCGTTTTGTGTAGTTGGTTAAAATATAAATATTTATTTTAACGTACGGCCACACCGCGGCGTCCTGCGATTTCAGTACTTAGTGTGAACAAGTCGGTACAAATACTACTCCGCTATCTGATCGCCACCTAGATCGCGCACGCAGGACGCTGCGGTGTGGCCTACCTTTACTCACAGCCACTTGTAATAGTGCTTCAAAATAAACGGACCCTTTTTTTAAGCGCACCACCGCGGCCTCTCAAATAGCACTTGTTATTGATAAGCTTGGTATATCAAAGCAATATCATGGATAGGTGTTGTATTTTGATTTATGGCTAGGGTATTAACGTAATTAAAATAAAAACTTCGAGTTAAAATGGTTTATTTTATAAATATTTTTCGACTATAGTAAAATTCTGTAACCTTAATTTCAACTCGAAATTTACTAAAATACATTTTGAAATTAACCGCGTTAAGAACTCTATCTTATGGGTTGATTTAGCTTGTTTAATTATGATGCGAATAAATAGTTTGTCCATTTTAGACGTGACAGATGAGGGTGTACCTCAAAATCACGCAACGCTATTTCATGCGTGTGTACCGTACCGTACATAAAGTTTGAACCACGGTGCATGAGAGTTGCTATCGTGAATTCACTCCATAAATATAGGGTGAAAACGCAAATCAACATAAATACTGAGTATCCCTTTTCAAACTCAAATATTTACGTAAAACAAATGAACTGGTTAAGATTTGACAGCAGAGTTATAAGCTGGTTAAAAGAAACCATTTGGCGTTTTCATAGAAAAATAAAACAATGTATTAATATTATAGTAACATTTTCATTAATTTAGTTAGGTCTTGCAGCTACTGAAATCCTGAATATTTTTATGCACTTTCTAATTGGAAATTTATTCAATACAGCATCGAAAATATAATAATAATTATTATACAAATAGACATCAATATTTTCAACTTCATCCCAGAGTGCCATTGTTTTGATTTTATTTCACTTTACATAAACTAGCTTTCCTATTTCTTCTTATTGCTTATTTATTTTCTTTTATTATATACATTAATGTATATCTATGTAGTATGTACTGCAAGATAACTAGATAGAACAAATTTAAATTCCAATAAGGGAATACTTTTGAACAGGCTTGTGCCTGTTCTGAAACTGACGATTAACAATTTAACTTAAGATGGACTAAAGAAGCAGGCAGGGCTTCGTCTTAGTGCCGTCTTTTCGTCTTCCAACCAAGCGCGACTCCATCTTCGTTTGACGTGATAACGTCTTATAAATCGATGAACGCCGGCTGCAAGCAGGAAAAAGTGTCACGTTCCGCGTGCAAGCAATAGCGCGGAACAAGCGATAGAGAGGCACGATCGTATGACGTTATCACATAAAATTATCTTTCGTAAATCGACTTTACAGACAACCATTTTTTTAAAAGTGATATAGCGGTCATGCGAATGTCAGTTATACATAACAAAGCTTGTTTATTACAAAAAACCTAAGTCCTTATATCTTAACTTACCAAGTTGTTGTTACCACAGCTGCCACGCGATCAGTCCAAGCCGATCCCGAGGACGAGGCCCCAGCACCAGCCCCCGTGCGAAACGGCAGGACATTCGCGAGGCGAGGCAACTAACCACCCTACTAACCCCTTCCTACTCCCTTAACTTCCTAGTATCCTACCGACTCCGCCAATACTTTTGTACGCCTTTACTTGCAAAATGTAAAAATTATTTGCATGTTATGCTAGTTTGCTGTATAGTATCATCACTTACCAACAGGTGAGATAGAGGTCAAACGCTAGCCTATATGATATACTTACATAAAAACTTAAAATAATAAATTAGTCGATATTGTAGCCGACGCTAAAACAGCTTTGTAAAGTATTTGAAGAAACTAAAGATATGGGGTATTCAGTGCTGCTAATTTATTAAGTACTCATAGATTTTCTAGTATATATATTGAGGACAGAACTGCAGCGATGAGCTGAAACAGCATAAAACTCAAATTATAAGACTTCGTTTTTGCTTCCACACATGGCATCCTTAGAATATCGGCGAGCACTGTAATGCTTTATTCGCTTTTTCGTACTTAGTTCTTATTTTCAGTTAGCACTGGAAACTCGGTTGGAACTTTATACAATAGCTGAATTATCTCTAAATACTGAATTATATCTTGATTGTTCATGATCATGACTGTAGCTGTATCAATATTTCGATGTCTTTTTATAATTAGTTTCATAAAACAGAACGTATCTTAGATCTAAAGGAAAATGTATATAAAACCAATTAGATACTTCGGCAATGATAATATTCACAAGGACCGTTGCGTTTCTTCCTGAATTGACGTGTGATTTTAAAATCTTATTATGTTTCGAGGGACTGGCCAATAGAATTTGTTTCGGATAGCAAGCGTTTGACCACTATCTCACATGATGTTAAGTGACGATGTTAGTACACTTGTCTAGAAGATATCTCTTCACTCGCGATTTGAACACCTCCGGGTTGTAGTTATCGCGAAACAGACGCCGGCAAGGAATTAATTTCCTTTGCAGTAACTATGATAAACGATAAAAATGAAGCAAAACGTTTTGTGCGGGTAGATGGAAAGTCCATCTTATAACGATTGCGCACATCTTGGGATCAGTACGTCTGGTTATCCGATAAAAGAAAACGGACATCTCCGATATGTATCCGACAGCAAACCGATAAACGAGCGACTTTGCGGCGATGCTCCAGGCTCTAGTATATAAATAATTTGATAGTAACATGGCGTACAGAAGGTACAAAGCCTTAATCCTCTCCATATATGCCTACATCTTAGATGAAATTAGGTGCAATGGAATTTTTATACTCTTGTAAATTATAATTTTAAGTATATTTGTAATAAATAAATTTTAATTTTACCAATTCGTTTCATTTGTGCCGACTTCGTTTCCAGTCACTGCCCACCGCTTTGCGTATGTACTGTCTCTCTACCTGGCCTGAAACTACCTAACTAACCTAACCTGAAGAGCCAAAGGTCGGGCTCAGTGGCGTATCTCGGGAGAGGCCTATGTCCAGCAGTGGACTGACACCGGCTGACAATAATGATGATAGGTAACTTTCCATATTCGTTAAAACAGTGTTTAAGTCATGTAGGGTAAAGTATAGGGTGCCAGCCAGAAGAGACAGCTACACTTCCCCGCCCTTATTATCTTTCTGTCGGACTTGCGACTAAAACTTATATATAATTTTTTACGTAAGGTCTGATTTGCAGTACAGGAATACCTCTTGTTTTTAACCGACTTCACAAAAAAGAAGGAGGTTCTCAATTCGTCTGTATGTTTTTTAGGGTTCCGAACCCAAAGGGTACCAACGGAACCCTATTACTGAGACTCCGCTGTCCGTCTGTCTGTCTGTCTGTCTGTATGTCTGTCTGTCTGTCTGTCTGTCTGTCTGTCTGTCTGTCTGTCTGTCTGTCTGTCCGTCTGTCACCAGGCTGTATCTCATGAACCGTGATAGTTAGACGGTTGAAATTTTCACAGATGATGTATTTCTGTTGCCGCTATAACAACAAATACTAAGAACAGAACAAAGTTAAAAATTAAAGAAAAGTTTAAAAAACGTTTTTTACGATAGCGCAGCGCCACCTATCTAGTTGCTAAGATGGCGCTATCGTCTTTACCTTAATCTGAATCTCGGAAGCGGCTCCAACGATTAAATAAAATTTAGTATACCTACAGGGGATCTAGCTACGAGTCATTTTCAGAAAATGTTGTTTTATTCGTGTTTTCAATAATCAACTTTATTGATAATCAACTTAAAATATGAATCTTCCCGACATCTATTGGCGAGTAGAAGTACTGTATCAGTAAAGCAGTTAGTTGCTCTCAATTATAAAAAATAGTATTATTATTCGTCAATAGATGTCGGGAAGAGTCATATTTGTCTGTTTAAGTGGCAAAAAATACCGAGCAAAGCTCGGTCAACCAGATATTTAATAATATTAATTACTACAATTACTATTACTACTATTACTATTACTACTATATAATACTATTCTACCTTTGTGTTAACGTTTACTTAGTTGGTGTTAGAAGTTCGTTAGAAACTCGATAGATGGCGTTCGGAACCCTCCGTGTGCGGGACAAAGTCTGACTCGCACTTGGCCAGTTTTATTTTTTGTGTGTATGTTACCCGATTACTCCGTCAATTGTGAACGGATTTAAATGATTCTTTTTTTAATAGGTAGGGTACATTTCCGAGGAAGTCCCATTTTATTAAGATTTGATCAGTATCTCCAGAGATATGGAGATAAATACCTCAAAAGCCCCCAGTACACAATAGCCTGTGATGGGCCACGCTTTGCAATGCACAATAGGGAATATGCATGATTTTTTTTATATGTTTATTTTACTGAATACATCCATTTAACACAGTAAAAAAAAAAAATAGTACTGAAAGTGTTCAAATTAAGCTACAAAATATAGTTTTAGCATTGAAAAAATATGAGGTATCTAAAACGCTGCCAAATTTTCGCGCGCCTTTGTGACGTCACAGTGCACAACACAGTCTCCACAGATTAAGTATTTTTAATAGAAATACTACGTAT
This sequence comes from Cabera pusaria, assembly GCA_954871355.1. Taxonomy (NCBI): domain Eukaryota; kingdom Metazoa; phylum Arthropoda; class Insecta; order Lepidoptera; family Geometridae; genus Cabera; species Cabera pusaria. Next base: position 1,095,392 of record OX940885.1, on the reverse strand, counting down.
TCGTACTACAGTGCATACTATTTCTATCAAAAAGATTTAATCTGTGGAGACCGTGTTGTGCACTGTGACGTCACTTTCTAATTGACAAGTGGTGATGTGTTTAGCAAATTTAAATTTCCCACGCTTTTTTTGCATTTTTCGTATAATATTTTAACACATGTAAGACTATTTTATTTATAAAATAATGTCTAACATACAACATCAGAACAATAATGATTCGAAAATAAATTATTTCAAGTAAATTTATACCACATGCATATTCCCTATTGTAGGCCACGATCACTTGGTGTTCATACAATGGCGCATGGCTCATTGCTGCCTGGCAAACCACGTGCGATGGACGTCGAAGTAATTACGGCTGCGAACGACGAACTAAACAATGGCCGACAATGGCCGATTGTGTAAACACCACAGGCCACGCTACGCCACGATTCCTTTGAAGTGTGCCCAAAAAACCGACAACTCCCCGATTGCGCGCCACGATTGACAATTGTCCGCCATCATATACCATTACCCCCTGTACACAATGGCGATGGCCTGTAGTGGGCCCGCATGGGCCATTGTGTACTGAGGGCTAAACATAGGAGAATGTACTGCTTTTAGAAGAGGCCCAAGAAGATTATACACAATGGAGGTTGCTATTGCATATACTATTGAAGACTACAAAAATTTGACCTTGAATAATGTTTTTACATCTTTCTTCACGTTGGTTTTGGTTTTTGGCAGATATTCTTACGGTAACTGTGAGCGAGATAGAAACAAAGGCGGGGAGAATTAATTTGTCTTCACAGGAATGTTCTACCGTGCAAAGTCTTGTTAGGGTACAAATTTAATTATTATTTTTTGACATGACTTGACGTTTGGCGAAGATGGCGGCCATATCAGTCCTGCGACACTGCATACATAATTAAATAACTCAGAATTATGAACGCACTTTATACCAACCAACACTGCAAAAAAAATGTGTAAGCATAATAACACAGATTATACATATAATAGTTACTGCGTAAATAATACTTTCCGTTGTTAGGTTGGCTACACAGTGCTTTCATAATTCGGGTATTAACAATGTAGGGAAGTGCCAACTCTTATAACGTTTATTGCACAGGGCCATTTTGAACATTGTCCTTTGATACCTTGATGACACCATTATGACTAGTGAATATTTTTACTAGCGCTGCATTTAAAGTAAATTTTTTAAGGTTCCGAACCCAAAGGGTACCATATGAACACTTTCTGAGACTTTATTGTCCGTTCGTCCGTCCGTCCGTCCGTCCGTGTATCTATATATGCGCACTTTACAGATCTGTATCTTCTTAATGGGATGGGATGTAAGGGGGCACAGGGATTTAAGGGGGCACACATACCATCTAAGTGCTCCCAGCCAACCTCACCTGCCCGTGGTGCATCCTGCTGACCAACGAACGGGGCTCTGGCGACCGACAAATGGCGGTTTCGGCCATTTCGACCATTTCAAATTATGGCGTAGCTAAATACTACAGGCCGGTGACGGCAGGGGGCACAGGGATTTAAGAGGGCACAGGGATGTTAGGGGGCACACATACCATCTAAGTGCTCCCAGCCAACCTCACCTGCCCGTGGTGCATCCTGCTGACCAACGAACGGGGCTCTGGCGACCGACAAATGGCGGTTTCGGCCATTTCGGCCATTTCAAATTATGGCGTAGCTAAATACTACAGGCCGGTGACGGGCAGCAGCGTCACCGGTGCGAGAAGCTACGTCCTGCGATCGCCAACACGCCTGCCCAGCATGGCGATTAGGGCATATCCCTCCCAAGGGATGAAAGAAGTAGTATGGAAAGTCACAATATGCCGCAGCCCCAGTTCCCGGCCGCCCTGCTATTCCTGGCCACGGCGGCGGTCACGGTAACGGCAGGGCAGGGGGTGCTAAGAATCTCCGGGCTACGGTAGGCCGCCAAAACAAACTGACCCTCGCAACATATCATGGACGCGCGATTCGGCTGGATGATCATCTGGCGCTGGAGGAGGAGCTGGGACACATAAGATGGCACATTCTGGGGTTATGTGAAGTCCGAAGACAGGGAGAGGACACCATAACTCTAGAATCGGGCATCTTATGTATTACAGAGAAGGAGACCAGCCATCCCAAGGCGGCGTCGGGTTTCTGGTCAACAAGGTTCTCAGTGACAACGTTGTAGAAATCTCCAGTGTGTCGACCAGGGTAGCGTACCTCATAATTAGGTTAACCAAGAGGTACAGCCTCAAGGTTATCCAGGTTTACGCACCGACCTCGGCACACTTGGACAAAGAGGTGGAGAGCATGTATGAAGACATCTCTAGAGCTTTACATACCACCTCTAAGGCTCACTACAACGTTGTCATGGGAGACTTTAACGCCAAAGTGGGAGTACAGACCTGCAGTGAATCGACAATAGGACCACACGGATTTGGCAGTAGGAATCACAGGGGGCAAATGCCTGTCAACTTTCTCGAGAAAGAGGGGCTTTTCTTGATGAACTCGTTCTTCAAGAAACAGCCCCAAAGGAAGTGGACGTGGCAAAGCCCCGACACTGTGACTAAAAATGAGATTGACTTCATCATTACGGACAAACGGCGCATATTCAGAGACGTCTCAGTGATCAGTAGGTTCAATACTGGAAGTGATCACCGACTTGTACGAGGCACTCTGGATATCGACTTCAAAGCCGAGAGATTCCGATTGATTAAGTCCACGCTCCGACCAAACCTACTCCAAACCTTGTTGGGTCTGGAACATTCCAATTAAAATTTGAAAATCGATTCGCTGCCTTGGAAACCACAGATGACGTAGACCAGAAACTCGAAGAAGTGGTGGAAATCCTCAGTGATGAAGGGACGAAGTTTTGCGAGAGCAAGCGTACGGGCAAAAAGTCCAAACTTTCGGCAGAAACACTTCGCTAATGGAAGAGAGACGAATAGACCCTTTGTCAGCTTTGTCAATTAATCAGGTGCGCAACAAAACCATTAAGAAGCTGGTACGACAAGACCTGCGATCCTCTAACACGCTCTTGATTAAAGAATCAATTGAGCAGAATCGGGGTCGAAAGTGTTCACCCATCCTCTGGGTAGAAGCCACCTCACAAAGCTGACAACGTCAACGGGGAACGTCGTCGCATCTAAGTCGGAGATTCTGTCAGAAGTTGAAGACTTCTACGGCAAGCTCTACGCATCGCATGCTTCAAGGCCCGTACCCGATACTGAGGATTGTAGAGCCACCTTGACCCGCCACTTCACAGAAGACCTGCCCGAAGTCAGCCGAGATGAGATCGTGATGGCCCTTAAATAGCTCAAAAATGGAAAGGCCCCAGGTGAAGACGGAATCACAACGGAGCTTCTAAAAGCTGGAGGAGCCCCAGCTGTAAGCCAGCTGCAACAGCTCTTCAATTCTGTTCTCTTCACTGAGAGAACTCCACAGGCATCGAACAGGAGCATGGTGGTTTTGTTTTTCAAAAAAGGAGACAAAACCCTCTTGAAAAACTACCGCCCGATTTCGCTTCTGAGCCATGTCTACAAACTGTTTTCAAGGGTCATCACGAACCGTCTTGCGCGAAGACTCGACGAGTTTCAACCTCCGGAACAGGCCGGATTTCGAAGCGGTTACAGCACCATGGACCACATCCACACAGTGCGGCAGATTGTACAGAAGACCGAAGAGTACAATCGGCCCCTGTGCTTAGCGTTTGTGGACTATGAGAAGGCCTTCGACTCAATCGAAACCTGGTCTGTTCTGGAGTCCTTGCAGCGTTGCCAAGTCGACTGGCGATATATCGAAGTGATGAGATGTCTGTATAATGCCGCAACGATGAGTGTACAAGTACAGAACCAGCGTACTAATCATATCTACCTGCGTCGAGGAGTGAGACAGGGGGACGTCATATCCCCGAAACTGTTCACTAACGCCTTGGAGGATATGTTTAAAACGCTGGGCTGGAAAAATTGTGGCATCAACATCAACGGCAAGTACATCTCTCACTTACGATTCGCAGATGACATCGTCATTATGGCAGAGACGCTGCAGGACCTACAGAGGATGTTGAATTGCCTAGCTGATTCTTCTCGTCGCATCGGTCTCCGGATGAATTTGGATAAAACCAAAGTCATGTACAACGAGCACGTTGTTCCGGAACCGATTGCCGTAGATGGAATCCCACTCGAAGTTGTCACTAAGTGTAAACATACTTAGTACTAGGGCAGACGCTCCAACTAGGCAAACATAACTTCGAAAAGGAAATCCAGAGAAGAATTCAGCTGGGCTGGGCAGCATTTGGAAAACTCCGTCGAGTCTTCTCGTCGCATATACCACAGTGCCCAAAGACAAAAGTCTTTAATCAGTGCGTCCTACCCGTCTTGACATACGGAGCCGAGACGTGGACACTCACGGTTCGACTGGTCCACCAATTTAAAGTCACTCAGCGAGCTATGGAAAGAGTTATGCTCGGTGTTTCTCTGCGGGATTGAATCCGGAACGAAGTAATTCGCCAGAGAACTAAAGTGATCGACATAGCTCATCGGATTAGCAAGCTGAAGTGGCAGTGGGCTGGTCATATCTGCCGTAGGACCGATAACCGTTGGGGTAGACTGGTTCTAGAGTGGAGACCGCGAATCGGTAAACGTAGCGTAGGACGCCCTGTTACCAGGAGGAGCGACGACAGTCGCAAAGCGGTGGCCAGTGACTGGAAACTAAGAGCCGAAGATCGGGCTCAGTGGCATGACTTGGGAGAGGCCTATGTCCAGCAGTGGACTGATACCGGCTGATTATGATGATCTTCTTAATCGTAATAATACTTGAAATTTTTACAAAGTATATATCCGTCAGTGTATAACAGCCCAGACACGACATTTTATAGATGCATGTAATTTAATTAAAACTTGTTTTGCACTAAAAAGGGTAACACAAATAATTTTTCAAAAAAATAAAACCGACTTCAAAACCACAAACAGGCACTCAAAAGCGAAAAATAAATTACTTAATATAATTATTATAAGCGCTTCCCACTTATCTATTTGAAGTCGGTGCCAGCCAAGTCTAATAGGTAGACGATAGATACTACCTACATGTATCTACCTACTTACTACTACTACATACATAGTATCTATCTACTATCCAATAGACTTGGCTGGCACCGACTTCAAATAGATAAGTGGGTAGCGCTTATAATATTTATATTAAGTAATTTATTTTTCGCTTTTGAGTGCCTGTTTGTGGTTATGAAGTCGGTTTTATCTTTTTTGGAAAATAATTCATATAATTTATGCTCAGATTGTGTCTATGACATTGAGTTCTCATTTCACCATTTAAAACTTTACTGACTTAAATAATAATTATATTTACTGAATATTCGGATAATTGGATTATTCTTTAGTCTTAAACTTGGAGCCTAAATCGGCTTACATGTTCTTGGGAAAGGTTCGAAGTCACCTCATAATGTCATTAGACGAAAACAGAAGTTTAAACTTAAAAAATCTCGTAGTTAAACACTTGCTAGTATACTTCTTTAAAATTCTACATAGAAAGTAAATACCTATTTTTCAAACCAAAAAATAAGGAGGTTCTCAATTCGTCTGTATGATTTTTTTGTTTTTTTTTGTATGTATGTTACGCGATTACTCCGTCAATTGTGAACCGATTCGAATTATTCTTTTTGTAATCGGTAGGGTACGTTTTCGAGGTGGTTCCATTGTAATTTCATTGAGGTCTGATAAGTATCTCCAGAGATATAGCGATAAACGTCTCAAGCTTGCTACGGAAGTAACTCGCGGGGCATTGAAGTCGGTTGTTTTAATTTTTAAACTATCTTAATTATTATATTATCAGAATACAGGAAAAACCAGAAACCGCGTAGAACCATTACGGTTCTACGCGGTCAAGCGACGCTCTGTGTCTGTAAACTAATCCGAAATCTCACACACGTTTCCCTTCTAAACTTCTAATCTAAAAGGGGGATGGTGAAAGTAATTCGTGCAGTTGGAAAGCACACTTTCCGAAATGTATCCGTGTCTAGGTCGTACTTGGACATAGACCGCGGCAGTGAAGGCAAGCCGCGTCCGGTACGCGAGTTAAGGTACGGTCACACCGCAGCGACCTGCGATCTGCGGGCGCGATCTCAGTACTTTTCAATTGTTTTCTGATCGCGTTTGGTGTGAACCAGTCGGTACAAATACTACTGCGCTATCTGATCGCCGCCTAGATCGCGCACGCAGGATATCTTTTGGTTGTGCCCTTACGCTCTTCGAACTCGTTGTCCTGCGCTCTGGCCTCTATATATTTCTATTTTATAGCCACAGCGACGAACGAAACAAAACAACAGGGCCCGTAGACAAAATCCAATTTCAGTTATCAATCACGCTAACTTCAAATGTATGGGAATGACAACTTTGTTGCGGAAAAATAAATGAAGACAGAAATTGGATTTTGTCTAGAGGGATAGTGGTCAAACACTAGCCGATACGACATTAAAAAAATTATTACTTAAAATTAAAATTAAAATTCTCATCCAAGAAAGTCAGCAGCCAACCTCACGCCGATGGTCTATTAGACTTAAAGCCATGACAGCTCTTGAGAGTCAGAATATTCTAGACCTGACGAGATCACCATCTTCGACCACATGATCGCTTACCATCAGGCGAGAGACATTGGTCAAACGCTAGCCTAAAAGATATTTTAAAATCTTAAAGAGGTGTAAGGTTTAAGTTGAAATATCAAACGCATTCTAAAAGTTTATACAATTTCGTTTTAATAACTTTTCTTCAGACCAAAAGACTTGTTCACTTAATATATACAAAATGTGTTATGAGTAAGATGTGAGAATTAAATATGATCTCGGTGGCAGTAGACAGAGATATGCTGAAGGTTCAAACAGGTCATTGTTTGAGGACACGAGTCACTTCGGCAAGTGGAGTGTTGTAGGTACCAGGCTTTACGAGGTTCACTAACTGTTCAGCTATTTCTTGTCCTACGCGCACTTGAGCTTCTTTTGTGGAGGCACCTGAAAACCCAAAAACATAGTAAATATTTAAAGTGAAAACTTCTTTAGCTGCGTTGTGCACTTTTCTTGGGATGGGTAAAAAATGTTAAACTCGCGTCAGGTGTCAGGTCACGTGTCCTGATCGTAAGACGAAAATTCATACGGAGCGCAGGGCGCTTGCGCGAGGTGTCCTTCCAACGGTGCTCAGGGCGCTTACGCGAGGTGTCATTGCAAAATATTCAAAATTGATGTGTTTAAATTTTCACTTCTGCCAGCACTCCCAAAGTGCAACTCTTTGTTTTTTTTTGTGATAGAAGGTCACACCACAAGCGAGTTAGTTTATTTTCAATCGACGTCATCGCTTGCCACTAGGCTAGTCTAGTTTAACAGATGGCTGAATTTCAACAAATGGTGTTTTGTTTATCATAGGTGAACTTTTTCATTAATCTATTTTTTAAATAATTTTATAATAACTAGAATAGCTAATTGTTAGACTAGATAAAGCAACCACCGATATTATAAAAAAAATGTCAAAATGTCCGGAAATGACGTACCTACGTTATTTGCGGTAAAATGTAGTGATTTGGCAAATGTCCATCCTGACGTACCTGACTATACTGACGCACTAGCACGTTACTAGCGTGGAACAAAATGGGGTGAGGGGGACGCTGTCGGACTTAGGTCTAGATTACTTTAGGTTACCAATATGAAAACATTTTGCGGGACAATTGCGTTCGTGCCTCTCAGCAAAAATAATCGTTAGTTATTGCATATAACTTGCTATTTATTAGCAATAAAACTCATATTTCATTAAACAGAATAGGTTATAAACATAATTCACTTATATTGATTGAAGTATAAGCTTTTTTGTCTTTTAAAAAAGTAGGGGGACAGTGCCGATATGCGACAATCAAAAGTTTTTAAATTTACTTCTACCTTTGAATTTAGTCTTAGTTGAATTATATTTTTGCCACAACCCAATTACCTATTAATTACCCAATTACCTATTATATACCAAAATTATTTACTACATTATTCTTGTTTTAAAATACGAATTTCACCAAAGGCAAAAAAAGCCTTATGGGAACTCAGATACTGTGCACGCAAAACTTTATAGTTTGCGCGCCACTATTACTGCGCCTACTGCATTCAAACATTGCGATGATCATTTTGACTATTTGGTCCTCCGAACTGAAGGTGTTAGGGACGATTGACGAACTTGACACCTTGAACTAAACTAGTAATTAAAGTAGTAGTAAGTAGTAAGTAGTAGCTTAAAACCGCGATGTCTGGCATTCGAACATTGGTACTGTACAGTTTGTAATAGTTTGCATACTTGTAAAGTTTTATGGCCGCTACCCAGCTAGACGCTTTAGATATCTATGGTCAGATTAAGTTCTAAAAGATGTGAACTAACTCCAAGTCTCCGATTGGTTCGAGATTGCATTCCAATGGCGTCTCAAAGGCTAAGATCTTCTTATAGAACTATTCGCGGGATATTTATCATGTTTTTTATTATTTAATAAAATATTAGTTATAATAAATTAAAATATTGACTATTTAATTAAATATAAACGAGATATTTTCCTTTGCAGCGACACAATATCGTAATCTGCTGACATCGAGGATTGCAATGTAAAATGCGAGTAAAGTACATCAATGGTACCCACCCACGTTAAGGTACGGTTACACAGCGGCGTCCTGCGATCTGCGGGTGCGATCTCAGTACTATTCAATTGTTTTCTGATCGCGTTTGGTGTGAACCAGTCGGTACAAATACTACTGCGCTATCTGATCGCCGCCTAGATCGCAGGACGCCGTGGTGTGGCCGTACTTTAAGTTAATATGGTAAATGGTCATCGGGATGGCATCCGTAGTCATCCTACATGTGATCGGTGGTAGACTTCGATCATTGCTCGAATCACCCACCGAACAAAGACATTTCAGTTTAATTGGTTACCAAGTGCCGTCATATTATTCGGTGCTAACCACAATGGAAGACAGCTTTGGATAGTAACACTCTGTTGAATTGGAGAGGTCTATGTCCAGCATAGGACGGAAATTGGCTCATGATAATTACTCTGTTGAATGGACCAAAGTCAGTTTGCCCTGAACCACGTTTCATTGCCATCCATTTCCATACAAGCAGGATACCATCTTCAATTGCATGTCACTTAACATTAGGTGAGATAGTGGTCAAAAGCTTGTTTGACTGGAATAATAAGGTTATCTTACCGAGATGTGGGGTAGCGATGACAGCTGCATGCTGGATGACCTGTAAGGTGAGGGGATCTGTGGGGGGCTCCTGTTCGAACACGTCCAGCGCTGCACCACCCACCTGCAGGTCATAAGGTTAAGAGGGGATTACCGACTGGATAGTTGTGCTGTGATTGGATTGTCAGTTGTTTAACGCCTCACTGTCTTTACAATTGAATGTATTTTTAAATATTATATATGCTAGCGTTTGTCCACTTTCTCACCTGATGGTAAGTGATGATGCAGTCGACAATGATAGCACGCTAGGCCTAGAATGGGAACTGGCTCATAAGTATAGCTGCCGAAACAAATGCGTCTATTTTGTTGCGGCAGCTATCCCTGTGAGCCAGTTCCCATTCTAGGTCTAGCATGCTATCATTGTCGACTGCATAATCACTATGAGATAGTGGTCAAACGCTAGCCTATATAATATAAATAAAACTGGCCAAGTGCGAGTAAGACATTTGTCTCGCACACGGAGGGTTCCAAACCGCAGTATAATAATATATAAGTATAATATTATATTATATTACCGTGTCAATACCAAACATGCTTATTAACTACAACGCCATCTAACGAATATCTAAAGAACTTCTAACACCAACTAAGTGAACGTTAACACAAAGGTAGGTAATTAATATTATTTATTAATATTATAATCGTTCATAGATGGCGCTACAGTAAAAACACGTTTTTTGTATGAGGACCCCCTTTAATTTTTAACTTTGTTCTGTTTTTAGTATTTATTGTTATAGTGGCAACAGAAATACATAATCTGTGAAAATTTCAACCGTCTAACTCTCACGGTTTATGAGATACAGACTGGTGACAGACGGACAGACAGACAGACAGACAGACAGACAGACAGACAGACAGACGGACAGCGGAGTCTCAGTAATAGGGTTCCGTTGGTACCCTTTGGGTTCGGAACCCTAAAAACGGTATAGATCTACACAAAACACATTTTGATAGAAATTTGGATGCCAAACTTACATGGCCAGAGTTGAGAGCATCAAGAAGATCCTGCTCCTTAATGAGTCCTCCACGGCCGACGTTGATGATCTTGATGCCCTTCTTGCATTGCTTCAGAACGTTGGCGTTGATGAAATCTAGAGATCACAAGGAAAGTTGTGTTAAAAGTAAATATAGGCCAAGTCATTTCATCAAAAATTAGCTAAAATTTCAAATTTCAGTAGAAATTAGCTAGAAAGCCATCCCCTTTTTATAATCGGATATCCAGAGATACTAAAAGAAGCCACCGATTTATGGTGCAGCTAGTTTGATATAAGAAGGGTCGAGAGACTTACTTCTGGTAGATTCTATGAGAGGTGTGTGGAGAGTGATGTAGTCAGCGAGTGGCCAGATCTCATCCAGCTCCATCTTGGTGGCATGGAACTGCTGGCATTGTTCCGCAGTCACGAACGGGTCGTAACCGATGATCTGTGGAAGACAGTTTATTATTATGTTTTAAATTACTTAGCGTGCGTACAATTTTTGAGTTTAAACTTCTTTAGATGCACTGGGGTTTGCCGGAAGTGACGTCACGGTCCGGAGGCAGCGGAAGTTACGTAAAAATGAACGCCCTCTATTAACGTAGTAGAACGACGTAACTACGCTATTCGCTAAAGTTCAACAGATGGAGTTGTATTAAAAAATAATTAGTGTTATTGAGAAATAAATTGAATGAACTTCTAAGTGTCCCGGCGAACTTCGTACCGCAAATATAAATAAGCTGTTCAAGTGCAAGTCGGACCCGCACACGCAGGGTTCCGATTTACGTTTCTTGTGTGGGGACACCCCCTTTAATTTTTAATTTAATTTAGTTTTTATTATTTGATCTTGCAGCCATTGCAATACACACCATGAGTAAATTTCAAGTCTATCTGTAAGATCGAGCATAGAAAGCCTCAAAAACTCGTTTTTTGTATGGGAACTCCCTTTATTATTTAATTTAATTTTGTTTTTATCGGTATTAGCGAATACCCACGTATAGAAGCGCTATGACAACCATCAAAATATGTCAATAGAGTAACAAACATTTCTGAGCGAACCAACAATGGACAACCTGGGACAACCATCAAAATTCAAAATATTAAAATTTAAATACCTACGCGATACACCGAGTAATGTGGATTTATTATGTTGTCGATTCAAACCCCTTAATTTAATACGTGCTTTAAATTTCAATTCGAGAGTGGAACAGAGTCTAGCCTGCCGTACCGAAGGGACGAACGTCAAATATTTGACAGGAAAGTAGGTAGAACAGTTTATATGGGAAAAATGAAATTGTTGTTTTTACTATCTTCCTCGCAATTTTTCCATATTGTCTCACCGTTTAAACCTTCCCTGGATTACGACAAACATTACAAAACCAAAATCAGCTAAATCGGCCCAGCCGATCTCGAATTTTAGCGAAACTAACGAACAGCTATTGATTTTTATATATAAAGATAGACTAGCATTTGATCACTATCTCACCTGTAGGTATAAGTGATATGTGGTCGGGGATAGAGCAGGCTAGGAATTTATTATTTTTATATATTTTATATCATCATAGGTTTACTTTAAATCGACTTAACGTAGGGCTGAAATGTTGAACTCATCAATGTCGTTCGAGACAAGTAAGATACCATTTTAGGCCACATCATCACTTATCATCAGGTAAGATGGTGGTCAAATCTTTGTCTGCTTGTCTATAATAGAAACCAGATACGGTTACTATTATATACTAGATGCTAGTATAGTAGATGCGAAGCTTCAGAACAAGAGGCGGGGAAAAGACGGGTCGAGAATGTCGAGACATTTGACATGACATGAGATTTGATTTAACATGAGGCACCTTATCAGCAGGGCTATTCTCAACATTCGAAACCAAATTCGGATTCCGAAACTGCCTCTCCATCGACTTGGATCTTTGCAATCCACAATGCTCTGATCGGTTACTTTTAATATTTCAATTCGAAAAAAATCAGTGATTCTCATTGGAAGGGTGGCCGTGATCAAATATCACACGGAATAATAAATAAGTATTCGAAATTCAAAATGACGCTTCCGTATTCGAATGTATCCGATCGAAATGGAATCACTATGCAGGAGTAGAATAAGGTCAGTTGTCCAGCCACTCGTCTTATTTCTTGCTTCCATATCCAGAGAAGAACGATTCCATCAAAACCAGCCCCACGCCAGAGCAGCAAGCAGCAAGCAAATAGCAAACGCTTTACACTTCACTGTTTGCCCAACATTTGCATCTTGAAGCATTTGCGGCGAAAATTCGCACAATAACTCACACCTATAATACCACATGAGTGTAGAAACGCCTATACCGTATCGTCACTTGACATGGGTGAGATAGCGGACATCGTCAAGTGTTAGGAATACAAGAATAGATGTAATAGTAACTTCGCAATGGTACACCGTAAGCTTTTATCATTTCGCAATATGAAATAAGTACAGAATATAAATCGAGCTATAACAATCGTTTTTGAGCACTGCAGAAGACTAATAATACTTAAATTTAAAATAAAAAACCACCCCCGACTGATTTATGTATAATATGTTCATTGAGACCATTCCAATGAGCCCAAACTCAACATGTCTGCTGTAAGTTTTTTTTATAATATGAAGCGGCAAACGGGCAAGCGGGCCACATGATGGAAGTGGTCACCGTCACCTATTGACATCTGCAAAACTAGAGGTATTGCCGGTGTATTGCCTACCCTTATTAGAGAGCACTCTCATTACTCTTCGTTTAAAGCTACTCAGATGAAATATTTCTGGGAAGGTTTCAGATGGAAGGTCATTCCACATCTTACAGGTACGTGGGAAGAACAATCGTGTGAAACGAGTAGTATGTGATGCCCACGTATCTATAATGCGCGGATGTACTTTTTGACGGTGTCGGGAGTTTCGATGGTAGAAACGGGACTGAGGTTGGAATAATGCGGTCTAATAATTAAGATGGTAGCACGCTAGGCCTAGAATGGGAGCTGGCTCTCATAAAAACCTGCCGGAACACATTAGATGTATATGGTGATAAAATAAAGCTCTAGCTAGAATATAATTTAAGTTAACCTTCATTCCGAAAGCGTTCATTCGGATAGCGACTTCCCTGCCGACTCTCCCCAGGCCGAGGATCGCGAGGGTCCTGCCAGCTACCTCAGTGCCGGTGTAGAGAGCGCGGTCCCAGCGTCCTGCCTTCAGCGCCGACGCGGCTGGTACCACGTGACGAGCCAGCGCCAGCACCAGCCCGCAAGTCAACTCGCAAGCACTCATCGCGTTAGCGCCTGGAGCACTGCAAACATATTAACAATCATTTTTAACATTTGAGGAGGAAATTATAGTAATAAACAACTGCCTCCCATAATGTTTGATATCCTTTCTGTGCAGAGATCTCTTTAAACGATAAGACCGCCCATTGACGCCCGCCATTGACGCTCACCCATTTATTGATTGACAGTTTTTAATTATTAGAAAAAAAAGAATTAAAATTCATTTATTTTGAGCAACTTTGACTCGTATACACGATTAAATACAATAATTAAAACAAAAACCTCATAACCATAATTTAAAGTCAAAATCAATTTGTATACAAAGCATTAAAATAAAAATAATACATAAACATAAAATAAAATAAGTACGTATAACAAATAAAATTAAAATAACAATGCAACCAATTAGAAATCAAGGCCACCAAATCAGTAAAATAAATAATCAATAATAATATTCAAATTTCAGATTTAAAATCAGTCAGGTATTGTTATAGATGTCTTTGGAAACAGTGCCTGATAAAAAAGGGCAATCCACTTGGTCCGCTAGAACGATGTTGTTACTGGCCCGCACCCTGCGTACCAGAGTCGCGGCACGCTTGCGCATGGTCGCGTGGAAACTGTCCACGCGAGCCTGCGCAAACATGCCTGACGCACTGCAGTAACGGGGCAGTCATTAGCAACTACGAGGTAAAAAGCCACGGTAGGCCGCCAAAACAAAATGTGGAGTGGAGGAGAAAAAAGTGGGAGTACAAACTTGCGGCGAATCGTCTATAGGACCACACGGATTTGAGAGTAGGAATCACAGGGGTCAATTTCCTCGAAAAAGAGGGGCTTTTCTTGATGAACTCGCAATTTCTTCAAGAAACAGCCCCAAAGGAAGTGGCAAAAGCCCGACACTGTGACTAAAACCGAGATTGACTTCATCATTACGGACAAACGGCGCATATTCAGAGACGTCTCAGTGATCACTACGTTTAATACCGGAAGTGATCACCGACTTGTACGAGGCTCTCTGGATATCGATTTTAAAGCCGAGAGATTCCGAATGATGAAGTCTACGCTCCGTCCAAACCTACTCCATACCATTGTTGGGTCCGAAACATTCCAATTAGAATTGGAAAACCGATTCACTGCCTTGGAAACCACAGATGACGTATACCAGAAACTCGAAGAAGTGGTGGAAATCCTCAGAGATGAAGGGACAAAGTTTTGCGAGAGCAAGTGTACGGGCAAAAAGTCCAAACTTTCGGCAGAAACACTTCGGCTAATGGAAGAGAGACATCCATTCCAATCAATTCCATTCCATCCAAATCCATTAAGAAGCTGGTACGACGCGACCTCCGATCCTCTAACACGCTCTTGATCAAAGAATCAATTGAGCAGAATCGGGGGTCGAAAGTGTTCACCCAGCCTCTGGGTAGAAGCCACCTCACAAAGCTGACAACGTCAACGGGGAACGTCGTCGCATCCAAGTCGGAGATTCTGTCAGAAGTTGAAGACTTCTACGGCAAGCTCTACGCATCGCATGCTTCAAGGCCCGTACCCGATACTGAGAATTGTAGAGCCACCTTGACCCGCCACTTCACAGAAGACCTGCCCGAAGTCAGCCGAGATGAGATCGTGATGGCCCTTAAACAGCTCAAAAATGGAAAGGCCCCAGGTGAAGACGGAATCACAACGGAGCTTCTAAAAGCTGGAGGAGCCCCAGCTGTAAGCCAGCTGCAACAGCTCTTCAATTCTGTTCTCTTCACTGGGAGAACTCCACAGGCATGGAACAGGAGCATGGTGGTTTTGTTTTTCAAAAAAGGAGACAAAACCCTCTTGAAAAACTACCGCCCGATTTCGCTTCTGAGCCATGTCTACAAACTGTTTTCAAGGGTCATCACGAACCGTCTTGCGCGAAGACTAGACGAGTTTCAAGCTCCGGAACAGGCCGGTTTTCGAAGCAGTTACAGCACCATGGACCACATCCACACAGTGCGGCAGATTGTAGAGAAGACCGAAGAGTACAATCGGCCCTTGTGCGTAGCGTTTGTAGACTATGACCTTCGACTCAATCGAAACCTGGTCTGTTCTGGAGTCCTTGCAGCGTTGCCAAGTCGACTGGCGATATATCGAAGTGATGAGATGTCTGTATATTGCCGCAACCATGAGTGTACAAGTACAGAACCAGCGTACTAATCATATCCACCTGCGTCGAGGAGTGAGACAGGGGGACGTCATATCCCCGAAACTGTTCACTAACGCCTTGGAGTATATGTTTAAAACGCTGGACTGGAAAAATTGTGGCATCAACATCAACGGCAAGTACATCTTTCACTTACGATTCGCAGATGACATCGTCATTATGGCAGAGACGCTGCAGGACCTACAGAGGATGTTGAATGGCCTAGCTGATTCTTCTCGTCGCATCGGTCTCCGGATGAATTTGAATAAAACTAAAGTCATGTACAACGTGTACGTTGTTTTGGAACCGATTGCCGTAGATGGGATCCCACTCGAAGTTGTCACTAAGTATGTTTACCTAGGGCAGACGCTCCAACTAGGCAAACACAACTTCGAGAAGGAAAACCAGAGCAGAATTCAGCTGGGATGGGCAGCATTCGGAAAACTCCGTCGAGTCTTCTCGTCGCTGATACCGCAGTGTCTAAAGACAAAAGTCTTTAATCAGTGCCTCCTACCTGTAATGACATACGGAGCCGAGACGTGGACACTCACAGTTCGACTCGACCACCAGTTTAAAGTCGCTCAGCGAGCTATTGAGAGAGCTATAGTCGGTATTTCTCAGCGGGATAGAATCCAGAACGAAGTAATTAGCCAGAGAACTAAAGTTATGGACATAGGTCAACGGATTAGCAAGCTAAAGTGGCAGCGGGCTGGTCATATCTGCCGCAGGACTGATAACCGGAGGAGGCGGTTTGCCCGCCTCCTCCCCCCTCACTCATAGTGGGGTCACTGGCCGAAGGTCGGGGGACTTTCGGCCGGCTTGCACGACCCCACACGTCTGAGGGGTGGCCTTGGTGAGCGAGGCCACCCCTCCTTGTGCCGGAGCCTGGATGTTTTCATCCGTGCCTACCGCCGGGGCAAGATAGTGATTGCTAGTGCGACCCTATCTTGCCCTATCTCGGCGGAGGACTGCTCACCCCAGGTTTTTAGTGGGTATACTGCCCTTCTGGCAGTGACTCCCACATAACCATCTCGCTCCCCCGGGCGAGTGGTATCCATAAAGTATTTGCCTGGGTCAAAAAAAAAAAAAAAAAAAAAGGACTGATAACCGTTGGGGTAGACCGTTGTCCTAGAGTGGAGACCGCGAACCGGCTAACATAGCGTAGGACGTCCTGTGACCAGGTGGAGCGACGACATACGAAAAGCGGTGGGCAGTGACTGGAAGAGAAGAGGCGAAGTTCGGGCTCAGTGGCGCATCTTGGGAGAGGCCTATATCCAGCAGTGGACGATGATGAGGTAAAAAGCGAATGATGGATATATTGATTGAAGCCCATTGAGAATTTCGAATGACCGTCTCCGGGGCACTTAAGTACCTTCTGTTTTGTGAGTGTGTTCAATAAAGTGTGTATCTATCTATTCATTATCACCCACCACAAGGTCATTATTGTTTACCCTTCCTCCGTAAGCTTAGCTTAGACCTTTATCTATCCTACATGTAATCTCTGGGTGATGTTTAATGAACCATCGGTCAAAAACATTTTGCCAATTGGTTCGCCGAATTCCGGCATGATTATTGGTGCCATTGCGATGGCAAGGTTTGCTAGCTACGTTCAAAATATCAAATGCTGAAAGTCTTCGCCTGTAAAACGGTTTTAAAAGAAACATTAACATCCTTACCCCCAATGTTCTGTGCTGACCCGATGGTAAAGTTGGTAGATTGTTAGTGACACTAACAGGAAAACCAAAGGTCGACAAACGATGGGGGTCAAATCTCATACGAGATTATTATCTTTTGTGTGATCTACAGACAATTGATCCGAGTTTGAGTGTTATGGGTCCGTGAATTGAATGTTCGATAAGTCTCTCTCGACACAAACTTAGCAAAGTTAACATTCAGAATGCGGGTGTTTTATTAAAAAATAGAAAACAAAAAGTAGGACCAACTTGATGACCCCAATCCCCTTTTCCCCAGCTGCGGGCACATCGATGTTGTCGACGCCAGCACCAGCTCTTCCGACCACCTTCAGCCTCGAACCAGCCTCCAGGACTTCCTTGGTGACTTGTGATGCTGACCGAACCACCAGGGCCTCATGGTTCTGGAATTACAAATAAAGTACAATGTCAAATTATATATTCTGGTTATCAATTCGAATTCAAATTGCACGAAATTTGAACAAAAATTGTCTGAAGTTTTGAAACATGCATTGGGGGTGCACGTAATAGTTCGATTAGCAACCCTATATTTATCAGAGAGTTAATTTTTTTAACCGCGATTATTCCGTCAATTGAGAACTGAATCGAATGATTCTTTTTTTAATCGGTAGGGTACATTTCCATGGTGGTTCCATAGTGATTTCATCAGTATCTCCAGAGATATAACGATAAGCGTCTCAAATATGCTACTGAAACTGACTTGCGGGGCATGGAAGTCGGTTCTTTTAGAAAAAACGTAAGAAAACGAATTACTTTGACTAATAATTCATTTTAAACATAATAAACAATTTTTGTTCTAAAAAACTAAACGTCAGTACAAGGTTACGTCAGTAAACAATTTCACTTTATAAACACTAGGGATGCTACCCAAAATATCAAAAGATTGATCAGTCGATAGGTTGAATCGAATGCAATGATTACTTGTGAAGGATGTTAAACTATAAAAATAACTACACTGTGATTGTAATTAACACATAATATTATTCTTTGACTAAAAAAATACAAAAATAATTGAATAGGAACTAAAATCAATAATAATTTGGGTTAAAAAACTAACGATAAACTACTAAACGTTAGATCCATAGGTACATTTGAGTAAGTTTTTTATTTTATTGGGCCATTTTCTATGGAGCTAAACTCTAATTCATAAACATATATAAAATCGTTTAAATATGTACAATTTCCGATTTGTATAATTTGTATTAACGTGTCTTATCAATTTCATATTAACGCAAAACAAACAAGTAAATAACTGAATAATGTAAACACTAATTGTATTTCTCATTTAGAGCTGCCGGAAAATTGGTTATTTCGAATAACATCAAACTAACATCATTCTTGTTTGTGTTGATGCGTATCGATTCATCAATTGAATCGCTGTTTTTAAGCAAGCTGTTTTTTTACTATGAAGCTAAGACTGACAGATGTCAAATGTGACCCTTACCTACATTTAACTTTTTAATTTTTTTATTGTAGGTCTTTTAATTTATTTGTTTTATCATACATTAAGTACCTAACTACTACATATTTATTTATACGTATATTGTCGTAAGGTAATTAAAATCTATATTTTTATTTAAGAGCGTACGCGGGGTGCAGTTTTCCATACAAACGTATTCCCCTGTTTCCTCCCTGGAAAATGCTTCTAGAGCAAAATTTGTTTCTACAAAATATCAAGGTCTGCTGTAGCTATGCCCGCCCCTATCATTTGCTTTTTTGACCAAATAATTGCAAATAGAAATAGTGACCCTCCAAAAATCTTAAAGAGGAGATAAAAAGGCTTATATTTGTGTTTGCGATTGATTGGTCAAAAAAATTATAGGGGCATAGCTACAGCAGACTTTGATATTTTGTAGAATCAAATTTTGCTCTAGAAGCATTTTCCAGGGAGGAAACGGACGAAAACGAACATACATTTGTATGGAAAACTGCACCCCGCGTTCCCTCTTAAGTTTTGTACACTCTATTTGTAAGTAATTCTAGTATTTTCTCTGTTAAGTGATTTGTAATCTTTAGAGAAAATAAATGTCTTAACCATAAACCATAATAGGAAACACAAAAAATAATTTAAACTGCACATTAGTCGAAATAAGACTTCTGTAGTTCAGATGGAAATTATCAATGGTATTTTGGAGCTGAACTGATAATGGTGCTAGGAGATGGATAGTGAAACTCTGCAGTGGCTCCTAAGCCCTTCGGGATATGATTAGTTTTGACCACTTCAATGGATAGGGCTTAGTGACGAAGGTCCGATGATGGAACCAGGCATTTACTTTTAATGTGAAATTTCAACGCTGGTGTAGGTACGTTTCCAAATGTATTATTCCGTTCTTTAAATATATAGTTTGTTATATTTTTTGGTGTTATTGGAATAAATAATCATTAATTAATTCATTCATTATGTCGAGGGTGTTTTATTAGGTTTTATATTTTAGTTAGTTTAGTTTTTATAATACTATAATATAACTTATTATATGTGTAAACAATAACGATATCATCATAGCCCGCGTCTCAATTTCTTATCACAAAACAATGAGGTTAGTACAATGACCTCATGTCATTGAGAAATGCAATGTGAGTAAGTTTAATGCGTTTATTACGTATAATGGCACCTGAGCAAATGCAAATGCAAAATAATGCTTTGATTTTGTTGAAAACCCTCTCGAACGCCAGGCCTTATTTGTGTCACAAATTGAAACGCGTATATTTTTTCACAACATACAGGCCAATAAATGTGAATGGGCGAGCCGGTAGAGGCCGACCTAGGCGAATGTATCACGACCAGATCAGAGCCGTTTTAAAGAATGGCTAACGCCAAAAGTACCCATAACCGACGAGCATGTATGAAGGCGCTCATGAAAGTGGAAGAAGCGAAAGAGGTGTGTCAGGATCGTAGCATGTGGAAAGAAGTAGTCTCTGTCTAACCCAATGAGAAAAAGGCGTGATCGTTTGTATGTGTGTATGTATATATATACAATCTGGTGATTGTCATTCGTTGGCCTATAATAGAAAAGGAATCAGCCCTCCAAGAAAGCTGTCACTTGCAGAACAGTATTTTTTACAATAGGTAAAAAACAAGCATACCACCCACCCGATTGGAAGTGGTCACCGTCGCCTTGGTAACACTGTTTAGCAACTGATGTTGTAGCTTTTGATTTTCCTATGTACTTAGAGAGGTCTATGTTTAGCAGTGGATGGAAATTAGCTGATAATGATGTACTTATAAAATTACTTACAGGGATCTCCTTTAGGAGTTCGTCTTTTGAGATCTTCGCTTTGGTGGTAACTTTGATGCCATGCGAGTTGAGAATCTCCGCGCAGTTAGCACCAACACCATCCACCACCAGCACTGACTTGATGTTTAATACCATTTTGTATCTGGAAATTATGTTTATGTATTATTTTACCAAGAGAGAGTCCATAATTGTTGACAAATGATTTGTAGATAAAACCAGCGGTAAACCACGACTTGATGGTAAGTGACGATGCACTCTAAAATTATAAATTGATTTTAATTTCAAAAACGTTGGAAATGTTTTAGTAAGACTCCCTGAGGTCCCTGACTCCATGCCGCGCGAGTCAGTTTCAGTAGCAAGTTTGGGACTTTTATCGTCATATCTCTGAAGATACTCAACAGATCTCGATGAAATTACAATGGGACCAACTTGGAAATTTACTAAACCATTTAAAAATAAATAATTCGAAGTTGTTCAGAATTGACGGAGTAATCACGTAACATGCATAGGGACAAAAAAAACAGACAAATTGCGAACCTCCTCTTTTTGGAAGTTAGTTGAAAACGGTAATTATGGTTTTTTTTAATATATGTATTACAGTATAACTACCGTGTGGTCTCATATACATCTTTTTAAAATCCTAATTAGATCTTCAGAGATGCGTCGTCAACACAAATCTGAAAACCTACTGACAAAATCCTTGCGGGGCATGCATATTAATGTGAACTACACTAAAACTTCTTTAAGTTCTAAAATATAATTAAGGAGTTTAATTTAAGATCTTTCGAAAAACTAAAAAAATCGTCTTCAAATGCCGCGCTATTCGTTTTCAGTATTGAGTTTAAGGTGTTTATCTCCATATCTTTGGAGATACTGGACATATCACGATAAAATTTTGAATGGGTCCACCTGTGAAGTATATATAACCTTTCAAACAAACTAAACAATATAATTGTAACTGTGCTTAACTCGGTTTATCTTTTTACATAAGTTATCCTTGTTTTCTGAGCAGAATTTAAAAGAGAATTTTAAGATCGTTTAAAAACTAAAAGAACTAAATCAAATGTCCCGCTAATCATTTTCAGTTCCAAGTTTGAGATGTTTATCTCCATATCTCTGGAGATGCTCACCAGATCTCGTTGAAATTTTTAATGGGACCACTTGAAATGAAACATCGACGACTCGATGTCGTAGACTTGATAAGTACACCTACTACAGTACCTACCATTGAAACGACAAAACAATTTCCAAATCCAAAACGATCCAAGCGTCTTAGAGAAATCGGGGAACATACATAAAATAATCCGATGAATTGAGAACCTTTTTTGATGTCGGTTAAAAAATCTACACAAGCCTTCCTGTACCAGCGATGGTTGGTAGTAGGTACCCGTTTCGCAACGATCGAGAACAACCGGTTGGCTGCCTCAAAGAAACAAACTTAATGTTAACAGAACCCAAATATTTAACTAATAGGTGATGTCAAAGTTAAAGCATTTATACAGCATATGGGCAGATTAAAAATCTGGACTCAAACACGTCAAATAACATTAAATAATTCATATCAATGATCATTTTTTTCAGTACAAAAAAGCTTAAGTTACTGCTTTAAAAAAACTTGTATGTATATACTAACTAGAACTTAGGTAACAACCTCTTATTGACTTAAATGACTTAAAACGTATAAACACTTTTGTTTCTAGTATGTGTAATAGAAATAAATAACTTATACCAACGCCAGCAACTATTGTTAACAACACGATAGAATTCTTCAAATATTTACAGTCTGTAGCACCTTACATACATCCAATACAAATTGTGAATAAATATAAATGTAACTAAATTTTACATCATATTAATCTTACTAACTACGTTTTCTCAAGTTTTTGCAGAATTTATAGGAAAAATTCTTTAAATCGATAAATATACCTATAGTTTATTTAGTTAATTTGATAATATATTTTCTGGACTTGTCTTAGCCTTATTTTTCCAAATAAAATAAACAAACAAATAGTAGCCAAAATAAAAAATCCATAAGCGCTAAAATACTCGTTTTAACTTCATACTGACTCTCATTTGGACGCTGCATAGAATAACTAACCTAAAACGACCCAATTAAGTACTTCAAATAATTCCAAACAACATGGTCACATTACACTAATGTAAGCTGTTTAAATAAAGGACGTATTTACGTACATTAAATAAACAGAATTGCGCGAGCGTTTACAATAAAATACAATAGGTAAGCAAATAAAATATTTAGAGAAGTGCAAAAGTGTTGACTTACGACTTAATAAAACCGTCAGGCTTCAAGGTCTGGTCGCGACTGACTGGGTACACTGGACTGGGTATGACAACATTCGCGCTTTGCGCCCGCGCATGCCTTAGTTATATCTATATATCTGACATAGCTCACTCACAGTAGGTTAACATAGCTAATTAATTGATTACTGTAATTTTGTGAGGAATATTTGTCCCTAAATTGTTACTACATTAGTCAGAATAATTTTATATTATATTTATAGGTTAAGTATAATTATAATAATACATATACAGTGGCATGCAAAATTCTGGACTGCCAGAAATTTGCATGCCACTCCACTGCGTAAATTCAAAACAGACCTATTCGGTTACTTTACTCGTATTAATTGATTATCTAATTTATGTGTCCTGATTTAAATGTTGGTAAATGTTTTTTAAATGGGACAAAAAATTAATGCCCTCATCATAAAAACAAAACAAATTCATGTACCATTGTATAACTTACCTATTTGTACAGGTGCTTAAATTATAATATAATTCAAAAATTATAATTAACTTACATTTTAATTCAAATATTTAGATCGCTATTAAAACTCTTTTTTTATTTTGTAAATAGGAGTAGAGTTATAGCACTGTATTAACACTGTGTCGTTTTATTCACTTATCTTCTAGCAGTGGGCCAATGGACGAATGACAGAGTGAGACTGGGCCTCGTTTCATCGCCGCTAATATTTTTGTTGACAGAAATATAGAAGGGGATATAGGGGATAATCACTATCAACCACTATACAAAATATGTATTACATACATACATACAATCATAATCACATACATACATCTGTCCACATGCTACGATCCTGAAATACCTGTTATCTTTATGTATATAAAGAATTGTTTAGAAAATGTGGTTTTATCGATTAGTGAAAAAAAAAACGATATATCTAAAATGTGGTTCTTATCTTCTAAGTCTTAAATTAATCATACGCTGAAAATTGTATGATTTTATGTTCGACAAGTTATAATATCATATTTTTGTAGTAGATTTATAAAATTGTTGCATAATAGGGGTAATAAAACACAGCCAGGTTTATAATAGTTTTTAATAGTATGTGCGGTTTCATACATTAGTTTATCTACACTCATGCAATAGGTAGTTAGTTACTTACTTTTTAGGGTTCCGTACCTCAAAAGGTAAAAAAAGGAACCCTTATAAGATAACTTTCTTGTCCGTCTGTCTGTCTGTCTGTCTGTCCGTGTGTCACCACTGATTTTCTCAGGAACGGGTGGACCTAGCAAGTTGAAATGTATACCTGATACTGAGGTCTATAGTTCCTATTGGGTGTATAAAAATCAAGATCTTGAATCAACACAATAAAAAGATATGGGCAAATTTAGATTTTTGCGAAAACTTGTTAGTACTATAGGCTACAACTATTAGTACTATAGTACGTATAGGCATGGAACAGAAGCATGGTGGTTTTGTTTTTCAAAAAAGGAGACAAAACCCTATTGAAAAACTATCGCCCGATTTCGCTTCTGAGCCATGTCTACAAGCTGTTTTCAAGGGTCATCACGAACCGTCTTGCGCGAAGACTCGACGAGTTTCAACCTCCGGAACAGGCCGGGTTTCGAAGCGGTTACGGCACCATAGACCACATCCACACGGTGCGGCAGATTGTACAGAAGACCGAAGAGTACAATCGGCCCCTGTGCTTAGCATTTGTGGACTATGAGAAGGCCTTTGACTCAATCGAAACCTGGTCTGTTCTCGAGTCCTTGCAGCGTTGCCAAGTCGACTGGCGATATATCGAAGTGATGAGATGTCTATATAATGCCGCAACGATGACTGTACAAGTACAGAACCAGCGAACTAAACATGTCCACCTGCGTCGAGGAGTGAGACAGGGGGACGTCATATCCCCGAAACTGTTCACTAACGCCTTGGAGGATATGTTTAAGACGCTGGACTGGAAAGATCGTGGCATTAACATCAACGGCAGGTACATCTCTCACTTACGATTCGCAGATGACATCGTCATTATGGCAGAGACGCTGCAGGACCTACAAAGGATGTTGAATGGCCTAGCTGATTCTTCTCGTAGCATCGGTCTCCGGATGAATTTGGACAAAACCAAAGTCATGTACAACGAGCACGTTGTTCCGGAACCGATTGCCGTAGATGGAATCCCACTCGAAGTTGTCACTAAGTATGTTTACCTAGGGCAAACGCTCCAACTAGGCAAACATAACTTCGAGAAGGAAATCCAGAGAAGAATTCAGCTGGGCTGGGCAGCATTCGGAAAACTCCGTCGAGTCTTCTCGTCGCCGATACCACAGTGTCTAAAGACAAAAGTCTTTAACCAGTGCGTCCTACCTGTGATGACATACGGAGCCGAGACGTGGACACTCACAGTCCGACTGGTCCACCAGTTTAAAGTCGCTCAGCGAGCTATGGAGAGAGCTATGCTCGGTATTTCTCTGCGGGATCGAATCCGGAACGAAGTAATTCGCCAGAGAACTAAAGTTATCGACATAGCTCAACGGATTAGCAAGCTGAAGTGGCAGTGGGCTGGTCATATCTGCCGCAGGACTGATAACCGTTGGGGCAGACTTGTCCTAGAGTGGAGACCGCGGATCGGCAAACGTAGCGTAGGACGTCCTGTGACCAGGTGGAGCGACGACATACGCAAAGCGGTGGGCAGTGACTGGAAGAGAAGAGCCGAAGATCGGGCTCAGTGGCGCATCTTGGGAGAGGCCTATGTCCAGCAGTGGACTGATACAGGCTGATGATGATGATGATGATGATTGTTAGTACCAAAATGTACCTCAATTTTCAACTTTTTTTATTTTGTTTATGAAAATTATCGTGATAATAACACATATAATTATTTAAAACGGCTCACGGGTTAAGATGTCAAAATTACTCCGACACGTTTCAGACATTTTTAATGTCCTTTTTTTTCAGAATTATTCCTATACTTGAGCTCTAACCTTATAACCAAAATTGACAATTCTAGGTCAACCGGAAAGTTATTATATTAAATTTGTCTATAGAATAATATATATTTGTACCTACTCTACTTTTTATGAAATAAATGTTTATTTTCTAACTACCTCTTAAAAGTTATAACGTGAAAAATGTATTATTTTTAACCGACTTCAAAAAAAAGATGTTCTGTCAATTCGAATTATGTGTTCGCGGATAACTTCATCGTTTATGAAGCGATTTTGATGATTATTTTTTGTTGGGAAGGAGAAATCCCAAGGATAGTACCATTGTAATTTCATCGAGATCTGATAAGTATCTCCAGAGATATGACGATTAACGTCTCAAATTTGCAACTGAAACTGACTCGAGCAGCATTAAAGTCGGTTGTTTTTTAACCGACTTCAAAAAAAGGAGGAGGTTTCTCAATTCGACCGTATATATATATATATATATATATATTTTTTTTTTTATGTTTGTTCGCGGATAACTTCGTCGTTTATGAACCGATTTCGATTATTCTTTTTTTGTTCGAAAGGAGATATCCCACGTGTGGTACCATGGTAATTTTATCGAGGTATGATAAGTATCTCCAGAGATATTGAGATAAACATCTCAAAATTGGTACTGAAAATGAATAGCGCGGCATTGAAGTCGGTTGTTTTTTAGTTTTTAAACGATATTATAGTTTTAAAACTATCTTATTCCGTGTTCATATTACCGCAAGATCCTGTAATGCGCCTGTTTGCACTGTGTGTAATTCTCATGATTGCGGTCGTCTTCAACTTTTCGTCAGTGTGCGTACTGGTATGATGCTAAAGGTGAATCCTGATAAGCAGCTTTAACAAAAACATGTTTAACAAATGGTAGACAAATATTTTGAAGTTATTGATAAGCAAGTTTATTTTTATATGTTAGGTACTTATGCGTGAAATTCCGTCATGTTTCGTATACCTTGATTAGATCGATTATTCAGTAGATTTGTTTTTGTAAAGACATTAAAGGCCGGTTCACACGTATTTAGCTGTCAAGGAGTTAAGTTTAACTAAATAATGATGACGACCTTAGTTCATAAGCGATCTTCGGTATAATTGTCACCACATAGGATTACCTTCCTATGTGGTATGTATCACCAAATATACAAGGATTACCTTCCTATGTGGTATGTATCACCAAATATACAAGGATTACCTTCCTATGTGGTATGTATCACCAAATATACAAGGATTACCTTCCTATGTGATATGTATCACCAAATATACAAGGATTACCTTCCTATGTGGTATGTATCACCAAATATACAAGGATTACCTTCCTATGTGGTATGTATCACCAAATATACCCCAAGGATATATAGGCATAATTTGATTCCACCTTCCCCATTATATTTTCGGACATCCAGAGACACTACAAGGCGCCACCGATTTATGGTGGATATACCATCTACCCGAACGAAGCGATTTGCATCTTCGTTCGTCATGCGACCCGCCAGGGAATGGAATGCCCTGCCTGAGTCTGTGTTTCCGGCTAAATACAATATGTGGGTCTTCAAATCGCGAGTGAAAGGTATCTTCTGGGTAAGCGTGCTCCATCATCGACCGCATCATCACTAACCATCAGGCGAGATAGTGATCAAGCGCTACTCAGTTTGATGTAAAAAAAGGCACACGGTTGGATCACATATCCGATTCAATAGACACGACTGCCCAGCATAGTAACCACTATCAGTGATAAGTGAAAATAAGTAAACAATGGTAGGTACTAATCTTATCTATTTTAGTAGGTATTATATAGATTTTGATTATAGAAATATTTTGTTTACAGATTACTTAAAAATATAGCAAGTAGATATTGGAAAATTGTTTTAATTACGATGGCACTACTTTGAAAGCTGCAAATAAAACTGACAGTGATAATACCGGGATATAATAATATACAGGGTGTGGGGTAA
Source organism: Cabera pusaria (assembly GCA_954871355.1). Classification (NCBI taxonomy): domain Eukaryota; kingdom Metazoa; phylum Arthropoda; class Insecta; order Lepidoptera; family Geometridae; genus Cabera; species Cabera pusaria. The sequence goes on along the minus strand of OX940885.1, from coordinate 1,067,572 downwards.
TTAGTGGACAAAACCTTCGGATTGGGTACATCACGACGCCCATTACCTTCTTACATAAAACTATCTTGGTCTAGATTGTGCACAAGGTTTGGACTAGCGTAATGGTTTGGCTTAATACTGAATAAATGTATTTTCTTACTTCTTTCTTCTTTGCACTCAATCCATCCACTGCTGTGTATAGCCCTGTTGCGGTATGTGAAGCCTAATACCTTTGTTAGACGTTAGATGGCGTTATAAGAATTAAAATGTTTTTTTTTTTTTTTGCTGGCGAAAAATGATAGTGGTATTTTTTGCTCGATTTTATAAAATAGTGTAGTGTGGTACGGAACCCTACTAGTGGGAGTCCGACTTGCACTTGGCCAGTTTATTATTTCGTTTTGTACGATCATAAATTATATATGATGCGGATCATGCTAGACCTTGCGGCGTCCGCGTCCCGGACTGTCATTTATGTACGGGGCTCCAGAAGACTCGGACACGGCTCGCGCTCTGCACTGTCTAGCATAATTCATCCCTTATGGAGGGAAACGGAGCTAGACAGTTATATAACTGCATCTCTTTTCTTCACGACTATTCTATGTCCTATACATCGAATATAATTCGACGGTCCTATAACTCCTATATGCTATTCATGTAGAGATTTCCATACATGTTTTCATCTAGTAGCATTTTATATTTTTTCCAAAGGTAAAATGAAACAACAACATCGATACTTTACAATCTTAATTTAAATTTAATTATCACACTTACGTAAGATACAAAACATATCACGATGGCACTAGAAGTCAGTGCTTCGGCAAAAGACAATGTGATGAAATAAGACTTCTTACTTAGCGATGAATCTTAATAATAAATAAACATAAATGAGTATAATTTTGTCACAAAATACAATATCTAAGGTAAATTAAAATCAATGTTAAAAATAAGTTGCAATCTTAATTATACAACAGTTTTTGTTCAAGATCAGTTCGGGATTTAAGTTTGTTTATTTTGATTTGCTTTAATTTTGATTTAGTTCGTCTAATAACTTTATTAAAGAATCTCATAGATAACAAATTTCAATCACTAAAGGTACGGACACACCGCGGCGTCCTGCGATCTGCAGGCGCGATCTTAGTACTTTTCAAATGTTTTCGCGTTTGGTGTGAACCAGTCGGTACAAATACTACTGCGCTATCTGATCGCCGCCTAGATCGCGCACGCAGAACGCTGTGGTGTGACCTTAAATATGGACTCAAACAAACAGGGCAAGCTTAATAAAAACGTTTAAAAATGAGGATATTTAAGCATATAAAGATGTGGTAAACTTGATATCAAAAGAGACTAAAGTTGAATGAGTGTCGCGACACTTCACGAATGAGTTTCGCGTTAAATTACTAACTACAAGAAGTGAACGCAAATAAAACAATGTTTTCAAGGACTACAAGGTATAGGGGATATATAAAGAAAGATCGTTATGTATTTGTTTTGGTTTATCTTCCTTTAACTCGGTCTTACAACAACGTCTAACACTAATATGTACATAACGTTTTAGTAGAAGGAATTAACCTTCAGCTCTACGCATTACTGGGGACCTTAACTAAATACAGGTAAAATGACTACAGTCGTAGTTCTGTAATGTTACCTGATCTTAAAACTAAATAGTTTGGGGAGTAAATTGACTAAGTATGTTGACATATTTTATTGTGCTGAAAGTCACTGTCGCGAAATGCATTTAGAAATAATTTTTAGGGAGTGATATGGGCAAGCTTTGTATTATTTGGTATATTTCAGATTAAGTTAATTATTTGTGAATGTCTTCGAAAAATCGTTTCAATGGGAAAATTAATTCCAATATCTTCGATGGATAATATATGCCTACTCCTGATTTCGACAGAGAATTTCAGCGCATGTCATAATTCATCAGGATTAATGATTTGGTTTCCCTGAGATGATTTCAACTCTTTGCCTCAGAATAATCATAATTTCAACAATGTTTTATTTTTATTTTTATTGAAGCATTCAATTGTGCTCAATATTTTAATTTAATTCGTTAGGACTGAGACAGAAAGTGAGATTTTGATAGAAAAAGTGAAGTTACAGAGACGTGATCATATATGTAGGCAGGCATCATCGAAATATTAATTTATTTATTTTATTATGGTGGGGCCACAATAACGCTAAATGGCGCAAAATATTGCACGAATTATAATAATACACACTTGCGTTTCGTGTGCGTTTTAACAGCATTGTAAAAAGCGCTGAAAATGATCGTGATAAATTGTGCCTACACTACGTAATCTTCATTAACTAGATAATCAACAAAGTTAGTCGAAAACGTGGCCCCAACACATAGGCAAATATAGAAGTTTCTAAGTATATTAGTAGCAATTGTTGTTTGTAGCAGTTACAGACGATTTTTAAAGCCTACATATTGGATCAAGTAACCGTAGTTGTCTATGCCCTGCGAGCGGGGCGCGCGGGGCGCGGACCGGCGGCGCGGCGGCGCGCTATCAACGCGTCGAGGCCCCTCAATGGGGCCGCCGGCGTCGTCTCCGAGGGCGCTGCTTCGGTCTCAGTTTCAGCCTTCTCCGCACTCGCAGTGCTTTCCTCTACTGACTCACTGGATGCCTTCTTTGGAGCTTCAGTGGTTGCCTGCTGGTTTGACACTTTATAAGTAATGGACCAAGACAATAATTTTAATTATAAAGAGGTTCCCGCAGGGGTGGCTTTGTGGTGAGCCAACGGTAACTGGCGATACCGTGTATCATCATCATTTTCAGTCAATTTCCGTTCTCTGCTGGACATAAGCCTCTCCTATATACCGTATTCTTATCCCGAAATTCCTGAAGATGACTTCTGACCTCCAAATTGCCTTAACTGGCCGAACAGTGGTTGGAGAGTAACACGGACAGAGAAATAAATTAGTTTCTATCTTGAAAGCGCCTCATGACCGATGGAAAGGCTCTAATTCTATAATTCTTGTGATAATGCGCAGCAAGGAAAAGGTTTTTACAACGTATTTTTGTTAGCTCAAGGATCGCCTTCGGGCAACGAAAAATATGTTACAAATCAAGTTATACAATAAAGTGAGTCTCACCTCTGTGGAAGGCTTCCTTCTGAGTAGTGGGTTTGGTCGGCGGGCGGGTGGAGTGACCGGCGCGCGGGGACGGGGGGATGGGGCTACTTGTAGTCTGTTGGGGCGCAGTTTTATTCTAGAGGGGGTCTCGGGCGCAGATGTCACGGGCGAACTCTGGAAACACAAATAATTGAATATGTTCAGTATGGAAAGATAGAATGAAACTACGTTAGATAACTTTTTAAAATAATGTGTAAAGTCCCTCGTCATCATGTATATATTGGCAAGTACTCATTTTAAAATACTGGCCCAAATCCGACTGTTCTACTATTCGCTATCAGAGACTTTCAATTCTTAGATTTTATTTTCCCTGTGGTAGGATGTAGGTAGTATATCGATGGTATACCTGACTTGGTCCTTATCCTGTCCTGGTCCTAAAATTAGCTCACCACCATCAATGACAAAATCTGCCGTCATAACCTTACGGGGTTCCGGCAGCGCACAGCCCTTGAATTTCAGACCATTTTAGGCCTAGCGTGTTCACTATCTTCGACCAAATAATCGCTTATCACCACGCGAGTTAAGGTACGGCCACACCGCGGCGCTTTGCGTCCTGCGGGCACGATCTCAGTACTTTTCAATTGTTTTCTGATCGCGTTTGGTGTGAACCAGTTGGCACAAATACTACTGCGCTATCTGATCGCCGCCTAGATCATGCACGCAGGATGCTGGAGTGTGTCCGTACCTTTAGTGATCAAAGGCTATAAGTCTATTAGATGTAAAAAAATCATAGTTCCATCATCAGATCAACTCAATGGTACCATAATATTGCAGTCACAGAAATTACACACAATTATGCTATCGGAAAACAAGAAGTTGAAAAATGTTTTGCAAATGTTGAAACCGTTAAACTTAATATATACGAAATTTCTAATTAAATTAAGTATATCTTAATTGAGTTCAATCCTAACCTCAGAGTCAGCGTCGGTGGCGGGTGATTCAGGGGGCGAAGTTTCGGCGGGTGCTTCGGAGGCGGAGTCGACGGGTGCTGCGCTAGTGAGGCCGGGGCGCAGACGCGGGCTGGGGCGCAGATTGAGCCTGGGGCCCGGTCTGAGCGAAGCTGGCCGGAGTCCGGGACGACTGCGTCTGTATTAAGTTAAGTACTCGTTCAAACGATAAAATGCGCACTAAATAATAATATAGGACTATTTGTTTAATTATTTGTCTAGGTACACATTATGTGTTCATGGGTTTTCGAATCGCGAGTGAATAGGTATTTTCTAGGCAAGCGTGCTACACAGTAGATTGCATTTTCACAAACGATTTTCTGTGACACAATTTAGCTCTGTGAAAGAACAGATACAACATTCAAGTCTTCTAGTTTTAAGACTTCTCCTAGTCTTTAAGCCACCACTTTGTCAGTTATTATTAGTCATCAGTGAAGTAGAACACGAGCAAAGTACACTGTCCAGTGAAATTACAAAACAAAACAATTTCATCAAAATATTGGACATAATTATAAGGCGAGCGTCGAGCTCGTAGAAGCTAATTTTTAGTTAATAAGACAAGCTAAACACCTGATGATAGGCAATTACTAAATTTACCTATAATACTTAAATTCAAAATTTCTCCCCCGACCGATCTATTAATAATCTGTTAATTGAGACCATTCCGATGCGCCAAACTCGATATCTCTGCTGTTTAAAGTGAGTGAGGAATTAAGTATCCTGCTGTGCAGATTCCAGGAAATATCCCAGCATCAGGTTAACGCTTCCAAGTTCTTGCAATATCGCTGAAGTAAGAGTAGATACCAATACCGAATTTCGAATTGATCCGAACTACGAAAGTTTATTTCATAGCGTCATCATCAAGAAGAATAATTTTCAATTGCAATCAAAACTTAGGCGTCCATTACACTGTAGGTTATCCGTCAATCCATCAATCATGACTTTTGGTTGCTGATGCAGCCATCAAAAGTATGTAAATTTCAGTCAATCACCGTCAATCACCCCATTAGACGATAGGTTATCCATCAGTCGCAGCCGTGATTTCCAGCAAACTGACAACAAAATCTATCGTGTAATGGACGCCTTAAACAACAATTAAACATAATATCGTTTAAAAACTAAAAAACAACCGACTTCAATGCCGCGCTATTCATTTTCAGTACCAATTTTGAGATGTTTATCTCAATATCTCTGGAGATACTTATCATACCTCGATAAAATTACCATGGTACCACACTTGGGATATCTCCTTTCGAACAAAAAAAGAATAATCGAAATCGGTTCATAAACGACGAAGTTAGCCGCGAACAAACATAAAAAAAAAATAAAAAAATATACGGTCGAATTGAGAAACCTCCTCCTTTTTTTGAAGTCGGTTAAAAAAAAAATAGAAATCGATTTTGGCGCTACGATACCACAGACAGACACACGCAGACGCAGATACACAGATACACACGTCAAACATATTAGAGGGGTGCTTTTTGCGTCGGGGGTTAAAATCTGAAACACGCACATTTTTTTATTAACAGATTGTTGAGCGTCACTGCACTATAAGACAACAACTAGTGTTGAATCACACATGCCCTGTTATATCATTGAACACTTAGGTACTGATGCTGAAGAACAGTTAAACTAACCCAATAGTCCTTGTAGATGCAGGTGTGGTTTCAGCGACTTCTCCGGAGGCGCTCGGAGAGGTGGAATCTTCGGAGGCTGAGCTGGCTGCAGCGGTGGTGGAGGTCGTTCCTCTGGTCCTCAAGCCTGGGCGGAGACGCGGCCTGGTGAGGGCAAATTTATTTGATCACAATATATATACAGTTTTTTTACATATTAGTTAACGTGACGTATGGTGCCGAGAGATGGGCGCTCGACTTGATGTCAGAGACAGAGCCATGGAACGTGCTAAGGTCAGCATTTTCCCAGAGAAGACTGCTCTGAATTGCTTCAAAAAGAGAGTTAACAAATTCCTGTTTTAAAAGATCAGGCAACGCACCAGTATTACCTCTGGTATTGCAGGTCTCAATAGGCAGCGGTAACCAATAACCAAACCTCTATATAATTTTTTATAAAATCATCAGACTACAAAAAAGTACCATTCTCCATTATCGAAATTTGCCATTGAACGAAAGATCGAGATATTGGGATGGGGCTCATAAGACAAAAACATGTACATATTTGGCGTCGTTCGTTCCCCGGACTACCTAAAAATAGAGACATATTATGTTGCCGGCTGGTTTGGAAGAAAACTAATACTCATTGCCATCAAGCTCGGAAGAAGGCTTCGTTGGTATAGTTGCGCTATGTTAAGGAGTATGACGAATATCAGCTGTCCAATGCCTGATCTCGCTGTCCTAATTCGTCATTTAACACCAAGTGAAATAATGGCCAAGTGTTTGTCTGCTTGCAATCAAAAGATCAACACTATAGGCATATTCTGAATTTGCCAAAAATATTTCTTGATTCCCTTTGCCAATTCTTATCAACGTTTTTACATATTTCATTTCTTTTATAAAAACTCGCGTTAATTTTAAACTTTCAAGATTTAAGATCGGGAATTTATGTCGATATAGCGATCGACATATGTTTTGGCTTCATCCAGAGGCCATCTTCAGAAGAAACATATGTCGATCGGTATATCGACATCGCGGAAGTCACGTTAAATTACAGATCTTAAATCTATACGTACATACGTACACATATATATTAACTACCTAATTGCGTTTGACGGGACGTGTAGCAGGCTTGCATAGAAGATACCTGTTTACTCTCGATTTAAAAATACTAGGTAAGTCCGGCGGCTTCACCGCGTTCGTTGTATCTGATATAGATCTGCTATCGTCTGTCCTACTGGCTATCTATGTGCAAAGTACCAGTTAAATTGATTCAGCCGCTTGACCGTGAAGATGTAACAAACAAGCAAATATATACAAAGTGGTTTTGGAATTTATAATAATGGTATAATTTTTTTATTTAATTTGTATAAGTTATAAAGAATCCCTCCTAATAAACAAAGTATAAATAACCTATGAAAATACTCACCCTAACTGTACCCGGTGCAAAGGTACCCATAACGCTGGCCACGGATGGCCGGCTGGTTTCCATGTTATGGCAATGGCTAACTTTTGCACCAGGTATTATATAATATTGGTATTAATATACTATCAAATGCTGATTTTAAAACGATTTATCATAGAAGGTTAGGTCAATACATGCGTATCTAGTAATCTACATCTATGATAATTGAAAGTTCTGCAATCCCAGTCAGACCCGATAATTATACATAAAGGCCCAGTTACACCGGTTCCTGATAAAGTTACAGATAGTTATCTGACATCCTGACGTTGTATAAAAGTTGTCAAATATCTGTCAGATAAGTTCCTGGTGGGCTTATCGAGAACCGATGAAACTGGCCCTCAGATATCTCTCATCCAATATCTTATTTCTAAGTCCCGAGCAGATAACTACTTTCCTTCACAATGACACTGCCGTGTTGGCTATGATTTTAGTCATATTTAAAAATAGATCCCGTAGGTTACTCTTAATACGATATGTTTGCCTTACTGCAGACTAGTGCTCTGTTCTTGTTAATGTTCTCATTATTAGGGGCCCTATTACTAAGAATATGATTTGTACTGCAATTTTGCGTTTTATTTATTTATTATGTTTCATTATTTCACAATTTTTTGGATAAAAATTGTCTGAAGTACTGAAACATGCACTGGGTTAAATATAGTAATAGTACGGTTGGCAACCCTACATTAATCAGGGGAATTAAACATGTGTTTTAAGTGTGACGTTCGACGTCTAGATGAAAGCTGAATGGCTCAATACCTTTGTTTTTTTTTTTTGTAAATTCAATGCAATAAGTTATGTTTCTGTTATATCTTTAATATTTTTTATTGAATATGATCTGTTTAATGTAATTTGACGTGTGTAAGTGCAGATTTTTAATTTGCCCATATACTGAATAAATGCTTTGACTTTTGACTTTTGACTCCGCTGCCCGTCTGTCTGTCTGTCCGTCAGTGTCTCCAGGCTGTATCTCATTAACCGTGATAGTTAGACAGTTGACATTTTCACAGATGGTGTATTTTTGTTGCCGCTAAAACAACACATACTAAAAACAAAATAACGTAAAAATTAAAGGGGGTCCCCATACAAAAAACGTGTTTTTAGTATAAAGCCATCTTTGTTTGTTAAGCTAACAACCTTTCTAATTAGTTTCGGCAAAATGACATAGATGGCGCTAGTAAACGAGCCCCGTCTTTCTAGATCGCGCTGTCGAAAATCTCCGTGAACTCGTATACCAAACAAAATGTTCTTGGTAATATCAATTAATCAAATATGAGGTTGAAACTCTGTTGAACTCTGTCTGAATTTTTTTTTAAATATTCTGACGTAAACGATTGGATGACAGCTGAATGGTTCATTACTTTTTTTTTCTAATTCAAAGCGTTAAATTCTGCTTTTGCTATGTTTACTTGATAATTGGTTATGATTTATTTTATGATTTATGATTTTGACGTGTATATGTGCGTATATTTATACTGCCTACATACTGAATAAATGCTTTGATTCTTTGATTCTTTGATTGATTCTTTGTTATGATTCCTATTGTATTGTAGTACGGAACCCCCTAAGTGTGCGATACGAGACGCGACTCTGACTCGCACTCGGCCATATTTATTTTTACTTTAAAACTCTGGCATCTTTTAGTTTAACCGATTTGGAAAATTCAATACAATATAATTCAATAAATCTTTAAAATCCAAAATGCTTTGTTTGGTTGATATTTATATAACACAAGCTAGGGATTGTCCTCTTTTAAATTGTATCATGATTCTATTGAAGATTTTTGAAAGATTTGGAATGAAACACTTCAACTTACTACTAGGTACTGTCTCGACGTCACCCGCTAAAAAGTATCATATAAAAGTACTAGCTGTGCCCCGCGGTTTTACCCGCTTAGACATCGTTCCTATTTGAATATCAGGATAAAAATTATGTTATGTGTTATTCCAGAGTCTAGGCTATCTGCATAACAAATTTCAGCTTAATCAGATCGGTAGTTTTTGCGCGAAATAGTAACAAACCATCCATACACACAAACTTTCGCGTTTATAATATTAGTTAGATATACATAAAGAATTGTAGTCAAATCGGCCCAGCCGCAAATATATGAAGGGGCAGAGAAAGTAACTTGTGAAGTAAAGTAATGTTATAATTTTAATTGAGAATTCTTGTGATTCATTCAATAATCGATACAGTATCTTGTGATGCGATATAGTAAAATTGCGACACTTTTATTGAATCACTGGAATGTTTTGTACAATGCTATCTTCTAGCACTCATGAACTCATGACCTAGTAAATAGGTGTTGCGCAATCGTTGTAACAATAGAACTCGGTTGACATGGTCGCTGATTATAATTACATGATACCAGCTGTTATTGGTTGATCGATTTCATATTTTGTGGAGTTATATTAAGACTTCACGATTAGTATATTTATCTAGGGACGAACAATTATTAAATCGTTTGCATTATGTGTTTGTATAGTTGGCTAGTCACAAAATCACTGTCGTAGAACAGATTGCAGTTGGGGTTGACGTGTCTTATAGTGGAGACAACGGCTCGGTAAACGTAGTGTAGGACGCCCTCCAGCAAGGTGGAGCGATGATATACGCAAGCTGGCTGGCAGTGGTTGGAAACAAAGAGCTGAAGATCGAGCTCAGTGGCGAGCCATAGGTGAGGTCAATCAGCGGCCGATGACGATGAATTGAAAAGTCAAATCAAAATCACGTCGAAGTTGAATGAACGTCAAATTCCAACGACATAATGAATGTCATGAGTCACATAACACAAGGACACGAGTTCACACGTTTTCGAGTTCATAAGAGTTTTTGAAGTTTTTTGAAGTATAATCGATGATGAATATTGTAGGGTCCATTCTAATTCAAAGTTCAAATTTATACTTTAATTATGCAAGTAAGTGATAAGACTAACAATGTAATGAGCCTAGATACGGTTAGCACAACACCATTATAAGTTGCATAATCGAAAGGAGCCCTACGCCCAGCAGGAGGTAGGATAAGTGATGAACATGGGGAACCAGTGAAATTACAGGACGTGCGCGATTGATGATCTGAATATATCCAGGGAACATACTAATGACAATAAAATAAAATTTAAAATATCTCGTGTGCGTGTGTTATATTTTTCGAATCATATTATTTATAGTTTTTATAAACGTTCATCACACATAATTGTTGAATAGTGATTGTGAGCAAACATTCCACGTACTCATGGATACCGTCGATACCAGTCCCATAAATGTGTAAGCTATTTCTCACGTTTTGTAACAACGATTATAGTGTTTCCATGTTGTACAACAATCGTTATTGATTGTGTATCAATCAGGTTAATAGACATACACAAAAAAGAGTAAAAAATCTAAAGCCGCTCTTGGCAGTTAGGTAAGCATAATGCTTGTCACCAAAAGTATAGGCCTCTCGTAAGTAATTAATACGTATGGTAAATACAACGTTCTGAAATATTTTTAGAAAGATTTTTATTATACTTTATATATTACTACTTACTGTGCCCCGCGGCTTCGCCTGCGTTAAAAACAACTTTTTTCCGGTCCAGCCGTTCACGCGTGATGCCGTGACCACGGGCAATTGGGATTCATTTTTATATATAAGAAGATATAAAAAAGAAGATAGACTGATAGAAAAGACATTGACCACTATTTCGCCTGATAGTTATTTAAAATGCAGTCAATTGCGAAGACGGCATCAATACGAGGCACTTGCAAAAATAAGTTAGGTAAGTAATATAATATCGTTTACAAAACTAAAGAAACCGACTTCTAATGCCGAGCTACTCATTTGCAGTACTGTTTCAGGTGTTTATCTCCCTATCTCTGGAGATACTTATCAGATCTCGATAAAATTACAATGGGATCACCTTAGAAATGTACCCTATCAATTAAATAATAATCATTCGAATCGGTCTCCTCCTTTTTGGGTCGGTTGAAAATGACTTTACTCCGGCGCTGAGCAAATTCGTTTAGTCCAATTTACAGCGCTCAACGATCTCAGTTCTTCATGTTGGTGTTAGTAGTTACCTGGGTGCTGGAGTTTCACTGGTAGCTGGTGAAGTGACGTCATCCTGAGAGACTGGGGCGGCGGCGGTGGTCGCGGCACCCGGCCTAGTTCGACCCGCGAACAGTCCTCGACGGCCAAACGCCTGCTGAGAACATACGTGCAACTTACTACGTGATATATAGTATACCAACAAAATAGTTCACGCTGTCCCCATGCTAGTAGCGTAGCAAGAGCACATCGTGAACTTTTTTTCTGTTTGTCCAGTTAAGGGGACAGATTAAGTAGACAAACAGGAATAAACCACTAATTGTTATAACTCAAGTTTGAAGCTTAAGCATTGTTGCTTTTAATTGTTTTTAAGGCATATTTTTGGGCTGTCACTGGCTTCTGCGACATAGTCAAAATGGCTAAAGCAGAAGGCAGGGTACAAATTATACCTTGTCCCAAGAAACTGTGCCTTGAGCACGGTATATCATACGAAAGCCAGTACAATCATATGTATTGTACTTGTGAAAGAAATAAGTATCTATCTACATTTGTACCTCAAACCTGGCTTGTGCCAACCATTTAATATATTTCAATGTTGACTTCACGACAGCCATGCCAAGTTACTTGAGCTCTCGCATTGCATACACACAATCGCAAAGCAAAATCATATTCACCTTTCTTCGCATAAATATGCCAAACAAAACATAAACAGTAGAAAATATTTGAAAATATCTTCAAGCCATATGTCAAGAACTTTTCCTGGAACAACTTTGTTACGTGTAAAAGTTTCATTCTCATTCCATGTGTATTTATTACAAGCCATTATTATTTTATCTTATTTTGTGAGATTCAATCTGATAGAAAATCAGCTTAAAATATAAGTACGTCTTCAGTAGCATCTCAAAAAGTTCCCCGAAGTTGTAATATTTTCTTCGATCTATGCATGCTATAGTCTTCATAATTAATTCATAGAAATACACAAGAGAATTTGTCTTGGAAAGACTTGAAAATTCCAGAACACAGAAGCGTAAATTGAATTTATTATCTACAAATAGTTTGCGATTGATAAGGATATGAAACATTATAAAAAGTAACACAAAAAGGAGCAGCACCACCAAGATCTGAGCAAAACAACTGAAAATCTACCTACAGACTTTTCTGAGGGAAACACAAACAACATTGTTACACACAATCCCCAATGTCATCGTACCGACGGGATTCGCAGCCGCGCCTCCTGGGGAAATAGAATGCCGTCGGTACGATGAAATTGTGGATTGTGTGTAACAATGTACAAAAATATAAAGTGTGTAACACTTAATGAAACATAATAAACAACATTATTTAGTAAAATAATTAAGGCAGAATTTTACTTCATAATATTTGCTCAAACCGACTTATTAAAATCTCTTAGCATAAAAAGTATTATAATTTTAAAAAATGTAAGGTTTAAGATAAACTCTTGTTGTAATGGTTTAGATACCCGCCCCGTGGCTCATTTCCAAAATAACCCTGCCCTTTGATATAACAAAGAGACAACTATGAACTAAGACTATGGGTACCTATCTTAGATCTTGATCGGCTACTTACAAGTCTGTTTTAGAATCAATCTAAGGCAAAATTAACTCAAACTATATTTTAGTTCTTAAAATCGGTGCTCCTGTTTGCCTACAACATCTCGAAAGTAATTCAGAATAAACCCACATATACACACTTCAAATGGTTCCTGCAACAGACATGTTATAGAGCCAATATTAATAATTTTAGCCACTATTATATTAGCTATAAGTTATTCTTTAATAGATCTAGTATAGCCTAGATATTTACCTTAGGTGGTGTGGGTTTTTCAGCATTACTGACTGGAGCCTGAGAGGTGACTTCGACGGCTACAGCTGCTGTGGTCTTCCTTCCGACGGAGGGCTTGCCAAAACGACCTGAACGGAACACTCTTCATTAGGAGTTGCTTCTAGAAGCTATACAATTAGAGGTGATATGATATCGATTACGGTAAGCAGGTCATTGTCGTAAGGTAATCTTATTTTGCGCTTAGAAGGGATTTAGAAAATTCATCATTCTTAATTCTATTAGTTTTTCTATTATCTGTGGATAAACTGTTAAGCTATTACGATCTAAATTCAATTATAATATCGTCTAGGAATCTTTAAGTAAAGTTAAAAAATGACCGCTATTATTAATAAAATGCATTTTCCGTGGATTGTTTTTAAGTTACGCGAACGGACAAAAATATTAAGGTATTACTTTATCTTGCTGATATATGCCAACATTTGAACATCACAGCAAGACAAATACCAGTTGAACATGTCAAGTAAAGTTTCTAAGCACAAATATAAAATACAAGCTTACAGTTGGCAATAAAGTCATTGGGCAAGCCTTCAGGGTCGACTGGCCGAGTATAGCGAGCTTTGTAATCTAACTTGAATCTAAACTAGAATAAAGATTAGGTACTGCAATTACAAGATTAACTGCATTATGTATATTATAGGCTTGAGCTAAGAACCGATGAAATTCTATATTGTATATCTTATAACGGCTCTTTGTTTTGATGTTCATTTAAAAATAATACATAATATATTTTAGATTTTATTTGATCCTGATCTTATATAGGACTCAGCAGTCATCACTGTAATTATATACATGACAATGGTATCAGTTATTACTTAATGAACAAGTCAATAAAAGTGTATAAATATAAAATGTGTATATATCCGCGATTCAAACCATCATCGTCTCACCCAACTTCTTTATGTATTGTTTATTCAACAGACCGGCTCACAAATATGTACACAAGTTATATAATGAAGCAGTTAAAATGTAAAACATCGCTCGCTGCATGGCTGACAAGAAAAATGTTCGCATAAACAATCGCAGAGCAAGAATAAATTAGCTTTCGCTGTGCTATTACTGCATACAGATTACAGATATAACCTACACACTTTGCGGCATAATAGCTAACTGGATATCAGACCAGACGGACACCTACCAGGCTACTTTTCAATTTACTTCCAAATAGAAGGAGGTTCTCAATTTGTCTGTAAGTAGTTTTTTTTTTTTGGTATGTATGTTACGCGGTTACTCCGTGTCAATTGTGAACAAATTCGAATGGTGTTTTTTTAATCGGTAGGGTACATTTTCGAGGGGGTCTCATAGTAATTTCATCGAGATCCTGATAAGTATCTCCATAGATATGACGATAAACGTCTCAAACTTGCTACCAAACTGACTTGCGGGGCACGGAAATCGGTTGTTTTAGTTTTTAAACTATCTTAATTATAAAAACTCAGCTGTTTCTCTTAAATTATTTTTATAAGGCTCTCGTGAGCATCTTGATTCACACCCATTTTGAAAGCTCAAAACAGTCTTGAGTACGTCATCACTGTACTCCGTCCAAGGAGTAGCGGAATGTAGGAATCCTACTAAACCGGCCTATTATGTAAACGCGACTGTGACCATCATACTTCGTCGAGTGTGCAACTAGTTTGGAATACACGAGACGCATTCGTGAGTCGTGGATTTGCGGTGTTAGGTTTCAATCAACGGTAAGCATTAGACGATTTGATTGAAACCATACTTATAGTTATACCCTTAGCTTTAGCACTCTATGGAAGTAGACTGGTCTCAGTTATGTATGATGATGAACATATTTCAGTGTAAGAGATAGTAAAACACTCACCTCGGGCTCTCGTAGAGACATCCTGAGGAGCTTCAGTGGCAACGGAAGCGGCAGCGGCAGTGGTGGTCAGGCGAGTCCGTGCGCCACCACGGGCCTTGAAGCGTGAGGGTCTCGTGGGGGCAGCCGTGGTGGTAGTGGTAGTGGGAGCCGGGGTCGTGGTCGTGGTGGTGGTCGTGGTAGTGGTCGTCGTGGTCGGGGTGGTCGCCTCCTCGGTCGTCGACACAGACTCGGTCGTCCACAGGTCGTCGTCGATAGTCGTGGTGCCGTCAAAGTCTATGGAGTCCGCTGTCGGGTTGATCTCGTTGTTCAGGTTTTCCCCGGCCAAGTATGCGTACAAGTCGAGCGCTACCTTCTCCATCGCGGTCATCGTGGTGTACTCAGTTGTGTCCTGTTCGTACGTAGTAGTTTGTTTGTAATCCGCTGGCAGCTTGGAATCGTCTAAGATCTCTTGGAATCTAATCCCGCTGGCCAGGCTGTGACCTTCGCGAGCGGACTCTTTCACGTGGGAAGGTTCCTGAGATATAGGCTCTACGACGGGCACCTCCTCGGTAGTCGTCTTGCTCTCGGAAGAGTACCGGCTCGGTTGTTCCTTGTACTGAGATGGGATATCGCCGGAGTTCGTTTTGAAACTGTCGAGATCAACGAGCTCGGAACTCGGCCGTCTGAAAGTACATAATAAAGTTGTGTTAATCCAGGAAGTAGGTATTGATTATTTTGCAAAGCTTGGGCAATATGTTACCTGATATGAGCGCGGGCTCTGCTTCTAGTCTGGCCGATGGATTCGTCGGCCACGCTGTCGCTCTGTGGGCGTCCCCGTTGACGCCCAGCCTCTGAAGATACTTCTGGCACGTATGTGGTCGAGCTAGCCGTGCCAAAGTTACGTCCACGTGGAGGGAACCGAGTGCTTGAAGGTAACCTTACGCTGAAATAAAATATCATTTTAGCAGGGATGAAACATATCTTAAATGGTTCGAAAGAGCGTAGTTTTGTATTTACTTTATATCTTCTTCAGTTTCTTCATCAATGGGAGCGGGAGTGATGTTGCGTCCTCTCTGGCGACCTCTGCTTGCAGTAGCCGGCAGTACCTCGTTTTGAGTTTCTGGTGTGGCTGTGGTACTGGATCGGTTGATAGTGCTGTACTTGTTCTTTGTGCTGCTTTCGATGGCAATATGATTGTCAGAGTCTCCTCTCTGCGGTCCATCGTGAGAGTTGTGCACGGAAGCTTCCGTAGAGGCCTTCTTCTCGCCCTTGCCTTCCTTCTTGTTACCTTCCTCATCTTCATCATAATAGTAGTAGATATATTCGTATTCGTAGTCTTGGCCGTTGGGGCCTTTCTTGATCTGAATGCGTGAGTGCTGCTTTTGTTCTGATCCAGCAGTCTCCAAGTTCACGTCAGAGGAAAGTAGACCACTGTTGATGTCATCAATGCTGTCAAATTTGATGGGTATGTAGTCGTACTCCTTTGTGGTAGCGGTGGAAGCGGTAGTCAGTACCGGTTTCTGTGTGGTGGTACCGGGGGTGTCGCTCAACTTGCCAGACTCTGACATAGCTTCCAAATCGACAGCCATTTTTGGGTTTGTCTCCACATTTTTAAAGTTTTCCTTAATTCTTATATCTTCTAACTTTGACACAGGTATGTCAACCTCTATCGATTCTGTGGCTTTGTTTTTCTGACCCTTTTTGAAGAGTGCTTTCTTGTCCTCTTCGATTGCCACGATTCCTTCGGATGGATGTTTGATCTTTGAGTTAAGTTTCTTTATGATTTTGTCACCGTCATTGATGATTCTGTGATGCGGATGCTTCTCGGGTATTTTGTGTGACGTTTCAAAATTTCTGATCGGGGTCTGCTGTCCGGAGCTGACGAGCACATATTCTTCTCCAGGGCGTGGCTCGGTGATAATATCCACGTCGGCGGTCACCCGGTAGACGGTGCAGACCAGTAAACATCTGTAACCAAGGAGAGTTTTCGTGAGTCGGATATAGCGATGACGCGTTACGAAAGTGTTCGTAGCATTAGGAGTCAGTGCTCCGTGAGTCAGCAAGACGACATCTGCGGGGCGCCTACAAGCAGCGCGCGTCAAGGAGTTGCGTCGTGACTCACAGTTTCACCACCGCATTCCCATCTCATTGTCTGTACCTGCCTTTCATTATATGTGCGTTACAAAAGTCCGCGGTTTCATTGAAGTTTCTATTTATGTATGCGCGTAGGCCTGAGCATTAGCACGATTTTTTGCGAATTTGCCTTTCGTAATCGATTTGCATAGCTATCGATAGGTCGATTGCAGGTCGGGGAACAAAGAAATAGTGTGAAATGGGAGTGAGTGTTTGGCATTGTCGCGCGCAATAATTGATGCCGTGAGAAATTGTCGACGAAAATCGGAACGTGGGTGTATTACTTGTGCCTAGCGATGAGGCAAGCGATCACTTTCGCTTCCAATTTACTCTCACATCTATGTTATGTTAAATTTGACGAACCGTGCGTAATCTCTATTAATAATGATCCAAGAATTATCGCATCCTATTGGTTAGGTTTCATTGATTGACAGGGAAAGTAGGAGCTGATGGTTTTGTAATACGAACCCTTTGGTATAGTAATGAGAGATCAAAATTTTGCGATGGTATTAAATAGACATTTCTACGCCATTACAAGATGTTTCTCATAACTGACTTATTAATTGACTGATTTCGAGTAAGAGAGAATATCAATACATTAAAAGCGCGCATACGTCGTGCATGTGATGTATGACAATGTGACATGCTCTGTGGAAACCAGAACCGATTTACACTTTGGGTCACAGATTATTGTAATAGTTAGTTACTACGCAAACGGGATTTGTATTACTCAATGTATCAGTTAATACGCAGATACGATTGCCAAATAGTATAAAGCTGTGAACAAATATCCAGGTACAATCATGATAAGTATTATGTATTTGTACAAGCAAAAGTATAAAACTAGATGGTTTGTTTAACATGGTAAATTGTAATTGTTTTTGGAAATAGCATTATAAGTAGATAAACACATAATAAAATGTAAGCTGAGGTGGCGACCAACATTTATCATCAGGAATCAGTTATTTGCTATCGTAAATTTTAAACTTTCGCGATTTACACACATAGGCAATTATTTTGTAATATGGGACTTTTGGCGCTAAAAACATAATTTTATTTAACTCTACGTTCGATCAATGATACAACCACACCAAGGCGTTTGGATCCGCGTGCGCGTTGGCGATCTGATTTTCTATTGTTTTCTGATCGCCGTAGATCGCGTAGTAATCGTGGTGTGAACCAGTCGGTACAAACAAATATACTACTACGCTATCTGATCGCCGCCTACATCGCGCACGCAGGACGCCGCGGTGTGGTCGTACCTCAAGTCTTCTCGTGACCACGGTCAATGTAACTTGATCGAAACGTCGAGCTAAATAAAATTATCTTTTTAGCGCAATAAGTCAAGTCAAGTCAGAAAGTATTTGATATATTACTAATTTTATTTTTCTAATCAATGAATTTCTTATTGTCTGTGTCATCCTAAAGTCAAGCATAGAAATATATTTGCGTTTCGAATTTCGGCACATTATACTTATACAGTAAACAGAAAATTCTCTCTACGACTCGTACCTAACTATCCATCAATGGATTAACTTCTAATAAACACATTTTAAACAATATACAAGCAGAACCAAACCACGCTGGCAGCTAAATAGTAAACGATTAAACATAATGTGTTCGCATGCCTTTAAAAGATAACTAGGTAATTAAAAACAAATTGTAAATCGGATGGTAGGGAAAATGTCCCGCGGGTAGACGTATGATTAGAATGCAATGAATCATAACGCATTACCGGCCGGAAGATGGCGCTTCCGTAGCGTCACTTCACACGGAACACTGACGGTAGGATAACAATCTTTTGGTGGGAAAATTAAGAAACACAGCACCAACAATGAGGTAAGATCTCTGATAAAACAAGTCGTTGTTATTTTTGGTCTTATCAAAAGTTGGTAGTGTTTCTCAAATTAAGTAGTTAAGCTTAGGATATTATTTTGATAATAACATACCCGACTAATCACGTTCAAAATCATATTTAGAGATATATAGCCAAAGTCCGTTAAAGACGCTTGCAAAGATGCCTATTTGTCAAATTAACATGATAAGGAGTTTTGAAGTTATGAGGGAACAAAGGAACATACTGTATACCAAAATTATACTCGTAACACTCATGTAGTCAGGTAAAAACTAAAACTCGACTACAAAAATGCTTGTCTTTTGGACTATAATAACAAGTCGATTGACATTGAGCATGCACACGAGTATATTAATTACATCATCATCGTCATTATCAGCCAATTTCTGTCCACTGCTGGACATAGGCCTCTCCTATATTGTACATTACATACACAGCTTAAAAGAAAGGATTGTAAAGTCGACTCAAATTAGTATACGCGCAAGAAATGCAAGATATTATGTTTCTTTGAAGTGTTACACACTTTATATTTTTGTAAATTGTTTTTAAAGCTAAAAAAAATTAAGCTTAATTGGCAAAGCACCGGAACATGTCATTCCGGAGGTTGCGGGTTCAAGTCCCGTCGGTACGATGAAATTTTGGATTGTGTTTAACAATTTACAAAAATGCAAGATACAATAAAGTTAATTTTACTGCCCTACCACAAAGTACCAATAAACTGACAATAAAATTAAATGGCATCGTAAACATAATCGAGCTGCACAAAGAACAAAAAGAAAACACTTCATTTAAGGAGCTGTAAAAGCGATCTAGCCTTATAAGGAATCCAGCCGGTCAGTCAGCTGATCATTTCCTCTTAATATGCAATTCTAATGAGCTAACCTCTCTGCTTCTCGTGAACCCTTGATGTTGTGCCGCAATTACACTGACATCGAAGTAATCGGTGGCGAGACGAACGTTTTGTGCCCTTTAGAAATAAAACACACAGTAGTTTTCTACCGATTTCCAAAAAGGAGTTTGAATGTTTTTTTTTTGTTTGTACATTGTTACACGGTTACTTACGCCTTACGCTAATTTTGACCCGAATTCGAATGGTTATTTTTTCATGGAAAGATTACACCTCCAGGGTGCTCTAATTATACTCGTAAGATATGGAAATAATCATCACAAATTCGCGCGGCATGTGAAGTCGGTTTTTATGGTTCCGTACCCAAAGGGTACAACGGAACCCTATTACTAAGACTCCGCTGTCCGTCTGTCTGTCTGTCTGTCTGTCTGTCTGTCTGTATGAAATTTTGGATTGTGTTTAACAATTTATCTGAAATATAGTTTGGAGAATATATTATAATTAGGTTCTACATAGATACTAGACCGCTATCTTATTTGATAGCTTGATCGATAACGTGTGGTGGTATATGTATAATGGGACTTGCTGATGGTGATACAGGAGTCTTGCAAATTAACTGAGCTAACATCTAGGCGGGTGTGAGACGTAGCTCGTTTGAAAGACTGGCCAGGAGTGTTGCGCTATATTCCGACCTAGCCTTTGCGAACTTCATAGGTATGCTATTATAATATGAAATAATACTTATAAATAATTTCGTCTGTCTAACTCTTATTATTGTTATTTCATAGATTGCCATAGATAGCGCAAATTCTGATTGATGTTAAAACGTCAGCACTATACATATATATATAAATACACGTGATACTCCCTTTTTATTGGCACGTGCCGGTGCCGCACTGCGCGCCGCTCGCTCTGAATGCTCGTCATCTCGCGTGAATGTGTAAATGCGGTCAGCCCGTTAATTAATTCATAAACCATTAAAAAGTCATATTTTAAGTCAATAAAACGGTTCGTTTCACTTTCAAATGTGATTCAATAGATTTTTTGAACACGTAAGCTTATGTAACGGAATATAAACAACGTAATGTATTGGATGATAGCTTATAATAAATGCAAAAATGTTCTGATGATATTATGATGATGCTACATCGATGTGAAATGTTTTAAACCCTAGCTCTTTGAGTATACAGCCAGAAGTATACTCAAAGCCCTAGATAGAAATATATATATCACGCTGTATACTCATTTGTTTGGGATAAATCCTAAATTTGACTATGAAGTTTTGTGGACTTCACATACACACGATAGCCTCCCTTGCAGTGACATATTAAACAATACCTACGTAATATTATGTTATCAACATAAGTTACACAAATAACTCGTTTACATTTACTTACAAAGTTTCCGAAATTATCAACATTCATAGTGCCTATGAATGTGCAAGGAAATATTGAGCTGATATGGTTCATTCAAAGAATATCCGTCTAAAACATAGTGGAGCATTGATGCAAATATGTTGTAGACTTGTCATTCATTGGTTAATCTTGGTTTTTGACCGGTTTCACAAAAATAAGTACATAAACAAACTTCCTACAGAAAAAAGGGCGGCAAGTGATATCAGTTTCTTTTTTAGTTTTATAACTATCTTAATTTATTCGTATAACTGTAGGTTGGTACCTACCATATATCAAGGACTAGTATATAGATATCCAACTTCACAAAAGATTTTAGTTCGTATTTTAGACCTAGCGAGCTACCATCCTCGACCGCATCATCACATACCAACATGAGAGATAGTGGTCAAAGGCTAGCCTATCTTCTTATATATAAAAATCAATTGCTGTTCGTTAGTCTCGCTAAAACTCGAGAAGGACTGGTTTTGGTCAGGAAATAGCTGATTTTGGTTTTGATATGTTTGTCGTAGTCCAGGGAAGGTTTAAACGGTGAGAAAATTTAGGAAAATTGCGAGGAAGATAGTAAAAACAACAATTTTATTTATCCCATATATTTTAGAAAGTTTGAATTGAGAAACCTCCTCCTTTTTTTGATGACGGTTAAAAAAATAATTAAATTATATAATAAAGGGAGTATATACAAGAAACGTATTTTTGAAGCTTGTTACGCTCGATATTACAAACCTTAATAGATAGAGACAAGAAATTTACTCATGGTGTGTATTACAATGGCTGCTATAAGATTAAATAATAAAAACGAAATTAAATTAAAAATAAAGGGGAGCTCCATACAAGAAACGTATTTTTCAGGCAAATATTGTTCAATCGGAACCCTGCGTGTGCGGGTCTTGCACTTGGAGAGTTTATTTATATTCGCGGTACGAAGTTCACCGCGTCAGCTAGTTATATATAAAATAAAGAGAACAACACTTCAAAGTTGCACCTGAAAATTAATCGATTAGCATTGAAGTCGAACACTTTTTTTGTTTTACCCGACTGCCGTAAAGTTCTACTAGTATCCTAGGTTCGAATTTGTACCCCGAGTTAGTTTGATATTTTTTTTAACAATGCTCATACATGTTTCGTGGAAAAGTAAAAAATTAATTATATATTAAAACACAATAATATATCTTCAACATCTGCAGTCGGGTTTTTTTACGTAATGATTTTTGCATCATGTACATATTTATTATATTATATTATTGCGTAAAGTTGGTTTGCAAAAAGAACAGACCATGTAATTGTTACGTAGAAACTTTGTCACTGTTTTTAGATAATGCCTGATTCGTCACGCCTGTTGACTGTAGATATACCATTGATATATATAACAGGGAACTGGATGTCACGACGAAATAACTTCATTAACGACACTTAAAGGTTACCGATGACTTTGATTACAATAAAACTTTTGCTAAAAAATTCAAAGACGTAGCGTACGAGATGATCAATCTTTAACAAACCAATAAAAAGGTTTATATATTTGAATAATTACCCACGATAATGTCCTTTAGAAAATTAACGTCATAACATCCATTTAAGAATTAATTACCAACCGTTTAAAGACAAAATCGAACTAGTTTTGGAGAAAAATAGCATCGTGGATTTGCACAAGGTGAGTTGACACCTTAACACCTATTTAAGAACATTCACTTATCAAACACGAACCCATAACAGAAAATTGCATCAAAATCGGACTAGACGAAAGAAAAATAAATGAAAAATTTTGAAGAAAAATGGCAACATCGATTTGCACCAACAAATTATTACTGCAGCGCCCCCTGGAGAGTTGTCACCGTAACACCTATCTAAAAACATGCACCGATTACACCCAAACCCATAACTGAAAATTGCAACAAAAGCGGACTAGTGGTTTTGGAGAAAAATGGCAACATGGATTTGTACACACAAACAAACATCCTCTTACCCCAAACGCAGTCACCGTTCCGTCGTGGGTAAAAATAATGATTTGATCTCTTATTTGTTTGTTTGTTACGATTTTACTAAAACACTACTAGACCAATTTCAAAAATTCTTTCACTAATAGAAATTAACGTTATCAGCGATTACATATAGTTATATTTAATTCCCGTATATTCACGGGAACGAGAACTACGCCGGTGAAACCGCGAGGCTCTGCTAGTTATAAATATAGTATTAAGGTAATATTGAGACAAAGTTATTTGCATTTTTAATTAGGGATAATTTCTTATCTGAAAATACTAGCTATATAACTGAAAATGCCAGCCAAGTGCCTACAAGGTCTTTTATATCATTGTTATTATGCGAGAGAGTAAGACGGTGCTATGTGGTCATAGTTAGTAATCGTATTAAAAAGTTTTGCCGATGGTAGAACCAAATGCAGAAGAAGAGACATGGGCAAATTAGTTAATCAGACAACCTTATTGTCATCAACGACCAAACCGTTCATGTTGTGGTGAAAGTTAGACATATCCCTTAAATAATCAAGTTAGGTAACGTAAGTTAATGTAGTTAACCGCGCTTTAACCGACGTAATTGGTAGATATTTTCTAACAAGGCCAAGTTTAAACATATAATTGTGTTTATTTAGAATTGACAACAAACTTGACAAATCAATAATTACGTGTAAGGCCAGCCTTTCTAAATAGTTATGTTCGATTGGTCGCTTGTGTTATGTATCTAACCGATGATTTAATATACGGGTAAATGTGGGTAGCAAAAAATATTAGTGGCTTTAATTTTTAATTAAGGCCATTGATTTGAGGGCCCAGTGGTGTACTAAGAGAATGGTCGGCTTTGACACCAGAGGTACCGAGTTCAATCCCCGCCTCGAAAAATGTATGTGCGCTTTTCACAGTGGCCGTCCGGTGCAGGAAAAACATGGTTCTATTGTTCGCCTGGCCAGCTACCACCCTCAAGTTACAACATTTGTCGCCAAATATCTTATGTGTTCCGGCAGCTATCCTTGAGAGCCAGTTCCCATTCTAATGGGAACTGGCTCTCTCTACGCTCTACAATCCCTACAATCCTCGACCACATCATCACTTACCAACAGGTGATATAGTGGTCAAACGCTGGCCTACATTATATAAAAAAATCATAAAATTAACATTACTATTCACTCCATATAGATAAGTCAAAAGAAATATTCATAGATTTAGTAAATGCGAACGTCAATGTTAATATTCTAGGTCACAGTAAGATGGACTTCTATGAATATGGTTAGCCTACGCCTACTAACAAAGCTAAATACTTAAATCTGACAGAGGCTTGAGACTCATAACGTGAGTGCATACTCAGCCACCCCGAACACAAAGCACGTATGTGCATGTATGCTTAAGGAATATTCACACAAAGCTTATATGACCCTTCCCCTCTAGTCGACTGACTCGAAGCCGCAATCGAACTGAATAAATTGAGCCACTTCGTTTAATGTAGGTAACAAGATATACTTGTCAGAATACGTATGATTAGTTTGTCGGGAGAATTCAAAACTCGTTTACAAATTCGTTATTTAGACTAGGGGAGTCAGTGCTGAATTTGAAACTCGTATTTACAAAACCTAATATACAATTAAAGAACTATTGGCCTCTTTACTCTCCAATAACCTCTACGGGCACTATCAAAATTGGAGTTTTAAACTCTGTTTCATGAAACTGCTTGAATTCAAAAGTGTCAACGTATTCGAAAACTGTCACTTCGTTACATTCTAGAACTACTTGCAATGATGTCTTAATAATTCCCAACCTATGAGCCAAATGTGAACGATGCCTAAATAGTATGTATGTATCACGGATCTGGGAGCAACGACCTCTGGTTTCCTCCATGAGAATAAGGTATAACCTTAAAGCTTAAATGTTGAGTCATGTATCCGTTTGGTGGGTTCTTTACAAGCTTACCACTGGTGGTCACCCATCTAGCATCATCATCTTCCTACCCTTATCCCATTTAAGTGCGGTCGATACTACATGTCATCCTCTTGCATTTCTGTCTCTCTGTAGTCATTCCATTGTGGTCAGTGCAGTGCTAGCATCGCCTAATGGTCACGTGAGGGATCCACGGTCACAGGTTGATAGCAATGAGACTCGCATGGTTGAAAATGTCCCAATTGTGAAGCACATAATAGGAACCATACATTTTAGAGCGACAATATGTCAATTAAATAAATGTTTAATTCCATATAGATATTGTGGCAATTTATGATACTTCTTCTTCTTGAGGTGCCATCTCCTACCGGAGGTCGTCTATCATTAGAGCTATTTTAACTTTAGATGCAGCAGCTCGAAACAGGGATCTGGTGCTCTGCTTGAACCAGGTTCTTAAATTTTAGAGCCATGATGTGCGCCTTCTTCCAGGTTTCCTGCTACCTGGTATCTTTCCCTGTATTATAAGTTGTAGCAAGTCATACTTCTTATTTCGCATAGTATGACCAAAGTACTGTAAAAAAATTTATGATTAGGCACAGAATAAATAATAGTTGTATATAGGTGAGCCCCGACGCAAAAAGAAGGGACGATATAAGTTTGACGAGTGTATAATTGTGTGTATGTATGTCTGTCTGTGGCATCGAAGCGCCTAAACGGATGAATCGATTGTGATTTAGTTTTGTTTGTTTGATAGGTTTCTCAATCGAGAGTGTTCTTGCGTTGATTCAAGATAATCCGTTCAGCCATTTAAAGACTATGACGTCCGTAACCGAATGGCAAAAAACGGAACCCTTATAGATTCGTCACGTCTGTCTGTGTGTCTGTCTGTCCGTTAGTATATCACAGCCACTGTACGAAACTATTAAGACTACACAGTTGATAATTGGTAGGTAGGTGTATTCTGTGAACCGCTTTACAATTATTATTTAAAAAAACCTACTGTACTCACTTACATACTTCAAATCTAACTTCAAAATACTTCCAAACAAAACTAATCATAGATATAGAGTCTTAAAGAAAAAAACCGACAAGTTGGAGTGGAATGTGAAATACTATTTAAAAAAAGTGTTTCCTAATTGAGTTTCTGCTTCACAGAGATCCTCTAGGTATGTACAGCCAGAAGCAAAATATAATATACAAATTATAATAAATACATAACACTTGTTGTTATTACGGAACAATAGTATCTGACCTACAAGCAGGCGTTTACAAACGTTTAACGCTCTCTGGCTGCTATTACCTGTTTACACAATAGGTTTCAGAGCATCCACATGTTTTGAAAAATAAAAGAGCATCTTGAGTAGCACATTGCGTGCAAAAGAGATTAACATGTACATACCTAACACGAAAAATAAAATTAATAACACTAAATGACTCGACGGACTTTTGAACTATCTAAGATTCTTGGCCACAAGTAAAAAGTCCCATTAAATATTATTATTAGTAGATACTCTAGTGTTTCCAATTTCTCGCAAAACTGTTCTAATTTTATTAATTAAAAACATGTTTCATAATTAAAATAAACCTTAACAAATTTAGAAATTGATCTAGCGGTTCTCAAATGAAGCTCTTAAAAGCATTATCAGGCAACAGCATTAAAGTTTGATATTTATAGAAATGTAATAATTATTATTTATTTGGTACTATTCATTAAATAGTCTACACCTTCGAGCATTTACTAATGGAGATGTTAACGTTGTAATCCGTAAACATTTTTTTCTACCGAAATTTACGGGGGACGAGGTAAACACGCATTGCACACACACAAATCACTCACTTTAACGATCCCGCACACTAGCTTGAAACACGCACACAGTATTAAAAATACAGCGTAGTTAGGCACGCTCATATGGCCAAAAATGGCTATATGGCCAGCAGAGGGGTACGCCTTGCGTTAACATCTCCATTAGTAAATGCTCGAAGGTCTAGACATATCCTTCGCCCACGGGCTAACAAAAGAGGTTACTCTTAAAGTTGCCAGCTCATATTTTTGACATGTTTTATTATTTTAGATAAAAGTTTGTTTGTGCTCGTGTTTGTGCTTTTAATATATAGACAAAGTAAAACACAAGCAAAACAAATTAATTAATTCATACAGAGGTATTGGCTAGAACGATTGACCCAAATTGGGCATGTAACCCGCGACAACAAGACTCTGTCTAGTGTCGCTTGGCCAGCTTCCACCCTCAAGTTGGAAAATCTGTTATCAAATAGCTTATGTGTTCTAGCAGCTCCTCCTTGAGAGTCCGTTCCCATTCTATGCCTGGCATGCTACTATCCTCGACCGCATCATCACTTACCAACAGGTGAGATATTGGTCAACGCTAGGCCTAAAATGGGAACCGGCACTCAAGGACAGCTGCTGGAACACATTAGATGTTTGGCGACAGTTTTCCAACTATTTATTTATAGAGACCATTCCAATGAGCCCAAACAACATATCTGCTGGAAGTTGGTGATGAGTAGAGTATTCTGCAGATTTCATGAGATTCCAGGAGATGCAAGGGTCGGTAACAGAAACCTCAATAATTTCCAAAATATTGGAGCTAGCTTTAAAAAATAAGGAGTGCATTATAGACAATAAATTAAAGGATTGCTGGAATATTTTAAAAGTTATCGATTATATAAATAATCTTTTTTATAACCGATTAGCTGTAATTGCAGTCAATTGTAGTAAAATTAATAAAATTAATGAATTAATTACTTGCAAATTATGATAATAGATTTGTACCATAAATAATATAGATAACTTTTTTACCACATACTACACGCATAGAGCATTGAAAACTGTATAAAATAGTTAATGTATTGCTACTTCCGGTAACACGAGTTTTTATAAATCCACTGCGCAAAGGATAAATAAATTATGGTATTCATAAATCAAAGCATTACGATTTATGAATACCATAATTTATTTATATTACAATTATTTAAAATTCAAGTTGTGTAAAATATTATTTGCTACTTATACATAAGAGAGATTGTGAAGAAAATAAAGTTTTTGTGTGTGTACATGAATGTAATGTTCATGTTAGTCTTTTTTACCAACTATGTGCATAAAAGGGAACGATTTTCAGGTGAGTATACAATGCCTATTTCTTTATAGTTTTTCGGACTATTTGTTACGCTATATAATAGGCGCTTCGAAAATACGACCAAAATTAAGGCAGACGTCATCATCAGACAAGCCTTGTGCTTTTTCTGTAACATAATAATATTTAAAAAATACTGTATAAACCACTAATATATACTAATAATACTAGGGCCATTTCTATCATTATTTTCAACCGAGTCCCAAAAAGAAGGAGGTTCTTAATCCGTCTGTAGGTTATTATTTTTATTTTATTTTTTTGTATGTATGTTACGCAATTGCTTTGTCAATTGTGAACCGATCCGAATGATTCTTTTTTTAATTGGTAGGGTACATTTATATAGTATTCCCATTATAATTTCATTGAGATCTGATAAGTAGCTCCAGAGATATGAAGAAAAACACCTCAAACTTAGTATTCAAAATGAATAGCGTGGCATTTGAAGTCGTTTTTTGTAAGCGATCTTAAACTATTATTTGTCCTCTAGAGAAACATCTATAAATAGGTGTCTAACATGTCTTTTCACTAAAAATCTAAGGTTGATAAATTAAGCGGCGAAAAATTACGCGAAATACACACATTAGTTATGAAAGATGTGGAATGACCGTGTGAATTACATAAAATGTACCTCTACGCATAATCGCATGCTATAATTACATCATTAACACGGCTTCAAATCATAAAGAGAGACACAATAGTTTAAATGCCCTTCACTCCGTGAATTTTGTATTTTCAACCGACTTCCCAAAAAGAAGGAGGTTCTCAATTCGTCTGTATGTTTTTTTTTGTGTGTTACGCGATTACTCCGTCAATTGTGAACCGATTTGAATGATTATTTTTGTAATAGGTAGGGTTTGTTTCCGAGATGGTCCCATTGTAACTTTATCGAGATCTGATAAGTATCTCCAGAGATATGAGGATAAACGGCTCCAACTTGCTTTTGAAACTGAATCGCGGTGCATGGAAGTCGGTTGTTTTAGTTTTTAAACTATCTTAATTACGTAGAGTTAAAAAAAATGAAGTCTAAAGATTTGTAAGTTCCAAAGTTCACCTATGATCAGTGATAGAAGACTTGCAAAGTGCAGGCATAGGTAAGGCTCATATCAGATGCTTGATTCAAGCATCATCATAGTGTTAATTTAAGTAAAAAAACATAAAAAAAGAGTGGCTTACAAAAGAACTCAGTGATCTGCCACTGATATACTAAATAAATCTGTCAAACCTCTTATTTTCTTTTCGACCGTCTTCGATTGCACTCAGCTAAGTTAAAAAAAAATAGACTTCTAATAAGTTTGTTATTTTCGACAATTTTTTTGCAGTAAAATAAAAACATATATTCGCTTTGACGCTTTTGACTGTGACAGCTTAAGGCGTTCGCATCAACCGCCATCTAGTAAGTGCTATTTCTAGTAAGTAAGCCAATTTTTATTTATTTATAAAACTATTTTTTTTGTTTTATTTCTTTGTGAATCAATTGAATATACTCGCTAATGCATCAGGGGTTTATAGATATTTATCGCAAGATTAATAAATTCAAAAATAAATTTCAGCTGATGTATTTATACATACGAGTATAATCTAAAACTAGTCTAACTAAGTCTACCTCTGCTTTTTATGAAGTCAATGAAATAACGAAATGCGTAGGTGATTTAATTAGACGGAAGGCGCACCAACTATTGCCTCGAGGGAAGCACACAAAGCTGCTTATTCTAAACTCAACTTTGACACAGTTTTGCAGCCTTGACCTTATGTTGCAGTTTCAATAGTTAAGAAGAATAACATTTATTTTTAATTTATGGAGACAACTTTTTAATACTAAATAAACTATTAAATTGACTCATCTTTTTCGTCAGGTGAGGTCATGTTTTTATCTTGAAACTTTTGAAAGTATTTAGTATCGAATGTGTCGTGAATCGTGAATGATTTTCTGCTATTTGTTGATATATTTGGCTCTAATTATAATCTTTGAAGGTTTCCGATAGATCTGGATATATACAAACCCACCGTTTGTACATTATGTTGGATAAAATGAATGCTGAATTTATAAGGTTTCATAAAAAAAAATATCATTATCCACATGCAATGTTCGGGAGGTACACTTCTACTCCTTCATATAGGAAGTTGTTAAGAATACTTTACCATAGCCGTAATATTTCGACTATCAGCTATGCCTCGTGGCTTCGCCTGTGTTAAAGAGCTTTTCATTTATATTCTTTAAAGGCCACTCCTGTTCATATTTTGACCGAGACAAAGAAACAAACAAATTGTATATGTTTGGTTGCACTTTCTTGCATTTGTAATAATATCAAGTTATTTTTTATTAATATTTGCGTTCGTACTTCGTATACATGAAGTGGTGGTAAATACATAGGTACAGAAAAAACATTGTTAGTAGAGGTAGAGTTTTAAACAGTCCTTCAAGATAAATAGTAATACAGCGGATAAGCATGTGTATATTTTACTAAAAGCGATGGCTTCTAGACAAATTATAAAATAAAATTATATGAAGTTCGATGATGAAATACATAAATGGAAAGCTCAGGATGGTGACAAGACATCGAAGAATGAACAGAGGTCGTATCTTTATAAACGGACATCCGCAAGTGCATAATATATGCACATGTCCACACATTCCTATCAACGAGAACAATTGCTTTGAAAGGCGCCGCTTTGACATTTCTATTGGGAGAAACTTGTGTTTGTATGTGGCAACACATTGAGAAACTGCATCTAATATTATTGCAGATGACTCGTTATGTACCGTTTGCACACTTTTGCAAACTTTAATGTTAAGTTTTAGTTGGAGAAATTTGCATTTCAGTTGTTTATTAATTACTAGAAGTGGCTCGCGGCTTCATCCGCGTATAAAATTATTTCATTTATTTAAAACTTTTTTTTAGCCTTTCTTTCATAAAGAAAAAACATATCAAAAAAGAATCAACCAAATCAGTCCAACCGTTTTCAAGATTATGGCGTGACCAAAAGGAAATAGGGATTCATTTTTATAAAACCCAGAAAAACATTTTGATTCTCAGACTTTCTTCCCCATTTCACCCTCTTAGAGGTGTAATTTTGAAAAAGCCTGAAACACAAATTACTTATTTATTCACAGAAGTACTTGTCTAAAGTTTCGAATAAAAAGTCTCATCTAATAATAATGAACTTTGAACCCCCGAATTTCGGAAAATTCTTTCTTAGCGGATACTTACGTCATAATATACTAACTGCATGCAAAATTTCAGCTCTTCTCTTCCAGTCACTTCTAATACACCGCTTTGCGTTTGTCTATAGACGTATTATCTAATACTATAAGAATCTTTGTCCTGACATACTGACTGACTGACTGCCTCACTGACAGACAACGCACAGCCTAAACCGCTGGTCGTAGAGACTTGAAATTTGGAGGGAGGGTATATTTGTCTTAGTACGTAAGGGTGTACTAAGAAAGGATTTTCCACAATTCACTCCTTAAAGGGATGAAATAGAGGTTCAAAGTTTGTATGGAGAAACAAGATTAGATAGTCTTTTCTATCCGAAACTTCACACAAGTGTTTCAGTAAAAAAATAAGTAAATATGGGTTTCAGTTTTTTTTGAAATTCCACCCCTAAGTGGGTGAAATGGGGTAATAAAGTGTGAAAATCAATATTTATTCGGATTGCGCTGAAATTTGGCATACAGATAGTTATTACGACGTTAGTTCCCTCTGAGAAAGGATTTTCCAAAATTAACCCTCGAAGGGGATGAAACGGGGGTTCAAAGTTTGTATGGAGAAACAAGATTAGATAGTCTTTTCTATCCGAAACTACACACAAGTGCTTCAGTAAAAAAATAAGTAAACACGCGTTTCAGGTTGTTTGAAATTCCACCCCTAATTATACCCCTAGTATAAGACTCCACTGTCCGTCTGTCTGTCTGTCTGTCTGTCTGTCTGTCTGTCTGTCTGTCCGTCTGTCACCAGGTATGGTATATGTATAAATTATCCATACAAAAGAAAGGGACAAACTCCGTTCAAGGTCGGTCTCAAGGGGACCGGTGTACGCGATCAAGTTTAATATGTAGCAGGTCTGTGTGTTTGTCAAAATCTAGATAAATAGGGGTGTGATTCACCGGTCAAGTAGACACATACTCGTATGTTTGTATATCCTCGGCAACAGTTCGGCAATGGCTCGGGTGATTGCGACGCGTGTATTGAAAGTCTGAGAATGCAAAATGCGCAGGTCCTTGACACACTCCAGGGTCAGACTCTCGAGGTAACAATCACTGTTTCAGCTTAAATAGCTAATAAGCTACCGGTAATGCTACTTCTCGACCGACTTTTTAAAAGAAGGAGGCTTGCAATTTATATGAAGGTTGTATTTTTTGACATGTTATATCAAAGTTTTTGTATATTTTGATTATTATTATTTTTCTTTATTTCTTCTACTATTCTTCTATTATTTGTTTTTATTAGTTTTGACGTTTTATCTGTAGAGTTGTTTCAGAGTAGAGTTAATATAGAACTAATAGAACTTCCAATATTACGCACTTTAACCGTACTATGATTTTTTACTAAATACATTACACTCCTTCTACTACCTTCTCTTACTACTCGAAAGTCGGTTTATTTGTGTGTTCTCATTTCTTTACTTTTACATAGATTGATTAATCTTTTTTTATGATATAAGGTAACAGGACACGCACGACGCTCGCCTGATGGTAAGCGATGACGTCTGCCTATTACAAGCAAAGGCGCCATGCAACATTCTTGACTGCCAGAACCTTGCATGTCACTGCACTGTGCCTGCTACCTTGAGACATAAAGATGTTGAGTCTCACACGCCCTGTAATTTCACTGGACACCTTGCCATTTCAACCGAAAATCATTCCACGGCTGAAAATAAATTGGCCAAGTGGTTGTACCTGGCTAAAATGTTACACAAAGGTAGTCAAAATAGTAGAACAGGATATTGTATTAGTATGTGTACATTTGCATGGTGGTAGGACACTAAGTGTCCGTCTGGCCAGCTACATCCCTCAAGTTAGAAAATCTGTCGCCAGTCACCTAATGTGTTCCGGCAGCTATCTTTAAGAGCCAGTTACAATGTACCATGTTCTTTTCATATTTATAATTAAAGTACAGGGGCGCGACTATTGCGTTGATAACGCAACTCACAGCTTTATTAACTAAAGGGAAACTTAACAAGGTAGAAGGATAGATAAACAAAGTTTACAAAGTGATTCCACGGCAAGAAAAGAAAGTGTATGAAGGAGAAATCTCGTAGGGCCTAATACCGCAGGCTGCAGACACCACTCGTTAGGGCTTTCTTTAGGCCAAAGTTCATACTTTACGTAGATAATCTTGAAATGTTACTAACAATTAAAGTGAGACTTGTTTAGGCGCACTGGAGTTAAATTCGACGGAGTTAAAACGTAGCGTCACGCTCCGAAGGCAGCGGAAGTAACGTAAGCGTCATGTTATATTTTACATTTATAAACGCCCTCTATTGAAGAACGGCGTAACTACAAAGACGTATTCGCTAAAGTTCAACAGATGGAGGTGTACAAAAAATAATTAGTGATGTTGAGAAATAAACTGAATGACTTGGCATAACGCGCAGCTTTCTACGCACCCTCTTTTTTATATTACACATGGGTATGCAGATGAAGATTAAATGATTAGTTCTCTTTTTAAAACAGCCAATGGTTTATGTTATAGTAATCGAAATGGCAAACTTTTGTACTTATATGATAAACATATTTTACTTTTATGTTGCTTGACCAATATTAAAACAAAATCTTTTATTCACATAATCACGAAATTGTTTAAACTAAACTAATAAACTATTGTATTCAAAAGTACCCGAACTACCATAGCTGTGACTCAAGAGCCACTACCCCACCTGTTGGTAAGTGATGATGGCGTGGTCGGAGATGCTAGCTAGTAGCACGCTAGGCCTAAAATGTGGCAATCGAAAAAAGATAAAAATTATGATTTTTGCTCAGACTACTCTATCTTTTTAGAGTAATCTGAGTATTTATAAATATTCTATATAGTTACGTCGTAGTAGACATACATGGTTACAATTTCTATCAATTTTATTTCCCACTTAAAGTTTTCTCAATAAATTAACGCGTGACCTGAAGACCTATTAAACTTAGGCAACCAACATTTTAGCTAAGAGCCCAGCCTAGGTAGTCACGTCAGATCTGAATGCCAGAGGTTGTTTCATTTACAGCGATATCTCAGCGACACATTGACAAAAGCTACTAAAAGTATTTATATAGTTATATTAAGTCATATGTTAAGTAGATGTACTACTCAACTCAACGCATGTACTGGTTTATATGCATGTTTGTTAACTCTGACATCTGGTTACGATTTGGTAAAGTAGTAGAACTTTTAAACTTTAAACTTTCGCGTTTTGAACACATAGTTATAAATATTAAAATACGGGACTTATCGCGCCTAAAACATCAGAGTCGTCTCGTGACCACGATAATGCATCTTGGTCAAAATGTCGAGTTAAATAAAAATAAAATAATGTTTGAGAGCGATAAGTCCCGTGTTTCAATATTATTATAACTATAAGTACTAAGTAGTACTACTATCCAACCAAACCTTTTCAATGCAAAACCTTTTTAACCAACTTCACAATAAGGAGGAGGTTTTGAATTCGTCGGTATATTTTTTTTATGTATGTTCACCGATTATTTGAAGACGCCTGAACCGATTCGGAAAATTATTTTTATGTTTAAAAGAGTATACTTCCAAGGTGATCTAATTTAAATTTCATCGAGATATATTCAGTATCCCCAGATATATGGAGATAAACACTTCAAACTTTGTACTGAAACTATCGCAACGTTTGACGTCGGTTGTTTTAGTTTTTTAAAAGATTATATATTATATAATTCAAGATCGTTTACAACCTGAAAAAATTATGAAAAAGATCATATTACAATAATGCGAACTACCATAGTAACGCGCCACAGGTATAGTCTGACCATTTAATAACTATATTGAATTAGATTTACATAATTTCTCTGTATGTTATCAGCGAGGTTGCCCTTATACACACATTTATAATGGTTATTTTATAAAACACTAAACCAATAATGAGTTAGAGAAACCCGGATCTGAATTATAAATAATACGAGTTATCTTAAGACGGAATTCAATGTTACATAATGAACAGGTTATCTTCACATATTGGCTAAGTTAAATTTCGGTGACGCTCTTTTCTAAGTTTGTATAGCTACCTACATGATGATGGTGTGGTACGTGTTAGTATAATTATTAAAAACTGTACGAAGACGTAGTTACGTTTTTTTTATAAATTTTAGAGTAGCGTTCCATCACTGTCTTACTTGCATCATCACTTACCA
The DNA here is from genome assembly GCA_954871355.1 of Cabera pusaria. Lineage (NCBI taxonomy): Eukaryota > Metazoa > Arthropoda > Insecta > Lepidoptera > Geometridae > Cabera > Cabera pusaria. The sequence goes on along the minus strand of OX940885.1, from coordinate 1,032,093 downwards.
ACAGATGAGATAGTGGTCAAACACTAGCATATAAGATATACAAAAGTTTTCTTATCGTGCCAAGGGTCTACCTACATACGACAAGTTTGTAAATAGCATGTCACTTTGTTCTGATAAAAACAAGTACCTATATAAGAGGAGGCTCAAATTCGGAGCTCGCCGACCACACTTCTAAGATATTAGTGGATATATATATATATATAATATATAATTACATATTAGATATTATATCTTTAGTCTTATATTATTCCCAGTGCAGTGTTAAAGAGATTATTTGTAATACATATTTGCATTTAACCTATTCTAAATTACACATATTTTTGACTGAAACTTTCTCTTTACTTCTTTTTAACTTCTCATTGAAGGTCGCAGCAATATAAAACAACTGTACGCTGTAAGTATGTATAGAGACACTACAGGCTATATGCAACCAGCCGCCAGCAACAGTCGTCGGCACACATTGCCAAACTGCCGTAATATCTACTCATGCTTAATAGAAAGTTATATTTAAAATGTTTTCGATCGGGTCGAAGTATTGTTCAGGGTCATAACTTAAAGATTATTGAGAAAGGTCCAAGTAATGGACTCGTTTTGTAAGTCCTGTACATTACGTTCGCAAGTGCGTGGAAAGAACGCTCAGTGATACGTAACAAGAAAACATCAATCCAGTTCTCAAATCTTATTAATTGAACTCTCAAGTAAAGGCTATGTTATACAAAGACGTTCAAACTAGAAGCACAACGAGAGGTCGAGTGGACCTGGTGGTCGTATCAAAGTGACTTGGGCAGGAAACAAGGTATATTTCAAGAGCATGTGAGCCGCATTGAATAGCACACTTCCTAAAGGAGCACGTGAGAGCCGAGGCGGTGGTCGGTGACAATAACTGTAGGCTGCACCGCGGCGGCACGGCAAGGTCCGCCACCGCGGCCCGAGGTCGACGGTGAACGTAGGGGGGCAAGCTATGCGCGTAATCGATCGCCTATTACCTACCAACACCGACTGTGCGGAGGCCAACCGGCCCGACGCAGCTTTCCTAGAAAAATGACTCAAAACTCGCTTAAATAACACTTGACATTTAAACTTCGACCGAATATACATTAAACATTAGGCATCGACGGATTCACGTACTCATCTCCGATGGCCTTGTCTCGCTCTGACTCCTCGCCGACGACCATAGCGAAACGGAAACCCGTTCGAGACCATCTCGTGCACGATCTCATAGACATGAAAGCGAACGTGATGCGTTCGTGAAATGAAATCGAAAGGGAAATACATATCGGCTTTTATTTACTCGCACTTTCAAATCGAGCGATCGCTTAATAATCTGCACCTGAAAGAGCTGCCCTCGCGATCGGTATCATCGAGAGAAAATGGTGACAATTGTGTGCATTACACACACAGTGTCGCTATGGATTGTAAAACTGTGGTGTCGTAGTACGTCATTAGCGCGCATCGTGAGAAGACAATATGTCTGAAGATTTGTAACGGAGTCGAGGAACAATCAATTTGTATTGTCTCGGAGTGGCTCCAATTATAACATTCCGAAGTAATTACGGGTTGAGTAATGGATCATTAGCCTGATCGCTATAATTGTGTGTTTGTAAACTGCAACATCGTTACTGAGATTGTTCGCCGGGAGAGTGTACAATTTAGTGTACGTATATAGCTCGATAGAGTTTCCATAAAAGTTAGCGTCAAGGGTAGCGGCAGTCGCGGAAGGAATGTCGTCAGAAACCAGTCAATGCCCTTAGATTATAACGAAAATTGTTGTTCGGTTCGTGATTTGTGTCTACCATGTGCGGTACTGCCGTAGTACTAATATTTATTCTGTGGAGCTGCGGTCATCAACCCTGCAGGAAGCTAAATGGAGATCACGTAAAAATTGACACTGGAACGTGCGCGCGATTTTGTACCTGATTGGATTTTAATAGATTATGGAGCCCCATAGGTGTTCGATTGCGGTTTAATTGGTCGTGGTATAAATAAATGCATCACACGTCGTAACTTTTAAATGTTGTTTTAAACGGCCTGCGTAATTTGAAGAAATAAAATGCGAAGATGGTAAGGATTATCCGAAGTGATTGATATTTTTTTAATCAGATAGGTTTCGTAAAGTAAGCCTCTCAGAGAGGTCATTATAACAATATAACCAAGACCAGATCGCGGCCTTGACCAGATATTATATTAAGCAAAAGCTAACGATGATAGATAGGTACTCGTGCATTAATAAATTGTAATTTTACATTTAGTTAAAGAAATGACACCATTATGTTGGGTAACCACAACACAAGGAGTCATTAAACATTATTAGTAGATTAGTAGCCAAGATCTGTAAGGCATCAATTGCAGCCCGAGATATTTAGATATTTAGGCGCACGAGCGCAGCGAGGGCGCCTATAGTTCGAGGGTGCAATTGATGCTTACACCCGAGCTAACTACTCTGCTTTACATCTCGATTGTGAGGTAAGTAGAAAAAAACCGGCATTACAAGAATAAAACATTTTATTAGTTAAAATTTATAGTGAAAAGAGAACAATTTTCAAATTTAAGGGACAGGTGTTTTTTTTAACATTGAATAAATGCACCACAAACTAGATGGCTGCAGCTTTTTTGATAGCTCACTAAAGTGTGTTAAGAATACAGTCTCAGATAAAGTTTACTCGTTTTTCTTTTCGCTACTTCATGAACTCGTCGTAAGTTTTCAAATATCTCTCTTTAGAACTTTCAGGCAAAATATTGTTAATTGCTGCTTCAGCTTCCATTTTCATTGAATCGGGAGTGCAGCTTATTTCTTCATCACTTGCAGAACTCATGTTTTTTTTCTAATTAGCACGTAATTATTAAAAAATCCCAAAAACAAACAATATTTAAAGTAAAAGTTTTCTATTCCCGCCTTTTTTCACCTTTTTTTTTTAAGAACGAAATTGAGCTTCGCCGTTCGATATTTAAAATTGATGACTATTATACTCATACGAAGACAAGGCTGAATAGCGAAGCGACCTCTTTTGTCATTGGGCTGTATGCATGATGTCTATGGCCAGTATGATGGTTAGATGTACGCGAACTTTTTGAAAGAGTGAAGAGTTTTTTTTAAATTACTTACCGCCCTAGGGCTTTTCTAGCAACATTATTACCCTAGAGCGCTAATTGGTTACCTACAAGCCCCATTTGGGGATAATAAGGACCTACTTACCGAATATGAGAGATGTAAAAGATCATTACAAACCAAAAAATATAATTTCAAATGCGGTGCTAGACATTTTCAGTACCAAGTTTGAGGTGTTTATGCCCATACCTCTGGAGATATTCATTAGAAACATACAGTGAGACTAAACGGGAAGCATTGTATAAACATAAAAAGTATACTTCACAAATCAGTTAATAAATTCCGGAGTCCTGAGGTTACCAACAAAAAAATTACAGTCGAATTGAGAAATAAGCTAGGGTTCGACCACTATTTCCTGGTGGTAAGTGATGATGTGTTCGAAGATGAACACAGTCGAATAGGCTATCCTCCTCTTTTTTTAAGTCGTTTGAAAATAGCCTGCCTCGTATGAGAGGAGTGAGGTATCTGACTAACAATAGGAACCGTTAAGATATATAAAACCGATATAATAATAGAAAAACGAATATTAAAATAGATATAGGCATTTAATTCTGTGTGCTATATATATATATGTATATATATATATATATATATAGCACACCGTCCATGCTAGACATGCGCCAACGCTGCGGGCGATGTCTGTCATCAATGTATCCGTGCATCAGTTCCAACATGTTGACATATTTAACGATAAGTTGAGTGTTATTATTAATAACTTAAGAATATTTTTAAGTTTAAATAATTAGTTACTATATATATATAATAAGTAATAATTATCCTAAGAATTATGAATTATAAACATTAAAATGGCATGGTCCGAGTCAGTAAGTACATGACGCCATCCAGCATTTGTTCAGATAAAAAATATTGTGTAACAGAACAAGAGCATAGATAATCAGCTAACAATAAGCAATAGATAATCATAGAGAGGTCATGAATACAGACTATTAGAGTCGCAATGCATCTTCTAATACTAATTATCTGTCGGTATTATGTCATGTTTACGTAAAAACAAACTATTTATGTCGCTTCTTGTTTCGAGTCATTAATTTTAAGTAACACTTCTAGTTTCCGACACCTGCCTCGTTCCTTAAGCCTGAATCTAGATTAATAAAATCTAGACAAACTGTGCATCTTTTTACCAAGCTTAGATAAGACCGTTCTCTATTCTAATATTAATTTGTTTTATAGTACCTGCGCCCTCAGCTTTGCCAGCGTCAAACCTCTTAAATCACTCTATATTTTGCTTAAAATGTCACTTACATCTGCACGCTTCGATCATTTAAACAATTCAACGGATTTCAACGGAAATCCGTTGCGTAGTTTAAGTTCAAGTTTATGACAGCAGGAGTGACTTTGTTGTATACTGTGTAAAGACAAAATACATATTTTAATCAAGTAAAAATGTGGTTAGAGTAGTGGTTGTAAAACTTAGGACTTGAATCCCGTATTAGAATAATAATATCAGGCTTATGAGACCCAATAGTAACGACTGTCGAACAAATCTATAAAATCATAGTCACCATGAATCACTAGACACACTAAGCGTTCTGAATATTTAATAGTGAACACTGAACATCCATGCTGAATTAATAACTACCCACGGTTTTTTATGACCCATTTTGAAGTAGATAAACCTACATTGTCAGAATATAGAAAAAAAACAGCGTCCAACCGTAATTTCAAACACAGAGTGTTGTTTGAAATGTCCACGGCTGAAACCTACCGCTAATAGTCACCCATTTAGGGTCCAGGGGTCACGTGAGGGTAGTTTCAGGTCTAAGCTTACGGACGCAGGAAGGCAACAATGACCTTCCCGTGACAATAATCAGCGAAATCTAAATATTTTCAAAACTAATACATGTGAAAGAGACGTAGAAAGTTAGTTAATAGTAGCACTAATCAGTCTCATTTTATATCAAATCTATTTTTCCCTGCAGCATATAGCGATGCAACTTATAATAATTAGATTAGATTTTTTTTGTATTGGCCTCGCAAACTTTATGCATTAGCATTGGTCAATGAACATTTTGTACGTTTTTTTTATTATTATGAAAGTATTTACTTTTCGAGTAAAATAATAATACTACCATTCGTCAGGACTATTTATTAGCCTACGTTGACAAAAAGAATTGCAGCCTAGCGTAAAGGGTTCGGCAGAAAAAAAAATTATGGTCTAAACCGGCGTTAGGTAAAAATATTTAAAAAATATCATATCTCATAAACTATCCAAAATAGTAGAACATATATATGGGGGTTCAATAGATGCGCAGTGAGGTCCTCTACCACCTGCCTAGCAGCTACCCTGCTTCGTTTGATCCGTCGGTGCTGAATCACCCTGTATATCCTATAGGCTAGCGTTTGACCATTATCTCACCTGCAGGTGGTAAGCAATGATGTGGTCGAAAATGGCGAACACGCTAGGCCTAGAATGATCTGACATTCAAGGGCAGTGTTCTGCTGGAACACCGTAAGGTGATGGCGGCAGATATTCTCCTTGATGGTGGTAAGTTACTTTATGGTACCAAGTCGATATAATACTCCCATAATTTTACAATATCGTCAAAGTAATAAGATACCGAATTTCGAATTGATCAGACCTGTGAAAGTTGATTTCATAGCGTCTTCAACTAGAAAAAAGCTCTTAGTTTTAAAACGGCTGCAGAGATTTTCATGAATCAAAGCTACAATCTTGATTAAGAATTTATGAATATAATATCAATCTATGAATAAAAGAAAACTAAAGCAAAATCAGTTCATCCGTTTGGGCGTTACGATGCTACAGACAACCACACACATACAAAGATACACATGTCAAACTTATAACACCCCTTGCTTTTGTGTCGGTGGTTAATAAAATATATCTGACCACTAATATCACGATGGTGTGGGGCTAGCTAAAGTTTTACCGCTAACATAAACTAATCACGTAGACACGGCACTGCCTGCACTTGTCGACATGAATGTGTTGTTTCACTCACGCACTATAATCATGTGCTGCAGATTCATACACTACCGATTTACTTTGCGTTAAAGTTTTACCTGACACGTCTTGGAATTCGATGATATTATGAAATTATTCGATTTCTTTTTTTTTCCTTTACATAATTTCGTGTAAAAACCTAAGAAACATCCTTTTCTGTAATTCGTTGAAGTGATTACCAGATTGGCACTTAATTGATTATGATTTACGAGTTTGATGATTTTGTCATGGACTCCTCTCATAGAAATTTTATCAAATTTAAATAGGACTCGAAGAATTCCTTTTTTAACCGACTTCACAAAAAAGGAGGAGGTTCACAATTCGCCTGTTTTTTTGTTACGCGATTACTCCGTCAATTGAGAACGGATTCAAATGATTCTTTTTTTAATAGATAGGGTACGTTTCCTTAGGTGGTCCCATTGTAATTTCATCGAGATCTGATTAGTATATCCAGAGATGGAGACAAATACCTCAAACATAGGAGAACGTAATGGTTTTAGAAGAAGAGTCCCAAGAAGATTGTACACAATGGAGTTTGCTATTGCATATACTATTGAAGACAAAAAAATATGACCTTGAATAATGTTTTTACATATTTCTTCTCGTTGATTTTGGTTTTCGACAGATATTCTTACCTTAACTGTGAGCGAAATAGAAACAAACGTGAGGAGAATTAATTCGTCTACACAGGAATGTTCTACCGGGAAAAGTCTTGTTAGGGTGCAAAGTTTTTAGGCATACCTAATATTTTTTGACATGACATGACGTTTGGCGAAGATGGCGGCCATATGGCGGCGATTAATGTTAATAATCGCAAATAATACTTTTTAATATTCATTTTGGAATACAACTAGTCCGTGTTATAAAAGTATTTGGAATTATTGTAATAAAATAGACAAATAATTATCGTGTGTGTCAGATGCTTTTATTGCACAGGGCCATTTTGGACATTGTTCAAATCATTGTCATTGGATGACATCATTATGACTAGTGGATATTTTCACTAGCGCGGCATTTGAAGTCAATTTTTTAGGGCTCCGAACCCAAAGGGTACCAAATGAACGGGATCCCTTTGTTTCGCATAATTTTTTATCCCTGATTTACTTAGACATAACGGGTTACGCATAATTTAAAATGGCAATGGGTATAAACTAGCATAAATTTCATTTAGACTATATTGTTTCGGCCTAATTTTGATTTGCATAAAGTTATACGGCATATTTTTTATTGGCCTAATAGTTTAGACATACTAAATGAAGAAATAATTGAATGTATACACATATTTTATGCTGAATTATTCCAATTAAAATAAACAAAGTTTACAAAAGTTTACATATATTAATTTCTAAAGAAACGACTATAGTATTATAAAAGTACATAAAAAAATAATTTAACACTTCCAAAGTCAGAATTAAGGTAAGACTACGTGTCATGTTTAGCAAGAGAGTTGTTTGGCTCAAAAAAAATCTAATATCCAATAGACTTGGCTGGCACCGACTTCAAATAGAGAAGTGGGTAACGCTTATAATAATTTTAAGTAAATTATTTTTCGCTTTTGAATGCCTTTTTGTGGCTATGAAGTCGGTTTTATTTTTTTTGAAAAATAACTTAGTTTACCCTTTTTAGTGCAAAAAAAGTTTTAATGAAATTACATGCATCTATTAAATTTCGTGTCTGGGCCGTTATACACTGACGGATATATACTTTTTGAAAATTTCAAGTATGTACCTATAACGTTTAAGAAGATACAGATCTGTAAAGTGCGCACATATAGACACACGGACGGACGGACGGACGGACGGACGGACGGACGAACAGACAACAAAGTCTCAGAAAGTGTTCATTTGGTAGCCTTTGGGTTCGGAACCCTAAAAAAATTGACTTTAAATGCCGCGCTAAAGTGAAAATATTCACTAGTAATAATGATGTCATCAAGGTATCAAAGGACGATGTCCAAAATGGCCCTGTACAATTAAAGCATCTGACACACACGATAATTAATTGTCTATTTTATTACAATAATTCCAAATACTTTTATAGCACGGACTAGTTGTATTCCAAAATGAATATTAAAAAGTATTATTTGCGATTATTAACATTAATTGGCGCCATATGGCCAACAGAGTACTGAATCACTCTACTACGTTATAAGAGGCACTTCCCTATATTGTGGATACCCGAATTATGAAAGCACTGTGTAGCCAACCTAACAACGGAAAGTATTATTTACGTAATAACTATTATATAATATGTGGTTTTGTGCTTATTTTTTTTTGCTGTGTTGATTGGTACAAAGTACGTTCATAATTCTGAGTTATTTAATTATGTATGCAGTGTCGCGGGACTGAAATGGCCGCCATCTTCGCCAAATGTCATGTCATGTCAAAAAATATTAGGTATGTTTAAAAAAGTTTGCACCCTAACAAGACTTTGCCCGGTAGAACATTCCTGTGAAGAAAAAATATTTATATTTATATATAATTATTTATTGAGGGCCCGGTGGCGTAATTGGGAGAACGGTCGGCTTTGATGCCGTGGTACCGAGTTCAAACCGCCGTGCACCAATGAATTTTTCTATCGAAAAATATATGTGCGCTTCTCACAGTGGCCCTCCGGTGAAGGAAAACATCGTTAAGAAACCAATAACCCCCGCATGGTGGTAGAACATATCTAGTGTCCGCCTGGCCAGCTACCACCCTCAAGTCAGAAAATTTGTCGCCAAACATCTAATGTGTTCCGGCAGCCATCCTTGAGAGCCAGTTCCCATTCTAGTCCACTTCTCTATCTTCGACCGCATCATCACTTAGCAACAGGTGAGATAGTGGTCAAACGCTTGCCTATAAATTATTAAAAAAAATATCCCCACCTTTATTTTCTTATCTCGCTCACAGTTACCGTAAGAATATCTTATATGCAATAGCAACCTCCATTGCGTATAATCTTCTTGGGACTCTTCTACTAAAACTAGTACATTCTCCTATGTTTGAGGTATTTATCTCCATATCTCTGGTGATACTAATCAGATCTCGATAAAATTAAAATGGGACCACCTCGGAAACGTATCCTACCTATTAAAAGAAGAATCATTTGAATCCGTTCACAATTGATGGAGAAATCGCGTAACATAACACAAAAAAAAACATACAGACGTATTGAGAACCTCCTCCTATTTTGTGAAGTCGGTTAATAAAAATATATTTTATAAATTTATTTTAGCAAGAATTATGTGATGGCAATTATATAATTAAATGTACCAACAATATAAAATAAATCATATGAAACATATTTTATTTATTTATTTTCCAACACACATTAATCTTACATTAAACCCAATATATTAATGCAGACTCCAACTCAAATAAATATGTATAAATGTTCCAGAAAAAAACACTTTGGATATTTTAGTGCCAAATAAAAATTAGAAAAAAGAAAACCTAATTATAATCACAGTCATAAAAGGTTTGTCACCGCTGCTAGACCTCTGAAAGGTCAACGCACTTTAGTGCCAATCTATATGGCACATACTATACCTTCTACTTTTGAATGAAGTTCATAGTAGGTACTTGATACTTCTTATAGTTGAATATGTTTCAGTTCTTATCTTTATCACCTTCAAAGGAACACAAAACCACAAGCCCAGCATGCGTTTGCCGGATACCAACGCTTCCCCGGCATAAACAACTTTTACCACAATGCTGACACATAAAACATGTTTTCGAACAAAACCTCTAGATTACACACAGTACCACCAACCCAGACGTTTTCTTTTTGAAACTGTTAAATTGAACATTTTATCAATAAATAATAATAGTTTAAGATCGTTTAATATATTAAGAACCGACTGAAGAGGCCGCGCTAGTCATTTTCAGAAAAGTTTGACTACTTTATATATCAGTATATAATATATATCAGTGTATAATATATATCAGTATTTATTTCAGTGAATATTATACATACTGAAATTTTGCTCAAAGATATTCAGTATGGTGGACTAAGATAATTTAAAAGCCGAAACCTCAGAACTCACTTATTAAGTATTATTTTTAAGTGTTTCATTGATCAACAACTAAACATACTGAAATTGTTGGGTTGGTCTACCTTTCTGGGCCGACTAGACTATAGACCAATATCATAAGCCAATAAAATAACCAATGATATAGAAACTATCGTTTAACTAAAATGCGTGAACACAATAACATTCATAGTAACGATTATATCTTTATGTCCAGCATTTCGTAAGACATCAAGGTCGAAAGTTGGAATACTTGAAACAGTAGATGTTACTCAGCGTGAACACTCACACCAACAGTCACGGCAAGTGAGGGTGCGTTATCACGCGATTTATTAATACAATTAAAATAAATTTCATTTATGCCGTTACAAATACTTTAAGCCGTATTTTACTTCAAGGGAAATCTGTTACAATTGTTTATTTACTTTCACATTTCGTTAATAAGTCGGCAAGACCCGATTGGTACTTTTATAGATAATTATGTTTGTCTTACTATTCATATCGTAAAGTTTAAATTATGAATTCAAATATTGTATAAAAAATAATGCTATGAAATAACTTTTTTTTTATTGCATACTTCGAATCGATAAAAGAGTTTTTAGTTCGATTTTCATCGTCATTGTTTATTGGGACCGCGCTAGGGCGAACGTACCGTTGAACGATGTTTACTCCGTAACCATAGTAACTTAATCCACTTTACTATGATTACGGCGCCATTGTTGTGTTTGTTTAGTTTTTGCTAGCTATATATTTTTTTATTTAAGCGAAGTCAGCAGTGGTCAGCGTATTAGCTTGGTGTGAATGAAGCAATTTAGTTTCAAAACATTTGGGAATCATTGGCACCTGCCACAACTCAGTAATAAGTAAAGGTCAATTCTCTGAACAGTTTACTGTGAGCAAATTATTATAACGGAGACTTTGTCGAATATGCAACTGTATTTCAGTATGTTTATCCAAGGTTACATAGGTGATTTTAATGCAATTTTTGATATTATTTCTCTTCAATTTCAACCACAACGATCATACCGATAAAGGAGATGCCTGTGTTTAGCAGTGTTGATATGATAATGATAAAAGATCAAATATGTACCTACTTTTATTAACCGACTTCACAATAAAGGAGGAGGTTCTCAATGCGTCTGTATGTTTTTTTTTCAATAAAAACATGAATTAAAATTATACAACGTTAGTCAAACAAAAAAGTCCTTCTCCCGCAAACGTTGTCCCAAGTTCAGTGCAAAATTCCTAGCCTCAGAGCCCCAAGTTGCCGCGGTTTCAACAGCGAATGGAACGAAATCATACGATGATTCCAGACAGGCGTACTTCTGATGTTTGCCTTTAGTGGCCATCTCTGCACCAGCTCCGGCAACCTGTTGCGTAGCGGGAAGGTGACAGGATGCAAATGTGCTCACACACCTATACTACTATCATATATCTATTAATAACATACATCCCATACTACATGTTAAATTCAGTTGACGTCAAGACGGCATACGGGTTACTGTCACAATCATTAGGGTTAAATAGACAAATTTAAGAGGGTTCGTAAGCGCATCTCAAATAAAAGAAGTTTCTTCCTTATAGCCTGGAACACCCTAATACATATGTAGGTATATCGCACATCCCTCAGGTGAGAACTAATCGATCGTGAAATATTTTATGACTTCGTTATCTTAGCACATTCCACAAAAGGTCGCCAGCAGGAAAGTGAAACTGGTCACAGCCGACAGTGACGCTTACAAAACGAAGAGCCACATAAATATCCGATTATGCGCTCGCTAGCCTCTCCACCCGGACCTGCCTGCGCTGATGCAATCGACTTAATCCAATGTCAATTTGTTATGACACACCTCACCTTTTCTCCGCGAATGATGAGCCACCCGCTGACGAAACTCGTAATATAATGTATGTACTGTTTGCGCAAATCCTGTCGATAACTATTTATCCTCACTATCTATAAGACGTTCCATCTCTGTGCACACGCTAAACAAACTTTGCATAACCCGGTGTATATGTAAGAAACACAATTATGCACACGGTTATTCAAATTCTGGTGGCATCACGGGCCGCGCGGAGCATGATCGGACGGATGAGCGGTAACATTTAAATGTCACTAAATTGATTATATTCAGATCTAGATTTGGGCAATGATCGTGTTCTATGCGTTCGTTATTGCCCAAGCTCAACATGTCATTAAATACGAAATTGATATTTTAAATGTTAGCAGTTCTCGGCAAATTTGAATGCAAAACGGATGCAGTCACAGTTGAACGCAAGGTCGGCTACGAATGCGACTGAGACATTCTCGGCGTTCAGGATACCTACTAGATGTGCCCCGATGTAGGACTGGGTAGTCGCATTCCGCGCACTATCGGAACGTCAGCGTTACGTTTACAGCATTCAGATCGATCAAAACGGTCGAGCGCGCCACGTGTCTCGAACATTTTTCTGTTAATTATCCGCATGAGGCGGTATCGTGCTGAAATATATACGTTGCGACAACGGAGCGGCCGCGGCAGCGTTGCGGAGCCGGTTCCGAGGGTGCTTTGGTGTTACCGGGTTGGGAGCGGACATGCTCCGGTAGCAATCGAATAACATACCTGCACTAGTTCGCCGATACGCCACTTTGATAGACATCGTAGCTTCTACATCGGACGATGTTAACTCTCGAAGACATGATCCTCGGGTTCTCGCATCGACAGCAAAGACAATTAGATTGCCTAAGTATCATACGGTCAACAGATTAACGGCACTCCTCCCGGGGTCGTGACCCCTCGACCGGCCGCCCTTGACATATCCACTAGGAGTAGAAAGTGCAAACATCCACGTCGACCATTCGGGTTAATCGAGCCTCTAGTACGACTACATGTTTATTTGCGGCGCCGAATATAAAAATAAGTTGCGCAACGGTACTTTTAATTAGGCACGCTTTTAAACAATAAAATGCGAGTTAAAGTGCGCCATGACGATTTGTAAAGCGTGTAAACACATAATTGAAGCGGGCGAGCGTGAGTCGATCGTGCGAACGCGTCGTTGACGAAATTCTGTATGAGACCAAGTTTCGGAAGGACAATGCAAATTTTTGCCGTCGCTTGCATCAGCAGAACAATTCATAAATACCAAAGTATTGCATCGTATACAATAGACTGTCTTCGAAATGTTTAGGTCTATCAAACGGCAAGTGGGTCAGAAGCATGCGAGATGTAGCTCACACAAACGACAACGACGGCATAATTGGTGAGACGAGGCTGTCGATACGAGTCGGAACCATCACCACGACCAACGTGTTCACTCACAAAGCAAGACAACCTTGAGACACAACGTTGAAGAATTAAGATTTATAGGAAAAGTTTTCCGTTGTCTACCAATGTCAATTCCCACGAGCTCCCCTGTTTACATCATTGTACATGTTTGAATTAATTAAGTTTAGGTGGTAGTCTGTCGCGGAAGGAGGCACCTAAGCAATGAAAGTGTTTAGAGTGTAGAAGCTCAGAGTGTCGACTAGATGGTTAGGTATTACATAAGGTAATCTTAGATCTCGTGAAGAATTTCGGCTTCCCGGCCTTACACAAATTGTGTGAAAGTTTAAAAGCTCATTCTTGTTTCGAATTACTATCGGATTCCGAACGAAAAAACTTACTTCAAATGCCGCACTAGTCATTTTCAGTACCAAGTTGAAGGTGTTTATCTCCATATCTCTGGAGATTCTGATCAGATCTCGATAACATTACAGTACAACTACATTGGAGATGTACCGTATCAATTGAAAAAAGAATCATTCGAATCGGTTAACAATTGACGGAGAATCGCGTTACAAACATTAAAAAAACATTTAAAGATATATTGAAAACCTCGTCTTTTTTTAAAGTAAGTTGAAAAATAATAATAGCAAGAACAGTTCAAACGATGTGACAAAGACAAAAAATATACTCGTTACCACACAGCTATCTAGTTCAAAGCAATTAACAATTGTCTGAATGTAAACTTCAACTCTTCTAACTGTAAAACAATTAATTCTATTATTTAGGCACGTGCCGGCTATGTAGGTATAATGATCTGTTATATAAGTGGTCGAGAACTAATCGCCTTACTGACGACCATTACTTCACTCCATTGAAACTGGCTAGCGAGATGTTGTGGCGAAAATATGGCTTATATCTGTGTAAGACCTTGCGTTGCTTGGTTTCGGTGCAATCTGTTGCTAAAATTCTGGACAGTAATATAATTTAAAGTCAGGCGATGCGGTCGCCTGAAGTCGTCTAAAGTCAGGCGACCGCAAGTGGCTTAAACCAAAACTTTTTAAGAAATTTTTTCAGGCCTTACAGTCTGCCTTAGATCAATCTATATTCTTTTTAAATTACTCGCCATCTCATATAACTGTAAATAAGTTTATCTATCTATCTACTTATCATAATAATTACGGCAGGCCTTTCAAAATATTTTGGAACGCGTTATATTTGATTGCCTGTTTGTTTTGACAACTGAAATACAGCGATTTGGGAGTCTGTCGATTCAAAGCTACACTTGTATCATAGATTATGTCAATAAAGATTTTGTATTTGTATTTGATTTGTAAAGATGATAATATGAGCTTAATGTCATCTTTTCAGTAACAATATAGAGCTAGCACGAATGTAATACTTAATGATTTTGATGCCTTGCCCGATATCTTGAAAATTCTCAAGCTTTCCGTTTCATTGGCAAAATTAATGAAGTAAAAACGACCAGAGGATCTCGTGTTCAATTAATCATCAGTCAAGGATATACCATACCTACACAGAACTCGGGTTTAGTTTTTATTTTATCCCTTAGAGCCAGTTGCTGTGCCTGGTCAGGAACTTATTTGACGGATTATTGAAAACTTTAATATGTCTATATAACTATCTGAAATCAGGAATCGATGAAACTGGCTATTAATCTCTCAAATAATATGTGTAACAAGTATTACAATTGAACTGGCAGTTGAGTTTTAAATGTTTTAATAACCAGTGATACAGTTCACCGTAACTCTACCGATGGCGGCGTCAATTTTAATCCTCGCTTGACAAGTTTTCCTTTCAGGCGAAACTGTAGATAGATAGAGTTGTAGGTGTGTAAGTTTAATCTCAACTGAGAATAATTACGGCCCCATCCCGTTGTGGGCGAAAGCGACATACGGATGTGACATCTGGTGTTGCGTGGGTGCTGACATAACGGCGGCCTGTTCGTGTGTGCATAATTTAGGGTCCGTCATTACGCGGATTTTGGCACTTCGTAACTGTTACGGCCATTTATTGATTTGACCGACATGCTCGTTTAGTAGCCATGTTAACGTTCTAAAGATAGATCAGTTTTTATCACAGAACAGACGCAGTAGTAGCATCTATTATGTGGTCTTTTTTTAAAGCTTTATAGGTTACTGTACAATCGCTTGGCTGCACGCTCACCTGATGGTAAGTGACGATGCAGCGGAAGGTGTCTTACGCTTGCTCAGTAGATGCACATCATTCTCTCTTGACCTAAACTTAAACATTCGTAAGAAATTGATATAGTTTCTTGTGTGGGCATAACATAAAAAGAGTCGCTTTCCGCTGTCTGTACGCTTAGTCATATCTTTTAAACTACGCTACGGATTTTAATGCTGTATTGATCAATAGGTAGAGTGATTCAAGAGGAAGGACATAGTTACTGGGCACAGCTTGAATGCAATAAAAAAGATCACGAAAATTTATACATATATGAACTCAGACCAAATATTTAGTCTGAGTATATGAAATACAATACGAGAGCATTAGGCATTCGAAGAAGTCATACATAAAGTGATCATGTCCAGTATGTGTAAATAATATCAGATATATTACATGGATATATTAATAAAAAATAACGTAAGGCAATAAATAAATAGTGTCCCCGTTTAACTTTGCGTGTGAAAACGGTAGGCAATTTAAAAAAATGTTACCTAGCGATGCCCGCTACCTAATGATTCTTACATAAGCTTTTCGGACGGCTGTCAAATAATTATGTCGTTAGAGTGATTAAAGATCTCCATAAAACATTTAAATAATATATTGTTGTTATAACTGTCATATACGATAGTAATAAATATAAATATAAGGTAGTAAAAATAAATAAACTTATGACCTTCACAATTTTTTTATCATCAGCTTACTACTTTAGAAAAAAAAACGTAACAAACAAATAACACAATGATAGCAAGACTATTTTCTATCTATCATAATGTTTTAATCGCGCAATCAGAAACAAAATTTACACTTGAACAAAAAATTCAAATATCGTATGCAAGAAACTGTACAATTCACAAAGTTTACTAACGAAGATTCACCGCAAAAGATCGAGAGTGAAGGTCGATGGACCGGTCACCGGCAGACCTCGCACGACCTATTTTTATGCGGAATCCTTGAAATATTAAACATCTTTTGGAATTTAATGACGTGGCTTGAATTACATGCTGCTGGTGAGAGGTGGTGGGCTCACGTGGCTTCTGGCTGCCAGTTTCCGCGTCTACGAGCTATTTTCGGAGATGGCGAGTCAAATTTAGGTTTTAATAAGTCTTGTGACATAATCACGGCAGGGTTTCGATCGCGGAATCTTACACCTATGTTATCTATTCATTTCGCAATATCACGTTTTTTATAAGCCACCGCCTTCCGTATGTTTGTTATCCTTTCCGTGCATGGTTGTCTCGAAGATATCGCTTTAAGCGATAAGAGCGCCCATTGACGCTATTACTTTTTAATTATCTAGTTCCTTTCCTAAGTAATTTTATTGTATGTGGTTCATAATAAATTGTATCTATCTATCTATCTGTTCATATATCTCTACGTTTTATTAATTCGTAGAGAAATTCCTAAAAAAATATCAAACAATATCTTAACGGATCTGTTGTCTTGTATACCACTCAATAGAGATAAGATTATATCTACATAGATTCGTCCAACACTTAATTTGATCAATTAACTATCTGATCGACTTTGGGGAAAATTAGTATTAAACAAAATGCAAACAAATTGTAAACCTCCTCCTATATTATCGATTTAAAAGTGAGAAACATATGGAAGTCCTATCAGTCACTTATTTAAATATAATGAAATATTCATATCTTAACATTTTTACTTTTAATAATTATGTAAAGTAACTTTTCGGATGTACATATCGTTTGTAGAACCGATAACCGTTGGGGTAGGCGTGTTCTAGAGTGGAGACACGGCTCGGTAAACGTAGTGTAGGACGTCCTCCAGCTAGGTGGAGCGATGATATACGCAAGCTGGCGGGCAGCGGTTGGAAACAAGGAGCTGAAGATCGAGCTCAGTGGCGTGCCATAGGAGAGGTCTATATCCAGCAGTAGATTAATTCTGGCTGATTATAATTCACGGAACCATCAGAAGTAGCTTCAACATAAATTTCAAATGACTTATCAACGGCAACAACAACGAGAATGTTATCAGTGTTCAACACTTTGTATAACTAAGACTATGTTAATACATGACAATGTATTATAACACTAGAGGTGGCGTTCACAACAACGTATCGAATGAGTGTGAAACTTCAACAATACGCGTTATTGAACGATAAAAACAGGCACGGATGTGAACAGTAGCTCACAGGCAACTGGTCTTCCGGGGAAAACCGGTGCCGTGCCACAGAGCGTTATCATAGTTACTAAGTAACTGCGCCGGCGCAGGACGTCCGGAATGGAAGCATTATGAGCCTGTATGCAAGTGGGAGATCATACTGAACTAATTGATCAGGTTTCTACAGAAAGTCACTGGCGATTGTAATGTGTTTTTGTTTGCAGCACGAATGGGTCACTTTACTTTTTAAATAGAGGGCACAGGCTATGTACTCGATATTCGAATAAAATAGTAAGGTTTCAATACTTTATCTTGTATACTATTCAGAATATTCAGAGATTATGAAGAGTAAGGTGTAGTTCTAGTATAGCAGTTAATCTATTTAGAAAAAACTGATATTCAGCACCTTTTGATTACGATTTGTGTCTTATTTTAATTAACGTCAATATTTCTATTGTTGACGTGACTTATCCGCTATATTGCAATTTCGAAGTTGCTTTCAAGGCGTTACAATAACAACAAAAAATAGGCTATTTATATTTAAGTTAAAAACTTAAACACACAAACTAACAAACATGTTTTACTCCTTTAACTTTAATGTTACAGAACGAACATTTTTGACAACGACTAAGAAACACAACAACGGAACTTATTTTCCAATTAACAACATCTAGGTATTACTTACTTAGTGCATCTGAAATAGGAGCAAATTGTCGTTGCGACAGTTATTTATAAAATTACCAAAAAACCGCTTATCCGCTTATTGCAATGCATCGAACAATACCAATATATATACCAATTGTAAAGCAGCAAAACAATTTAAATGTGTCGTACATGTAAGATTACGACAGTATATATTACTTACATGAACTCGTATGACTCGATCGTCACGTCTAAAGCACTTTCTTTTCACACATGCCTCATCGAAAATCTGCGGCACAGAGAAATTCTCAATCTAGTTTGTATTCAAAAACATAATGTCGAAGCGAATTTCGCATTTAACGTAATGTTACGTTAGTTCGAAAGTTCAGATCTAGACGTTAAATCACCCAATTAGGAAACGGAAAACAATAAAAAAAACAATGCACGGAACATGCCGCTTTTAGTTTTGTTTTAATCGAACTTTCTTCGGGCAAAAACAATGCTGTCGATTCTTCGTATATTATAATTATTTTGAAAAAGTCGCTCGCCATGTAGCCTTAACACAATAGACTTGTAAAGTTGAATAACAAAAGAATGTGAATAGTTTGTTACTTTTATTAGTGGACATAACTAAACACATTGTAGTTTCGGACGGTTCATGAAGAATACTTGATTAACATAATGTGATAATAAACTCTCCTTGCCTCAGCGTCATAAGGTTATGATCATCACCCTATCTCTGTCCACTGTTGGACATAGGCCTCACCTTAATAATAAAGTAATATTTGTTCAATATTAAGTAATTCCCTACCCACTATTTTAGATTATCATTGATGTATACTGCTTGCCAGACTTCGACTTGTATTTTTTGCACTTCAACCACTATTTTGTTTTTCAACACAAGCTTATAATATACCTTCTAAGGTAACTGCTGTTTTATAAATATTCAAGTTTATGATCGTCATGTCAGTATAAGGACACTTTAATGCCACCTTTATTTATAAATGTGTCTCAAATAAAACATGACTCTAACGAGGGTACTAAAACTTAATATGCATATCCCAAATTGATCTTATACCTGGATTCAAAATGTAAGATAACCATAATTCTATAGGGTGTTGTGTAAAAACATATAAATTAGCTTATCTACTTTAAAAAACGAACAATAATGTGTGTCAAATTAAATTGTTCTTTGACTTAGAGTCGATACGTGCATGACTCGTTTAGGTCACACAATAATTATAAGTTTTAATTAGAGTAGTGTTTCAATTTAGTAATGAGAATCAAAGAATCAAAGCATTTATTCAGTATGTAGGCAGTATTAATATACGCACATATACACGTCAAAATCATAAATCATAACCAATTATCAATTTAATATTGTCTCTCTATTTATTCTAATCAAAAGCCACTAATTAATTTTACGTAAAACAACGCAAAATGTAATAATTTAAGGGCGTTTAAAAATTAAAAGAACCGAAAGTTTGAGTTGTTTATCTTCATATCTCTGGAGATACTGAACATATCTCGATGAAATTTAAATGGGACCACTTGTGAAGTTTACCCTTTTTAATTAAAAAAAAAACCATATCGGTTCAGGCGTCTTCGAGTAATCGGTGAATATACTTAAAATACGAACATAGAATCTCCACCTTTATTGACGTCGGTTAAAATACATTTAGGTAATTTAACTATACTGTAATGTGTCATAGTATTCAGCTAATGAGCTAAAAGTCAAAGTTGAGTTGACAAAAGCAGATATCCGGCTCGGTAGTTAACACTTGTCTCGTAAGAAGAGAGAGCTATATAGTACCACATATCTATGATATAATATATAATCACTCATTGTTAACCAACAATCTGACATCATAGATAACAACACTATATCAACACAATAGTTTGTAAATCCTACCCTATAACAGTGGGACTGTGAGAGATGTAGAGTGGCTCGTGTATGTCTTTGCATAGCTTAAAACTGAAAAACATACCCACGACCCCTTGAAGTTTATCGGATTGAAGTGTTGTAATATTTTAAACATTTTCAGTTTTTTTTTTTTCAGTTTCCAAAAACTAACTCGACAAAAAATCTGTAGGTATAATTCTGCTCACAAAAGTTTACGAGAATCGGTTGATAAATGCGACCTGTACAAGAGAACAGAGATCCGGACAGACGATATACGAAAAAGTTTAGATTAATCGACAGTGTTCTTAGCTTTTATTCATGAAAACCTGTTCAGCCGTTTTGAGACTAAAACTAATACTAAGCTTTTTTCTAGATATACGCTATGAAATTAACATATATTATTGAAATAAATGAATTCTAAATTCTAAAAATTCTAACTCTTATCAGATTAATGTTAAATTCGGTATCCTCTTACGAGTACTTCAATTATATTGTAAGAACATGGTAGTATTGACCGGATGCTGGGGCATCTCCTGAAACCTACAGAATACTATACTCCCAGGTTTTAATGGTTTCAATGAACAGATTATTAATAGAACAGTCGAGAATGGTTTTTAGTTTTTAAATTATTAATCTGACGTCGACTATTGGATGAAAGGTGAATGACTAAACTTTTATATTATTTTTCATTCAAAACGCAAGAGGTAAAAGTCACCTCTGCCTTATCTTCTATCTTTTTCCATCTGTCTCTCTATCTATCTATTATATCCCAAAATATAAAAGTCAATTTGTTTATTTGTCACGGTCAAACCGATTTAGCTGAAATGTTGTACAGGAATAGCCATAATAGCCACACATGGAGTCCTTCAAAAGGGGCGTTAAAAGAACCTTGACAGGTCGGCAACGCATGTCACCTCTAGTGTTGCAAATGTTCATATGGGACGGTGACCACTTCCTATCAGGAGGGCTATTTGCTTGTTTGCTACATTAAAAAAATAGCCACTACTATGGACGCAGGCGAAGCCACGGGGCATAGCTAGTTAAGAATAATATATAATATAAATATAAGGTCTATTTAATGACATTTGTATAATGATTTTTGTTTAAGTATTCATTTTTACAACTAATACAGAATAAAATGTCTTGAGTTTGAATTTAAGTTCACCACATAATATCCTAGCCTAGTTTGGGAGAGGCCTCTGTCCAGCAGTGGTCTGATACCGGCTGATTATGATGATGATGGTGACATAATATCAGCCAAATCAGTCGATCCGCTTATTAGCCGCGAAAAGGTATCAAACAGACAGAGTTATATTAATTCTCTGGATTTCCTTCTCGAAGTTGTGTTTGTCTAGTTAGAGCGTCTACCCTAGAGAATCATACCTACTGAGCAGTACGTCGTGTACGCAGTATGTATAGCACATTAAGGTAAAATTCCCTTGATGACATTTAAAATGCAGTTCATATTTTTATTATTTGTTACTTATTAAGTGTTTAACTTATAATTTATTTTAATATTCAGTTCGTTGCAATTGAATATGTGTTTTTGTAAAGTGATTGTGGCTCGCGGATATCGCATCGACTTTATATAGCCTCTTTCAAGGATTTAAAGTATTTTTTCATCAACTGAATCTTCTGCTTCCTTGGAGTAGAGTAAAAGATCTCAACGAGCGACAGACAAACACGGAGTCAAACCTTTAGTTTTCAAATAATTTTATCTTCGGTGAAGAAGTGAAATCAATTCAAATAAGCCACATCTAGGTTACCAAAAATACAGGCAATATAGTAGGTACGGTTGGCAACCCTACATTTATCAGGGTTTTTTTTAAGTGTGACATTTGACGTTTGGATGAAAGCTGAATTACTCATTACTTTAGATTTTATTTTTAACCGACTTCACAAAAAAGGAGGAGGTTCTCAATTCGTCTGTATGTTTTTTTTTGTGTAGGTTACGCGATTACTCCGTCAATTTTGAACCGATTCGAATGATTATTTTTGTAATCGGTAGGGTACGTTTCCGAAGTGGTCCCATTGTAATTTCATTGAGATATGATAAGTATCTCCAGAGATATGACGATAAACGTCTCAAACCTGCTACTGAATCTGACTCGCGGGGCATTGAAGTTGGTTGTTTTAGTTTTTTAAACTATCTTCATTATTATTAATTCAAAGGTAATTTTTTTTAATTATATTTAGTATAATGATTATTGAATATGATCTATTTCATGTTATTTGACGTGTGTAAGTGCAGATTTCAATTTGCCTGTATACTGAATAAATGCTTTTACTTTTGACTTTTTGTCAAAGCCTAGTTTGGGACCCATTGGTCAAAACATAAAGCAATCGATTTATATACACTACACACACAAAGTCTTAATAACTCGCTTCTTCTATGCATATTCTATTTTTATATAAATCACTATATTGTAAACAAAAAGCTGTTTATTAACTTGTCTTTCGAAATTATGTTTTTGTATGTATACTAAATTGATTACCGTTTGGCAATAAATATATAAATACATGAAATGTATTTAACTGATCATTGGATTATAATTTTGGCACGAGTGAAACAGAATCATATATTCAACACAATTCTATTATATGATAATATGTTATTTTTTATAATGTTGTGAAGTGGTGGAATGATATAATAATATCATAGATACCTTTGATAAGAATACCTACTTGTACGTCGTAATAAACGCATTACCTCAAGGATGTATATAAGCATTCATTTTGAGCAACTTTGTTTTGTAAGATTTTGAGTAATTTTATTAGCTTAGAAATTCAACTCTATTTTTTATATGATAATATGTTTGTAAGCGTATTAAGGTACGGCCACAACGCGGCGTCCTGCGATCTGCGGCCTCTGCGGGCGCGACCTCAGTAATTTTCAATTGTTTTCTGATCGCGTTTGGTGTGAACCAGTCGTTACAAATACTACTGCGCTATCTGATCGCCGCCTAGATTGGGCACGCAGGACGCTGCGGCGTGTCCGTACCTTTAGAAGTTATTTGAATTGATATATTTAGTTGAATCGCATGTACCTTGTGAGTGGTATTTTTAAATGACTTCCAAAAATAGGGGAGGTTTATACACATTTATGTACACTACGTACCTCGTATAATATACCTTGTTTTTTTTTGTATATGTTACTTGATTTCGCCATCAATTGTCAACCGATTTTAGAAATATCTTTCTAGGAGAAACGTAAATCTCAAGGGTGTTCTTTTATATGACAATCTATATTCCGTGTATTTGAGAAATATGCTAAAATGACTCGGGTAGCATGAAAAACCGTTCTTTTTTCTAAGTTATTGAAGGATTTTTTAAACTATACATATGATATTTTATTATCTATATACATATATACCGCCGTATCTATTTACATATTTCTCCATCTAAAGGTTGTCTGGAAGAGATCGCTATCAGCGATAAGACCGCCTGTTGTTACACTATTATAATTAGTTGTGAAGTAATACTCTGTTTCTTTTTAATAAGGTGTTCAATAAAGTGTTTCTATCTATCTATCTATCTATATATTATATTATATGTATTAAATGAAATTATCTTAACAGGAGACTTCAATGACTGCCAAATCAAATCATCAAACATATTGTACAATAATATTATCAATTTTTAACTTTTACCAAAATAATAGATATTACAAAAATAGCGTTAATTGAACAGCCGTGAACTGTAATCGGTGATTAAGCAACTTAACCAAGGTTTAAAATATGTGTATGTATTAAATACACCGCGTGTTTAAACATTATTGTAATAAAGTTTGCGGTGTGCTTACGAAAGCAATTTTATAGCTGTCGACTTAAAAATGAATGACAATTAAATTCTCGTTAATAATGACTATTTTAATCGATGTTTGTGGTTCGTGGAACAGGGCTGTTCGCGGTTTTCCTTGTAATAATATTGTTATGGTTATAATGTATGATGAAAATGATAAAATCTTCAATTAGCCTTTAATTGTTTTATTATTATATATTGCATTAAGGCTTGCCATTATTGGCCCTTCAATAATAAAGTGTGATGTTACAATTGTTTAACTTTATCTCTTACATATTGTAAAACATAATAATTCATGACACTTGGTTTATGAATAATTTCGTATCACGAGAATTTAAATGCTATTAATAATATTTACAAATAAGCACAATAAGCTGTTGTTGTTAATGTTTAAGATCGATTTCTAATCTTAAGTTTTCTAAGATTCGTGTAAAACCATCTTTAAAAAGGAAAAATTATTAACACTCCCATCTCTGTACATATATGAGATGTGCAAATATGTAAGATATAATCCTGAACTTTTCGAAAAAGATACAAAATGTATGCAGAGAAGGAAAGTTGCGCGAAAATCCTTGCTAATGCCCCAAAACAGACTGGAAATGTGCAATAAAAATTGTCATAGTATGGCCATCAAAATATACAAGAACTTGCCAAATGAATTTCATGACATGACCATCTCTAAATTTAACAGAAAATTCTATAATTGGCTAAGTGACAGATGATTTTACTCTGTAGGTGACTTTTTTAAATACAAGCCATCAAAATATTTGTACGACTGATATACCAGTCGAATATGGTGATACTAATTTAACATCAAACATCTACTAATGCACCTGTATCTAACAATTGAATGTTTAATATCACATCATTTCATTTCATTTTATTTTAAGAGAAGGTTCGACTTAGAATGCTTATAACGGGCTCCTCTATATTTAGCTTTGTCTTAGTCAATGTCAAGTTACTTCACGTGACACCCTGTATACGGCTGCGTCGTGTAGTACAGATAATAGGCACGGAAATGGAAAATGAGCTTTCCGCAGCTTTGTTTACAGAAAGCGCGTTTGCGGTGGAGAACGAATGATTAGAAATGATAACTGTACAATAGGTACTTATCTACATCATAAACAAGTGCACAAGACTTTCTTATAATTGAAGCGATCGTCAGCTTATCTGGTCGAAGTCGTAATGACGCAGTTTGAAGCATTTTTATGTTTCCTTGAGCTCGTAGCGAAAGTGTAAGGGCTCGGCCCTGCCGGGAGCCGCGGAGACAATATCCGCACAAAGTCGTGCATATTTTTAAAAGCAATGTTTCGCAGCCTTCGTTGTGAAATAGCGCCCTCATTCGTGATGCCAGTCGACGGCAGTTGAGCAATGAAAACTCGGTTTCCACACGAGAAATCAGATCATATTTTATCATATTACCCTACGTCCATCCCGAGTTACCTAACGCCAGCCGCGGTAAGCAAACAAGAAATCGAACACACTCCCAAACACGAGTATATACATAATAATTATCGGCGTCGCGTTAGAAAGTGATTGTGTACAATTACCACCTCCCATACAATGGCAATAATGATCACTATGATAGTGACAGCCGTGAAATGTTCGAGTGATCAGTGACGGCATCGAGTGGTTAGATGTAGGTGGGTACTCACAGCGCTATCCTGGCCATCATGTTGCGTGTGGTGCAGTGTCGCGTTGCGTTGCGTTGTGTGCGCCTGCCAGGCGACTCGGCTGCAACAGAGACCTCACGTCAGCACACGCGCCTTTCCCAACCGAGCACAGAGTTGCGACAGCGAAGCTCAACGAGGAAGCTGCATCGCACATATAAATGTAGCGCTAATGTCAGAGAGCGTTTAAATGCCAATATCGGCGACCTTTCGGGGAGGGTTGCGCAAGCGAGGATGGCCGCTGTGGGTGTGAGAAAGGCGGGTGTTGGACGCACCGGGGTTCGGGTGACACGGACGCGAAGCCGTTCGGCGACTAACCTCGCCGCGCCGGAGGCACCTCTTACTTATAGCCGCGCGCCCACCACGCCGGTCCCGGCGCGCCGCGGCGCCGGCGTCGCCAGCCCTGCGCCGCCTCACCCTGTCTACAGTACACCACCACCTTTATCTCATCCTCTGTAGAACATCACATATCACATCAACCTTCATCTATATACATTGAAAACAGACCAGTTTCACCAGTTCCTGATAGCCCTATTAGGAAACTATCCGGCAGATTACTACCAGCTTTTATGTGACAAAGGGCCAGTTTCACGGGTTCCTGATAAAGTTTCAGTTGGCGATCTGACAGATAAGTCTTACAAAATCTGCCATACAAAAGCTGTCAAATATCTGTCAGATAAGTTCCTAATGGGGATATCTGGAACCGGTGAAACTGGCCTATAGTACGGCACATGACTCTCTGAAACTTTATCAACAACCGGTGAAAATGGCTCGTAGTCTGCCAGTGCTTTCATCCGATTGTCTCGAAATCTTAGATAGATAGTATTTTAATTTCTTAAATAGATACTCGAAGATGCTTCTGCATTGAGTATACTTCTGTACAATCTTTATTACGTCTACAAGAAATTACAATACTAATCTCGAGATGAAAAAATATATAGTTGAATACCCGAAATGCCATATGTAAACAAATCACCTCTACCTAGTTGTACTAGACTGGTGGATCTGTCGGATATGAAAGTTCTTCCCTCTTTCTGTACGAATGCGTAACCCATAGATTAAGTACCAAAGTAATTTGAGGTATTTGTTAAGTTCAGAAGATTCTGCTGAGCACGTGATGCACCTGACTGACAAGCATGTCTTAAATCCTGGCGTGTCTCCCATCCTCTACCGCATCATCACTTACCTACAGGTGAGCTAGCAAGCTAAACACATAATGGAAACTGGAGTTCCAGTTCTTAGGGGCTTAACGTGCTAATATTCCGGCAGCTGTACTTGACGGTAAGGACGGCCGGAACACATTCGATATTTTGGCGATAGATTTTCTTAGACTTGAGGATAGTAGCTAGCCAGACGGACACTGGACAGTCCTACCACGAGGCTGGGGATTTCGGGGGTTTACATACATTTTTCGAAAGTAAAATCCATTGGAGCACGGCGGAGATTTGAACCCACTACCTCTGGCGTCATACCCAACCATTCTCGCACTGTGCCACAGAGCTCTCATAAACTGATAGATCGTGAAAAACTATCAAGGTTCGGACACACCGCAGCGTCCTGTGTGCGATCTAGGCGGCGATCAGATAGCGCAATAGTATTTGTACCGACTGGTTTACACCTAGCGCGATTAGAAAACAATTGAAAAGTACTGAGATGGCGCCCGCTGATCGCAGGACGCCGCGGTGTGGCCGTACCTTCAATCAAAGCCAACACTAACTTCCTGAGAACAACTGTTGTGTGGTAGATAACCATCTGAATATACTAAACTAACTGCAGCCTATCATGTTGCCTCAACCAACCAAATGGTAAAGAATGAAGATTATTGAAAGTCTACCAAATTATAATTTAATGTAAATTATTAAAAATAGTTCATTGCCTATACTTGACTGGCGATTCCTACCCGAAACACTTGTCTACTATGTATATGTAATGTGAATTATACGTGTGAAGGTGTGATTCTCAGTCATACGGTTTGCCTATCATGCATACAAAAACCGACCAAGTGCGAGTCGGACTCGCGCACGATTGGTTCCTTACCATAATCAATAAAAACAGCAAAAAAATCATGTTTGTTGTATGGGAGTCCCCTTTAATTATTAATTTCACTAGCTGTGCCCCCGGCTTCGCCCGCGTTATAAAGTACCCTATAGCCTAATCCATAGTACTGCCTATCCCTGAAGAAGTTATATATATATATATATATAGTTTATTTGTTTGTTTGGGAAACAAACAAACAAATAAACAAACCGACTTTCGCATTTATAATATTGGTGTTAGGTGTTATTTTAATTTAATTATTTATTTTTAAAGTGAATAATGTAACTCAATATTCTGTGAGTATTTCAAGCGTTTACCTGATGTCGTTATCAATATCGAGCAAAAACGAGCAAAAAAATCACGTTTGTTGTATGGGATCCCTCTTATATATTTATTTTGTATTCTGTTTTTTAGTATTTGTTGATACAGTGAAAACAGAACACACATCATTTGTGAAAACGTCAACTGTCTAATTAAGGTTCATGAGATACAGCCTGGTGACAGACGGACGGACAGCGGAGTCTTAGTAATAGGGTCCCATTTTACCCTTTGGGTACGGAATCCTAAAAATTAATGTAAGACAGCAGTTCTTAACCTTTTTGGCTGGTGACCCAAAATATAAATATTAGAAGCCTGCGACCCTGCCGTTTTATGTATGTCTCATTTATAATAATACATACATTTAAGTACTAACCTGTAGGTTAAACAGTTAACATAGTTCGCAGAGTATCACAGTTCGGTAGATATCAATTATAGTAACGTGTCTTTTGTTTCAGCGTACCTGTGATGTGGCACTGAAATAACATGTTTTTAGTTCTGCTTTGCAGACGAATTATCCAGTTATAAAGTTACTATAATATTAAAAGATGCCTTAAAAATAAAACCTACTGCAACCCAGAAGACATTAGACTATGTCAGTAATCCAGCTCATCTGTCATCTTCTACTCCCAAATGAGCACAACTCCAATGAATATTGCTTCGCCACTCGATAGACATATACAACAATACAGCCTTATTATACAACAATTGTCATCGCCATCTACGACCACATCATCGTTTACCACCAGGTGAGACAGCGGTGAAACGCTAGCTGATCAGATAAAAGAATAATACGAAATAATCTCACACGCTCACACCACATGGACTCGGAATTAAAACCTAAAAGCAGTGTAAAAGACATCAACGCGCGCTCCAAAACTAATAGTTGAATTCAAAACTCATGTACAAAATGTATGTACACAACGTTTATAAGGCATTCAGTTGTGTGAATTCGTTTAATAATGATATATATTTCAAACGACTTCCCAAATAGGAGGAGGTTCTCAATTCGTCTGTTATTTTGTTTTTTTTATGTATCCTATGTTACGCGATTAGTCAATTGTGAACTGATTCGAATGATTTTTTTTAATTGGTAGGGTACCGAGGCGGTCCCATTGTAATTTCATCGAGATCTGATAAGTATCTCCAGAGATATGACGATAAACGTCTCAAACCTTCTACTGAAATTGACTCACGGGGCATTGAAGTCGGTTGTTTTAGTTTTTAAACTATCTTAATTATTATTTATAGTCTGTAGGTCATTTCAATCATAGTTTATATAGTAGGTATACGAGTAGTTTGAATTTAATTTAAATGTTGCAACGTACAGTATGTACATTTCATATTATTATAAAAGGTAATAAATAATATATAAAAATATTAATCTGCCTGATGTTATCTTTTCCAGTAATGGACGGATGGTTTTGTATAGAAACCTTAATAAAATCCACAACGTTTTCCACATGTTCCGCCTGACATGCTGCCAAAAGATAGCTTACCGCCATCAAGGTAAAATTTGTCATCAAGACTTTACAGAGTTCCAGCAGCGCAGCCCTTGAGAGTTAGACCATTCTAGGTCCTGCGTGTTCACCATCTTCGACCACATAATCTCTTACTACCAGGCGAGATGAATGAATGTCAAACATGATGTGACACTCAAGACTGTATTTTCGGCTCACAGCACTTGTTTCTTCCCTAGTGCCTCTTCTCTCAATACTTATAAGTGCAAAATGTTAAATGAGCTTCCGTCTGCGGTTTTAACATATAGCTACAACATGAAGTCCATCATAATAGGTGTTAAAATAATCTTGATAGTTCGTGGTACGTACCAATGAGTGACACCACAAATGTTGCAAAAATAGTGGCTACGGTAACCATTTCCTATATTATATTTATGTTGTTGTTGCCTTCTGGTTTGCTTACTTATAACATAAAAAATATAGTCAACTAAAATATAAAATATCTTGGTTGAACATAAGCCTATATTTACCCTTTTCTGAAGAATTCGGGTAAGAACATGTTAGGAGGAAATTTCATTTCCGAAGTAACGTAGTTTTGACATGAGGAAAAGACGTATCTTTTGTATTATAAAAGTTAGTCCGATCGGTCAACGAACGGCCCTCTTTTTTTTCCAAGTATTCCAAGTATTTTGGCAAAAAATAAAAATTATTACAAGGCATCGGTCAAACATAAAAAGCAAAATAAATATCACAGAAATATTTTACTTTATTTAGTTAGGAGTTTTAATTAAGTTACAAAAAAAACTAAACCTGATAGCAATGAACACATTACTCGTAGTAATAAAATTCTGCAACCAAAACCACTAAAACGCGAAATAACGCAGTTATTATTTCATTTTTTTTTAATGTTAATAGCAAAGCAAGAAAACCTTGCATTTTTTCAGCATTTTCAGGACATTTCCATAGACGGCTTTGTCACTTAACATCGGGTGTGATTATATTTAAAAAATAGCGAGAAACAAACAATACCTTAATCGCTGAGCGACTTTAGGTTTGTGGGCCAGCCTAACCGTGAGTGTCCGAGAGACATGTCATGATATGTCGTTATGTCCACAATCGACATGAAATGAATACGTTTTTCATTTGGATAGGACGCACTGAAAGACTTTGTGTATTAGTATATATAATATATAAGTATTTAGACTTTGTGAAAAACTATGTAATCACATGCTTTTCTAACTTGCCGTGTTATAGTATGTACGTATGTCATACATAATAATGTATCTTTTTGTGGGTCAACTATTAAAAACCGTCAAAGCTTAATTAGCACCACTTGCTCACGTGAACTTGGACTCCAATATGGTATGTTTGCGTTTTAATTATTCGCATATTCGATGACAATGCAATAATATGGTACCATCAAGCAGACCTGACGATGGAGCAGAGGTTTTAGGATGGAACTCCGTGATGGTAAATGGTAGGATAGTCGGGTGTTTGCTAGGGTTTATTGGTATCATTCTGGTATCATTAGTAACTTTTATTACACGTGATAACGTCTTGACAAAAAGCTTGTACTTAAAAATGTTTTTAATTTCTAATTTACTTTCTATATAGGTACCATATAATTTTACTAGCTGTCCCCGCGACTTTGTCCGCGTGAAATAGTGACTTTGAGCAGCATATTTTAGATATATCTTTTGGTTTATTTTGGACTATAAACACCGTCGTTTTGGTATTTTAGAAAATCTGATTTACAGTAATGCTTCTCTATACACGATATAAGACGTATAGCCATCGGGGATCAAAACATACAGGCTGCTAGGATTGCTAACACGCGACAGAGCCACATAAAGCTGACCGTGCGAAAAACAGCTAAATATTTAGATCCACACCCATAACTTTTAGTGTCTGACCTTGGGCTTTATAATTGTCATTGCGAAACATTAACTTCTATTTATTATTATTATATAATAATAATCTATCTTCTTCTACTATCTATATATATATATAACATCCAAAGTCCTGACTTGACTGACTCACTGACTGACTGAGATACCAACGCACAGCCCAAACCGCTGGTCCTAGACACAGGAAATTTGGAGGATGTGTTCTTTATAAAGTGTAGGCAACGACTAAGAATGGGTTTTTCGTAATTGCACCCTTATAATTTAAGATCGGTTAAATAACTAAAAGAACAGACTTCAAACGTCGCGCTAGTCAAAGTAGTCAGTAGACGAAGTAACTATTACATAATCTGTGCCAATAGTTAGTAGGGGAAGGTGGGGCAGACTCATACAGGTATTTTATTTCGTCTTATATATCTCTGTTATCAATATCTGTATGGATTCATTACTAAACTGCAAAACTAGTACTCTATCTGACTTTGTATCAAAAATATGTAATTTGTGTTAATAAACATGTGAGGATTTTTATAAAAGTTTTTAAAAAAGTGAGAAGTGTATGAATGTACCCCACATGCAGGACACTCTCTTACAGGCTATGGGGCAGCCTCATACAGTTTTTTTATTTCGTCTTATAGAATTTTCTCTTGTATCAATATCTGTATAAATTCATCAAAAACTAGTACTCTTACTATCTGAGTTTGGATCATAAACATGTAATTTGAGTAAATACACATATGAGGCTATTTGATAAGAGTAAAAAAAAGATATAATTAACATGAATATATGATGAATAGAAATGTATGAATGTACCCCCATGCGGGGCACTCTCATACACTCTCATACTATACATAGAGAGTATGTATGTATGAATGTACCCCGCTTACTGCTGTATGAACCTGGGGTAGCTCCATACAGCAGTAAGCGGGGTACAAAATAAAAATATTCCTATTAAAAAATCAACCATATAAATCTTTATTCACGAATCAATTCACAAATTGATCCTATTATCTCTGAAATAAAATAGTACTGAATAATCTAGATAAAAGCTTTTATTAAAATAAAGATGTCTAAAGTGCGGTAATAAAATTACTTACGCGTGGCCGAATCACGTTCCGTGTCACCTCGTCGCGAGTTTCAAACTGACTTCTGTCAAACTCCGTGAGCCAACACACACATAAGTAAGTCACGCGTACACGCATTATTCGTTCAGTGAATGCGCGCCCAACAACAGATATCTCTAGTGTATGACGGTGCCCCTTGTATGAATCAGCCCCACTTTCCCCTACTAAGTCGTCGACATAAGAAAATGCGTCGTAGTCGTAATACAAATATTGATATATTAAAAACGGCTTGGCCGATTTCGATAACATTTAAATGGGACCACCTGGGAAGGGTACCCTTTAAGGGAAACATAAAAAGAATTTTCCAAATCTAAAAAAAAAATTTAGTTCAGGCATCTTCGAGTAATCGGTGAACATACATAAAAAGAAAAGGTTCCGACAAATTCAGAACCTCCTCCTTTTTTTTAAGTCGGTTAAAAAGGGTGATATGGAGAATTGAAGTTTCTAAGAAACTTTTTTATATCTGGGTCAATTGTCTCGAAATTTGGTACACATACTCTTTAATTAAAATAATGAGTCTACGTGTATCACATCACAGTTTTTCCCAAAATCATCCCGCACGCGTTTGCCTGACTCACAGAATGATTGTCTCAGTCTCGCGAGTCGCGACATTGCATACATAATTAAGTAACTCATAATTACTTCAAATGCTCGAAGCATAATTACGAACGTACTTTGTACCAACCAATATTGCAAAAAACGTAGATGGATAATTAAAAAGATCTGACATTAAAATAACAATAATAATATGAGAAGGATAAAACTATACAATCACTAGTATGAGTGAGCGAGACGGACAACGTTTTTGAAGTTATACTTCTTTTGGCGCGATAGAGAAAAATGATGAGAGTGAATTTTTACGATGCGCGCGCACACCGACACCTAAATTCTACACCGTGAAGTTAGTTCTAGGTGGCATTACTATGTTCAAGTTGTATATGTCATATTTAACGTCATATTTTTACGTTAATAAAACCTTTTTTATTTAAATAAAATCTTTTTGATTAATTTTAATATTTATCGTTAATCACTACTGCATTTTACAGTCCGGCAAGTATAACTTGGCGCGGCTGTGCGCCACTGTGCTTTTACTTTGTACTTTGATAACAGTTTCTCTTGAACCACTTTTAATTACTTTTGGCATTATTGAACTTTTTTAATGTAGCAGATTGATCAACAATAATGTCGCGGTAATCTCTCAATTAATAATATAATTAATTAATCTCTCGGAATTAGTTCCAAAAACCACCACCGCCAAGTTATACTTGTCGGACTGTAGTTATTTTTTTCCATACGCCACAGAAGCACAACTTCTAACGCGTGTACATAAGTACACACACTCTTTTTTTTATTCTTCTCGCGTATGCGATTTTATTGTTTCCCACCAGCTCTGCCCCCAGCTCTAGCGGCGCCTATTGGCTTTCACCCGGTGTCATATATAAACCGACCAAATTACGTTGTTAATTATATCTCATAGCTGGCATATGTATCACGTGTTCATCAAGATATAACCCGTCTGGTTATATCTTTATAGCTATTTCATCGTATACGCCAAATTCTTCTCCATTTAATTTTCGCTCCTCGGCAAAAAAGTTTCTATTAAATTTATAAGCATAATACTTTCCGTTGTTAGGTTGGCTATAAAATACGTTCATAATTCGTAATACTCGTACGTAAATACTCTTTTATAAAAATTATGAGACACGTGTATCACAGTTTTTTTCCAAAATCATCCCCCACGCTTTTGTCTAACTAATATATCGACGCACTGCCTAAACCGCTGGTCCCAGACTCCTGAAAATCTGACATATTAACGGTCAAACGCTAACCTATCGGCTAGCGTTAAGTTAAGAGAAAGTGTCCGTCAAAATATGTGTAATTTGGAATAGGTTAAATGCAAATATGTATTACAAATAATCCCCTTAACACTGCACTGGGAATAATATAAGACTAAAGATATAATATCTAATCGGAGAGAGATATAATATCTCTCGGATGTAGGTAGACCCTTGGCACGATAAATATACTTCTTTATATCTTATATGCTAGTGTTTGACCACTATCTCACCTATTGGTAAGTGATGATGCGGTCGAAGATGGTAAGCACGCTAGGCCTAGAATGGGAATTGGCTCTCAAGAATAGCTGCCAGAACACATTAGATGATTAGTGACAAATTTTCTAAGTTGAGGGTGGTAGCTGGCCAGGCGGACACCAGATAGTGTCCTACCACCATGCGGGGTTTGTTGGTTTTTTAACGATGTTTTTCCTTCACCGGGGGGCCACTATGAAAAGCGCACATATTTTTTTCGATTGAAAAATCCATCGGTGCACGGCGGTTTGAACTCGGTACCTCGGCATCAAAGCCAACCGTTCTTCCGATTACACCACCGGGCCCTCAAAGAATCTTCAGTAAAGTACACATCTTTACTGAAGGTATGACTTGCACTAGACTTTAACTTGAAACTTGACCTGAAATGTGACTTTGACCCATCTTTACTACTTGAATTCTCAAAATCTTGAAGAATGTTTATTCTTGACACTGGCTAAATACACTAATCGCGTGGAGCCATAATAAAACAACAAAAAACTGACAGAGTATATTTAGGGATGTAGTATCGATACTATACTCGTGATTTGTATCGCAACCAAAGTATCGATACCGGTGTCGTACTCGCATCAAAAGTATCGAGTTAATCAGGTACGGAGTACTTTTTGTTTCGATCTAATTCTCTGAAAACCTTTTAATTTACACCTTTAACAAACTGTTTTTCGTCATTTGTTGGTGGTTTTATTTTGTTAATTTTCTCCCTCAGACAAATAATGATTAGGATAATTAGCGAGCGATGTCTAGAATACTCTGACTCTTAGCGACTGTGTGCTGCCAGAACACCGTAAGAAGGTTATACATGGACACGAAAAAAAAAGGATCGAGTACCAGTGAAAAGTATCGATTAGTAATCAGTATAGTATATAAAAGCATTGAGTACTAAATTACTTGGTATCGTAACGAAAGTATCAAGTATACTCTAGTATCGATACTTTTTGCGGATCTCTAAGTATATTTTCTCCACGTTCGTTTCGTTTCGATTTCATGAAAGGACATTGGCAGAATTGTGTCAAGTGACAAGCCACAGAAGCCATAAACTAAGAAACTAAACTAAATGAGAATGAGACTAATAAAACTAAACTAATGAGTTTTGGCGGGAACGTGGAACAGTGTGTGTGCTCGCATTGTATTTTTTCCTTAAACTTGTGTTCTTCCGCAAGTTAATGTGTATTAAATGTGGATTATTAACCATTAAGTGCCGGTGAATGTGTGCGAGTTTAGGGAAACAGCACAATGTTGAAAAACATGCTATTTGCGTTCTCACCAAAATTCCACTGTATATCTTCAGTAAACACCACATCTTTACTGAAGGTATGACTTAGACTAGACTTTTACTTGAAAACTGACCTGATATGTGACTTTGACCCATCTCTTCGACTAAAATTCATAAAAATCTGAAGAATTTCAATACTTGACACTGGCTAAATACAGTAATCGTGTGGAGCCATAATAAAACTTAAAAAAAATAAATAATAATAACAACAACAAATAAAATAGTACTGACTAGCAAAAAATCGTCCAGCAGTGTGTCTGGTCTGGACGGTTATACTCTTTGCGGTGTCTAAAAGCCATAACAAAAGCAGGAAGAAAGAAACCCAAATAGGAAATAATTGAGAGTAAAAAGAGAGGTAATTTAAAAACAAAACAGCGATAGATACTACAAATCGACACAACAAAATACATACCTACCTACTTGGGATGATAATATCTAGTTATCTACTGTTACTACGCCCGCTGCGACTCGTGATTTTGTTCCTGTTTTCTTGACGATTGGATCGGATCGGAGCACAGGTCGCTACCGCAGCCAGAGCAGGCTCATGAATTGCGTCATCGAAGCGAGGTGAGTTCGCGTACCATCAGCCTTCACCACTATAAGGAGCTTTTGCCGGTCCAATATTTAGTGACCTCAAACCGCTGCCGCGCCGCCATGAAAGTATCATGCCGGCTTTGTCAAGAATTTAGACTATGTTAAGCCTGAACCCTTTTCGAGGCCCATATCTTGTTACGAAGAGTCATATCGCGAACTTTGAAGAGGATGGGACGCGGCCGATCTGGAGTCGTTGATCTGGCCATTCTGTGGCACCAGCAGATGATCTCAACAACAAAAACAGGTAGCTTCAAGACTGCACCAGGGCTCTTGTGAGAGAAGCAGCCATTCATCTTTACTTCAGGATGAAGAAATACTGGGCATCAGTAGAATTTTACACCTTATATAACCATTGCCTCAAGCGATCAGTTGCTGTTTTACCTGCTAAGTCCGGAGGGCTTTCATAGGGAAAGCCATGAAGGATTAAAACTCCTCAGCAAGGGTGGAATCATCTATTGGAGTTAACGTGCTAATTTACCGCTGTCAATCTTCGAACTCCACAAGAGGTTGATTTGATTTTGAAGACATTACTAAGCTGGATGGGGCCTTAGACTCCTTAATAGCATCCGTATTATTTGATGATCAGTTATGTTGAAAAAAATTGTGCGATAGAAAGGAAAATACTGTCCCGCAGATATTGTATTCTGGCACTAATAACAAGTTTTCACTAATTTCAATATAGTTCAAAAATACGTATTCCATGCAGTCGCAAGAGCAACACTCGTAGTTGTTGCTCTTGCGTGAAGACTTATGATAGTGAACACCTTCCATCAAAAGTACATAAATATCATTGGTGAACATCGACAACTTATCTAAGTAATTAATACAATAGGTGCTCGGTAATCCGGTAATCATATTTTCTCACCTATGCTGGATTGCTGGAACTGTTGGATTATTTTATTTGTATGGAATTTTTAAAAGCTTTTATAAATTTGTGCATATGCAATCAAAAAAATTATTCACCTGCTCTGTAATCCGGCTTTTGGCAATATAAACAACTCAACAAATATAGAGCAACTCAATAGAGTTGCTCAATGCTAGACTATTGGATGTAGTTGTTTACAAGCACTGGATTACCGAGCACCTAGAGTAGTGGTGATATGGACTCAAAGAATATTAACTTATAACTTGGAACATTTTAAAACAATTTCATCACATAGCAGGGATCCCAACAAGAAGCGAAGAAATTATCGTTTCAGGGCTGTAAAATTATCATATTTTGACATTTTTGGAGCAAAATTATTGTACACTCAGTATAATGACTTTAATACTTAAAAAATCATATGAAGCAATTAAAGGTTAATTTTTATTACTTTGTTTGTGTATACAGAACAGAATCAATGTATATTCAACTAAATACAGGCAGACGGGCTAAGTAGACAAACTAGAATCACAGACAGGACAGACCAAAGATATTATAAACATGCCAACATTATGAAATGAAAAATATTTAATATTATTAAATATATTTATATTTAATATCTATCTAAGTGTACCTATTTTATCTATGTATCAATTTATTATTTATTTTTATTATTTTATTTACAAATATTTTCGCATTTTTTTCATCACCCGCAGGTTTGTCTGAAAATCAGCGTCCAGGTGTAAATCTAGACATAATGTGCTGAGACAAGCCTTTTTGACACCTCACATTGTTTCTTGTTTTTTCTTGTTTCATTGTTTTAGTAAGTATTTTAATGTGTTATGTCAAATAAATGATTTTTCTTTCTTTCTTTCTTTCAAAAAATCGAGCGTAGCAACCGATTCTAATCATTTAGAAGCGGCAGCAAGTGTTTCTATGAAAAAAAATAAGCCAATAGATGGCACTGTGAGCAAAAAATGAGTATTTGTTAATGAATATCATCGTAATTCTCATGATTCGCCATTATGGAAATTATCATATATTTGCGTACGATAACGGTGTTCCTATCGTACATCATACGGAGGGCTAAATTATCGTATTTGTACGATAATTATCGAACGGTTGGGATCACTATCACATAGACTTGTATTTATATCTACCTACTTCTATTATTCTGTGATAAATATAGTTATTGCATTTTGTAGATATTTGTACTGTTGACCCTAAATATATGCCAATAATAGGTACTAAGACTATTTGTGAACAACCTTATTATTAGTTATATATTGTTAGTTAGTTTTAAAATATTATGTACAGAGACTTAAATTCTATTGAAAAATGAAGTACTTTTATATATTGATTTAAAAGTACTTAATTTTTGGTACAGACTATGTTTATGCAAACATTTATATTATCTAAGACTATTGTTATCCCAACCTGGATGTGATTTAATAAATATTATGGTGGAATAACTAAGGTTACAAGATGAACTTTCAACAATAGGGAAACACCAAAACCTCTTGTCATTTATATAAATATAACACATTACAAGAGTTATGGAAAAATACAGCAACAACTAAGCTAGAATGTATTCAGAATTAACATAATTTCATGACTTGTTTTATTTGTAATTCACGAAAATACAAGCTTGTGGAGAAGCAGCAACTATGATACGATACAAAGCCCTCACAGATGCCAACAAAATAGCATGGTCCCTTCTACGTACACTAAAGAAGCTCTACAGTTATATTATAAGCATTTATGTAACAAACAGTATTTTTTCACTTGGAGACATTTTGACTAGAAATGTCTAGTTTTGAATTTCAGAGAATTCATTATTTTGCATTATGATTTTCCTACTTTGGGACATATTGACTATATATTTTTCGCCTTGAATTCCTTGGATTGTATTTTTATTTTGTAACTGGTTTTTAGGGTTCCGTTGGGGTACCAACGTCTATTACTGAGACTCCGCTGTCCGTCTGTCTGTCTATCTGTCTGTCTGTCTGTATGTCTGTCTGTCTGTCCGTCTGTCACCAGGCTGTATCTCATGAACCATGATAGTTAGACAGTTGAAATTTTCACAGATGATGTATTTCTGTTGCCGCTATAACAACAAATACTAAGAACAGAACAAAGTTAAAAATTAAAAGGTTTAAAACAAAAAACGTGTGTTTTACGGTACGATACGATTCAATACGAAATTAATTCACCTCGACGCAGCTAGATGGCAGCACAGGAAAAATTAGCACGCGCAAGCGTTTCATTTGTTAAATTTGTGGGCCTTGGTCGATTTCTTTACTTAGATAGGTTTTATTTGTACACATGTGGTGTACAGTATTGAATAATAATAGCTAGAATCAGTAGAATGTTAGTCGTACGAACACTCGGTCTACCAGATATTTAATTATATATATTACCTTTACCTTTGTGTTATACTTACTTAGTTGGTGTTAGAAGTTCGTGGCGTTCGTACAGTCCCACTAGTAAAACTTGGCGGTGGTGGTTTTTTGAACTAATTCCGCTCTCTTGAAACTGTGAGTTTGACGTTTGTGAGATTACCGCGACATTGTTGTTGATAAATCTGCTACATTTAAATAGTTCAATAATGCCAAAAGTAATTAAAAGGTTTAAGAGAAACTGTTATCAAAGTAAAAGCACAGTGGCGCACAGCCGCGCCAAGTTATACTAGCCGGACTGTACTTCGGAAATTCGGAACCCTCCGTGTGCGGGACAAAAGTCTGACTCGCACTTGGTCAGTTTTATTCTAACTTTGAGACTTGTCTGAGAATTGTCTCAAAATTAATTTACATATTAATTTTCCCATTTTGAGACATATCACTAGACGTTTCTTGTTGTGAATTGTTTGGAATCGATTATTATTTGGTACTTCTACAGGTGATAGCAGCATATGATATAGATGTTCCGCCTAACTTGCTACCAAAAAAAATAGCCTGCCATCATCAAGGCGAAGTTCTGCTTCTATAACCTTACGGTGTTACGCAGCCCTCAAGAGTCAGAGTATTCTAGGCCTAGCGTGTTCACTATCTTCGTCTACATCATCGCTCACCACCAGGTGAAATGAATTCTCTCATTTATTTTCCCATTTTGAGACATATTCTTTAGAATTATCCAGTCTTGAATAACTTTGTTTTACTAATTCATGTTTCGATTTTGAAAAATTGGGACGAGAATTATCTTGTATTGAATTCCTTTATCTATCTTTATCTCCGCTTGGAGCTCCCAGGGGGGGATCATCGGTCAGCATGCAAGCCGCCGTTCAGGACACCGTCTGGTATCCGCGGATTGCCCTCCTCGCTATAACCCGCTGTGGACGTCGCAGCTGGGTTTTGCTGGCGCAACTGAGACGGGTGCCCGCCCCAGACATGGCCATACTCCGGATGACTCCGGAGTACAGCCGACGGCAGTTAGCATTCGGGTCGCCCACGTTCAGCTGCAGCCGTCCTAGAGAAGCGGCAGCTCCCACGACTCTTCCCAAAAAAGCCCATCTCCCGTCTACCTGGAGGGCCCCCCTCCCCTGAGGCCCATGAAACATTAGGGCCTCGGTCTTGAAGAGGGCAATATAAATAGTCAATAGTCCTATAGCCACGACTGGGGTGTCATCCACGTAGAACGCAACCCGCACACTTTCAGGAAGCGTGCGATGAAGCACACAGTTGTAGTCGACGTTCCACAGGAGCGGTCACAGCACCGATGCCTGTGGAACCCCGCATGAGACGTGACGGCGCCTCAAACCATCGCGTCCTTGCACCAGGACCTCGCGGTCCTGGAGGTAGTCGCCCAACAGCTACCGTAGGTACAGGGGCAATCCATGATAACGGAGTGCCTCCTGTATCGTTCCGTGCGGAAGGCTGTTAAAGGCGTTGGCTATTTCGAGCGAGACAGCCAACGCCTTTTCCCCCTCACGGACCGACGTCTGTGTCTACCCCTTGAGCTAGAGCAGGGCGTTTATTGTGGACTACCCCGGTCTGAACTGGGCCTCAGGAAAGTCCAGGCCCAGTCCCCTCCAGACGCCAGATGACACGGGAAGCCACCTCTCTCTCCAGCAGCACAATGAGCCTGTATGCGGAAGGCGAAGGATATCCCTCCTTCCGCAACAGGCACAACCTGCTCTCTTTTCACGGCTTTGAGAATCGCCCAGACGTGAGGCACGCGCTGAACAATTCCCCATGCCGATCACCCATTTTCCTAAGGGCGATTCCCAACACCCGGCCCGAGAACCCGTCCGGGCTAGGCGCCGTCCTTCTACCCCGCAGGCGGCGGACTGCAACCTCCATCTCCGCCTCTGAAACAGGCGGGATGGAGGCCCTGTCAAACTCCCCAACGACGGAGATGACTATCGGCGGAGATATGTGGTTGGGGTCTTTGTCGGGAAAGAGCCCTCCCAACACCCTGTCCAGGAGCCTGGGCTCCGTGGACTCCGCGACCGGAGCGTCTGGTGCCGGAACGTCTCCACAGATCCCTGTCGAGGCTCGCCACGGCTTCGCCATAGGCCTGCGATTTGGCCCTGACGATCGCTAGCTGTAGCTGTCGCTAGGCATCACGGTTCGCCTCGTACAGCTGGTGCTCCTCCAACTCCACGGCCGGCATTTGCTCGTCGGTCCGGCCGTGGCGCCGTCTGCTGCGATGTCCGTAAGGCTGCCGCGACTCTGTACAGGCAGCTCGGAGCTCCGCGATATCCGAGCTCCACCAGAAGACCTCGCGGCGGTCGGGGCGGTACCGGCGGCGGGACCTCCCTCCAGACACGTGTGGCG
Organism: Cabera pusaria; assembly: GCA_954871355.1. Taxonomy (NCBI): domain Eukaryota; kingdom Metazoa; phylum Arthropoda; class Insecta; order Lepidoptera; family Geometridae; genus Cabera; species Cabera pusaria. The sequence continues at coordinate 989,953 of OX940885.1, read as the reverse complement.
CCGGATGGGGTGGCGAACGATAAGCCCACCACGGACCCCCGTTGTGTCGCACGCATGTGTGGACCAACCGAGCAGGGTCAGTCCTTTGGCAAACGCCTACTCGCTGACTATCTCTCCGCGAGTGTCAGTGGAGGGGTTGCCTCAATCCTGGGCCTTGGCGTTCAGGTCCCCGAGAAGAAGACTCCCCGACTCCGCGCATATCGCGCAGCGCGGGGTGGCCTTTTTACAGTTGGCTACCTTTTTTCCGGCGCTTCCGCACCGGAAGTACAGATTCCCCCTGTCTGCCGTCATTGGGCACTGAGGGTGCGTGTGTCCTAGCTTCATGCACCTAAAACAGCGTATGAGACGCGCATCCAAGGCCACCACTCGCACCGAGCTCCACCCAATCAAAAGCCTACCTCCTTGCGACAGCACTTTCGCAGTCGTAATCGGGCAGGAGACTATAGTGGAGCCTTCTCAGCTTCTTCTTCTCTTCGACCCTCTCCTTTGTGGCTGTATCGCCCAGGCCCGTCACCTTTAAATCAACAGATTTCATGGGCCTGGTGATTTTGGCCACCTCAGGTCAAAGATCCCACAAAGCTGCTCCTCCTCCTCCTCCAGCATCCCGGTTCCCGTAGCCGTCTGGCGGAAGCGAAGTCGCTCGATCCCCAGCTCCTGCAAGTCAACCTTCTCCTGTGCCATGTGGAAAATGACGCTGTACGTGATCTCCTTCTCCGTGGCTTCTGTCGGCAACGACAACATGACAGCCGCGGACTTGTGGGATTTCAGCGCCTTCTTCGGCTTAGTGGACGTACCTCTCGCCGCCAGTTCAGTGGCGAGAGGAGGAGCAGCCACTGGGGCGGAAGATTTCCCTTTCCCCTTGCCCATCCTCACTACCTTGGTCGACGTTTCCTTCTGACGAACAGCGGGGTGGGCCTTCTTTGTGACACTTTGGGTCCCCCACGCTTAAAGGGACCCGCAACTGGTGCCACTGAAGGAGCGGCATTCGTTTTGGAGTCTTTAGTAGGCGCAGGCGTTGGCTTTGGTAGCACGGCAGCCAGCTCCGCTTCTTAGCGTCCGCCCTTAGTGGCGGGCGGACTGTCGGGGCCGACAAAAGTCGGTCCTCAATACCTGCGAGTCGGGCATTTATCATTTGCCCGAGTCTGCAGGTAAGGACCGCTTCAGCTCTTTACCGAGCTCCACCCCCGTTACCGCAGCGCCTTTACCCCCGCCTTGCGCGACTTATGTAAATGTATTATTATTATACACGTTTTCCCATTTTGAAACGTGTCTAAGAATTATCTCGGAATTCATTCGCTTAATTTTATTTCCCATTTCGTGACATTTTGACTAGACGTTTCCCGTTTTGAATAACTTTGAATTCGTGAGTTATTTTACTAATTTATGTTTCGATTTTGGGACATTTGGACGACAATTATCTAGAATTGAATTCCTTGAAATGTATTATTATTATGCACGTTTCCCCATTTTGAAACGTGTCTAAGAATTATCTCGGAATTAATTCGCTTAATTTTATGTCCCATTTCGTGACATTTTGACTAGACGTTTCCCGTTTTGAATAACTTTGAATTCGTGAGTTATTTTACTAATTCATGATTCGATTTTGGGACATTTGGACGAGAATTATCTTGAATTGAATTCCTTGAAATGTATTATTATTATGCACGTTTTCCATTTTGAAACGTGTCTAAGGATTATCTCGGAATTAATTCGCTTAATTTTATTTCCTATTTCGTGACATTTTGACTAGACGTTTCCCGTTTTGAATAACTTTGAATTCGTGAATTATTTTACTAATTCATGTTTCGATTTTGGGACATTTGGACGAGAATTATCTTGAATTGAATTCCTTGAAATGTATTATTATTATGCACGTTTCCCCATTTTGAAACGTGTCTAAGAATTATCTCGGAATTAATTCGCTTAATTTTGTTGCCGATTTCGTGACATTTTGACTAGACGTTTCCCGTTTTGAATAACTTTGAATTCGTGAGTTATTTTACTAATTCATGATTCGATTTTGGGACATTTGGACGAGAATTATCTTGAATTGAATTCCTTGAAATGTATTATTATTATGCACGTTTCCCATTTTGAAACGTGTCTAAGAATTATCTCGGAATTAATTCGCTTAATTGTATTTCTCATTTCGTGACATTTTGTCTAGACGTTTCACGTTTTGAATTACTTTGAATTCGTGAGTTATTTTACTAATTTATGTTTCGATTTTGGGACATTTAGACGAGAATTATCTTGAATTGAATTCCTTGAAATGTGTTATTATTATGCACGTTTCCCCATTTTGAAACGTGTCTAACAATTATCTCGGAATTAATTCGCTTAATTTTATTTCCAATTTCGTGACATTTTGACTAGACGTTTCCCGTTTTGAATAACTTTGAATTCGTGAGTTATTTTACTAATTTATGTTTCGATTTTGGGACATTTAGACAAGAATTATCTTGAATTGAATTCCTTGAAATGTATTATTATTATGCACGTTTTCCCATTTTGAAACGTGTTTAAGGATTAGCTCGATATTAATTCGCTTAATTTTATTTCCCATTTCGTGACATTTTGACTAGACGTTTCCCGTTTTGAATAACTTTGATTCGTGAGTTATTTTACTAATTCATGTTTCGATTTTGGGACATTTGGACGAGAAATATCTTGAATTGAATTACTTGAAATGTATGATTATTATGCACGTTTTCCCATTTTGAAACGTGTTTAAGGATTATCTCGGAATTAATTCGCTTAATTTTATTTCCCATTTCGTGAAATTTTGACTAGACGTTTCCCGTTTTGAATAACTTTGAATTCGTGAGTTATTTTACTAATTCATGATTCGATTTTGGGACATTTGGACGAGAATTATCTTGAATTGAATTCCTTGAAATGTATTATTATAATGCACGTTTCCCATTTTGAAACGTGTCTAAGAATTATCTCGATATTAATTCGCTTAATTTTATTTCCCATTTCGTGACATTTTGACTAGACGTTTCCCGTTTTGAATAACTTTGATTCGTGAGTTATTTTACTAATTCATTATTCGATTTTGGGACATTTGGACGAGAATTATCTTGAATTGAATTCCTTGAAATGTATTATTATAATGCACGTTTCCCATTTTGAAACGTGTCTAAGGATTATCTCTAAATTAATTCGCTTAATTTTATTTTCCATTTCGTGACATTTTGACTAGACGTTTCCCGTTTTGAATAACTTTGAATTCGTGAGTTATTTTACTAATTCATGATTCGATTTTGGGACATTTGGACGAGAATTATCTTGAATTGAATTCCTTGAAATGTATTATTATTATGCACGTTACCCATTTTGAAACGTGTCTAAGAATTATCTCGGAACTAATTAGCTTAATTTTATTTCCCATTTCGTGACATTTTGACTAGACGTTTCCCGTTTTGAATAACTTTGAATTCGTGAGTTATTTTACTAATTCATGTTTCGATTTTGGGACATTTGGACAAGAATTATCTTGAATTGAATTCCTTGAAATGTATTATTATTATGCACGTTTTCCCATTTTGAAACGTGTCTAAGAATTATCTCGGAATTAATTCGCTTAATTTAATTTCCCATTTCGTGACATTTTGACTAGACGTTTCCCGTTTTGAATAACTTTGAAATCGTGAGTTATTTTACTAATTCATGTTTCGATTTTGGGACATTTTGACGAGACATATCTTGAATTGAATAACTTGAAATGTATTATTATTATGCACGTTTTCCCATATTGAAACGTGTCTAAGGATTATCTCGGAATTAAATCGCTTTTTAAAATGGGAAAACGTGCATAATAACAATAATACATTTCAAGGAATTCAATTCAAGATAATTCTCGTCCAGATGTCCCAAAATCGAAACATGAATTAGTAAAATAACTCACGAATTCAAAGTTATTCAAAACGGGAAACGTCTAGTCAAAATGTCACGAAATGGGAAATAAAATTAAGCTAATTAATTCAGAGATAATCCTTAGACACGTTTCAAAATGGGAAACGTGCATTATAATAATACATTTCAAGGAATTCAATTCAAGATAATTCTCGTCCAAATGTCCCAAAATCGAATCATGAATTAGTAAAATAACTCACGAATTCAAAGTTATTCAAAACGGGAAACGTCTAGTCAAAATGTCACGAAATGGGAAATAAAATTAAGCAAATTAATTCCGAGATAATCCTTAGACACGTTTCAAAATGGGAAAACGTGCATAATAATAATACATTTCAAGTAATTCAATTCAAGATAATTCTCGTCCAAATGTCCCAAAATCGAAACATGAATTAGTAAAATAACTCACGATTTCAAAGTTATTCAAAACGGGAAACGTCTAGTCAAAATGTCACGAAATGGGAAATAAAATTAAGCGAATTAATTCCGAGATAATCCTTAGACACGTTTCAAAATGGGAAAACGTGCATAATAATAATACATTTCAAGGAATTCAATTCAAGATAATTCTCGTCCAAATGCCCCAAAATCGAAACATGAATTAGTAAAATAACTCACGAATTCAAAGTTATTCAAAACGGGAAACGTCTAGTCAAAATGTCACGAAATGGGAAATAAAATTAAGCGAATTAATTCCGAGATAATTCTTAGACACGTTTCAAAATGGGAAAACGTGCTTAATAATAATACATTTCAAGGAATTCAATTCAAGATAATTCTCGTCCAAATGTCCCAAAATCGAAACATAAATTAGTAAAATAACTCACGAATTCAAAGTTATTCAAAACGGGAAACGTCTAGTCAAAATGTCACGAAATGGGAAATAAAATTAAGCGAATTAATTCCGAGATAATCCTTAGACACGTTTCAAAATGGGGAAACGTGCATAATACTAATACATTTCAAGGAATTCAATTCAAGATAATTCTCGTCTAAATGTCCCAAAATCGAAACATAAATTATTAAAATAACTCACGAATTCAAAGTAATTCAAAACGGGAAACGTCTAGAAAAAATGTCACGAAATGAGAAAATTAAGCGAATTAATTCCGAGATAATTCTTAGACACGTTTCAAAATGGGGAAACGTGCATAATAATAATACATTTCAATGAATTCAATTCAAGATAATTCTCGTCCAAATGTCCAAAAATCGAAACATGAATTAGTAAAATAACTCACGATTTCAAAGTTATTCAAAACGGGAAACGTTTAGTCAAAATGTCACGAAATGGGAAACAAAATTAAGCGAATTAATTCCGAGATAATTCTTAGACACGTTTCAAAATGGGGAAACGTGCATAATAATAATACATTTCAAGGAATTCAATTCAAGATATTTCTCGTCCAAATGTCCCAAAATCGAAACATGAATTAGTAAAATAACTCACGAATTCAAAGTTATTCAAAACGGGAAACGTCTAGTCAAAATGTCACGAAATGGGAAATAAAATTAAGCGAATTAATTCCGAGATAATCTTTAGACACGTTTCAAAATGGGAAAACGTGCATAATAATAATACATTTCAAGGAATTCAATTCAAGATAATTCTCGTCCAAATGTCCCAAAATCGAAACATGAATTAGTAAAATAACTCACGAATTAAAAGTTATTCAAAACGGGAAACGTCTAGTCAAAATGTCACGAAATGGGAAACAAAATTAAGCGAATTAATTCCGAGATATTTCTTAGACACGTTTCAAAATGGGGAAACGTGCATAATAATAACACATTTCAAGGAATTCAATTAAAGATAATTCTCGTCCAAATGTCCCAAAATCGAATCATGAATTAGTAAAATAACTCAACAATTCAAAGTTATTCAAAACGGGAAACGTCTAGTCAAAATGTCACGAAATGGGAAATAAAATTAAGCGAATTAATTCCGAGATAATCCTTAGACACGTTTCAAAATGGGAAAACGTGCATAATAATAATACATTTCAAGTAATTCAATTCAAGATAATTCTCATCCAAATGGCCCAAAATCGAAACATGAATTAGTAAATTAACTCACGAATTCAAAGTTATTCAAAACGGGAAACGTCTAGTCAAAATGTCACGACATGGATTTCGATTTTGGGACATTTAGACGAGAATTATCTTTAATTAAATTCCTGGAAATGTATTATTATAATGCACGTTTCCCATTTTGAAACGTGTCTAAGGATTATCTCTGAATTAATTCGCTTAATTTTATTTTCCATTTCGTGACATTTTGACTAGACGTTTCCCGTTTTGAATAACTTTGAATTGTTGAGTTATTTTACTAATTCATGATTCGATTTTGGGACATTTGGACGAGAATTATCTTTAATTGAATTCCTTGAAATGTGTTATTATTATGCACGTTTCCCCATTTTGAAACGTGTCTAAGAATTATCTCGGAATTAATTCGCTTAATTTTGTTTCCCATTTCGTGACATTTTGACTAGACGTTTCCCGTTTTGAATAACTTTTAATTCGTGAGTTATTTTACTAATTCATGTTTCGATTTTGGGACATTTGGACGAGAATTATCTTGAATTGAATTCCTTGAAATGTATTATTATTATGCACGTTTTCCCATTTTGAAACGTGTCTAAGGATTATCTCGGAATTAATTCGCTTAATTTTATTTCCCATTTCGTGACATTTTGACTAGACGTTTCCCGTTTTGAATAACTTTGAATTCGTGAGTTATTTTACTAATTCATGTTTCGATTTTTGGACATTTGGACGAGAATTATCTTGAATTGAATTCATTGTAATGTATTATTATTATGCACGTTTCCCCATTTTGAAACGTGTCTAAGAATTATCTCGAAATTAATTCGCTTAATTTTATTTCCCATTTCGTGACATTTTGACTAGACGTTTCCCGTTTTGAATAACTTTGAATTGTTGAGTTATTTTACTAATTCATGATTCGATTTTGGGACATTTGGACGAGAATTATCTTGAATTGAATTCCTTGAAATGTATTATTATAATGCACGTTTCCCATTTTGAAACGTGTCTAAGGATTATCTCTGAATTAATTCGCTTAATTTTATTTTCCTTTTCGTGAAATTTTGGCTAGATGTTTCCCGTTTTGAATAACTTTGAATTCGTGAGTTATTTTACTAATTCGTGTTTCGATTTTGGGACATTTGGACGAGAAATATCTTGTATTGAATTCCTTGAAATGTATTATTATTATGCACGTTTTCCCATTTTGAAACGTGTCTAAAGATTATCTCGGAATTAATTCGCTTAATTTTATTTCCCATTTCGTGACATTTTGACTAGACGTTTCCCGTTTTGAATAACTTTGAATTCGTGAGTTATTTTACTAATTCATGTTTCGATTTTGGGACATTTGGACGAGAAATATCTTGAATTGAATTCCTTGAAATGTATTATTATTATGCACGTTTCCCCATTTTGAAACGTGTCTTAGAATTATCTCGGAATTAATTCGCTTAATTTTGTTTCCCATTTCGTGACATTTTGACTAAACGTTTCCCGTTTTGAATAACTTTGAATTGTTGAGTTATTTTACTAATTCATGATTCGATTTTGGGACATTTGGACGAGAATTATCTTTAATTGAATTCCTTGAAATGTGTTATTATTATGCACGTTTCCCCATTTTGAAACGTGTCTAAGAATTATCTCGGAATTAATTCGCTTAATTTTGTTTCCCATTTCGTGACATTTTGACTAGACGTTTCCCGTTTTGAATAACTTTTAATTCGTGAGTTATTTTACTAATTCATGTTTCGATTTTGGGACATTTGGACGAGAATTATCTTGAATTGAATTCCTTGAAATGTATTATTATTATGCACGTTTTCCCATTTTGAAACGTGTCTAAGGATTATCTCGGAATTAATTCGCTTAATTTTATTTCCCATTTCGTGACATTTTGACTAGACGTTTCCCGTTTTGAATAACTTTGAATTCGTGAGTTATTTTACTAATTCATGTTTCGATTTTTGGACATTTGGACGAGAATTATCTTGAATTGAATTCATTGTAATGTATTATTATTATGCACGTTTCCCCATTTTGAAACGTGTCTAAGAATTATCTCGAAATTAATTCGCTTAATTTTATTTCCCATTTCGTGACATTTTGACTAGACGTTTCCCGTTTTGAATAACTTTGAATTGTTGAGTTATTTTACTAATTCATGATTCGATTTTGGGACATTTGGACGAGAATTATCTTGAATTGAATTCCTTGAAATGTATTATTATAATGCACGTTTCCCATTTTGAAACGTGTCTAAGGATTATCTCTGAATTAATTCGCTTAATTTTATTTTCCTTTTCGTGAAATTTTGGCTAGATGTTTCCCGTTTTGAATAACTTTGAATTCGTGAGTTATTTTACTAATTCGTGTTTCGATTTTGGGACATTTGGACGAGAAATATCTTGTATTGAATTCCTTGAAATGTATTATTATTATGCACGTTTTCCCATTTTGAAACGTGTCTAAAGATTATCTCGGAATTAATTCGCTTAATTTTATTTCCCATTTCGTGACATTTTGACTAGACGTTTCCCGTTTTGAATAACTTTGAATTCGTGAGTTATTTTACTAATTCATTTTTCGATTTTGGGACATTTGGACGAGAAATATCTTGAATTGAATTCCTTGAAATGTATTATTATTATGCACGTTTCCCCATTTTGAAACGTGTCTTAGAATTATCTCGGAATTAATTCGCTTAATTTTGTTTCCCATTTCGTGACATTTTGACTAAACGTTTCCCGTTTTGAATAACTTTGAAATCGTGAGTTATTTTACTAATTCATGTTTCGATTTTTGGACATTTGGACGAGAATTATCTTGAATTGAATTCATTGAAATGTATTATTATTATGCACGTTTTCCCATTTTGAAACGTGTCTAAAGATTATCTCGGAATTAATTCGCTTAATTTTATTTCCCATTTCGTGACATTTTGACTAGACGTTTCCCGTTTTGAATAACTTTGAATTCGTGAGTTATTTTACTAATTCATTTTTCGATTTTGGGACATTTGGACGAGAAATATCTTGAATTGAATTCCTTGAAATGTATTATTATTATGCACGTTTCCCCATTTTGAAACGTGTCTAAGAATTATCTCGGAATTAATTCGCTTAATTTTCTCATTTCGTGACATTTTTTCTAGACGTTTCCCGTTTTGAATTACTTTGAATTCGTGAGTTATTTTACTAATTTATGTTTCGATTTTGGGACATTTAGACGAGAATTATCTTGAATTGAATTCCTTGAAATGTATTAGTATTATGCACGTTTCCCCATTTTGAAACGTGTCTAAGGATTATCTCGGAATTAATTCGCTTTATTTTATTTCCCATTTCGTGACATTTTGACTAGACGTTTCCCGTTTTGAATAACTTTGAATTCGTGAGTTATTTTACTAATTTATGTTTCGATTTTGGGACATTTGGACGAGAATTATCTTGAATTGAATTCCTTGAAATGTATTATTATTATGCACGTTTTCCCATTTTGAAACGTGTCTAAGGATTATCTCGGAATTAATTCGCTTAATTTTATTTCCCATTTCGTGACATTTTGACTAGACGTTTCCCGTTTTGAATAACTTTTAATTCGTGAGTTATTTTACTAATTCATGTTTCGATTTTGGGACATTTGGACGAGAAATATCTTGTATTGAATTCCTTGAAATGTATTATTATTATGCACGTTTTCCTATTTTGAAACGTGTCTAAGGATTATCTCGGAATTAATTCGCTTAATTTTATTTCCCATTTCGTGACATTTTGACTAGACGTTTCCCGTTTTGAATAACTTTGAATTCGTGAGTTATTTTACTAATTCATGTTTCGATTTTGGGGCATTTGGACGAGAATTATCTTGAATTGAATTACTTGAAATGTATTATTATTATGCACGTTTTCCCATTTCGTGACATTTTGACTAGACGTTTCCCGTTTTGAATAACTTTGAATTGTTGAGTTATTTTACTAATTCATGATTCGATTTTGGGACATTTGGACGAGAAATATCTTGAATTGAATTACTTGAAATGTATTATTATAATGCACGTTTCCCATTTTGAAACGTGTCTAAGGATTATCTCTGAATTAATTCGCTTAATTTTATTTTCCTTTTCGTGAAATTTTGACTAGATGTTTCCCGTTTTGAATAACTTTGAATTAGTGAGTTATTTTACTAATTCATGTTTCGATTTTGGGACATTTGGACGAGAAATATCTTGTATTGAATTCCTTGAAATGTATTATTATTATGCACGTTTCCCCATTATGAAACGTGTCTAAGGATTATCTCTGAATTAATTCGCTTAATTTTATTTTCCATTTCGTGACATTTTGACTAGACGTTTCCCGTTTTGAATAACTTTGAATTCGTGAGTTATTTTACTAATTCATGATTCGATTTTGGGACATTTGGACGAGAATTATCTTGAATTGAATTCCTTGAAATGTATTATTATTATGCACGTTTCCCATTTTGAAACGTGTCTAAGAATTATCTCGGAATTCATTCGCTTAATTTTATTTCCCATTTCGTGACATTTTGACTAGACGTTTCCCGTTTTGAATAACTTTGAAATCGTGAGTTATTTTACTTATTCATTTTTCGATTTTGGGACATTTGGACGAGAAATATCTTGAATTGAATTCCTTGAAATGTATTATTATTATGCACGTTTTACCCAATTTGAAACGTGTCTAAGAATTATCTCGGAATTAATTCGCTTAATTTTGTTGCCCATTTCGTGACATTTTGACTAGACGTTTCCCGTTTTGAATAACTTTGAAATCGTGAGTTATTTTACTAATTCATGTTTCGATTTTGGGACATTTGGACGAGAAATATCTTGTATTGAATTCCTTGAAATGTATTATTATTATGCACGTTTTCCTATTTTGAAACGTGTCTAAGGATTATCTCGGAATTAATTCGCTTAATTTTATTTCCCATTTCGTGACATTTTGACTAGACGTTTCCCGTTTTGAATAACTTTGAATTCGTGAGTTATTTTACTAATTCATGTTTCGATTTTGGGGCATTTGGACGAGAAATATCTTGTATTGAATTCCTTGAAATGTATTATTATTATGCACGTTTTCCCATTTTGAAACGTGTCTAAGGATTATCTCGGAATTAATTCGCTTAATTTTATTTCCCATTTCGTGACATTTTGACTAGACGTTTCCCGTTTTGAATAACTTTGAATTCGTGAGTTATTTTACTAATTCATGTTTCGATTTTGGGACATTTGGACGAGAATTATCTTGAATTGAATTACTTGAAATGTATTATTATTATGCACGTTTTCCCATTTTGAAACGTGTCTAAGGATTATCTCGGAATTAATTCGCTTAATTTTATTTCCCATTTCGTGACATTTTGACTAGACGTTTCCCGTTTTGAATAACTTTTAATTCGTGAGTTATTTTACTAATTCATGTTTCGATTTTGGGGCATTTGGACGAGAATTATCTTGAATTGACTCCTTGAAATGTATTATTATTATGCACGTTTTCCCATTTTGAAACGTGTCTAAGGATTATCTCGGAATTAATTCGCTTAATTTTATTTCCCATTTCGTGACATTTTGACTAGACGTTTCCCGTTTTGAATAACTTTGAATTCGTGAGTTATTTTACTAATTCATGATTCGATTTTGGGACATTTGGACGAGAATTATCTTGAATTGAATTCCTTGAAATGTATTATTATTATGCACGTTTTCCCATTTTGAAACGTGTCTAAAGATTATCTCGGAATTAATTCGCTTAATTTTATTTCCCATTTCGTGACATTTTGACTAGACGTTTCCCGTTTTGAATAACTTTGAATTCGTGAGTTATTTTACTAATTCATGTTTCGATTTTGGGACATTTGGACGAGAAATATCTTGTATTGAATTCCTTGAAATGTATTATTATTATGCACGTTTTCCCATTTTGAAACGTGTCTAAGGATTATCTCGGAATTAATTCGCTTAATTTTATTTCCCATTTCGTGACATTTTGACTAGACGTTTCCCGTTTTGAATAACTTTGAATTCGTGAGTTATTTTACTAATTCATGTTTCGATTTTGGGGCATTTGGACGAGAAATATCTTGTATTGAATTCCTTGAAATGTATTATTATTATGCACGTTTTCCCATTTTGAAACGTGTCTAAGGATTATCTCGGAATTAATTCGCTTAATTTTATTTCCCATTTCGTGACATTTTGACTAGACGTTTTCCGTTTTGAATAACTTTGAATTCGTGAGTTATTTTACTAATTCATGTTTCGATTTTGGGACATTTGGACGAGAATTATCTTGAATTGAATTACTTGAAATGTATTATTATTATGCAAGTTTTCCCATTTAGAAACGTGTCTAAGGATTATCTCGGAATTAATTCGCTTAATTTTATTTCCCATTTCGTGACATTTTGACTAGACGTTTCCCGTTTTGAATAACTTTGAATTCGTGAGTTATTTTACTAATTTATGTTTCGATTTTGGGACATTTAGACGAGAATTATGTTGAATTGAATTCCTTGAAATGTATTATTATTATGCACGTTTTCCCATTTTGAAACGTGTCTAAGGATTATCTCGGAATTAATTCGCTTAATTTTATTTCCCATTTCGTGACATTTTGACTAGACGTTTCCCGTTTTGAATAACTTTTAATTCGTGAGTTATTTTACTAATTCATGTTTCGATTTTGGGACATTTGGACGAGAATTATCTTGAATTGAATTACTTGAAATGTATTGTTATTATGCACGTTTTCCCATTTTGAAACGTGTCTAAGGATTATCTCGGAATTAATTCGCTTAATTTTATTTCCCATTTCGTGACATTTTGACTAGACGTTTCCCGTTTTGAATAACTTTGAAATCGTGAGTTATTTTACTAATTCATTTTTCGATTTTGGGACATTTGGACGAGAAATATCTTGAATTGAATTCCTTGAAATGTATTATTATTATGCACGTTTCCCCATTTTGAAACGTGTCTAAGAATTATCTCGGAATTAATTCGCTTAATTTTGTTGCCCATTTCGTGACATTTTGACTAGACGTTTCCCGTTTTGAATAACTTTGAAATCGTGAGTTATTTTACTAATTCATGTTTCGATTTTGGGACATTTGGACGAGAAATATCTTGTATTGAATTCCTTGAAATGTATTATTATTATGCACGTTTTCCCATTTTGAAACGTGTCTAAGGATTATCTCGGAAGTAATTCGCTTAATTTTATTTCCCATTTCGTGACATTTTGACTAGACGTTTCCCGTTTTGAATAACTTTTAATTCGTGAGTTATTTTACTAATTCATGTTTCGATTTTGGGACATTTGGACGAGAATTATCTTGAATTGAATTCCTTGAAATGTATTATTATTATGCACGTTTTCCCATTTTGAAACGTGTCTAAGGATTATCTCGGAATTAATTCGCTTAATTTTATTTCCCATTTCGTGACATTTTGACTAGACGTTTCCCGTTTTGAATAACTTTTAATTCGTGAGTTATTTTACTAATTCATGTTTCGATTTTGGGCCATTTGGACGAGAATTATCTTGAATTGAATTACTTGAAATGTATTATTATTATGCACGTTTTCCCATTTTGAAACGTGTCTAAGGATTATCTCGGAATTAATTCGCTTAATTTTATTTCCCATTTCGTGACATTTTGACTAGACGTTTCCCGTTTTGAATAACTTTGAATTGTTGAGTTATTTTACTAATTCATGATTCGATTTTGGGACATTTGGACGAGAATTATCTTTAATTGAATTCCTTGAAATGTGTTATTATTATGCACGTTTCCCCATTTTGAAACGTGTCTAAGAATTATCTCGGAATTAATTCGCTTAATTTTGTTTCCCATTTCGTGACATTTTGACTAGACGTTTCCCGTTTTGAATAACTTTTAATTCGTGAGTTATTTTACTAATTCATGTTTCGATTTTGGGACATTTGGACGAGAATTATCTTGAATTGAATTCCTTGAAATGTATTATTATGATGCACGTTTTCCCATTTTGAAACGTGTCTAAGGATTATCTCGGAATTAATTCGCTTAATTTTATTTCCCATTTCGTGACATTTTGACTAGACGTTTCCCGTTTTGAATAACTTTGAATTCGTGAGTTATTTTACTAATTCATGTTTCGATTTTTGGACATTTGGACGAGAATTATCTTGAATTGAATTCATTGTAATGTATTATTATTATGCACGTTTCCCCATTTTGAAACGTGTCTAAGAATTATCTCGAAATTAATTCGCTTAATTTTATTTCCCATTTCGTGACATTTTGACTAGACGTTTCCCGTTTTGAATAACTTTGAATTGTTGAGTTATTTTACTTATTCATGATTCGATTTTGGGACATTTGGACGAGAATTATCTTGAATTGAATTCCTTGAAATGTATTATTATAATGCACGTTTCCCATTTTGAAACGTGTCTAAGGATTATCTCTGAATTAATTCGCTTAATTTTATTTTCCTTTTCGTGAAATTTTGGCTAGATGTTTCCCGTTTTGAATAACTTTGAATTCGTGAGTTATTTTACTAATTCGTGTTTCGATTTTGGGACATTTGGACGAGAAATATCTTGTATTGAATTCCTTGAAATGTATTATTATTATGCACGTTTTCCCATTTTGAAACGTGTCTAAAGATTATCTCGGAATTAATTCGCTTAATTTTATTTCCCATTTCGTGACATTTTGACTAGACGTTTCCCGTTTTGAATAACTTTGAATTCGTGAGTTATTTTACTAATTCATGTTTCGATTTTGGGACATTTGGACGAGAAATATCTTGAATTGAATTCCTTGAAATGTATTATTATTATGCACGTTTCCCCATTTTGAAACGTGTCTTAGAATTATCTCGGAATTAATTCGCTTAATTTTGTTTCCCATTTCGTGACATTTTGACTAAACGTTTCCCGTTTTGAATAACTTTGAAATCGTGAGTTATTTTACTAATTCATGTTTCGATTTTTGGACATTTGGACGAGAATTATCTTGAATTGAATTCATTGAAATGTATTATTATTATGCACGTTTCCCCATTTTGAAACGTGTCTAAGAATTATCTCGGAATTAATTCGCTTAATTTTCTCATTTCGTGACATTTTTTCTAGACGTTTCCCGTTTTGAATTACTTTGAATTCGTGAGTTATTTTAATAATTTATGTTTCGATTTTGGGACATTTAGACGAGAATTATCTTGAATTGAATTCCTTGAAATGTATTAGTATTATGCACGTTTCCCCATTTTGAAACGTGTCTAAGGATTATCTCGGAATTAATTCGCTTAATTTTATTTCCCATTTCGTGACATTTTGACTAGACGTTTCCCGTTTTGAATAACTTTGAATTCGTGAGTTATTTTACTAATTTATGTTTCGATTTTGGGACATTTGGACGAGAATTATCTTGAATTGAATTCCTTGAAATGTATTATTATTAAGCACGTTTTCCCATTTTGAAACGTGTCTAAGAATTATCTCGGAATTAATTCGCTTAATTTTATTTCCCATTTCGTGACATTTTGACTAGACGTTTCCCGTTTTGAATAACTTTGAATTCGTGAGTTATTTTACTAATTCATGTTTCGATTTTGGGGCATTTGGACGAGAATTATCTTGAATTGAATTCCTTGAAATGTATTATTATTATGCACGTTTTCCCATTTTGAAACGTGTCTAAGGATTATCTCGGAATTAATTCGCTTAATTTTATTTCCCATTTCGTGACATTTTGACTAGACGTTTCCCGTTTTGAATAACTTTGAAATCGTGAGTTATTTTACTAATTCATGTTTCGATTTTGGGACATTTGGACGAGAATTATCTTGAATTGAATTACTTGAAATGTATTATTATTATGCACGTTTTCCCATTTTGAAACGTGTCTAAGGATTATCTCGGAATTAATTTGCTTAATTTTATTTCCCATTTCGTGACATTTTGACTAGACGTTTCCCGTTTTGAATAACTTTGAATTCGTGAGTTATTTTACTAATTCATGATTCGATTTTGGGACATTTGGACGAGAATTATCTTGAATTGAATTCCTTGAAATGTATTATTATAATGCACGTTTCCCATTTTGAAACGTGTCTAAGGATTATCTCTGAATTAATAAGCTTAATTTTATTTCCCATTTCGTGACATTTTGACTAGACGTTTCCCGTTTTGAATAACTTTGAATTCGTGAGTTATTTTACTAATTCATGTTTCGATTTTGGGACATTTGGACGAGAATTATCTTGAATTGAATTCCTTGAAATGTATTATTGTTATTATGCACGTTTTCCCATTTTAAAAAGCGATTTAATTCCGAGATAATCCTTAGACACGTTTCAATATGGGAAAACGTGCATAATAATAATACATTTCAAGTTATTCAATTCAAGATATGTCTCGTCAAAATGTCCCAAAATCGAAACATGAATTAGTAAAATAACTCACGATTTCAAAGTTATTCAAAACGGGAAACGTCTAGTCAAAATGTCACGAAATGGGAAATTAAATTAAGCGAATTAATTCCGAGATAATTCTTAGACACGTTTCAAAATGGGAAAACGTGCATAATAATAATACATTTCAAGGAATTCAATTCAAGATAATTCTTGTCCAAATGACCCAAAATCGAAACATGAATTAGTAAAATAACTCACGAATTCAAAGTTATTCAAAACGGGAAACGTCTAGTCAAAATGTCACGAAATGGGAAATAAAATTAAGCTAATTAGTTCCGAGATAATTCTTAGACACGTTTCAAAATGGGTAACGTGCATAATAATAATACATTTCAAGGAATTCAATTCAAGATAATTCTCGTCCAAATGTCCCAAAATCGAATCATGAATTAGTAAAATAACTCACGAATTCAAAGTTATTCAAAACGGGAAACGTCTAGTCAAAATGTCACGAAATGGAAAATAAAATTAAGCGAATTAATTTAGAGATAATCCTTAGACACGTTTCAAAATGGGAAACGTGCATTATAATAATACATTTCAAGGAATTCAATTCAAGATAATTCTCGTCCAAATGTCCCAAAATCGAATAATGAATTAGTAAAATAACTCACGAATCAAAGTTATTCAAAACGGGAAACGTCTAGTCAAAATGTCACGAAATGGGAAATAAAATTAAGCGAATTAATATCGAGATAATTCTTAGACACGTTTCAAAATGGGAAACGTGCATTATAATAATACATTTCAAGGAATTCAATTCAAGATAATTCTCGTCCAAATGTCCCAAAATCGAATCATGAATTAGTAAAATAACTCACGAATTCAAAGTTATTCAAAACGGGAAACGTCTAGTCAAAATTTCACGAAATGGGAAATAAAATTAAGCGAATTAATTCCGAGATAATCCTTAAACACGTTTCAAAATGGGAAAACGTGCATAATAATCATACATTTCAAGTAATTCAATTCAAGATATTTCTCGTCCAAATGTCCCAAAATCGAAACATGAATTAGTAAAATAACTCACGAATCAAAGTTATTCAAAACGGGAAACGTCTAGTCAAAATGTCACGAAATGGGAAATAAAATTAAGCGAATTAATATCGAGCTAATCCTTAAACACGTTTCAAAATGGGAAAACGTGCATAATAATAATACATTTCAAGGAATTCAATTCAAGATAATTCTTGTCTAAATGTCCCAAAATCGAAACATAAATTAGTAAAATAACTCACGAATTCAAAGTTATTCAAAACGGGAAACGTCTAGTCAAAATGTCACGAAATTGGAAATAAAATTAAGCGAATTAATTCCGAGATAATCCTTAGACACGTTTCAAAATGGGGAAACGTGCATAATAATAATACATTTCAAGGAATTCAATTCAAGATAATTCTCGTCCAAATGTCCCAAAATCGAATCATGAATTAGTAAAATAACTCACGAATTCAAAGTTATTCAAAACGGGAAACGTCTAGTCAAAATGTCACGACATGGATTTCGATTTTGGGACATTTAGACGAGAATTATCTTTAATTAAATTCCTGGAAATGTATTATTATAATGCACGTTTCCCATTTTGAAACGTGTCTAAGGATTATCTCTGAATTAATTCGCTTAATTTTATTTTCCATTTCGTGACATTTTGACTAGACGTTTCCCGTTTTGAATAACTTTGAATTCGTGAGTTATTTTACTAATTCATGTTTCGATTTTGGGACATTTGGACGAGAATTATCTTGAATTGAATTACCTGAAATGTATTATTATTAAGCACGTTTTCCCATTTTGAAACGTGTCTAAGAATTATCTCGGAATTAATTCGCTTAATTTTATTTCCCATTTCGTGACATTTTGACTAGACGTTTCCCGTTTTGAATAACTTTGAATTCGTGAGTTATTTTACTAATTCATGTTTCGATTTTGGGGCATTTGGACGAGAATTATCTTGAATTGAATTCCTTGAAATGTATTATTATTATGCACGTTTTCCCATTTTGAAACGTGTCTAAGGATTATCTCGGAATTAATTCGCTTAATTTTATTTCCCATTTCGTGACATTTTGACTAGACGTTTCCCGTTTTGAATAACTTTGAAATCGTGAGTTATTTTACTAATTCATGTTTCGATTTTGGGACATTTGGACGAGAATTATCTTGAATTGAATTACTTGAAATGTATTATTATTATGCACGTTTTCCCATTTTGAAACGTGTCTAAGGATTATCTCGGAATTAATTTGCTTAATTTTATTTCCCATTTCGTGACATTTTGACTAGACGTTTCCCGTTTTGAATAACTTTGAATTCGTGAGTTATTTTACTAATTCATGATTCGATTTTGGGACATTTGGACGAGAATTATCTTGAATTGAATTCCTTGAAATGTATTATTATAATGCACGTTTCCCATTTTGAAACGTGTCTAAGGATTATCTCTGAATTAATTAGCTTAATTTTATTTCCCATTTCGTGACATTTTGACTAGACGTTTCCCGTTTTGAATAACTTTGAATTCGTGAGTTATTTTACTAATTCATGTTTCGATTTTGGGACATTTGGACGAGAATTATCTTGAATTGAATTCCTTGAAATGTATTATTGTTATTATGCACGTTTTCCCATTTTAAAAAGCGATTTAATTCCGAGATAATCCTTAGACACGTTTCAATATGGGAAAACGTGCATAATAATAATACATTTCAAGTTATTCAATTCAAGATATGTCTCGTCAAAATGTCCCAAAATCGAAACATGAATTAGTAAAATAACTCACAAATTCAAAGTTATTCAAAACGGGAAACGTCTAGTCAAAATGTCACGAAATGGGAAATTAAATTAAGCGAATTAATTCCGAGATAATTCTTAGACACGTTTCAAAATGGGAAAACGTGCATAATAATAATACATTTCAAGGAATTCAATTCAAGATAATTCTTGTCCAAATGTCCCAAAATCGAAACATGAATTAGTAAAATAACTCACGAATTCAAAGTTATTCAAAACGGGAAACGTCTAGTCAAAATGTCACGAAATGGGAAATAAAATTAAGCTAATTAGTTCCGAGATAATTCTTAGACACGTTTCAAAATGGGTAACGTGCATAATAATAATACATTTCAAGGAATTCAATTCAAGATAATTCTCGTCCAAATGTCCCAAAATCGAATCATGAATTAGTAAAATAACTCACGAATTCAAAGTTATTCAAAACGGGAAACGTCTAGTCAAAATGTCACGAAATGGAAAATAAAATTAAGCGAATTAATTTAGAGATAATCCTTAGACACGTTTCAAAATGGGAAACGTGCATTATAATAATACATTTCAAGGAATTCAATTCAAGATAATTCTCGTCCAAATGTCCCAAAATCGAATAATGAATTAGTTAAATAACTCACGAATCAAAGTTATTCAAAACGGGAAACGTCTAGTCAAAATGTCACGAAATGGGAAATAAAATTAAGCGAATTAATATCGAGATAATTCTTAGACACGTTTCAAAATGGGAAACGTGCATTATAATAATACATTTCAAGGAATTCAATTCAAGATAATTCTCGTCCAAATGTCCCAAAATCGAATCATGAATTAGTAAAATAACTCACGAATTCAAAGTTATTCAAAACGGGAAACGTCTAGTCAAAATTTCACGAAATGGGAAATAAAATTAAGCGAATTAATTCCGAGATAATCCTTAAACACGTTTCAAAATGGGAAAACGTGCATAATAATCATACATTTCAAGTAATTCAATTCAAGATATTTCTCGTCCAAATGTCCCAAAATCGAAACATGAATTAGTAAAATAACTCACGAATCAAAGTTATTCAAAACGGGAAACGTCTAGTCAAAATGTCACGAAATGGGAAATAAAATTAAGCGAATTAATATCGAGCTAATCCTTAAACACGTTTCAAAATGGGAAAACGTGCATAATAATAATACATTTCAAGGAATTCAATTCAAGATAATTCTTGTCTAAATGTCCCAAAATCGAAACATAAATTAGTAAAATAACTCACGAATTCAAAGTTATTCAAAACGGGAAACGTCTAGTCAAAATGTCACGAAATTGGAAATAAAATTAAGCGAATTAATTCCGAGATAATCCTTAGACACGTTTCAAAATGGGGAAACGTGCATAATAATAATACATTTCAAGGAATTCAATTCAAGATAATTCTCGTCCAAATGTCCCAAAATCGAATCATGAATTAGTAAAATAACTCACGAATTCAAAGTTATTCAAAACGGGAAACGTCTAGTCAAAATGTCACGACATGGATTTCGATTTTGGGACATTTAGACGAGAATTATCTTTAATTAAATTCCTGGAAATGTATTATTATAATGCACGTTTCCCATTTTGAAACGTGTCTAAGGATTATCTCTGAATTAATTCGCTTAATTTTATTTTCCATTTCGTGACATTTTGACTAGACGTTTCCCGTTTTGAATAACTTTGAATTCGTGAGTTATTTTACTAATTCATGTTTCGATTTTGGGACATTTGGACGAGAATTATCTTGTATTGAATTCCTTGAAATGTATTATTATTATGCACGTTTCCCCATTTTGAAACGTGTCCAAGAATTATCTCGGAATTAATTCGCCTAATTTTATTTCCCATTTCGTGACATTTTGACTAGACGTTTCCCGTTTTGAATAACTTTGAATTCGTGAGTTATTTTACTAATTCATGATTCGATTTTAAGACATTTGGACGATAATTATCTTGAATTGAATTCCTTGAAATGTATTATTATTATGCACGTTTTCCCATTTCGAAACGTTTCTAAGAATTATCTCGAAATTAATTCGCTTAATTTTATTTCCCATTTCGTGACATTTTGACTAGACGTTTCTCGTTTTGGATAACTTTGAATGCGTGAGTTATTTTACTAATTCATGTTTCGATTGAGAAACATTTGGACGAGAATTATTTTGTATTCAATTCCATGAAATGTATTTTTATATAATAATACATCATGGCTGCAAATCACCTGGTCCTTTTTAAGGCATTGACGGAGCCGTAGCCAACGTCAAGAGGCCCTTTACAATATTAAATTAAATAAAAATATGATTTGTCGATGGAGAGATAAAAAACTATAAAAAGATGGTACATTAATTTATTATGGCTATGAATGTGTGCTGCTTGATGTCTGTTTTCTGGTCTATAGGATGAGGTACGGCACCCGCCAATTATGCCTCATTTCAAAATATTAAGGCAGGTGGTGACTCGCTATACACTGAATGGGCATCCCATAAAGGCGGTCCGTTATGTCGGCGCCGAGGGGCAACATTGGCGTGGATAGCTAAGGGTGTTGAGAGGTGTGCTGCACTTTCACTTAACGCTACTAGCGGCTTTATACCTTTAACACTTCCACCCTGAAGCTTAGATCTTAGCTCTTGCGATTCCCACCACCGGCCGGCCGGTCAAAGCAAGCCGGGGGTCAGAGGGTCTCATTTAGCCCTCACGGGATAGGGGTCCGCGGTGTCGCCACTCACTGTCGGCTCGCCACAAAGCCGCCCCTGCGGGAGTATTATTATTATTATTATGCACGTTTTCCAATTTTGAAACGTGTCTAAGAATTATCTCGAATTTCTCTTTCCCATTTTGTGACATTTTGACTAGATGTTTCTTGTTTTCAATAACATTGAATTCGTGAGTTAGTTTACTAATTCATGTTGCGATTTTGGGACATTTGAGAATTATCTTGTATTGAATTCCTTGAAATGTATTATTATTTTGCTCGTTTTCCCACTTTGAAACTTGTCTGAGAATTGCCTCGGAATTATTTCCCTTATTCTTTTTCCCATTTTGTGACTTTTTGACTAGATGTTGCTCATTTTGAATTTTTTGGAATGTATCATTATTTTGCACTTTGTTTTTCCCATTTCAAGCCATTTTGACTTGAGAATGGAATTGTTTTGAGAATTGGAATTGTTACGAAATATTAATTTCTCTTTTTGAGACAATTTGACTAAGTAGTCGTTCACGAGAAAATGAAACTGAAGATCAAAGGCAGGTAGAACAGCAGACTAGACGACTATAAAGTAACTTTGTCTCTGAATTACGTTTTAAATACACGTAATTGAGAGACGTGTACGTGTACTCTCAATTACGTGTATTTAATAACTGTAAAAGAGTCCAGGCTGTTAGATATATAAGAAATTGCCGACTGAACTAAACACAATTAATACCATAGGTTCAAAAATACACTTAAAGCTGTTTGTTGAATAAATGATATTGTTAGATTAATCCCTAAATTACATTTATAGTAAAATATTGGCGCAAACCACTTGACATCGATTACTTTTTTTTGTTATTTATGTATTTAGAGTAACTGACTGGATATCTAAATGTTCGCGTGCTTGAGTGAATGAATATTAAGATTTAAATTTTGAATTTGTTGAAACAATTCACTACACAGTTTTGTAATGGTTTTTGGAATAAATAAATTAAATTAAATTATTCTACTCTTTCATATTCCCACTTTGAGACATTTTGATTCGAAATGTCTCGTCTTGAACTTTTAGGAATCAATTAGATGCATATTTTAATTTGCCCACTTTTAAACATTTTGACTAAATTGTTCTTGTCTTAGAATATTTCTATCGTCCAGGAATATTATGGTGGTTTGTTTATTTGATCGTCATAATTTGTATTCAGGGGTGGAAGTCTCTACATTGATAGCGATTTGTCTTGTCACCGCAATCGTCTAGTAGAAGAAGATGCAGCTAGACAGTTGTATATTTGCATCTCTTTTCTTGTCGACGATTATCGGTCATAATTCATCGCTATTCATGTATGAGTATTCTGCAGAATCCTGAAGATGAAGGTTACCACGTTCTTACAATATCGTTGACTAGCTGTGCCCGCGACTTCGTCCGCGTGGAATAGTGTCTTTGGGTAACATTAACTAATAAGACACAACGTATCCCAGCTAGTGTTTGACGAATAAATGATTGATTATGATTATGATTACACCGCACCCCACCACGCCATGCTAATCCCCCCTTCTCCCATCCCCTCACTTACCCTCCCTCTTCCCCTCACTCCCACTTCCCCTCCCCCTCCCTTTCCCTTCCCCTAACTTACCCCACCCTCACTCTCCCCCTTACCCTCATTTCCACATCCCCTCCCCCTTCTCTCCCCCTCCACTCCTACTCCCCTCCCCTTCACTCTCACTACCCTCCCCTCACATCCGCCACCCCTCCCCACCACTCCCCCTCTCCTCCCCTTCACTCTCCCTCCACTCCCCTTTTCCCCTCACACACGTTGAATGTCATATTTATTTATATCAAATCAACAACAGCCTGAAAAATAAGTTTCAAGCTTCTAGCTTTAAAATTGACGATACTTCCATACAACTTTTCATCCCCCCTTTCAACCCTTTACAACCCTCTTTTCGCATTAAAAAGTAGTATTTGTCCTTTCTCAGGGTCTAGACTATCTGTGTACCAAATTTCATTTAAATCGGTTTAGTAGAACATTCACATAAACCTTACACATTTCCATACAAACTTTCATCCCCTATTGTTATTTTACACCCTTGAGGGTAAAACTTTTACAAACTTTTCAAAGTTTGTGACATGACATTCATGTCATATTTATTCGATTAAACAGCCTAAAAAATAAGTTTCAAGCTCCTTAGCTTTAAAAATAACGATACTTCTATACAACTTTTCATCCCCCCTTCCAACCCCTTACAACCCTTTTTAGGGTTCCGTACCTCAAAAGGTAAAAAAAAGGAACTCTTATAAGATCACCTCTTCTCCGCCTGTCTGTCTGTCTGTACGTCTGTCTGTCCGTCTGTCTGTCCGTGTGTCACCACTGATTTTCTCAGGAACGGGTGGACCTAGCAAGTTGAAATTTATACCTGATACTGAAGTCTATAGTCCCTATTGGGTGTATAAAAGTCAAGGTCTTGAGTCAACACAATAAATAGATATGGGCAAATTTAGATTTTCGCAAAAACTTATAAGTACCAAAATTTACCTTAATTTTAAACTTTTTTTATTTTTCGGAATTTTTCCATTATTTGTGCTGTAAGATCTTGCTTTTGACCAAAATTGACAATTCTAGGTCAACCGGAAGTACCCTATAGGTTTTGGGCCGAAAATCTATAAGGTACTTCCTGTTGACCTAGAATCATGAAATTTGGTAAGAAGCAAGGTCTTATAGCACAAATAAAGGAAAAATTCAAAAAAATAAAAAAAAGTTGAAAATTAAAGGGTGTCCCCATACATACATAGATTCAGCCAATTAAGATAGGCCTCTGAGTTATATGAGCGCTCATACAATTTAGAGGTCTAGCTTAATTGGTCCTCACCAACGTTGGTACGGAAGCCTCGGTGGGCGAGTGCAACTTGACTTTACCGGTTTTATTTCGAATCAAAAAGTAGCCTATGTCTTTTCTCAGGCTCTAGACTATCTGTGTACCATATTTCATTTAAATCGGTTCAGTGGTTTTGGCGTGAAAGTGAGACAGACAGACAAAGTTACTTTCGCATTTATAGTCGCAACATAGTAAGGATTTAACAGGATACCATATTGATCAAATGATCAAATCTATGAAAGTGACTCTTATAACCACATCAACTAGAAAACATAATAATCTTCAAATGGCTAACCGGATTTTTTGTGAATCAAAGCTGAGAACATGATTAGGTCACTTTTTAAATCATAATCGGTTGTTCCGTTTGGGAGCTGCGATGTCAACGACTGGCAAACATAATCATTTATAGCACAGTTTGACCTAAACCCGCACTTTACGCACGCTTTTCCGTGACTTAAATAGTCGATTATTGCTAACTTCACGCCGTGCAATAATCTTCTATTTGATGGAAAAGCGTAAAGTGCGGGTTTATGTCACACTGACAGCTATAAAATAATATACGATACTCGTGACTTAAGTTGTTGACAAAAAAACAACATCAATAATTTCTCGATTGAGGTTGGTTCATGTCTGCTCCCCTGTCTTCTTAGCCAACATTCGTGTAAGAGACCACTCCATTTGTGAATGTGGGCTGGCTGAAGGGGATCTAGACCACATTTTTTTCAATTGCTCGAAGCTGCGCTACTCTTTATATGATACTCTTCCACCTGAATTACCCCGTCCTACAAACTTTGTTTCCCTATTATCGTTGGTTTCCACTCCTTTTATCTATTCTATATCTAACTTTATTAAAATTAATAAAATAAAATTATAAATCATTCATAATCTAATTAAATTACAGTAATATTATCATATGTATTGTGTATATAGTATATAACTGTGTTGTCTTGTGTTGTCCTTAAATGTTTATTTCCAGATCTCAGACAAATTCAACCGATCAAAACCAGCATACCGGGCATTCTTATACGCTTGTTGTCTACTCTATCCACGCGACATTGGCAAAATCGCGGCAACACTGCAAAAGCCAAAAAATAAGAAGTTTAAGTTGACTTAAGTTGTCTATAATTGTAGACTACTTAAGTTACACGTATCGTAATATACCTACGAGTACTAATATAGAATAGGTACACACTTCACTTTATAACATTTCTTTTTGAGTCTAGAGGCTAAATAGATGAAGTATATTTGCATGACTGTCATAATGATTACGTCTTCAACAAAAGTAGGTGCCGTCCGAGTCGACCTTTGTCGATACCTCAGCGGCGGCGGGTCAGCCGGACCTCGCAATATTTTGTTACTTTATTCAATTTTAATTCGAAAGTTCAAGCTTTATGGTAAAAGGAAGATATTTCCGTAATAGGTACCTACATATTTTTGGTATTGTTTTAGTAGACTAATTTTTGTCACGTTTTAACTTGATTTGGCTGTAAATAAACACTAGGTACATTTTTTATGCATTTCTGTGTGTTCCCAAATAACTACCTATAATACGCAAAAGGAACGTAATGATTTTCGAGTGTATAATAAATATATATGCAATTATCAATGTTTGTACGTGATTGACCCCCTGTAACTGAAACGGCTGAATTGAGTTTTATTTGCAAGGTGTCGTTAGGTTAACCTTTGTACCCTATCGGTAGGTAGGTGGTACGAACTTTACTAATAACCGAAGACAGTAGATAGTCTACCTACTTATCACTCTTTTAGCACCTCCCAGAGATAATGTGTAGGATTAAATAAGGGGACGATAGTAGGTGATATTGACCCTCGTAGGCTTCCTCCATAACCCGTTCCTAAATATGAATTAAAACATGTCTGCTGCTAGGCTATTCTGTAAGCTATCTCGACAGCGGAATCCGCGGTGAGTTTTGAATTTCGTACTACGAAATTCAACCGTATTACGAACGTGATACGATTGAATTTCGTAGTACGAAATTCGAATCTCACCGCGGATTCCGCTGTCGAGATAGCTTACAGAATAGCCTAGCTGATCTTGCATGTTTATCAAAAGGCGAGGATGCTCTGCTACGGGTCAAACTTGTTCTAAAACCTCTTATTTAGGGTTCCATACCGTAAAGGGAAATAAATTATAAGTACAAAATATTTTTAAAAACAAGCTTTTATCTAGGACAATGAACTAAAATGTTAAAAATAAATTCTAGTAAGTATTTGGCGTGTAAGTACTTACCTATATTCTTAAAAGCTTGAATAATACCCGTTTTTCAGGCTAGGTAATTACTATACTTCAGTGCCTCAAGCTTTTAAAAATATAGGTAAGTAAGTACCTACAAGCCAAATACTTACTAGAATTTATTTTTAACATTTTAGTTCATTGTCCTAGATAAAAGCTTGTTTTTAAAAATATGTTTTACTTATAATTTATTTTGAACTTTTTGTAGGTAGGTATAGATACCGACTACCTACCTACTACCTAAGTATTTAAGAGAAGGCATGATTTTTTAAAATACTTCACGGGATATTTGATGTGATTATGATGGGATAAAGTGCTCTTCAAGGAAAATCAATCGACTCGGTGGGGCTATGTTGCTTGTTAACAGAGATGCCATGGCCACCTTACGTAAAGTGCTCCTCAAAACTAATCATTTGAGCCCAAATTCACTGGGGTTACGTTATTTTATCACAGACATGCCGTGGCCACCTTCCAGCTTCATCACCAGTCACTAAATATCATCTAGGTGTAAAGTTCTCTTCAAGACGAATCAATCGAGCCCAAACTCGGTAGAGTTACGTTGATTTGTCACAGAGATGCCGTGGCCATCTTCCAGCTTCATCACCAGACCCTGGATATTATCTTGGTGTAAAGTTCTCTTCAAGGCGA
Source organism: Cabera pusaria (assembly GCA_954871355.1). NCBI lineage: Eukaryota > Metazoa > Arthropoda > Insecta > Lepidoptera > Geometridae > Cabera > Cabera pusaria. The sequence continues at coordinate 962,238 of OX940885.1, read as the reverse complement.
ATCAATCGAGCCCAAACTCGGTAGAGTTACGTTGATTTATCACAAAGATGCCGTGGCCACCTTCCAGCTTCATCATCAGACCCTGGATATCATCTAGGTGAAAAGTTCTCTTCAAGACGAATCAATCGAGCCCAAACTCGGTGGGGTTATGTTGTTATATCACAGAGATGCCGTGGCTACCTTCCGTCTCCATCATCAGACCAGCTCCATGGTACCATATTATTGTATTGTCACCGAAGATACACAAGTACACCAAATTTGAGTCCAATGGGACATCGGGAAGTGGCTTTTTAGCTTCCAAGATTCCACCCGAAAATACATAGTTACATACATACATACATTGCAAGTTAAATAAAAGCTTGTAAAAAAGGAACCCTTATAGGATCACTTGGTTCTCCGTCTGTCCAGACCCTTTATCTCCGGAATGCGTAGAGGTATCAAGTTGAAATGTATACTAAATACTTGAGTCTACATAGGTACCTATGTTTGTACCCATGTACTTTACACTGTTACTGCAATAAAGAACAGTCTATTCTATTGTTACGTCTGCAAACCTGTAAGTCAAAAGATATGACCGTTTATGTCGCATATTTTGCGATTTCAGAAGGGAATCAAAACCTATAGAGAAGTACTTCCCGTTGACTTACAATCATGAAATTTGGCAAGAAGCAAGATCTTGATCCACTTATACCTTTAAGAATAAATCTGAAATCTGTAAATATTATGTAGTTTTCTTATAACAGAAAAAGGTGAAATTTGAAACTTATTATTTCCGGTTGGTAGGAACAAAACATTTTGTATGAGTCAAACTGCAAAGTGTAGTGCCTAATTACCTAGCCTGTAAAACGGGTAGTGCTTCAAGCTTTTAAAAATATAGGTAAGTACCTGGGTACACGCCAAATACTTAGTTACTATAGAACTTATTTTTAACATTTTAGTTCATTGTCCCAGATAAAAGCTTGATTTTAAAAATATAAGTATTTTACTTTTCACATATTCCGTCGATAAATGGAACCCATAGACGACACTATCAATATGACGATGATAAGATCACTTTCTTGTCCGTCTGTCTGTCTGTCCGTGTGTCACCACCGATTTTCTAAGGAACGGGTGGACCTGACAAGTTGAAATTTATACCAGATACTGAAGTCTATAGTCCCTATTTATATAGGTAGGTACTTCCCGGTAGGTAAATTTGGCACGAAGCAAGGTCTTGCAGTACAATTATAAAGGAAAAAAATTAAAAAATATAAAAGGTTTGAAAATTAAAGGGTGTCCCCATACATAGATAGTTTAAGCCCATGAAGATAGGCCTCGGAGTTATCGACGTCCAAACCAAATAAAGCAGTATTATGAAAATCGAAATTTTACAGGATAACCAAAAAACAGAAAAAAATGTTTCACCACTCGTGCAAACACCCAATTTTAACAAATGTTATCACATTAAGCGTATAATGTTATCACATTAAGCGTATTATTTTTCACGTCTAACGAGATATCGTTAATCGAAAAAATAATACGCTTCTAAATAAAATAACTCGCCATCACGACAAACTCTCAGATTCTAGATTAAGAAAGAAAAACTATATATTACTAGTCTATTCGCTTAGGACCGTACTTCGTTTTTTTTCTGCGTAATTGTTTACGTCTTTATTCGTCTCAAAACCTCATGAGAGATTTTGTGTAACAAATACATACTTTTTAAAGGATTTATTACGTGTAAAGGCTCTGCGTACTAAACCATTACGCCATTATTCACCTACAGATTACATAGCATACTTTCAGTAAATTTGTGTTACCTGCCTTTTTAAAAATCAAAATGACCACCATTTCAAATGCAAAGAACTCGTGTAACTTTTTGTTTAATTATCATAAATCAGTAAAACAATGTGTTAGAAAGTTTAAACTTTTATTTCCTTAATCATTAATCAACAATTTACTAATATTTTATAAAAAAAACAGGACATTTCTATCATAATTTAGCAGAAAAAAAATATTTTTACTTAAAATCTTCCCAATTTAGAATTATTTAGGTTATTCATGATTTTCACATGTGAGAGCAACAAAAATACTTTCATAGACTAAATACTTTCAATATTTTAATGTTCAAAAACTTAAATACCTACCATAAACTACGTATATGTATGCCATTAACAAAAAACACCACGGTACCTTCTACCCTCTGAGTATGGGCTTCTGTCTGTCAAGCCGTATAAATAGGCAATTCTGAATCAAATAGGAACTAATTGTTTATATATATTTTATAATTATAATAAGCAGAAAGAGCTTTCTTTCTAACTTTTTTCTTCTTTATAACATTTTATTAAAATACTTACTTACATAGTTACAACATCTGGTGAATTTATTTTTGTCGATGCCATTTAATACCAATAATAATGGCCTACGTGGCCTACCTATTCGTATAAACACTGTGAATAACATAGTTTTGTCAATTAGATCAACACTCGCACTATGAATAGACATATTTTTTTTGTTAGTACCTAGCTTAGTTTAATTTGTAGTAAGTAAGCTGCTGTGACATGTACCTATTAGTTTTAAAAATATGAAAATTTCGCTGATTATTGCCACCTACGGGAAAGTCATTGTTACCTTCCCGCGTCCGCAAGCTTAGACCTTAAATTACCCCACACGTAATCCCTGGGTGGTGCTACATGGGTGACATTTATTGGAAGGGTTCGGCTGTGGCTCTACCACTCACCAGTAAAAAGACATATCGCTTATTCGTTCGCCAAGTTCAAGTATTTCAAACCGATTATCTATAGTCTGTGATGTTCTTTGTGCGTGGTACTCGTAGAGGGAAAATTTGGTACTTTACGGGTACCCCACCCGTCTATGTATTTAGCCAAAAGCCCCTAAATAAAAGTTGAATTTAAAAAAAAGTAGGTACATCACTGTAGTAGATTATAACGGAAAAATATACTAACCTTCATCGACGTAAGCTGTCAAATATATTAATATAATACATACATACACACAATCACGCCTTTTTCCCGTTGGGGTAGGCAGAGACTACTTCTTTCCACATACTACGATCCTGACATACCTCTTTCGCTTCTTCCACTTTCATGAGCGCCTTCATACATGCTTGCCGGTTATAGGTACTTCTGACTTGGCCTTTCTTTAAAACGTCTCCGATCTGGTCGTGATACGTTCGCCTAGGTCGGCCTCTACCGGCTGGCCCATTCACACTCGTCGCATAAATCTGTTTCGTCAGTCTTACTTCATCCATCCTCTCTAGATGTCCAAAACATCTAAGCATCCCTTTCTCTATCTTTGTCACCACATCTTCTACCACACCACAACATTCCCTTATCATGCTGTTCTTCATCTTATCCATCAGTCACTCCAATCATACTTCTCAAACTTATCATTTCTACAGCATTAATTTTACTTTCACGCTTCTTCTGCCATACCCAGCATTCACTACCATAGATGAGTGCAATGCCCCACTCACTTGGTTTCTTGCCACAACTCTTCGCGCAATATCACTTTCACACTTACCATCTCTCGTAAAACAGCACTGGCGATGCAACACATCCCTAACACCTTTTTCGATGTTAAACCAGTCCGTGTACGCTCCGTTTATTCTGACACAAGCACTGGAACCCTCATAAACTGCCGCCCACCCCATACATAGACAATGTCGACCACAATTCACTCCTCAGTCATAGGCCTTCTTTTCCAAGTCTAAGAATAATAATAAATCCTATAATAGACCAGGATAGTTAATGTTCTATGCTGCCAATCCACTGAAAATGCATAAATACTATTTCAATGACTTCACTTCATTAAAAAATATATCATATCTCATAAACTATCCAAAATGGCAGAACATACATGGGGGTTTAATAGATGCGCAGTGAGGTCCTCTACCACCCTACTTCGTTGGATTCATCGCTGCTGAATCACCCTGTATACAAGCCAGCCCGACAACGTAAGGTTATGACGGCAGATTTTCGCCTTGATGGTGGAATTTTTCGTAGCGTGCCAGGCGGACTTTATTAGCAGTAAATTATATTTATGTAGATATATATAAAAAATTAAAGGATTAAAAAGGAATAAATAAAACCAATAAGTAAATGTTTCAATGTCATCTATGTACAATGCGTTAGCAAACGTGCTACTGAAATATTAACAAACAAATCCGTGTCCTTCGTCAAATTTTCGAGTAAAAAAATAACTACCTAAAGTAGACAATCGCACAAAATATATCACAATTCTTATTTCTTACTGATAAATTAACTAAACATATGTACAAATTTGGTTATCAAATAAAAATAAAACGCATTCCCTGAGCGTGTTTCTATATGTTATATAGACATATACTTTTCATATATATAGACAGAGATACAATATAAATTGTCCTAGATATTTATTATTACATTGTTCAGAGTTATTAAAATTAAAATATTGATTATAATAATATTAAACAAATAATTTTTGACTTGGTGATCAGATTATGCAGATTAGAGCGTATATTGCGGAGCATCGATCCAATATTGACTCTTTACATTAAATTACATTTTGTATTATACCTTTCCGTACCTCACAGAACATTGAAAAAAATAAGCTATTTTATGCCCACGAAAGAATTACGGTTCAAGACAGCAAACCAAGCATTTTTTGTACAATAAACGGATTGATTTTAAGCATTAGCTTCGGTAACAAAGGCTATAATAATTTAAAATGATTTAACATACATTGCTGCTTAAACACATACCTTTTACAAAAGTTTTTTGAACGATTTGTTTTTGTTCTGCTACTGAGGTGATGTAAATATTGTAAAGAGTCATATTGGACCGACAGTATATTTAAACCTACATCACGACACATACATATAAGTTTGCGTAGCCATACCGCACGCTACGAGAACGTTATATTGAACACATTACAAACCTACGTATTAGCCTTATCATAGGTACATAGGCTTTAACAAATACCTTAAGATTAAATATTACATCTTTATTAGTATAGTAATTTAAAAATATGATCACCTTATAATGCGTTAATACAGACATATTAAGGTTTAGCGCTCATTGACTACGATATACGCAGATTTGGCCGGCGTTTTAAATATCACATTTCAAACTTGAGAATGATCATTATTGTTATATACCGGCTGTAATTCACGTACCTTAGTCACTGGTGAACATCGCGATCTCACCGCGTGACCTCACTCCCGAGGAAGAGCGACTGACTCGCTCGAAACCTAGCTCGAGAAAATTCGACTAAAGGTACGTGAATTACAGCCGGTGTATAACAATAATAATGTTACAAATTCACGATAATTTTAAAATTGAGAATGATCGGCGATGGCAAAAGATAAAATGTATATAAGTAGACGTAATTTTTGATCAATTTCAGTAGACAATCTTAAATATTACACATCGACTTTTAGCTAAAGATTTACAGTAACTTTAGGCTTTGACACTCAATTATGTAACATTCGCATTTTATTAGCAGTCGATTGTTTTACAGAAGCTGCCTCTAAAAATCGAAGCGTTAAAACAATGCAGTGAACATTATGAAGGTACTTCTTTTCTAAGCCTCGGATGTGTAATATTTACGACCTAACATGCGATTCATGACTTCCAACGTTATGTCATGAATGTCAAGTGTTAATGTCAAATGCGCAAACGCCTTGATTCCGTTTATGAGCTTAGCGTGCTATCTTGACATTCTCGAATGACCCGAGCCAAGCCACTGCGGAAGATCGAATGCCAATCAACGTTAAAATCCATAATGCGTGATAAACATTTGCAACTTTTAATTTCCATCAAAACATATCTTACGAATGATTGTTACTTTTAACCGACTTCAAAAAAAGGAGGAGGTTTCTCAATTCGACCGTATATATATATATATATATATATATATATATATATATATATATATATATATATATATATATATATTTTATGTTTGTTCGCGGATAACTTCGTCGTTTATGAACCGATTTTGATTATTCTTTTTTTGTTCGAAAGGAGATATCCCAAGTGTGGTACCATGGTAATTCAAAATTGGTACTGAAAATGAATAGCGCGGCATTGAAGTCGGTTCTTTTTTAGTTTTTAAACGATATTATAATGTTAGGTTCCCTTTTCACACGGTAGTTTTTTTCGAAAGTGCGATCTCCATTTGTATCGCTATATGAGGCTTTTTTGAGCCCTATGTTTAAAAGCGCAATTATCCGGGTTCAAATTCTGAACAAATGGTAATGCAAGCCATTTGTCCATTCAATCATTAAATACCAGAATGGTAAACTTGTAAATTAGTAAATATGCGCGTCCAAAATTAGTACAATTTTGTAATTAAAGTATGTATTGCGAGCATCAACATATAATATAATACATCGCAGTTTTATTAACTATATTTTAAGATAAGAAAACCGTGTGGGAAAGGACAGCTTTTGTAACTTTTTACAATTTTATCTAGTTGTATCTAGTTCAGCAGTTGACGTATTAATATTACATTACAAGGTAGCATTTTACATGTATGTTTGTAAGCGATACGATAATTACGATGGCAAAATAATTAATAAGAGATCCACAAGTTGTACATTCCTTACAGACCACGATCGTTACATATTCCTTCATTTTCTTATTAATGTAATTTAACAAAAAAAAAATACACGCGATATATAAAACCATTTACATTAAATATAAATATTATTCAAACATGCAGAATAAACTTTTATAAAAATATTATAAAAAATCTATTAGGTAATTTACGAAAATTCTTAAACATTGTGAACATTAATTGCGTATTTATGAGCACTGTCTACGAATTACCTATTAGCATTTTTATTTATTAGAAAAATATCAATGTGACGAAATATTCACAATAAGCTAAATATGATTGGTCTATTCTGACGATGCGCTAACAAAACAAAATCAAATATGTCGTCTCTTTCATATGTGAGAGGTGAAACAAGGATAACGCTTTGAGAGCTGTCATAATAATATAGCCGGCACGACAGAATAAACATCAGTATGTACAGTGCCACAAGTATAACTTGGCGGTGGTGGTTTTTGGAACTAATTCTTTTAATTGAAACTGTGAGTTTGACGTTTGAGAGATTACCGCGACATTATTGTTGATAAATCTGCTACATTAAAATAGTTCAATAATGCCAAAAGTAATTAAAAGTGGTTTAAGAGAAACTGTTATCAAAGTACAAAGTAAAAGCACAGTGGCGCACAGGCACGCCAAGTTATACTTGCCAGACTGTACCATAATATTGCGGATTATAGAGACTACGTAACTAGATCTAAATGGTGCAATATGCTTCTTAGACTTAATTGTAATATATATATATCAACACGTGCAAGTATATAGGCGATAATCTGTTTTTTATTTAGAAGGCTAATGCCCATTTGCACTAAACTTAAGAATCGCCTTAGCTTGTCAAAATATTACAAAATAAACAACTACGGCTACCAAAATCTCAAAATATAGATAAATATAGGATCATTAGCCTATCTGCAAGATATATTTTGAGATTTTGTTTCCCGATGTTGCTTTATTTGAGATATTTTAAAATTTTAGGCGATTCTTAAGTTTAGTGCAAACGGGCATTAGTTACTTTACTAAGTTCATATTGCTTGTGTTATATTTATACCTCGGGTAGTATATTTATTAGGAGTGCCATGGTGGAAATGAAAAATAGTATTTATCTACTTAGTTATTATATCATATTTAATTAAATAAGGCGATGGCGTGACTCATCGATCGTTTCAACATTCAAGACTGCCAGGATTTCAAGACAAAGTAAGAATTACAGAAATACATTTCTGAACTGGCCAAGATTTGGCACCATTTATTGCACTATATTGAATAACAACCTATTATTTTGTTAAAAAAAGTGGCTATGTATTTACACAGTTATAATATTTTTTCTTTTTTAATAATGCTTATTAGCAATGGGGGTTTGCACATTACTAGTAGTCTTCACGTTAATAGTGCAATGGGTGGGGATCGAACTCACGACCTCTCGTTCGCCAGGCCGACGCCTTAGACATTGGGCTGTTGCCGGTTATAATGGCTGGTGCAAGTCTATTTCACCCATTTTACGATAAAAATAGTTTTTTTTATCATTCTCAAAGTGTATTTACCTTATTTCACCGTAGTATTTTACTTGTGTACTCGTTGTTTATATCATATTCTATCTTTGATAGAAAGCCAGCGTACGGCTTGCATATTAAAAAAGATCGTTAATTTTATTGTTATCATTTATATAAGGAAGACGTCTACTTAAACTTAACCCGAGGTATTCATATCTATGATAATATATATTGTTATGCTTTTTATATATTATTATTATATATAGGTTTATATATATATAATTTTGTACCTAGATGCTTCTGAGACGCTATTGATGGCTTCGTTATTAATTCATAAGAAGTTCATAGGTTTTTGATATATGCAGTAGAATCCCCTATAAAAATTTAATTTTAATTATTGTATATATTAAAATTGAATTTTTACTACTTAATTTTGTATTTGGTAACTTAATGTTTATTTTATTACCGCTTTCAGCTATATTACAACGTTTCCCATTTGCCGGGTCGCGACCCCGTACCGGGCCATCAAAATAAAATGCCGGGTCGCAACATTTCCGCCTACTCTAAAAAATAAGCAGCAGCTCCATACTTCGCACTAAAATATAGTGTCTAAATAGACGATACCAAAATATGTAGTATTAATAAATGTGTTATTATTTTACCTAATGGAACCAGCTTGAGTTTAAAAGTATTAAGTGGGTCACGAAGGGGCAGTGTGCAAATCACCGGGCCATGACAGAACAACGTTTGGGAACCTCTGAGCTATAAAAGTTGCTCACTGTACGACATTTTATATATAGTTTAATACTAGTTTAGGTTATAACTGTTTAATAATTAATTCCACTTTATTGCCATCAAATGACGGCAATAAAGTGGAATGAAAATTGTATTGACCGCGCAATTTTACCTTTTTTGACATTTGGATATGAATAGACTTCAGAAAGTAACATTTTATTACCTAATGAAAACCTATTTAAATTGAAGAATGATCCATTGGTCTTCAGAGTTCAAATATAATTAGTTTAGTTTACTGCATTATATCAAAAATCTAAGGCAGAACTCGGGCTTAGCTAAAGCCTATATATGTCCGTGTTAACAAAATTATATTATTTAGATTATTTTATGTATTTTATATTATCTTTTACTTCTCGCACAGCCTTAATCGCAATTATGAACCTAAATGAAAGGAACCGAGATGGGAGTGTGTCCTTGTCTAACAATCTGCGAGTGCTTACAAATGTACTATACTATATGTATAGTATATATTTATATGTGGTCCATACAAAATAAAGGGACAACTCCGTTTAAGGTCTGTCTCTAACGGGCCGGAGTGTACCGTCGTGTTTAATATAGTAAAACGTCGTTGACTATTAGCCGAAGCCATTCTGAGCTGTGATTGGTTAAGTTTTAACTGAGCCTAGGCTAATAAAGAAGCCATTTTCGACATCGGCCTTAGAACACAACAATAATTCTTAATCTAAATAATAAATTAATTTATTGCATACACAAAAATACCAATCAATGTATAAATTGAAAATTGTACGCGATTATATATATAAAAATAATTGTTATATATTTTTTATATTTAAACTATATTGAAATACGGGACTTATCGCGCTAAAAACATAATTTTATTTACCTCGACGTTTCGATCAAGATGCATTGACCGTGGTCACGAGAAGACTTCAGTCAGTCAGTCTTCTCGTGACCACGGTCAATGCAACTTGATCGAAACGTCGAGGTAAATAAAATTATGTTTTTAGCGCGATAAGTCCCGTATTTCAATATAATTATGTGTGTAAATCGCGAAAGTTTAAAATTTACTATATTTAAACTGCCAATAAGCATTTAATTATTTATACATATTGTGTAGAGGAAAGATATATATATTGTAGGGTTTTTAAAATAAAAAGTGTCTAGCAAAATGCAGTAAATATTTAATTATTAGTAAAAACGAGTCAGCTCTATTTTATGTCTAGTTACTGTCTCGTTTTTATGCGTGGTAATTCCAGTCACCTGGAACTCGACAAACCATCTGTTTATACTAATCACTAACTGACCTTAGTACGAGTTTTCATTGTAAACGCTTTTGACAGATCTTACTTAGTTTGAATTATTCTGGCTCCTTGATTGGTCTAAATTTAGTGAAGTGTAGTAACCACTAGAGGCGCTGTACTGTGCCCCGAGTATGAGTTTTTATCGTTAATGCGTTTGACAGATCTCACATAGTTTTCGACTTATTCTGGCTCCCTGATTGGTCTAAATTTAGTGAAGTGTAGTAACCACTAGAGGCGCTGTACTGTGCCCCGAGTATGAGTTTTTATCGTTAATGCGTTTGACAGATCTCACATAGTTTTCGACTTATTCTGGCTCCCTGATTGGTCTAAATTTAGTGAAGTGTAGTAACCACTAGAGGCGCTGTACTGTGCCCCGAGTATGAGTTTTTATCGTTAATGCGTTTGACAGATCTCACATAGTTTTCGACTTATTCTGGCTCCCTGATTGGTCTAAATTTAGTGAAGTGTAGTAACCACTAGAGGCGCTGTACTGTGCCCCGAGTATGAGTTTTTATCGTTAATGCGTTTGACAGATCTCACATAGTTTTCGACTTATTCTGGCTCCCTGATTGGTCTAAATTTAGTGAAGTGTAGTAACCACTAGAGGCGCTGTACTGTGCCCCGAGTATGAGTTTTTATCGTTAATGCGTTTGACAGATCTCACATAGTTTTCGACTTATTCTGGCTCCCTGATTGGTCTAAATTTAGTGAAGTGTAGTAACCACTAGAGGCGCTGTACTGTGCCCCGAGTATGAGTTTTTATCGTTAATGCGTTTGACAGATCTCACATAGTTTTCGACTTATTCTGGCTCCCTGATTGGTCTAAATTTAGTTAAGTGTAGTAACCACTAGAGGCGCTGTAATGTTTTTCATACAAAATTTTCTCGATATACGATATCGAATTTGGTATGAAATCTCGTACTAAGGGTACTGTTTTCATACAAAATTTGTTCGATATACGATATCGAGTTTGGTATGAAAACTAAGTACTCTGGCACTAAGGGTACAGTTTAACGTTTGTGAGTTAAAGGGCAAATTTATTGCGGTCGCCGGATTTCGTTATTAAATGCGCGTCATTTAGCTTGAACCAATTTAAGTAATTACTTATTTAAATAATATAATTGATTCTCAGCGTTTAATAATAGTGAATAATTCTTATTGTCGGTTAATTTTCAGTCTCGAAACGATTGCCAACATTTTCATGTAAATATTGTATGACTAGCGACCTTATTGCGGCAAAAACAGAGTTAACCAGTGTTACAAAAGTCGTAATCAATTTAAAAAAAAATCTTTTATTTTCTTGCTAGTCTTGGTTAGGGATGCAGAGACTGGAACCTCCTGATGATGCGTGCTGTGTCAAGTAATACCGCCAAATATATCTGGTCCTTGATCCAGCTGTCTAACGAGAGTCTCTTCAGATGATATTCAAGACTCTTCGCTATTTCGCAGAAACGAATATCGAGACAATGATAGTCGAGTCCACATCTCACATGGCGGTAACCTCGTGAGCCTTCATGAGGATCTCGTCATGCGGGATGGTGGTGAGTGCCGATTCTTGTGTTGCGCGAACAGATTTTGACAGCACTGTAACTCTTGTCTCTATTTAATTCGAGAGGTGAGACAGGGAAAGCACTATTTATAGTGCTGTCAGATTTATTTAAACTACCGAACGGGTTCCATTGTTGTTTAACTTTGAATATTAAATTGTGATGTATTTATTACTTCTCGAGCGGTCAACAAGACTATAAAAACAATCACACTGGTTCAAGTCATTTGATCCGGTCCTATTTAAAATAACCGATAGTACGAGCGTATTTCAGAGAACGTTAATGTGCTTATTAACATTTAATTGATTACTAACATTTTAGGGGCAACTTTTGGAAATCGTAACAATTTTTTTTTGTTCTTAGAATTTTAAGGCCACTATATTTCAGCGCAGTAGGTATATAGCGTTACCTCCGTCCCCGTGACGGATATTTCGATCGCGTAGCGGGGAACTGTCAGCCAGCTAGCAAAAGTGACACAGGTCCTACCTCAAAGACGCCTCGCGGGCTACTGAAATGAGGCGCGCCAACCGCTTTGTTATATAATATTGAGTTTAAAAAAAGGATATTGAAGAAAACACTATCCATTCAATTTGCTTTTAAACTTCTTTTTCTATTTTTGGCATACTTTTTGTGAGTCAGTTTAATTTACTTAAGTAATACCAAAAAAAAACGATTAAAATTTCTTTGTTTTCGTAATTGTTTATGATCGAATGAAATCGTAAATATCGGGGTTTGAACCATTAAATTATCAAGAATGTTTCTTGAATTATATTATATTTTTATTTTTGATCAAAACAAATAATATTTCATTGTCTGCTGTTGAATCAAAGACTTGTCGATTTTGAATATTTAAGCCTTAACAATAGTGCTTCACTGTGCGAGTGACCAATGTACATTGGTAAAATTAAAAAAACGCTGCGTACGTACGTTATTTGATATTTCTTGTATAGTGTAACGTGGTGAACAGCCCCTAAGCTTAGGTGAGAAATATCAATTTGAACTATTGATTCAATTAACGGGCATCATTGTTTGGGTTACATTTAATAGAATAATACTGCTAACCTAAAACAACATGTTTTTTCTGTACTTTATATTGGTTTAGATATATCATAGTGTGCGTAAATAAATTTCAGGCGATTTTTTTTACAATTTTCATAATTCTATTACCGAGAACGATAACCATTGGTTTGAAGAGAATTTTACGCATATTCTTTGCAATTGCAAGTATTTTCGCGGGTGAAGACAGACTTAGCTCACTTTATTGGTATCGATCCTTCCTGATGACAAAAAGATTTTGAATGTTAATCTATTTAAGAAAAAGCTTCGAAATTCCTTAAATAAAAAATGTTATTACATAATATCTGACTGACTTCCTGACTGATCAGAAATTATTTCTAAATTGCTAATAAAATGATATTATAAAGATAATATTAAACCTAGACATACTATTTCAAATTGTTTTCCTAATTTTTACTGATTTTTTAACTGCTTTTTGACTATTTTGTAATGTGTAATGGTTTATTTTTTCGGTATTTTGAATGTATCACAATGTACCTATGTCAGTTGAAAAAGATAACTTTGTCATTTACAATAACTATTTGTACGCCATTGCTGGTAAAACATGTAAGGTCTTCATTAACTTCCTACCATATTGCATGCATTCTCTAATTATATGCATACCCATGTTTTATGCAAATAAATGATCTTTATCTTTATCGATTGCTTATAAATCGTTTACGGATCTACCCAATATGAACTTATTTTAATCTAGAGGTCTTCAATTCCAGGGTGAACAGGTAACTTTTAGGTAAGCGTGTTACATCGTCGATCGCATCGTCACTTAACATCAGGTGAGATAGTGGTCAAACGCTTACCATACCATACGACATAAAGAAAATCTTTCAAAAAATATTCATTAAGTTTTCACTAGCAAGTAATTTAGTCTTATTTCAAATACAATCTACATTGTAATATCAAAATAATCTCTTACAATAGTAAGAACAGTTGAATACAAGTGTATAATATACATATCGAAACAAAGACTATCTCACAACGAGATAGGTACAGTGCCACAAGTATAACTTGGCGGTGGTGGTTTTTGGAACTAATTCCGCTCTCTTGAAACTGTGAGTTTGACGTTTGAGAGATTACCGCGACATTATTGTTGACAAATCTGCTACATTAAAATAGTTCAATAATGCCAAAAGTAATTAAAAGTGGTTTAAGAGAAACTGTTACCAAAGTACAAAGTAAAAGCACAGTGGCGCACAGCCGCGCCAAGTTATACTTGCGCCACTGTAATAATTGGCAATATATTTTTAAATTCTTTTTTGAATATAAACAAGTAATAACGAAGCAGATAAATTACACAGCGAGACATCCTATTGGTTATTGACATGTTTCATATATATCCCCCTCTCTCTTTCTTCGCTTTATTCGTGTTTCATTTATTTCGCTAAGTCGGTGGCCTTTAATTTACGAAATCTTGAGTATAGCTTGTTTAACAATTGATTTTTATTACGGCGCACTGTTTGCTATTTATACCGTCATTGTAAAGTGTATCTACAGGGTACCAGCTAAAGCCCATATTTGACTGCTCATTTTGTGCTGTGCACTAACCTCTAAAAGGGCCTATATGACCTTAAGACTCCTCTAGCCTGTCCTGTGTTGTTCTCTCTTCGGTAATTCGAAAACAATGCTTACAAGTTCGTGGTGAAAGAACCCAGGGCTTCCACATGTTACATATTTTATAAAAAATAGTAAATTTGTGGGATAGGGTAGAGTTAGTATGTACTTTGAATGTTCGATACCTGCTAGATTGATGGCTGTGATTCCAGTACAAGTTTTTGCTCCATTTACTAGTGGATTTGTATGGAAATCGTACCACCGTAACACATTTTGTTAATCTGTTACTAACAAATAATCCTAGGGTGGAAGTCTCTACATTGGTAGCGATGCGTCCTGTCATCGCAAACGTCTGCTAGAAAGAGATGCAGCTAGACAGTTGTTATCTGCATCTCGTTTCGTATCGACGATTATCGCTCGCAATTCATCGCTATGCATGTAGAGACTACCGGCCCTGGACTCTTTGCTCTATCATATTTTTTTTACCATTTTTTTTTCATCATAACATTACTTACTCTAAAAAGCAAGCGATATAAAAACGGTGTATAGACATTTCAATTTACAGTATAAAAATATATATTAATACAGTACGTTTGTACATTACTATATAAATTATTATTGCTTTAAAGAAGAAAGTGCGAGTAATTAGTTTTTTTATAATTTTAAATATTCTTATGTAAATGTAGACTTTAAATCTAGCGATATATGGACTATTTTCGAAAGTTAAGGTTATTTAAATATATCTATAGAGGTTACATAATATAAGGTTACTTAAATGTAGATCACTAACGTGTTTTTTTACTGTAGTGTACTTGTTTTTTGTAAAAAATGTCGTTGTATTTCACATCCTTTGAACCAATGAATTGGCAAGTTTTTGTCAATAATTTAGTACTGATTCTTATAATATGTATACACACCTACCTAAACTTTGTTGTCTATTCGACATTACATTACATACATTACGTCAAAGTATATTATTTATGAATATTAGATAAAGTCGTATATTAATTTAAATGTGCGCGCATTGCGGTGTCCACATAAATATATTTTTTGAAATTTTTAATGTAAATATTGAAATCAAATTACAAAATAATTTTGGAAATTTTAATTTGTTTTTGATTAGGTATGCCACTTTTTCATGCCACGATTTATTCGTAATTGATTTGAAAGTATTTCGATTTTTTTAATGATATCGACATGTTAATTTTTTAATTGATAATGTTAAATAAATCACGAGCGCAATTAAATGTAAATGATGTTATAAACGGTGACCAATGTTGGTAATGGTGACCTGGATTTATATGAGGTCATCAATGTCCTTAGGTAAATGTCAAAAGTTAATTATTGTTGATAAATGTCAAGGTAAAATGTCAGTGTTGTTAAATTACATAAATGTTCTATCATGTGACCAATTATGGTAAAATTCATCACTCACCAATATTTGTGAATTTTATTTAATCACAAATATTTTAAAAAAAATACCACTATAGTGATAAAGTTACGGGTAAAAGGTCACCTATGTTCTAAAAGAGCTCACTTGATTGTCACAAAAAGTCAATGATACCACAAAAGGTAGCAATGTGACAAAAGGTCAATAATATTAGATACTCATTGATTACACAAAAAATCAAGGATGTTGGAAGACCTCACTGATGTTACAAAAAGACACTAATGTTACAAATGTGCTTTGATGTTATTAAACTTATTAGATGTTACAAAAGCTGACCAATGTCACAGAAGGTCACCGATGTTACAAAAGGTCACCCATGTTACAAAAGGTCACCCATGTTACAAAAGGTTACCCATGTTACAAAATGTCACCCATGTTACAAAAGGTCACCCATGTTTCAAAAGCTCACCGATGCCGACAAAGTAGTGCTATGGTCTAAGTTGGCCGTTATACCCATACGATTGGGGCGGCCCGTTTCCATCGCTAGGGCCTTAGCAATAGAGGCGTGTCTTCTCCGCTTGCCCATCGAGTCTCGGCACGATTCCGAGAGCTGCAATTGTTTGTGCAACATGCAGATGTATTTGCACCGCCCTGGAAATAAAAAATAAATCAATATGTTGTAATTTGTTCATAATAAATGAACAATTGATTAAATTTGGCTGGTACGGAATTTACTAGTTTTTTTCTAGTATCTATACTTCGGCCGTTCAGAGAATGCGTTCCTGACACCTATCAGTTAGTCACGACTAGTGATGGGCACAACATAACACTGAGTTCGTTACCGTTCCTCCAAAATGTACCGCCGCATTATTTTTAAGATTATTTTCGTTTTAAATTGGCGGAATCATTTAAAGTTTATATTTTAGTAATTTAATTGGAAACCAAAAAAGGTAATATTAATATAATAAAATTGTTTTATTTATTCTTTGTTACAAAGTTACAATCTGTATTTCTATGCAATAAAGTACAAAGCGTTCGGTTTGGTCGTAGTTTTATTTTTATATTTCATAAAAGTTATCTTATAGTCCATTATTTTCAAATTCTTAAAAAGAAAAACAAAACGTATTATTTTAAAA
The DNA here is from genome assembly GCA_954871355.1 of Cabera pusaria. NCBI lineage: Eukaryota > Metazoa > Arthropoda > Insecta > Lepidoptera > Geometridae > Cabera > Cabera pusaria. The sequence continues at coordinate 945,399 of OX940885.1, read as the reverse complement.
AGTATAACTGTATAAGAACAGATTACGATACTATTATCACCTGTTATTGTTAGCACAGCACTACAAATATAAAGCGCTGACATAACCTTGTAATAGCGCAGTATAGATTTAGAAAAATATTGTTTACCAAGTTATTTGACACTCAGTTTGGCACAAAATTATAACATTCATTGATTATTGATATAATAATGTTGTTTTAATGCTCATCAATTGTTGAAACGGTAAACAACCAGCAAACATATGTTTATCGTAACTGCAACGCCATTACAAAGTTACGTCGTCAGTTCAATCGCGACGTGTCAGGAACGCATTCTCTGAACGGCCGTAGTATAGCTACTATGACAGCAGTTGATATTACACATTAGCATGTATAGAAACATGGCTGCGGAAACGTCCGCCAATCACAGCTTGATCTAAATGTCATACATCAGATCTACCAATCAGCACGGACTGTAATGCGTCATGCGATAGATAGGCGAAAAATGTGAGGTAATAAGTAGCAGTTTAATATGTACAGATGTGCAAGTATTCAGTGCTCTCCCGAAACATATTAAGACCCGAATACGAAACAATTCAAAAAGGAATTATTATGAGGGCTTAGGCGAAACATTTTATTAGTATTACCGGATTATTGAAATGCTAAAAATAATTTTAATTGATACATTGATGTAATTGTATTTTGTAATGTTATTTAATGTTATATGGATAGGGACATTTATAAAAATAATATAAAGCATTTTTTTTAACGGAATGGTAACCCCGTGATGGCAAAAGGAAAAGAGACAGACAAGCTAAAAGATGGATAGACGATGTAAGGATTAATAGTGGGACAATTTGGTCAAGAAAAGCTACCGACAGAGAAGAATAGAAGCAGCTGGAAGAGGCCTATGTGTCACATGACACGCTGATTACTAAACCGAGATATCCGATGTGTTATTAGTAGAAATTAGGTACTTCTCAGTTTTAAAAAAGAATTGGTTTTCTGTAAATTTGGTTTACGGACGATAGTTTAACGTGACAACGTCATAACAAAACATTGATGTTCATTTTCTAGTTCGTATTTACATTCATAAAACAACACATTGATGAAATCGGCGCATGCGTACAATGAGCATAACGGGACAAAGTCAAAAGTCAAAGCATTTATTCAGTATATGGGCAAATTAAAAATTTGCACTTACACACGTCAAATTACATTAAACAGATCATATTCAATAAAAAATATTATAGATATAATAGAAACATAACTTATTGCTTTGAATTTACAAAAAAAGACAAAGGTATTGAGCCATTCAGCTTTCATATAGATATCGAACGTCACACTTAAAATACATGTTTAATCCCCTGATTAATGTAGGGTTGCCAACCGTACTATTACGTGCACCTGCAACCCAGTGCATGTTTCAGTACTTCAGACAATTTTTATACAAAAAATTGTGAAATGATGAAACACTTTTTCGTGCATGCCTACAGCCGGCGTTCATCGATTTATTAGACGATGTAACGTCAAAATGTATGTACTTTTTAGTATGAGCAATAAAGGCTTAATAAAAGTACCTGCGATATATGCAGGTCGTATAGATGCAGCGTGCTGGCCGACATGTCGTGCGTGTCGTCGTACTCTGCGGGAGATATGGAGTGTCCGAGCGCGCTCGCAGACAGCGTGCTGCTGACCCCGGCGAGCCCGGCCGGCGCCGCCCCCGCCGCCGCCTCCTCCTCGTCGCTCGTCTCATCCATCTCCTACGAATCATGTATACTACATTACGATACGTGTCACTTAAGTACTCTATTACTGCACGACGTGAAGTTAGCACCCGAGCGCTGTGGGGGCGCTACGCCGTGCAATAAGTCACGAGTCTCGTATATTGTTTTATAGCTGTCAGTGTGACATAAACCCGCAACTTATCTGCGTCTTTAAGCAATTACGTCATGTAATGAAATTTGAATCCCTAATCAACATATATTACGCGTTAGCACAGTCAATCTTGACGTATTGCTTGACTGTGTGGGGTTCGGCAGCTCAAACCCACTTGATACGGGTAGAACGTGCGCAACGGGCTTTGCTAAAAGTTATGACATTCAAACCAAGACGTCACCCCACCTGTCAACTGTATAATGAGTGTGGTGTCCTAACAGTACGACAACTGTTTATAAAACATATTATAATGAAACAGCACTCACATGTTACCAAGGCATTAATAGACGAGATAAAAACCAAACGGAGAAAGGACATAATATTTAAAAGACAAACAATGAGAACGAACTGTGGCAGAAATAGTATTATCTCACTTGGGCCACTACTGTACAACAGGGTAAGCAAGCATATAGATTTAATAAACACAACTCGTCACAAATGTAAAAAACTAACCAGTGAGTACCTACAAACGCTTAACTATACTGAAACTGAGAAATTCATGGCGGCACTTGAGTAATACTTCCTCAAATTATACAGACAAACATACATTAAACACAGCACAGCAACACTACACAACTATACACACATCTCATCACAAACAGTCCAATGTCGGACATACCATAGCAATATATGTAGTATGCGCTAGGAAATTTTATAAATCTCTTGCTTAAACATAACCGAATCCTTTATAGGTTATGGTTATATAGTTTATGGTTATTTTATTAAGAGTTCTAAAAAAATATTTAGAGTACTTTAAGTTTCTATATTAGCAGTAGATAATATAAAATGTTATAAACTAATTTAATATTGTAGGACTAAGGCACCTATTAGTATATGTTTATATATAAAGTCAAGATTAGGATATGAATTAAAATTATGTAAACACCACTCACTCAAAATAGCATAATTAAAGTATGGCACTGACCAGAGATGGTCACTGTAACCCTCAATACAGGCTTTTTAGACCTAGTGCAGGGTACAGCGGTCAACAAAGGTACAACCATTGTATTGGCTTTAATCCTTTAGATCATAATACAAATCATGAAAATACTATGTATCGATAAAAATGGTAGTGATGAATGGCACTGACCAGAAGAGGAACACTGTAACCTGCAATACAGGCTTATTAGACCTAGTGCAGGGTACAGCGGTCACCAAAGGTACAGCCATTGTCTTCTTATCATTAAGTTGCATATTATAAACTATGTACCATCACATAAGCTATTCTGAATAAAGAACTTTCTATTCTATTCTATTCTACTTTACGCTTGCTACGCATTTCCGTCAAATAGAAGATTATTGCACGGCGTGAAGTTGGCTAAACTGCTAAACGTCGTGCAATAATCGACTATTTAAGTCACGGAAAAGCGTGCGTAAAGTGTGGGTTTAAGTCACACTGTGCTATAAAGATCGTTTAAAAAACAAAAAGAACCAAATTCAAAAGTCTCGCTAGTCAAAGTAGCCAGTAGAGTAATCTGTGCCAGTTGTTGTCGTCGGTATGTAAATGTATCGTAATACAAATGTTGATATATTAAAAACGGTTCGGCCGATTTCGTTAAAATTTAAATGGGACCTCCTCGGAAGGGTACCCTTTGAAACAAAAAAATAATTTTCCAAATCGGTTCACGCATTTTTGAGTAATCAAGCGGGATCGATGGGGACTTTTGACATGTCATTTGTAATGACGCATCCAAGGCCTGCACAAAAATCCAGCTTGTTGGGAATTAATGCAAACTGCAATCATAATTTAGTCTATTTTGACTGGATTAGACCATGATTCAATGTGGTGTAATACCTTAATAATATCGTTTAAAAACTAAAAAAGAATGTGTTGATGATGAAATATGTTTGAATTTTGTATGAATGTGAAATATGTTTATCTCAATATCTCTGGAGATAATTATCAGACCTCAAAAAAATTACCATGGTACCACACTTGGGATATCTCCTTTCGAACAAAAAAAGAATAATCAAAATCGGAATTTGAGTTTTGTATGAATGTGAAATATGTTTATCTCAATATCTCTGGAGATAATTATCAGACCTCAATAAAATTACCATGGTACCACACTTGGGATATCTCCTTTCGAACAAAAAAAGAATAATCAAAATCGGTTCATAAACGACAAATTTATCCGCGAACAAACAAAAAAAAAATATATATACGGTCGAATTGAGAAACCTCCTCCTTTTTTTGAAGTCGGTTAAAAATGATAATACCTAATACCCTTAAAAGAAATTTCGAACATTTTTTTTTTTTTTTTTGTAGTGATTTATCTACGTAGAGTAGATATCTCACTGCTATTACAATCTAGCCTTATAACTAGGCTAATAAGTTATTTCATTTCAACTTAATTTACTATTAAAATATTACTAAGAATGTGTCCATTAACACTTTTCCTAATGTCTCTATTAAGGGGAAGACACTTTGTTATTGTGTTCTTTTAAATAGCGTTCACTATCACTACACTTATGCTCACTTTGTAAAATATCACTGAAGTAACTCGAAAGGTTTTACCCTTTTTAGTCTTCTCACTATGTCTGTGTTGTCGAGGAGCTGGATAGCCTCGACGTTCACATGATGGTGAAGTCTACGATCGTGAGCTTCAGCATACTGTTTTATTGTTTTAGCGACGTGTTCCACTTTTAGGTCCCGATGGAGGTCGTCATTTCTAATGTACTAGGGTGCCTTTACAATGATTCTGAGCACTTTATTTTGAAATCTTTGTATAATCTGTACGTTGCTCTGTTTGGTGCATCCCCATAGCTGGATACCATAAGTCCATATTGGCTTAAGGACTTGTTTATATAATAGCATTTTGTTATGCACTGACAGAGATGAATATTTTCCAAACAGTCAGTGCATATTCTTGTAGCGAAGCTCTAATTCTTCACGTTTCTTTTTGACATGCAGCTTCCAGCTTAGCTTTGCGTCTAATGTCATCCCTAGATATTTTGCTTTGCTATCGTAAGGTATTGGTTGATTATTTATGAACACTGGATGGTAGTTTGGTCTCTTATTTGTGAAATCTACGTGTATAGATTTACTTTCGTTGAGCTTTATTCGCCATTGCTTTGTCCATGCAACTATGGAGTTGACTGCTGTCTGGACTTTTTCTACTGCTTCCTCTTGGGTGACACCTGTAGCCATAATGGCTGTGTCATCCGCGATGGTTGCGATAGTGTTATTTTCTAAATGAGGAATATCACAGGTGTATAATACGTACAGGACCGGACCTAAAACACTGCCCTGTGGTACTCCAGCCTTTATCTGCTTTAGTTCTGAGTATGAGTCATCTTGTCTTATCCTGAACATCCTTTGTGTTAAGTAAGATTCAAGAATATCTGCAAACTGTTTTGGAAGCATATTTGTCAGTTTGTGTATGAGGCCCTTATGCCAAACTTTGTCGAACGCTTGAGCTACATCCAAGAAGACGGTAGTGCAAACTTTCTTTTCTTCCAGAGCATTTTCTATGATGTTGGTGATTCTATGAACCTGGTCTATGGTGGAGTGATTTTCCCTAAATCCGAACTGGTAGTCAGGAATAAGGTTTCTTTCTTCTATAATGGGTTTCAGCCTTTTCAAGAGCAGTTCCGTGAGTGGTCAGAGTTCATATCATAACCTTCCTGAATATGCAAAAAGCTTGGTGATATATTTTTATAAATAAAAAAATCTATGAGGTCAGGAATCTTTAAAGGATCAGTGGGCCAGTAAGTTGGCTTGCCTGTTGATATGACATCACAATTGCAGTCTCTAATGGCTGTTAATAGTTCTTTTCCTTTAGTGGTAGTAAGTCTCGATCCCCAGTAGGTATTCTTAGCATTAAAATCACCTCCCAGTATAAATCTGTTACCTAGTTCTTTTAGAAAACTTATGTACTGTTCCACTTTTAGTGCGTGCTTAGGCGGACAGTATATCGATGATAATGTGATCGGATACCTTTTAGTTTCAAGCTGAATAGCAACTGCTTGTATATGTTGTTCTTCAAACTTATGTTTTTCAAAGTGATTGATATTATCTCTTATGATGATGGCGCTGCCTCCTCTTGCGGTATTATCCGGGTGCAGAGCGTGGTATGTTTTATATCCTTGTAGTCTGATGTAGGATTCACGTGTAAAATGTGATTCGGAAACAAGACAAATATCGATATTTTCTGTATTGAGGACCACCTGTAGTTCATTTCGATGATGAAGCAGTCCATTTGCATTCCACGCCATTATATTTAGTGATCTATGCATGATGTATGTTTGAAGTAGCCATTTTAGTGCTATTTTCTATTTTTTTCAACCTACTGTCGAATGAGGTCATAAGTGACAAAATTTGATTAACTTTTTCGTCGATAGTGGAATTTTTCTGTTGAGTTTGAGGCTGTGGTAATCGCTGTTGCTGAGTTCCTTTAGTCATTTGAGCGTACGTGATGTTTTTAGTTACGCTTTGTGCCTTTTTGGTATTATTTGCACTTGGCGCCTGGGTAGTGGTAGTTGTGGCATTTTTCTTAGTTTGCTTATTTTTTAAGCTTTGTAATTCCTTGGCTACTATGCATCCTCTGTAGTTAGCGGGGTGCGGTTGACCACAGTGTACACATTTCGGTTTAGCATCAGCTGGCTTCTGACAGTCTCGAGTCAAATGCTTGCCTGTACATTTAACGCATCGTGGTTCCTTGGAACAGTACTTTTGCGTGTGCCCATATGATTGGCACCTTTTACATTGGGGAAGAAGTCTGGAGGTTTTCACAGGTTCAATCTCCACTTTGCATCCTAATATTATCTTTATATTGTAAATTTTATTTATGTCTTCATCTTTTTCGAAAGAAAGCAGAAACATATTAAGTGGTTCCTTCTTCCTCCAGCTGAGTTTGTTGACCGCACTTAGAATTTTAAATCCATTGAGGGTCAGGTCACTCACTATTCTATCAGGCATACACGAAGAATGAAGATTTTTAGCCTTCACTCTTATAGGTCTATCCTGCTTATTTTCGTAAGAATGCCAACGTAAGCTCTGTTGTGACAGCAATTTCGTAATACTTCTATACGAATCTTCATCGCGCGCATTTATCTTCGCACATTCACTGTTCATTACTTTTATGATGAACGTGTCCTTAGGAACGCTTGTCAATAAAAAGTCGTAAAACGCCTGATAGTTTCGGACGTCTTCAACAACAATTGGTGGAGGTTGGGGAGGTTTCTTTAACTTTTCTTTGGCGATCGGACTAGGGGGATCATCTTGCGTGGGGGAGGGAGACTTTAACAACTTCCTTTTCTTCCTACCTTTTTCTCGCACCCACCCGGTTTCTTTAGCGAGTTCCTCCTCGTCCGTCTCGTACTGGACTGCGGCTGAAGGTTCTTCATTATTGGGCTGTTTAGTTGGAACAGTGTCATTCTGCTCCCGAACATGTTTAAGATGGCACTGAAGCTCGTGGATTTGGTTTTGTAGTTCACCAACAAGATCCTGTAATTTAATACGTTGTCTTCTTTCTTCTTCGAAACGATCATATAGCAATCGTTCCGTTTCCGTTGATAAAGTTATTTTTGTAGGTGAAGCCATCGTTATTAGTTGCTTCGCCTTAACATTTGTTTACACAAAATTAACTAGTTTCACTCACTACGCGTATTTGGGTCATCGCGACGACCGTATAAACAATGCACTCGCGACGGCTAAGTAGGCTGCTGCGTCAGCGCCTTACCCGAGCGGACTAGAGCAGGCGCAACGCGAACGCAACCTTTCTCTACGGAAGTAGCAAACTCACTGATTTCGAACATGAAATTTAAACAGAGGTGTGTTTGTTATAGTAATAGTTATATTTACATATGGTATTTTATTTTTGTAACTTACGGGTAGTCTGAATTGCTGTTGCCGTTGCTGCGGGTAGAATGATAAAACGGCGGGCATCGGCGTTATAGCACCGAACAAACTCTGCTGTATGTACGATCCCAACATTGTTTTATTCTGAAATACACAAACACGTACAATAATAATTATAGATAGTCTAGAACTCCTAAGCAAGTTCGGTGTCAATCAGATATCATGGTACCTTGGAGTTGATCTGATGATAGAATTGCAGGTATAATGCCTACCCAGTACATACTACAGAGTTTAGTTTTTTTTAGCTTATTTTTAATAAAGCTTACTAGCAACGTGGTTACACATTACTAGTGATCTTGTATATTCCTCAACTATGTGCTTGTGTCTGGAGTGTGTTGATGTCAATAGTGTAATGGGTGGGGATTGAACTCACGACCCCTCGATCGCCAAGCCGACTCCTAAGCCGTTTGGCTAATGCAGAGTATGGACAGTACATATACACAACGTAGGCACAGTACTTGCACTCCTTAATAGCAGTGTCTTGAGACACGTTTCTAGGTAACATCTTCTTATCATCGGATGACATAACAGTCAAACACTTGTATATCACACATTAAAAAAATGCTTAGTAGAACAACCTTTGCTCGGTTTGTGTTGAATCGAAAACAAAACTTTGTTCTTGAAATCATCGGTGGGGGTAGTAAATAATTGAGGGTAGTAAATAATTTGCCACTGCCCTATATGTTTTAACCGCCTACCTTCGATTTGGCGAGAAAATAGTGGGAGGACCGGTACAACGGCCGGTCAGTTCGCTTCAAGCAGCCCCGTGGTGCACTTGATTACTGAGCCTCCAAGAACGATCCTTACATTTTACTTGCTCCGTGAGCTTTGTTAACTAATAATAATTTATTTCTAAAACACAAGTAAAGGGTTTTACACAGTTTAAGCTTATGAACTAAACATAGCTTGTGAGCACTGAAACACACACTAGGACAATCCTGTGTTGTGTGGTCTCTGTGTTTTGTAAACTCGTACGTAAATGTGCCGTGCAGTTAAAATTATCCATTTGTGCATGTGTTATTGTGTACGGACTTTCACACCAGCACTCAGCAGCGCCAATCTTGGATTTGGTTGGTGATGTATGGTTGAAGGTACGTGGTTGATTTATTTGCTTGCTGTTTTCTGTGTGCTTGGATCGTTCGTAGCTTCACGTCGCATCATCCCATCTATTTTATTTTATTGAGTACAGTCCACAACGCTGCTCCCGAATTGTTTGGTGAAATACCAAACAAGAATTATAAATGAAAATTTAAAAAGCAAAACCATCCAACCCACATTGGTAGCAAGTATTAAAATACAATAGTAAGTATATGTTGTAAACTTACAAGTTGGTTGTTCCCCGGCAGGGCGTGGTTAATGCTCTGCCTCAGCGAGCGCAGGAACTGCCTCTGGCTGGGCTCCACTGGTTGCCAACCTGGGTGTCTGCAGGAGAACGCCACCAGAGACAGCTCGGTCTTACCACCCTCGCCTTGCTCGTATTGGGTGTTACCGTTCGCTGCAAATGTTTAGCACATTAAAATTATAAATGCGAAAATCAGTTTGTAAGTTTGTTTGGGACTTCTTCACGGTCAAACGGCCGAACCGATTTAGCTGAAACTTTGCATTTGTAAAGCCAGTATTATGGATTAGGCTATAGGACACTTTTTAAAACGGGTGAAGCCGCGGGGCACAGCTAGTGTTATGATATAGAACAGCCCTCCAGGACAAAACATAATGTGTGTAACGTTCACACCAACCAGACAGGAGGATTTGACCTTATATATCACACTTTAATTCCTTATAATACTAACATTTGTAATTTTCGTAATAAACAAACGTAGTAGACATCTAAGTAGGTTGTATCAAAAGCAATCTAGCCTTCTATAAGATTGTTATCCGTGCATGGTTGTCTGGAAGAGATCGCTTTAAGCGATAAGGCCGCCCAAGGAGCCTATTAGTTTTAATTATTTCCTAAGTATCTTCTGTTTTGTAAGTGGTGTTTAAAGTGTATCTATCTATCTAGCAAGTGTAGCAGAATAATTTACTTTTTAGAAAAGGCTCATTGCATGAAATTGAAAATCTGATTTGAGATAAACTTTTCGAGACTTACTTTTGATTTTCTCTTTATATTTGCCGGGAGTTCGCCAATCTGGATGACCATGACGACGAATGTCCAGCTGAAATAAAAAACTAAGTAAGTAAACAAAATAATAATATCCATACCTAATAATAATGCCGTAGGTACATCATCCCATAGACCAGGAATCAGACATCAAGCAGCACGCATTCATAGTCATGATAAAAATGTACCATATTTTTATAGTTTTCATCTCTCCAGCTACAAATCATAATATTTCAGTTATCATTGCCACGGTAATATAAAAATACAGTATTGTGACTTCATATAATAAACGGTCGGAACACGCGTCATGCCTACGCGCCTCGAGTTCGGTACACACTCGGTACACAGCTCACGATAAATGTAATTGAGTTATTAAATAATTTCATTTTATTTAATAAACTCATCTCGCTCCTAAGGCTCCGTCAACAATTAGATCGTTTAAAAAACTAAAAGAACCGACTTCAAATGCCGCGCTTTTAATTTTCAGTACCAAGTTTGAGGTGTTTATCTCTATATCTCTGAAGATACTCATTAGATTTCGATGAAATTACTATGGTACCAACTAAAAAAAGAATCATCAAAATCAGTTCATAAACGACGAAGTTATCTGCAACACCCATACTATCTAATATAACCATATTAAACAAATAAATTTAAAGACTTGTAAGAAAAACATCGACTTAAGTAAAGAATTACAGCATTGCCTAGAGATGTTAGATCACAGTAACAAAGAATTAATAGAATTTAAAGAAAAGGCTGAATTACTAAAACAAGAAATGTGCGCCTCAAAAGTTTTAATTGGGGCTCCTATCTCTGGTGTGCAGAGTGAATGCTACCAAGAGGATAGCAGCTCACCAAGTACAGCTAATACTGCAAGTTTACATGCACAGACTGACTTGGTTAGGCAGGAAGTAGTGTCATCGTTGCAGTGCACTGGTGCCTCCGAGGTGGACTCTGGCAGTCCTTTACAACTGCCGGAGCCTGCTAGAGAGACCATTGTGTTCAGCGATGAAATGGGAGTAGGTATGGGTAGCTTATTAGACACTAGATTGAACCAAAATGTTTATAACAATTGCTGCCCTAATTTACCAATTACAGATTTATGTAATAAAAAAGGCAGCTTTCAGTATCACAAAAATTGTACTATTGTATTGCAGCTAGGTAATAGCACAAACTTTAAAAAAACTGATATTAATATTCTAATTAAACTTTTATCAGACATTGCCAGCAGAGGCATTAGTAAAATAATAGTTTGTTCATTCCCGTATCTAAAAACGAGTAGTTGCACTTACAATGATCATGCTCATAAATTGAACTTGGCACTGTACAATTTGACGTGTCGCTTGAGCGACTTTTTGTATTTTGAAACTAACAAATTTATTAGTAAAGTAATATTGACAAAGGATACTTTGTATCTCAATAAGACTAATAAGTCGACCATTGCTAAGTTATTAGCATTCAATATATATGACCCTGTTTTACATATTGTAACAGATCACGAAGACGAGCCCCAATGTAGTGGCGTTACTATGCGGGGTAATTGTAGCGTAGTAGACTTAGTTAGTTTAAACTAATGTCTAAGACAATGGGGAGGCCTGACTCAATCAACATTTTTCATCAGAATATACAAGGTCTCTCCAGCAAAGCCTTAGAGTTAGAATTATTTCTCGATTTTTATAAAGTTAATGTGTATTACTGAACACTGGTTTGTGAAAGGTACATTGTTACCAATATTAAAAAATTATACAATTGCCAGCACATTCATTAGACAGAAGGCAATTCGTGCTGGCTCACTAATATATGTCACTGAAAATTGTAACTTTAAAGAGCGTAAAGACATAGTAGCTTTGTCTGTAGAACGATGTGTTGAATTATCTTGTATAGAGCTGGGGCAACATATAGTCATCTGTGTATACAGACCTCCATCGGCTGATTATAAAATTTTTGAGACAATTATGGAAGAAGTAATGAGCAAAGTCTTCAACACCTCTAAATCTTTGATAGTTTGTGGCGATTTCAATGTTAATTTAATTGAGCAGTCTCCGCTCAAAGACAAATAAAAAAAAATATTTCTAAGCTTCAATCTGAAGCATCTTTTTAATCAGCCAACAAGAATCACTAGCTCGTCAGCTACATGCTTGGACAATGTGTTCTACAACTGTGAACCCGAAAAAATTGCAATTTATGATAAACTTGGCTCGGACCATCTGGGACAAAGTGTCACTTTTTCATGTAAATTATCCACCAAAGGCCAAGACCATTTTTACAGGCCCATTACCACCAAACGGGTTGAACAGTTTGTGGATATCATTGACAAGCAATTATTGAACCTAAGATTTTCTGAGGATCCTGATGCAGTGCTTTATTTCAAATGTTAGATGCAGAGTTCAATGATATTTTTAAAGTTAAAATGGTTAGAAAGGGTGCGAAGGTTCGTTTCGATGACTGGGCAACTCTTGGTATTTATAAAAGTAGAAACAATTTGTATAACTTGTACTCACAAAAAACCATTAATTTACATAATACTAAATTCATAAATCACTTAAAATTGTATTAAAAAACTTTTAAAGTTGTTTGTCAGACAGCAAAATCATTGCATCTAAGTAGAAAAATTAAGCATGCCGATGACAAAATAAAATCAACATGGAAAGTAATTAATACAGAAACTGGAAAAATTAAGCAGAGGGACGGTAAAATTATGTTGAAAGTTATTAATAAATTAATCATAGATAATAATGATGTCGCTAACACATTTGTTGAGTTCTTCTCACGAGTACCTATTATTACTACTCAGCCTTTAAACTCTTCCCCTAAGGATGCTTTTGTTTTACTATCAAAGTGTGTGAATAAATGTGATTCTATGTTTGAGTTCGGACACATAACTTCAATATCAATTATCAAAACGTTTAAAATGCTCAATCAAAAGAAAACCGAGGATCTGTGGGGTATATCAACCAAAGTACTTAGTTATATTATTAATGTAATTAGCCCTCACTTAGCGTTTATTTTCAACAGATGCGTCGATGAAGGTGTCTTTCCTGATATAATGAAAAAAAGTAGATTAATTCCCCTATTCAAATCAGTGAACAAAAATGACCCTTCAAACTATAGACTAATCTCTATATTACCGGCGCTCAGTAAAGTTTTTGAAAAAGTTACATTAGACCAGCTTTTGGCACATTTTAATATTAATCATCTTTTAAATAACAAACAATATGGTTTCACTAAGGGGCGTTCCACTACTGATGCTGGAGTAGATCTTCTTAAACATATATTTGATGCCTGGGAGAAAGCACAAGATGCTATCGGCGTTTTTTGTGACTTATCTAAAGCGTTTGATTGCGTCTGTCACAAAACGCTAATTTGCAAATTAAAACACTACGGCGTTAACGGAAAAGCACTTGATCTGGTCTCATCCTACCTCTGTAATAGAATACAGATGGTTGAGGTCAATGGCGTCAGGTCATCTGGATCCCTCATAAAAATGGGAGTTCCGCAGGGATCGATCTTAGGACCATTTTTATTTCTAGTATATATTAATGACTTGCCGTCTTTCGCGCAAAACTTATGTGACATTGTTTTGTTCGCGGATGATACATCCTTAATATTCAAAATAGATAGGATTGCACCTAAATTTGACGATGTTAACAAATCAATCACACAGGTTTTGAATTGGTTCACAACCAATAACTTATTACTGAACGCCAAAAAAACTAAATGTATCAAGTTCTCGCTGCCAAATGTAAGAAAGGGTGTCATTGATAGCAGGATATTAATAAACGATGTACCACTAGAATTTGTTGAATCCGCTACATTCTTGGGCATCACCCTGGATTCAAAGCTACAATGGGGTTCTCAAATATCGGCTCTAGCAGGTAGATTGAGCTCCGCTGCATACGCAGTACGTAAAATTAGAAACTTGACTGACGAATCCACTGCTAGATTGGTTTACTTTAGCTACTTCCATAGTATAATGTCCTATGGCATTTTATTGTGGGGGAAAGCCGCCGAAATCCAATCTATATTTGTTTCACAAAAAATAGCTATTCGATCTATATATACCATGAAGTAGCGAGACTCACTTCGTGAAAAATTTAAGGAAATAAAAATTCTCACAGTGGCATGTCAATATATATATGAAAATATTATGTATGTACGCAAAAATTTGAATGATTATGATAAGAGGTCCGATGTCCATAATTTCAATACAAGACACAAAAATAGATTAATTTTACCTCAATTCAGGTTGTGGAAAGTTAGTGGTTCTTTTTTGGGGAACTGTATACGATTTTACAATAAACTTCCTAAAGATATTGATCAACTGTCTATGAGCAGATTTAAAACCTTTGTAAAATCCAATTTAATGAAGAAATCGTACTATACATTAAATTACTATATGAATGACAAAAATGCTTGGCCTGAATGCCCCAAGCTCCAAGATATAATATAAATTGTATGATAACATAATTATTTGTTGTAACTTTTGAAAAATATTAAATATTAATTATAACAAAAATGAATTAAAATAAGTGACAAGCCCCATTGAGTTTCTTGGTGTTTCTTCTCTGATGGGAGTACTTCCGAAACACCAGTAGATTCAACAGTCAATCAGTTTTCATCTTTTGTTTGCAGATCTAGGGTTACCTGTTAAGACGGTATTATGCAGCTGATAGACGGACAATCAATTCCATTCGGAATATGATTTGTACTGCAATTAGTCTGCGTTTTATTTATTTATTATGTTTCATTATTTCACAATTTTTTGAATAAAAATTGTCTGAAGTACTGAAACATCCACTGGGTTGCAGGTGCTCGTAATAGTACGGTTGGCAACCCTACATTAATCAGGGGATTAAACATGTATTTTAAGTGTGACGTTCGACGTCTAGATGAAAGCTGAATGGCTCAATACCTTTGTTTTTTTTTTGTAAATTCAAAGCAATAAGTTATGTTTCTGATATATCTATAATATTTTTTATTGAATATGATCTGTTTAATGTAATTTGACGCGTGTAAGTGCAAATTTTTAATTTGCCCATATACTGAATAAATGCTTTGACTTTGACTTTGACTACATATAAATACATACGGTCGAATTGAGAAACAAAAAAAGGATTTTTTGAAGTTGGTTAATAAAAGGTAGCGTGTTACCTGAGCAAAAGAGCAGACATCTCCGATACCGAGTACGCTGACGGTGAAGTTCCTGTAGAAGTCCACGATATCGAGCGCGCGGTGCCGCAGTGACAACAACACCAGCGGACAGAGGAGCGGACTGAGCAACTCAAACACTATGTATACCTGGGAACACAATATTATAATTTTAACATAGATAAAATATGGGACAAGACAGGCGAGCCCCGTTGCCCCCGTTCCTGCTCTTCCTTGGTGCACAGGTTAGCAGTTATACAGCGCGGTATCGCGGCTAGTGTTATCCCGTTACTATTGGACCATTAGATGTTGAGTCTTACATGCTCCGTTATTTTACTGGACACTTTGTCCTTCCAACAAAAAACATTTCTAATTCACGGATAAACAACTAACAGACAAAATGGTAGATCACGCCAGACGGACTAACAGAAGCAAAAAAAAAACATATATTAGAGACCAGTTTTTCCAATTGCCGATAGTTCCCGAGAGGCTATTAGAGTCTTACCTTCCAGATTTTTTTTTATGATATAGGTAGCAAACAAGCAAACGACCCACCTGATGGGAAGTGGTCACCGTCGCCTATAACCACTTGCAACACTAGAGGTGTCACTCATACCTTCTAGATAAACTACAACTATAATATAGCAGCTAACTTACACGTGAAGCTGGCCCTTACTATAGACCAACGATGTTTTACTATAAACGTAATCGTGCAAAGCAGATTCTTGACAAATTCAATTCAATCTGTATGCTCTAAACATAAGGTTGTAATTGCTATGTATATCTAAAAGGCCCGAGCAAGAGGATGGTTGAAGGAGTGTGTCCTTGTCTAACAACCTACCAGTGCTATATATGAACAATATTATATGTTTAGAAGTCCCCACAAAAGGGATGTCGGTCTCTTTCGAACAGTGCACAGTGAGTTTATTTATAGTAAAAATAGCTGATACCCGCGACTTCGTTTACGAACACCAATAATTTAGTAGCCTGTGTTCATCCTCATGTTTTAAAGTAACTCCTTGTTAAATTTCAGTACGATCGGATCGTCCGTTTAGGCGTGATTAGGTAACAAACAGACAGAGTGACAGAGTTACAAACGTTTTTATAATATTAAGTATGGATGTGTTTGCAATTTACAGATAAGAGCCAAGTCACCCACGTCTGGGGGCCAAGTCACCCACGTCCGTAGGAGAGTACCCCATCATGTGATTCCCTACACGTGGTCCCCGGGTGGTGCTAATTAGGTGACTCGGTGGGAGGCTTTTGCCGCGGCTCGTGACCACCCACCGGCCAAAGCCATGCCGCCAAGCGTTTTAGTTTTACGGTGTGATGGCCGGTGCAGCCACAATAGGAGATGGGTCGAAGCAGTTGCGCCATTGCTGTAAGACCGACCAGATAAATGCTGACGCCACCGCATCGGGTGACCAGTCGCGGAGGGTAGCGGGATCCGAGGCACGGTGCACCGCTGGCCGACCGCAGTCAGTAGGGGGCCCAAGTAGCGTGCCAGCCACACGTGAAAGGCTGCCCCACCAACTGTCGAAAAATCCCGAGATGCGCCATAGTGCCGGTTGGCGACCGGAGGAGAGGGCCCTATGGACATCCTCGGGGGGGCTCGGGCGTCCCCGCAGTCTCTAGACTGGTCCCCCCTCAGATGTGGTGTCCCGGTGTTTGTCTGATGGTCAGCAGCAGGGCGTCTCGCTTCACTGCCATCTTTTTACCTGCACTCCGATATCCATTATGAGAAAAAGTAGAAACAAGAGTAACGTTAAACAGCGGATGCACGCCCTCTCCCTCAAAGTGCACCTCACAAACATCAGAGGCTTGCACTACAATCTCCAGGCAGTCCACCATCACCTTGAGACTGATAAACCGGCACTCTTGTTTCTATCGGAGACGCAGATACGATGTCCTTCCGACGTGGCGTACCTTACGTACCCCGGCTACACCCTGGAGCACAATTTTAAAGCTCGGTCAGGTGTGTGCGCGTATGTTCGGGACGACATCTGCTGTCGGCGTCTTCGATACCTCGAAGACCCCCGATACTCTGTGCTTTGGATACTGGTTGACACAGGCCTAGAGAAACTTCTCTATGCCTGTGTCTACCGATCGCACACTGGAGACCAGGAGACGAGCAGGCTCACAGAGTACTTAAGTGAGGCGGCGGATGCTGCTCAACATAAATACCCTTCAGCCCAGCTAGTGTTACTGGGGGACTTTAATGCCCACCACCAGGAATGGCTCTTCCCACACCAGTGTACCGACCACGCTGGGAGAGAGACGCGAAAACTAGCTTTAGCGTTAAATCTCACTCAGCTGGTCCAGGAGGCAACGCGGGTTCCTGATGTTGACAGCCATACAGCCAATTGCTTGGACCTTCTGCTGACGACTGATCCAGACCGCTACTCAGTGTCGGTATCATCACCGCTAGGTAGCTCCGACCACTGTCTGGTGAAATCTGTATCTGTCTACTCCCCGCCCGATCCCAGCCCTAGAGGCACTCGGCGGGTGTGGCGATACAAGTCAGCAGATTGGGATGAGATGCGGTCATTCTTTGCATCTTATCCTTGGCGACCTGTTTGTTTTTCTTCTGACGATCCTTCGGTTTGTGCGGACGCTGTGACGAATGTGCTGCGTCAAGGAATGGAATATTATATCCCATTCTCTGATACGGCAATGTCAGGCAAAGCTCAACCCTGGTTTGGAGCTGAGTGTGGAAGTGCTGAAGCGCTGAAACAAAAAGCATACCTGGCTTGGGTTGACGCTCGAAACCGCAAGGCCAAGGATCTCTCAGCAAAGAAGAAAGCATTCAACAAGGCTGCCAAGTCCTGCAAGAAGGCTCTACGGAAGGCCCGATTTGATCAAATAGGCCGGATAGGGACCAAACTAGCTTCGTACCCTGCGGGTAGTAAAGCATTTTGGTCCCTGGCTAAGTCGGTCGAGTCAAACTTCTGCCGCCCCTCACTTCCCCCACTGCTGAATCCTGACGGGACGTTGGCTCACACCGCCAAAGAGAAAGCAAATCTATTTGCTTCTCTGTTTGCAGAATCTTCACGTCTAGTTACTGCTGGTGAGTCACCTCCTAGTCTACCTGGATGTGTGACAAATATGTCAGAAATACGCATCCGTCAGACTGAGGTTCGAAAAACGCTGCAAAATCTAGACGTGAACAAAGCCGGACCGCTGGCTTGATGGGATTCCAGCTATAGTTCTGAAAACCTGTGCGCCTGAACTCGCTCCTATCTTGACACGCCTCTTTCGCCTCTCTATGACAACTGGTAAAGTACCAAGATCATGGAAGCTTGCCAACGTGCAACCCGTGCCCAAAAAAGGCAGTCATGCTGACCCTGCCAACTACAGGCCAATTTCGGTCACGTCCATACTCTGCAAGACTATGGAACGTGTACTGAACAACCGGCTCCTGGCATACCTAGAAACGAATGATCTCCTCAGTGACCGACAATACGGATTTCGCCGAAATCGGTCCACTGGGGATCTTCTAGCGTATGCCACGCACATCTGGAGTGAGGCTATAGAGAATCATGGGGAAGCGCTTGCGGTTTCCGGTTGCGGTTTTTTATATTTGCACGCCAAATGGCAGAATGTAGCGGTTACTAAAAATTTTATTGTACTAACACTATATACCTATGTTCGCAAATAAATAATTTTGATTGATTTCCCTTGATATCTCAAAAGCCTTTGACAGGGTTTGGCACGATAGTCACTCACCCACTGGTTTTTGTGTCTGGATTTCGGATTTTCTAAGGGACCGGTCGATAAGAGTTGTCATTGATGGCAGCTCTTCTGACCAATTGGCAATAAATGCCGGGGTCCCTCAGGGATCGGTGCTCTCTGCAACCCTATTTCTGCTACATATCAACGATCTGCTAAAGCCCGGTATCTTTGGGTATGCAGACGACAGCACTGTTGTAGAGAGCTATACATCCAGTGCACGGACCAGTGCAGCTGAAATCCAATGTCTTAGGGAGGCGATGGTCGAGCGCACGAACTTGTCCCTAAAGGCTGTCTCTGATTGGGGTGATGCCAATCTGGTAAAGTTCAATGCTGCTACGACCCAGGCGTGTCTATTCTCCGCCAAAAGGAGTCCATTTCAATTGACACCTACTTTTCGAAATGTGTCCCGTACCGATAACTGACCACTTTGAGCTTCTTGGCGTCTCTTTAACACCCACGCTCAACTTTGGATCCTACATCGAGTCCAAGGCCCAGTTGGCTTCAAAAGAGCTTGGTATTCTGGCTAAGGTGAGACAGTACTTCACACCGGGACAGCTGCTCAACTTGTATCAAGCACAAGTCCGTTCATGTATGGAGTACTGTTCTCACCTCTGGGATGGGTCAGCCAAATATCAGCTGGAGGCGCTTGAGAGGAGAGCTAAGAGACTTATAAATGACGACGAACTTGTAGGGAAAAGGCTCCAGAGCCTAGACCATCGCCGCAAAGTCGCTAGTTTATCGGTTTTCTATCGGATACATTTCGGAGAGTGTGCCATCCAATTGCACGAGTTAGTACCGCCATCCCCTTTCTTCTATCGGACAACCAGACGTACCGATGTGCGCCACCGCTTCATGGTGGACGTTCCATCTACACGCACGAAGCGTTTTGCTTCGTCCTACATAATACGATCCGCCAAAGAATGGAACTCCTTGCCGGTGTCTGTGTTTCCCGATAGCTACAACCCGGGGGTCTTCAAATCGCGAGTGAACAGGTATTTACTAGGTAGGCGTGCTACATCGTCGACCGCATTGTCACTTAACATCAGGTGAGATAGTGGTCAAACGCTTGCCTAAACAGCATAAAAAAAAAGGTAGTTTTGGCGGGAACGTGAAAAAGTGTGTGTACTCCCATTGAATTTTTTCCTAAAAGTTGTTCGTGTTCTTCCACGAGTAAATATTAAATGTGGGTTATTAACTGTTAAGTGCCGGTGAATATGTGTGAGTGAAGGGAAACAGCACAATGTTCAAAACACGCTATTAGCGTTCTCACCAAAATTCCACCGAAAATATTCAGTAAAGTTCACATTTTTACTGAGGGTATTACTTGAACTAGACTTACGACTTCAACTTGACCTGAAATGTAACTTTGACCCACGAGTTGTTGACAAACGCTTGGTTATCCTAACTAATATTATAAATGCGAAAGTAACTCTGTCTGTCTGTCTGTGTCACTTTCACGCCAAAACCACTGAACCGATTTAAATGAAATTTGGTATACAGATAGTCTAGAGCCTGAGGACGGACATAGGCTACTTTTTAATGCGAAAAGAGGGTTGTAAGGGGTTGAAAGGGGGGATGAAAAGTTGTATGGAAGTATCGTCATTTTAGGAGCTAGAAGCTTGAAACTTATTTTTTAGGCTGTTGATTCGATATCAATACATATGACATTCAAAGTTTGTAAAAGTTTTACCCTCAAGGGTGTAAAATAACTATAAGGGATGAAAGTTTGTATGGAAATATGTAAGGTTTATGTGAATGTTCTACTGAACCGATTTAAATGAAATCTGGTACATAGATAGGCTAGGAGGCTGAAAAAGGATTTTAATGCGAAAAGAGGATTGTAATTTGTAGGGGGTCGAAAGGGGGGATAAAAAGTTGTATCGAAGTATCGTCATTTTTAAAGCTAGAAGCTTGAAACTTATTGTTTAAGCTGTTGATTTGATATAAATAAATATGACATTCAAAGTTTGTGAGGGGGAAGGGGTAGGGGCAAGGGGGAGGGAGGGGAGGTGGAAGTGATGGGAAGGGGAAGAGGAAAGGGGAGGGGAGGTGAAGGTGAGGCAAAGGGGAGGGGAGAGGGGTGTGAGGGGAAAGGGGGGTTGGGGGTAAGAGAAAGGGGGAATGGGTTAAGGGGAGGGGGAGGGGAGGGGGAGTGGGAAGTGAGGGGAAAGGGGGGTTGGGGATAAGAGAAAGGGAGAGGGGAGGGGAGGGGAGAGATGCGCGGCATGGTACGGTGTGGTGTAGGTGGGATAAGTTTGTCTTATTTGTAAAATAATGAGCCTAAATAATTAAGAATGCTACGCAAAGACACTATTCCACGCGGAAGAAGTCGTGGGCACAGCTAGTTCAGTTATATATCGAGTCTACAAGTTAATATATATAATAAGCTAGTCTACAATAAAAAAAAGACTTGAATTCACAAAAACTTGAAGAATTTCAATACCTGACACTGGCTAAATGCACTAATCGTGTGGTGACATAAAAACATAAAAAAATTGGTTGTATGTAAAGTTAGTTAAGTTTTACGGAGTTTAACGTGACAACGTCATAACAAAACATTTATGTTCATTTTCATGCTCATATTCATATCAATATTCAAATTCATAAAACAAAACATTGATGAAATCGGCGCATGCGTACAAAGAGCGTAACGGGACAATGAGCGTAACGGGACATTTTTCGTGCATGCAGCCGGCGTGCATCGATTTATCAGACGTACGTAGTCACGTCAACAATATGGTAATAAAGGTAGTGAGTAAGTCACCGCTCTGTACTGGAACAGCTGCTGGAAGTGCGAGGCGACGTCCCTGGTGTGCGCTCTCCCGCGCCACGCGGCCGGCAGGTAGTGCACGTGTCCGAGCACTTGCACGAACAGCTCGGAGCCGCGCGCCAGCCCCGTGCACCCCGCACCCAGACGCTCCTCGCTACCTATCAGTGCCCTGGGTAACAACACACATACATATTATATCACCCTATTACTAAGACTTCGCTGTCCGGCCATCCGTCCATCCACAGTTCTCAAGGCTGTATCTCCTTAACTGTAATAGGTAGATAATGTTTACAAAGTATGTATTACTATGAGGGATGTAATAACAAATACTAAAAATAATATAAAAGTATACATAAAAGGAAATCCCTATACAAGAAACGTGCTTTTTACTTTTTTTTCCATGATAGATAGAAAGTTAAAATGTTCACAAAATATGTATTGCTGTGGCCGCTAGAACAACAAATACTGAAGAGTTAACTGGCGCTTCCTGGCGCTTATCGCTCAGTACAGCACAAATAAAGGAAAAATTCCAAAAAATAAAAAAAGTTGACAATTAAAGGGTGACCCCATACATACATAGTTTCGCCAATTAAGACAGGCCTCTGAGTTATATGAGCGCTCATACAATTTAGAGGTCTAGCTTAATTGGTACCAACCAACGTTGGTACGGAAGCCTCGGTGGGAGAGTCCAGCTCGACTTGGCCGATTTTATTATCGTTTTGTACGATCATTAATTATTTTCACAGTAACACCGAAAGGTAAGTGCAGAATAAGGGCCAGTTTCATCGGTTCCTCATAATGCGTTAGATAGTCATCTGACACATGACGCCATATAAAAGCTGTCAAAAATCTGTCAGTTTTATTTTATTTTATTATCAAAGGAAAACTAACAGCTAGTTACAATGTATAAATGTGGAAAATTTAAGTCCTTATGGCTATTTAAAATATTTTCTTCACATTAGCGCTATCAGGAACCTGTGAAAATGGCCCTAAATGTAGTAAACATCATACCTAGCGGCCGCCAGCACACATCCGAGCACGGTGATGATGCTCAGCACGTGTTCCACCGTCAGTACGTCCTCGTCATACACCGACAGCACCACCAGAACTCCCAGCACGCTGCCAGATAGAAACACCACGTTCCTGGAAACACGTGTATTCGCTTAGAATGACACTAGTTACTCTTATCATTATCGTGTGCTACTACTAGGTACGTATGTATCTTCCTACCTTACCTTTGAATGTTAGGTCATCGTAACGTCATGACGGTTCTCTTATTAATGGCCGGTTTCTGAATACATTTATTGAGAGTTTATCTATTCAGTAACGGTACAATTGAGTAGATAAACTAGATAACAAAAACGGACCATAAGTGATTTATTACGTTTATTGAGGGTACTTCATGTAAATGTTATTTTGACAAGACGATTTAACTACCTAGAAAATAAAATTCAGTTGATATCCAGCAAGCTGTTGTTTAACTTCACCCCCGACGCAAAAAGAAGGGGTGTTATAACTTTGACGTGTGTATCAGCTGTGTATGTGTGTGTGTCTGTCTGTAGCATCGTAGCGCCCAAACGACTGAACCGATTTTGATATAGTTTTTTTTATAGCTGTGTTCATCGAGTGTATTTTTTGGCCTTTTTAGCCAGTTGGAGGAGGGGAAGATGTCGGCGAAATCGGTCGAGCCATACTATGGTACTGTCAATGAAATATTGCTATAAGTCTCACAAAATGAGACGCTAAATAGCGCAGTCGAGTCCAATCCAATGTAGCGCAACTAACCCAATTTGGGTTTCAATTCAATATAGCAGTATTTCATTCCCAGTACCACAGCATGGCTCGACCGATTTCGCTGACATTTTGAATAGTACAGGAACAGCCACTAAGGTATTTTAACTATTTATAAATTACTAGCTGTGCCCGCGACTTCGTCCGCGTAGAATAGTGTCTTTGGGTAGCATTTTTTAAATATTTAGGCTAATTATTTTACAAATAAGACACATGCGTATCCCACCTACACCGCATCGTACCACGCCGCGCAAATCCCCCTCCCCTCCCCTCTTCTCTCCCTCCCTCTTCACTCCACCCCCTTTCCTGTCACTTCCTTCTCCCCCTCCCCTTTCCCCCACCTCCCCTCTTTCTTCCCCCCTCCCCCTCCCCTCTCTTCCCCCCAATCCCCTTCCCTCTCCTTTCCCCCCACTCCAACTCCCCTTTACTCCTCCCCTTTCCCTCACCTCCCATCCCTCTCCCCCTTTCCCCTTCCCCTCACTTCCAGCCTCCCTCTCCTCCCCTCATTTCCCCTGCCCCCTTACAAACTTTGAATGACATATTAATTATATCGAATCAACAGCCTAAACAATAAGTTTCAAGCGTCTAGCTTTAAAACTGGCAATACTTCCACACAACTTTTCATTCCTCCTTTTAACCGCTTACAACCCTCTTTTCGCATTAAAAAGTAGCCTATATCCTTTCTCAGGCTCTAGACTATCGGTGTACCAAATTTCATTTAAATCCGTTCTGTAGAACATTCACATAAACCTTACATATTTCCATACAAACTTTCATCCCTTATTCCCTATTGTTATTTTTACAACCTTGAGGGTTAAATTTTTACAAACTTTGAATGTCATATTTATTTATATCGAATCAACAGCCTAAAAAGTCAGTTTCAAGCTTCTAGCTCTAAAAATGACGATACTTCCATAAAACTTTTCATCCCTCCTTTCAACCCTTTACAACCCTCTTTTCGCATTAAAAAGTAGCCTATGTCCGTCCTCAGGCTCTAGACTATCTGTGTACCAAATTTCATTTAAATCGGTTCAGTAGTTTTGGCGTGAAAGTGACACAGACAGACA
Source organism: Cabera pusaria (assembly GCA_954871355.1). Classification (NCBI taxonomy): domain Eukaryota; kingdom Metazoa; phylum Arthropoda; class Insecta; order Lepidoptera; family Geometridae; genus Cabera; species Cabera pusaria. Next base: position 921,012 of record OX940885.1, on the reverse strand, counting down.
GACAGAGTTACTTTCGCATTTATAATATTAGTTAGGATGTTTCTTTGAAGTGTCACACACTTTATATTTTTGTAAATTGTTAAACACAATCCAAAATTTCATCGTACCGACGGGACTCGAAACCGCAACCCCCGGATTACACGTCCAGGTGCTCTGCCAATTAAGCCACGGTTCGATCCATCGATACGACGAATTTAGTGGATTGCATTTGTTAACCCAATTATGCTTTGGTGGCGCCATCTATGACTACTTATTACGTAAGTTAATCATTCGGAAGAAATCATTACAGTTTTCAAATCCGACGAGAAATTTCTTTTTAACAAATGCAATCCATTAATTTCGTTGTATCGAAGGATCGACGTGTAATCCGGGGGGTGCGGGTTCGAGTCCCGTCGGTACGATGAAATTTTGGATTGTGTTTAACAATTTATTTATAAATTGTTTGAAGTACTGAAACGTAGAGGTGCGTGTAATAGTATGGCTGAATTTTTTAATACTATTTTTTTTAAACGTCGACGATTGGATGACAGCTGAATGGTTCATTATTTTTGTTTTTTATTTAAATTCACTGCGATAAGTTATGCTTTTGCCATGTTTACGTGATAATTGGTTATGATTTATGATTTTGACGTGTATATGTGCGTATATTAATACTGCTTACATACTGAATAAATGCTTTGCACTTTGAACTAAGGGATCAACGTAAAGGATACTTTTAACGCGAGCGAGGCAGCGGGCTGTACAATATTTAAATCGGGCTATTATTCTACCCAAAACCTCTACTTCTCAAATCACAAGAAAATCCTTTGTTCCTTTGATATTAGCTTTTTACAATACATTTTTTTCTACCGAATGTTGTATAGAATTCCCAAAATAAACACAGCATTCTTTTGATTCATTTAAGTGCAAAATTTACTTGCACTTGACCTACCTACGCAGTTTTTATTTTTTAAATAACAGTTACATTATCTTGGCATAGCGCCCATCTAAATAGCAGAATAGATGTTTTGTGATTATTTTATTTATATCTTCGTATTTCGATGTCTTGGTAATTAATATTACTTTCCCGATTATGTATTATTGGTTTTTACATCAGCTTTCATATTATGTGGTCACAAAAATCGAAACAAAGAAAGCTCGAATCAAAGAATCAAAATAGTTCTGTAAATTGACAGCATCATAATGCCTCCTCTACACTACCCGCGAAGTTGAACGAGGTTAGACGAATATAATAATGTAGAGAGGCAGTTCGGCTTACTTCGTCGAACTTTACCTCGCCTCGGCCGACTTCCGTTTGTTGTCGGTTTTTGCGCCCGAGTCAAAGGGCACGAATGCGCTCCTCGCGAAGTTGAACGAGTGTGTACGGACTTCAGTCAACTTCGGCCGAGTACTTCGCCGAGGAACTTCGCGAGTAGTGTAGAGGAGGCATAATATTTTAATAGAAGGTGGTGTTTTTATATACTTTCAACATGTTTGTGTGATATTTATTTAAGCTATAAAGACATGGCCCATGGAAATCTAATAACAATAATACATTACTTATATTCATTGATTTATTATCTACCACAAAACTAATTTACTTGTGTGGTAATATTATAATGAAGTTTAGGAATTATCGACCTATAATGGAAAACATATGTAGTCTATGACATATTAGTTGCAGCTCCTTATTTGTGAAAGCCTTTAATTAAGGTACAAACGAAACAATTTAAGACCAACTTCTCAAAAGATAGAGTTAGGTACTTCTTTTTCGTGAATATTGATTTGTTTTGTCACTAGCCGTGCCCCGCGGTTTTACCCACGTAGACATCGTGGGAATATCGGAATAAAAAAACCCTATATGTTATTCCAAAGTCTAGGCTATCTACATATCAAATTTCAGCTCTATCGGTTGTGTAGTTTTAGCGTGAAAACGTAACAAACATACGACAACATATACACAAACATACAAGTAGACAAAAAGTGGCCAAGGGCCAGTATGCAAGTATTCGTAAAGCGGTTTACATAATACACCTGCCTACCAAATTTCAACTGTGTAGTCCTCATAGTTTCGGAATAAAGTGGTTGTGATACTTGTGATATAAGAATGGACAGTCAGACATGACGAATTTGTAAGGTTCCGTTTTTTGCCATTCGGCTACGGAACCCTAAAAACCGCTGAAAGCGGTAAAGCAGAAGTGGTATGACTAAACATACTATATGATACTTAAATTTTAAATTTTAAATTACCCCCGACCGATCGATTCACAATTTGTTCATTGAGGCCATTCCAATAAGCCCAAACTCGACATCTCTGCTGTAAGTTGATGAGGAGTTGAGTATTCTGCAGATTCTAGGATCTCAGCATCAGGTCAACGCTACCAAGTTCTTACAGTATCGTTGAAGTAACAGTATACCGAATTTCGAATTGATCAGAACTACAAAAGTTTATTTCATAGCGTCATCATCTAGAAAAATGCTCAGTCTCCAAACGGCTGAACGGATTTTCATTAATCAAAGCTAAGAACATTCTCGATTAAAGACACCTATGAAACAAATAGAACTAAATCAAAAGCGGTTCATCCGTTAAGGCGCTACGACGCCACAGACAGACAGTCACAAATATACATAGGTCAAAATTATAACAGCCCCTATTTTGGCGTCGAGGGTAAAAATTGAGAGCTACTTTAGTGGTAGGGTGCTACTAGCTATTGCTAGTCCGCCTGAGGTGGTACGACCACTTTGCCAATTAATTTTTCAGTCGTGAAAAAGGAATGTTTTTCGGTTGTAATGGCAGTGTCCAGTGAAATTACAGGGCATTTGAGACTCGACATCTTTATGTCTGAAGGTAACAGACACAGTGCAGTGACAGCCGCTGTATCTGTAATAGGTACGACGTCATAGCTTACCATCAGGCGAGCGTCATGCTTGTCCTGTTACCTTCTATCATAAAAAAAAGATAAGATATTGGTCAAACGCTTGCCTATTTAGCATAAAAATCTATCTGTAGAAAAATGCGAAAATATGCTATCAGTGGTATAAACCCTATCTGATCGTGAAAATTCGGCCATAAGACACCAATCAAACAATAAAAAACTAAATCAATATCGGTTCATCCGTTTGGGCGCTACGACGCCACAGACAGACACACAAACACAGATACACACGCCATACTTATTACAACCCTTCTTTTTATGTCAGGGGTTAAAAAAGAGAGCATACTCACTTAGCAACAACGGTCGTGATGGGCGAGGTAAAGCTGGAGAGATACTTGGTGGCAGGTTTGTGTGCTCGGTTCAGTCGGTCGCGTAGCTCGTGCTCTAGCTCGTTGAAGTGACGCAACGTGATGCGAGCGTACAACGACCACGTGCGGAGCCCGAGAGACGCCGGGGATCGTTTTATTAGCTGCAAACATACACTTGCCATATAAGGATCGAGCACAGCAGATGTTTTTACAAAGTCTATTAAGTCCGTATGCTCTAAACATAAGGTTGTTATTGCTATGTACTATCGCGTACAGTTGTGCGGTTGTGGAGATGCACAAACGAAGGCGATAGTACATCAAAACGGCCACAACGAAAGGAACCTAGATTTGCTATGCCAGTAGCAAGTTTGAGACGTTTATCGTTATATCTCTGGAGATACTTATCAGATCTCGATGAAATTACAATGGGACCACCTCGGAAACGTACATTACCGATTACAAAAGATCATTCGAATCGTTTCACAATTGACGGAGTCATCGCGTAACATAAACACAAAAAAATTTTTAAAAAAACGGGCTAATTGAGTACCTCCTTCTTTTTGAAAGTCGGTTGAAACGTAAGGGACAAACTTCGTTCAAGGCTTTCGAGCCGGTAGTGTCTAGTGCACCGTTTTAATATAGAATGTACAAAATCTACAATTTAATAGTAGATATAATAGTTTCTATACTTTAAAAACTGATAAAACACGCTTTGACCAAAAAGTAGAAAGTACCATCTATTGGACTCATCAAAACAAATCATATGACCCCAAACTGGAAGGGTTTAATAGTAGCCACTGAAGAGTATGATTACTACTGTCCATTTCCTTGACTCCATCATCAGATCAGCTCATCATCATCATCATCAGCCGGTATCAGTCTACTGCTAGACATAGGCCTCTCCAATGGCACGCCACTAAGTTCGATCTACGACTCTTTGTTGGTACCTTACCTCAGCGTAATTAAAGAAGAAGTACAATATCTGCCAGGCCTGTATAAACGGCGCGAACATCAGGTTGAAGAGAGCTAGCAATAGAATCTGCCGCTCTAATTGCCGAGCGAGCATCGTCCGCTTTGAATGTTCCTTGTATGCCTCGCGAAGCTGCCAACAGTTTTCCCACGGACTCCATGGACTAGCTACAAGATATACATAGAGATAGAATACGCTTTACTGCACGCAAACACTTAGAAAAGTGTACAATAATTATTACATTTTACAGTAAAACGCCAGCTATATCGCTAATTAGCGATCTCTTCCAGGCAACCGTGGGCTAATTGGCGGAAAGTTATTGTTCTGTAAGATTGCCAGAAATGTTTTTTTTTTCAATATAAAACTCTGCTGTATTATGTTTTATGACCAGAGGCACATTAATATCCTACAGATGGTGAATAAAAAAGCAGAAATATATTATTATAATTAAAGGATTAATTGTATAATATTATTAATCAGTTAGTTTACAATTAGGTTTATTACAATATGATATACAAAAACTACTGGTCCGATTTCAAAAATTCTTTCACTAATGAAAAGCTTATCAGCATTATCAGCGAGTAACATAGGCTATATTTTATCCCCGTATTCTCACGGGTACGGGAACTACGCGGGTGAAACCGCGCAGCTCTGCTAGTAAAATTCTAGAAGCCAACGTACACATTCGAACGCCAGGGCGGGCTAGCGATAAGGATTCGACGGTAGCCAACAATATTTGAAAACCTATATTGTTACCATTAGATACGTTCCTATATACGTTGTCAAATTTAAAATGGCCTACTCCACCGTTCACCAAAGTGCGTAAATGTTTATTGAAGTACTTACAAAACAAGAGAAACTCCAGGTTCCACTTGAGACCTCTCGACAAGTAGTGGAAATCCCCGATTAAAGGCACGTGTATTTGAAGAGGTATAAGGTTTTTGTTCACCATCGCCACCATGTAATTATTTATTCTGTAACAACATTTATTGGACGATTACTTAACTAATGATATTTTCTTGCAGAATACTCTCGGTCTACTCATAAGCCGAGTTCACACCAAGCGATATTTGTTGTTCAACTTATTAGGGATGTAATCGATACCTACTGAATAGGTACCGGTTAAAAGTACTCGTCTCGTTACTCAATTATAATATGTCTCGAAAGAACATTTAGGCTGGCACTATAGAGCGATAATAAGGTATAGAATTATAAAACTATTTGAATGGCTAATCAAGCGCGATTTAATCTATATATAAAAGTATCGAATGAGTATTTGTTGTAACTCGTATCATAATTTTATTATAAAAACTCACGTTCATTTTAAACTTATAGATTTAAAAACGGGAATTTAACGTGACTTACGCGATGTCGATATAGCGATCGACATATGTTTCGGCCTCATCCGGAGGCCTTCTTCAGGATCTTGAGTGCGGGGCGCTCGCCGACGCGTTCAGCCTCGCACTGCGGGCCGCTGCTCGTGCAGCGTGGGCGGACGGAGCGGGCGGCGGCCCGCAGTGCGAGGCTGAACGCGTCGGCGAGCGCCCCGCACTCAAGATCCTGAAGAAGGCCTCCGGATGAGGCCAAAACATATGTCGATCGCTATATCGACATCGCGTAAGTCACGTTAAATTCCCGTTTTTAAATCTATAAGTTCGTATCATAATCGCTAGGAAGTTGAACGACAAAAGTTGCCTGCTCTAACCCTGGTATGATAAAAATTATGTCATAAAGCCGGCCTCCGTATGACATACTTAGTGTTAAAGTTTTCGTGGTCATTAATATTCCGTTTCACTAACAGTAATGTTGTGTCTCGGCCGAGAAATGGGCAAAACAAGTAGTTGGATTGGAAGGGTGCCAAGCCTGAAAAAAAATGGGAAGACTGCGCTGTTTGTTCGGTACGCTTACGGTGACAGAAGCTGCGAATCGATAATCAGCTGATTTTCTTTACGTCTCGCAAAATTCTTTCGCACATTTGCTCAAATCCTTTTTCAACCGAATTCCAAAAAGAGGAGGTTCTCAATTCGTCCGTGTTTTTTTTTTCTTTTTATGTTTGTTTGTTACGCGATTATTCCATCAATTCTGAATCGATTCGAATGATTATTTTTTAATCAGTAGGGCACATTTCCGAGTTAGTCCCATTGCAATTTCATCGAGATCTGATAAGTATCTCCAGAGATATGATGATAAACGTCTCAAACTTGCTACTGAAATTGACTCGCGCGGCATGGAAGTCGGTTGTTTTCGTTTTTAAACTATCTTAATTATTATAAGGGTATATATACATAACACTACAAATAATTGCTTGTACGAATAACTCGCTTCGCAAGCATCAGCTGAGCTAAAGCGTTGAGCCAACTTACAAAATTAATGTATACTACTGGTTGATTGTTTTTCGCCCGCCGCTTAGTTACCTCGCACACTTGTGATGTAAACGCAGCTTCAATTTGCGTGCACCATTATTTTCTAGAAGATCTAACGGCATTACCACATGGTCATAACTACCTACGGTATTAGGCCACTATTTCACTTGATGGTAGCTATGCGGTTTAATATGGATTCGTGCTTGTCTGTAAATTAAAGTCGGCACTGAGAGCAACTGACTTGAGGCCAATCCACACAAAACAACTTTCCCAACTCATCTTCCTACCGACAAATGTGAAGGAAACAGACATGAAACAATAGTAAGTATGAAACATCGCAGTGCTGTGACGCTCAAGCTTTATTCAATAGGCATTATAATGATTTCTGTAAGTAGGACTTATGCTTGTTGTAGCATTTAGGGCCATCGCACCACAGTATTACTTTGTAACTACTTCAACTGAGAATTAAAAGTGTTTGCTTAACTTGCTACCAAAATATATCTTACCACCATCAAGCAGAAAATCTGGCACAATATCTTTACGGTGTTCCGACAGTACAGCTCTCGAGAGTCAGAACATTATAGGTCGAGCGTGTTCACCATCTTCGACTACGTCTTCGCTTACCAAGTTACCACCAGGCGAGATAGTGGTCAAACGCTAGCTTATCATATATCACAATTTGTGTAAGTCAATTGTCCTGCACCTCGTCACGTTGCCGTCTTTTATTTGCAGACCTAGGGTGGAAGACTCTACATTGATAGCGATGCGTCCTGTCATCGCAAACGTCTTATAGAAGGAGAAGCAGCTAGACAGTTGTTATCTGCATCTCTTTGCATGCCGGTGCATTATCTGCACCGGCCCAAGACGTAAGCATCGATCGTCACTTATCTTCAGTTAAGATAGTTGATAGGTTCGCAGCTATCTGTCAATACCTATCGCGGCTTTTACTACAAACTTTACTTAAAAACTTTACTTTTTTCAAACATCTAATGTATTCTGGGAGTTGTCCTTGAGAGCCATTTGCCATAGCCATTGCTATCCTCAACCGCAACACCACTTACCAATAGGTGAGACAGTGGTCAAACGCCAGCCTTTTAAACTATAATATTTAAAAAAAACTATTGACTTTGGCATGTCTAATATAGCCTCGGCTCGTCTGCCTAAGTAGGATAAATATTCGCACAAGAGCATACACTGTCGTAAAGTTAATATTCGCTGTTTAATAAGAAAATATTCGCAATGCCATCGTTTAATTTAGCACTGTCCCGATAATTTGTAAAAACCTCATTTATCCCTTCATAATCCGCCTTATAGTCATCATTATCAGCCGGTATCAGTCCACTGCTGGACATAGGGCCTCCCCCAAGACACGCCACTGAGCCCGATCTTCGGCTCTTTGTTTCCAGCCACTGCCCACCGCTCTGCGAATATCGTCGCTCCACCTGGTCACAGGACGTCCTACGCTACGTTTGCCGATTCGCGGTCTCCACTCTAGAACCAGTCTACCCCAACGGTTATGTCCTGCGGCAGATATGACCAGCCCGCTGCCACTTCAGTTTGCTAATCCGCTAAGCTATGTCGATCACTTTGGTTCGCCTTATATTATAAATCACTATTACTCGTAAGTATGATTTTAAGATGTTATATTTTAATACTAGCGACCCGCCCAGGCTTCGCACGGGTAGAGCATACATGCTTAATTAACATCTTCAACAATAATCGTCATAATTTATCAAAACTATGCACCTAAACCTTCCTCGTGAATCACTATATCTGTAGGTGCAAACCGCATGGAAATCCGTTTAGTAGTTTTTGAGTTTATCGCGAACAGACAAACAGACGCGGCGGGGGACCTTGTTTAATAACACGTAGTGATTTTAAAATACTATAAGATATTTCTTTGTTTTGTTGTTTGTTAGTCAAGCTTTTTCCGGTAGTACCTACACGTCTGTTCTAAGCTGTAATTCAAACTGATTGAACTTGAAAATCATGCTAAACTCAACGGATGATGATGTTTTGGAATCAATGCGTCAATTGATGTAAGGCCCCTCGTTGTTATTTATTCTGCGCCTTCGTACAAAGTAAAACGCAAATCTCCGATCACTTTAGTCATCATAGATCTGCGTCGTTACCGCCATAACCTAACGGTGTTTCGGCAGCACACAGCTCTTGAGAGTCACAAGTATTCTAGGCCTAGCGTGTTCACTGTTCACCATCTTCCACCACATCATCGCTTACCACCAGGTGAGATAGAGTTCAATCGCTAGCCTATAAGATATATATTTTTTTAATTATGTGTTTTATGCAAGCACCATCGATTACCATCAGGCAAAATGGACTTACTTGTCCTGTTGTCCATGTATTATAAAATAAAAGTACCCACTTAAATTATGTCAGTTCAGTTGATTAAATTGTAAATGATGTCAGAAGTTATAACACTTGTCAGAAGTTATAACACCTGTCAGAAGTTTATAACACACTTGTCAGAAGTTATAACACATTTGTCAGAAGTTATAACACTTGTCAGAAGTTGAATATTGGACGATGTTGTATTTACCTGAGTATCCTATGGTATATATCTAGTTCGTTAATTTCTTGTTTGTGCACGCACATATGATGCTCCGGCTGAGCCTCTCGCACTCTGTCTTGTATTGTAGACCAGTTCACCCAGGCAAGGTCACTCTGAAAGTAACAAACTACTGTTTGATATTATGTTTCTTTATGTATACACACCTTATATATTTGTATATTGAATCCAAAATGTCATCGTACCGACGGGATTAGAACCCGCTGCCTCCTGGGAAACATGCCCTGGCGTGCTAATCAATTAAGCTACAGTACGATTCAAAAACAGTAGCTCGTTCCACAATTTATTAGTGTACAGGAGAAATGACCGCTTGAATCGAGATGTTTGCTCGCATCCAAGTCTCGATAATGTGTAGATGAGCGTGTTGTCTACGGCGAGAGGTGCGATAGTAAAGTCGGGACGCCGGGTTCAATGGAATAATTCTTCAGTACACTCCCCTTTACTAATGCGGAAGACGATACAGAGACACCCGATATCTCTATGCATGCTCAGAAGTTCGAGGTTGGAGGTAAGATCGGGGTCGCCAACAATTAATATTATATAACAGTTATTAATATTAATATAACAATTTATACAATTATTAATATTAATATAACAATTATGGTTAAGTTAGGAGCAGATTATGATCCAATTTACCACACGAAAGTAGTTTATTTTCATCCCAATGCTCATACGACTCTTTGTCAAAATATTAGTTAAAGATATTTACAAGAAGTGTTTAAATGTTGAACATACGTGAACATATCTTATTAATGAATGTAAATAACAAAGTATTTTCGAACCCCTTCACATAAGTCTCTCCATATAACTGTACAAGCTATGTTTGTTAAGAATAGGAACAAACACATAGCATAAATTCATACAAGGATATAGAAGAGTTTTACAAAAGACTTAACATTTCAAACAGATTTGATATGATATATTCGATATTCAGATATTACAATGCCTATGACTGTATTCATTGTTGTATATTTTAAGCCACTCTGGCTTAAAATATACATTTCGTATAGGATTAGAATATTTAACTCACCTCCTTTATTCGTAGTGCAGTATTATAAAATAGCTTGGTGTCATATGCATAATATAAGTGATATATAGATAGAACTAATCGCATTAGCCATATTATTGAACATAAGACCAAGAGACACCACCTGAAACAAATTATATTATATTTATTGCATCCATTTTGATTTTTACTAGTACTACTGCTAATCTGCCTAAGGCAGGGATCGGCAACCGTTTGAGTCGGAAGAGACAAAATAAACTATTTACAAAATTTCAAATTTAAACAGCCACTAAAATTTTTCTGCTGTTAGTGCGGAGAAAAGCGAGTATAAGTGGCTGAGAGATTGAAATTATCTTTATTATTATTATCACTTATAGTTTATTACATAATAAAGGATCATACTAAAATATTTGGGCAAAAATCGCCACAGATATAGCAGCAGCCATCACAGAAGACTTAGCTGATTTTGCCACATGAATGAAATGGTCTAATCCTCGTTATTCGATTCAGAACAATTTTTTTTTTTTTTTAATATATAATATCTGTGTATGGAAACAAATAGCCACAGCTTCACATCCAAAGAGCTCTACTATAAGTTCCCCATGGCTTGCTCACATTAATATAGGTACTTCTCTTTATTCTCCATCATCCCCTTACTAATAAGGATCATTACCTTATGCAGATTATGACACTTTGCCATATATGTGTATATTAATATACTACATGTTTTTATTCATATTGGCTACCTTAACTTGACCTGCCTGCGGGACGGTCCAGGCTCGAGTGTACAAATGTGATATTTAAGATGTATCCCCTAGTAGATAGTATCTTAATAATGTGATAAATGTTAAAGTTAGTGTTACTGGACACTAACATGTCTGTGTTTGTTCCATAATCACAGCAGATCAGGTAAATGGGTTAATTAATAATTTGCATATACTTTGGTACTCAGATGTTGGTAGGCTAGATTTACACGTAGGATACTTTTTAACGAGGGCACAGCCACGAGGCATAGCTAATATAATATATTTATATACAAAGATAGTTGATACAGTACAAAAATATATTATACTCACCATTTCCATGATATATATCCCACACACACAGAGGTAGGGTATATAACTTCATCTAAAGTAAGCTTCTCACTTCTATTGGCATTGGGATCATTCCTAAACAGTCTCGGGTAGTTCACGCAGTGTATTAAAAATGTAGAAAACCATATTATGAATATAAATTGCAATAGGCAGAATAGATCAGATAATATCATCGGTAAAAAACCACCCCTCACATAATATCTGTACATTCTTGTGAAAAATGAATCTAAGTCTTCTATGTGAGTCCATTGTCCTGAAATTATATTAAAATTATAAACAGTGTTTATGTATTCATAATTAATTAAAATTGACTTGATTATTATGTGCACTAGGATTATATTTTCTTTTTCATTAATTGTATGGAACTAATAAAAAAATTATAATATATGAATAATATTTTTAATATGTACAATTTTTTTAGAACTCAGGGTGTTACTTAACTAATTAAAACATTCCATCACATAATTTAATTTAAATTTTATAAATGTTACAAAATATTCTCATTATATCACAAAAATAGAGAAACATAAAATATATGCTTTGTTTGTGATGATATTGCAAAATCGTTTAATAACCTTGAGGAAATCAACATTGCGCCAATAGAATTCGATAGACGTATAGACATGCGTATTTAGATGATATAACAAAGACATTTTATAAACATGACTTTTGATACTTATTTACCTTTGTTTTTGGGGACTTTGTGTATGATGTGAACGTTGGTGGCATCTTCGTGCTCGTGGTCCAGGGTGATCATAGTCGGAGCTGCGATTGTATGCTCTGCCAGCCCTCCCAGAGGAGGACTAGCCTCGTTATCCAAAGCACTATAAGTCACATCACGCCTCGCAAAGTGAGCCATTTTAATTCCACACTAACTATTCTTCTACGTCTTATTTAATTCTATTGGGGTCATATACTATCGCACATTCTTGACTTTGTCCCAGAAACGTAAAATAGCTTTCAAATAAACAAAACTTCCATTGGTCGTACAAAGGATTTTGTTTGGTAATGATATATCATAATTTGTTTTGTCGATCGCAATATTAATGCTACTACATTTAAATAACATAAAATCATAGTCTGTTACTGTTACTTTCAAGGATACAATACGACGAATTTTGTAACATCCAACAAGATTTATCAGAAATTAGAAACTTCACAAATAAAATGAAATGAAATGACGAAAATAAACGGCCGCACTTATTTAACCACAGTAGTACTCAAGTAAACCCAGCCACAGATTACTATATAGTATACAATGGCTCCACACTACTAGTTTATTTAGTTAGTGTGACCAGTGTTAAATATCTATGATTTTCTACCGCCGAGATTACAGAATTCATGAATAGTCTAGCTTTATATTATATGCCCTCTGTATTCTGTGTCTGTGTCCTGTGATTTATAGGTAATCTGTGATTTGTCAATGTCCACTCCGTTATTTCATTTTTGATTTTTCACCTTTTTAATAAATAATATTATAACAGCTCGCTCAGCTACCTATGGAAAGAGCGTTGTTCGGTGTATTGTATCCCTACGGGATCGAATCCAGAACGAAGTAATTCGCCAGAGAACTAAAGTGATCGACATAACTCAGCGGATTAGCAAACTGAAGTGGCAGTGGGCTGGTCATATCTGCCGTAGGACCGATCACCGTTGGGGAGGGTAGACTGGTTCTATAGTGGAGACCGCGAATCGGTAAACGTAGCGTAGGACGCCCTGTGACCAGGTGGAGCAACAGCATTCGCAAAACTGTGGGGTGGGCAGTGACTGGAAAACAAAGAACCGAACATCGGGCTCAGTGGTGTGACTTGGGTAAGGCCTTGTCCAGCAGTAGACAGATACCGGCTGATTATGATAACAATGAACTGTGATTCTAATCTTGAGACTATTTCTTGTCCTACCAAGATATGCACTGAACCCGATCTGCGGCTCATTGGGAGGGGTATGGTATATATTCAAATTTTTAAATATTAAACAAATTGATGTAAATTTTCATATATTTAAAGTTTTTGCTTCTTCTATAGGTATGTCTATGGATCACTTTTTTGCCAACGCCATGCCATGCCCTAATCGCCACGCTGGGCAGGCGGGTTGGCGATCGCAGGATGTAGCTTCTCTCACCGGTGACGCTGCTGCCCGTCACCTGCCTGTATTTATTTTATTTTATATTATTATATATATATATATAGTATTAAAATAATCTGTAATAAGTTGTGTAATTGCCAGAACGCTTATCTGACCTGTTGGTACCTATGTGATTATGTATGGGTATATGCCAAGGACAGACAACAACTGTCCTTGGCATCGATTACATCTTTTTTAGCTAACATTTTTTGAAGTTTACCCAGATGGACACTAGACAGTTTTAGATTTACTAGATTGGGTGATACAAGCTTGCTCAACATCTGTATCTGTATCCTGGCAGCTGAGCCAGTTCAATGTATTAATAGCTAAGCTAATATATAACTACTATTTCAATAGTAGTGATCTATTCATTTTCATTATAATTTTAATATAAAACAGGGTGATCGCGTTCCTTCTTTGGATAAGGGTAAGTCAATTTTGAGTACCTAGCTTCTACTTAAATACAATTGGTTATGTTTGAAATTTTTTCGGTCAAAGCTGGACAAAAATGGTAAAGAGGTAGATACATCCCATTAATTTATCTTCATACAACATAGATAGATATTTTGCAAGTGACATCATGCATTTATAGTTATGAATCACAAACTATTATATGATTATTCTGTCTGGTGTATTCATGTTAAAGTGAATTCCGCACTCCTCCGGGAAACATGCCCAGGTATTGAGCATGTTTCCCAAGGGGTGCGGGTTTGAGTCCCGTCAGTACGATAAAGTTTTGGATTGTGTGTAACAATAATATAAGGTGATAATTTATTTTTAAAGTTAACATTTCAAGAAACATAATAGTTTACATCGCCTCAAATTTTTTCGTCCATCAATCGCAGTGTTTGGCAACGTGTGGGTCGCGTCCCCTGGGGGTCGTGAAGCCTCTATAAAAGGGTCACGAGAGGTCACCAAGCCTCAGTAAAACAGAAAAAACAAAGTTTTAAAATAAATGTTTGTAATATGTGTTTGTAGGTGTTATAATTGAGAGGGAATGAGAACACATCTTGGGAGAGGCCTACGTCCAGCATTGAACTAACACCGGCTGATGATGATGATGAGAATGCATATAATATTTGTTTCTGAAGAAAACTATGTAATCTGTTTTCTGTAGGCCACGCAAGCGAAGCTGCGGACAGAAGCTAGTAATATAATAAAATCCTAACTAATATTATAAATGCGAAAGTAACTCTGTCTGTCTGTCTGTCTCACTTTCACGCCAAAACCACTGAACCGATTTAAATAAAATTTGGTACACAGATAGTCTAGAGCCTGAGAAAGGACATAGGTTACTTTTTAATGCAAATAAAGAGTTGAAAGGGAGATGAAATGTTTTATGGATGTATCGTCATTTTAGGAGCTAGAAGCTTGAAATTTATGTATTAGACTGTCGATTCGATATAAATAAATATGACATTCAAAGTTTGTAAAAGTTTGACCCTCAAGGGTGTAAAATAACAATAAGGCATAGGGGATGAAAGTTTATATGGGAATATGTTAGGTTTATGTGAATGTTCTACTCAACGGATTTATATGAAATTTGCTACACAGATAGTCTAGAGCCTGAGAAAGGACACAGTCTTCTTTTAATGCGAAAAGAGGGTTTGTAAAGGGTTGAAAAGGGGGATGAAAAGTCGTATAGAAGTATCGTCATTTTTAAAGCAAGAAGCTTGAAACTTATTTTTTAGGTTTTTGATTCGATATAAATAAATATGACATTCAAAGTTTGTGAGGGGGAAAGGGGAGTGGCGGGGAGGGTAGGGGAGTGGAGGGAGAGGGTAAGGGACTGGAGGTGAGGATAGGGGGAGTGAAGGGGAGTGGTGTGGGAGGGGAGGGGGAGGGGATGTGGAAGTGACGGTAAGGGGGAGAGGGAGGGTAGGATAAGTTTGGGGAAGGGGAGGGGAGGGGGTGGGGTTGTGGAAGGGTGCGGTGTAGCTGGGGTACGTATGTGTTTTATTAGTTAATGCTACCCAAAGACACTTTTCCCTGCGGACGAAGTCAAGGGTGTAAAATAATAATAGGGAATAGGGGATGGAAGTTTGTATGGAAATATGTAAGGTTTATGTGAATGTTCTACTGAACGGATTTAAATTAAATTTAGTACACTGATAGGCTAGGGCCTGAGATAGGACATAGGCTACTTTTAAATGCGTAAAGAGGGTTGTGAAGGGTTGATAGGGGGGATGTATGAAAGTATCGTCATATTTAAAGCTAGAAGCTTGAAACTTATTGTTTAGGCTGTTAATTCGATATAAATATACTAAAAGTGCCCCGCGGCTTCACCCACGTTAAAGACTTCTTTTATTTACTTAAAACTTTTATTTTGTTAAAACCTTTCTATCATAAAAGACAATCAGGGAAGTAAAAGCCAAATCGGTATATATAGACCATATTGATTTTCAAACTTTTTTACCAACCCCTTGCAAAAATCCTGCTACACGTATTTATTTATTTATTTACGGAAGTACTTAAGTAAATCTATAATTTTAAAAATAATGATCACTGCAGGAAGAGTGAATCTCACAACACAGGGTTTCCTAGTCTGAGATTCAAAGCGCATAAGCTTTGTTTTAGTATATAAGCAATTACGAAACTCTGTTTTAATGTGCTAAAGTGCAAATAAATTATAAATTAATAAGTTATATCTGGGGGGAATTTTTATAAAATCCTTGTTAGCGGATACCTACGTCATACGAGGGTCATTCAACAAGTACTTAGCTTCATCGCCCAATGGCACTGCGATTACAAAAAAATTTTACCATAGTACAGTGCAATGTTTTTGAAGCCTATTGTCAAAGTTTTAAACAATGACCTCTATTAGTTTTGTTTTAATAGCCTTTGAAAGCGAACGTGTCAGTCAGTTTAACAAAAATGGAAAAAGAGCAGTATCGTTCGGTGATTCAATTTTTATTTTTGGAAGGGAAAACGCGCAGTGAAATTAAAAATCGCTTGGATGCTGTGTACAGTGACTCTTCTCCTTCGATAGCAACCGTCAAGAATTGGTTTAACGAGTTTGCTCGTGGCCGCAAGTCGGTTTTTGATGAGCCACGCCCAGGTGCCTCGAAAACGGCTACTACGGAGGAAAACATAAAAAAAATCCACGATCTCGTGTTGGCAGACCGACGATTGAAGGTTCGCGAGATAGCTGACACTGTGGGCATTGCAGAAGGAACGGTGCATCATATTCTCCACGAAGAACTGGGCATGAGAAAGCTGTCAGCGCGATGGGTGCCGCGTTTGCTCACACTGGACAACAACCACGACAAAGCGCCGGCTAACAACTTTGCCGTCGCCATGGCCAAATTATTCGAATTGCTGCCCCATCCACCTTACTCTCCAGACTTGGCCCCCTGTGACTTCTTTTTGTTTCCAAACCTGAAAAAGTCACTCGCTGGAAAAAGATTTGGGTCGAATGAGGAGGTCATCACCGCCACGGAGGGAGGCCTATTTTGCAGACTTCAGGAAAACGTATTTTTTAGACGGGTTAAAAAAGTTGGAGCATCGCTGGGCCAAGTGTATTGAGTTAAAAGGAGATTATGTAGAAAAATAAATCGACACTTTTCAAAAATTTTCGTTTTTCTTTTGTAGGCTAAGTATTTATTGAACGACCCTCGTAACAACTATCTGCATTCTAAATTTCAGCGCAATCCGAAACAATATTGATTCTCAGACTTTGTTGCCCACTTTACCCTCTTAGAGTGGCATTTTGAAAGAGCCCGAAAATCGTATTTACTTATATATTTAAAGAAGTACTTGGGTTAAAAGTCGAATAAAATGACTATCCAAACTTTGAATCCCCGCTTCATCTCCTTAATGAGTGAACTTTGAAAAATCCTTTCTTAGCGGATACCTACGTCAAAATAACTATCTGCATGCCAAATTTCAGCGCAATCCGAAACAATATTAATTTCAGTCATGTTACCCCACATCACCCTTTTAGGGGTGGCATTTCGAAAAAGCCTAAAACACGTATTTACTTATTTATTTACTGAAGTTCTTGTGCGAAGTTTCGAATAGAAAAGACTATCTTATCTTGTTTCTCCATACAAACTTTGAACCCCCGTTTCATCCCCTTCAGGGGGAATTTTAGGAAAATCCTTTCTCAGAGGGAACTAACGTCGTAATAACTATCTGCAAATTTCAGCGCAATCCGAAACAATATGGATTTTCACACTTTGTTACCTCATTTCACCCTCTTAGGGGTGTAATTAAAAAAAACCCTGAAACACGTATTTACTTATTTTTTTACTCAAGCACTTGTATGAAGTTTCGAATAGAAAATACTATCTAATCTTGTCTCTCCATACAAACTTTGAACCCCCGTTTCATCCCCTTCAAGGGTGAATTTCGAAAAATCCTTTTTCAGAGGTAACTAACGATGTAATAACTATCTGCATGCCAAAATTCGGCGCAATCCGAAACAATATAGATTTTCACACTTTGTTACCCCATTTCTTAGGGGTGGATTTTCAAAAAACCTGAAACACGTATTTACTTATTTTTTTACTGAAGCACTCGTATGAAGTTTCGGATAGAAAAGACTATCTATATATTGGAAAATCCTTTCTTAGTACACCCCTACGTACTAAGACAAATATACCCTTCAAATTCCAAGTCTCTACGACCAGCGGTTTAGGCTGTGCGTTGTCTGTCAGTCAGTCAGTCAGTATGTCAGGACAAAGATGCTTATAGTTTTAGATATGACATTCAAAGTTTGTGAGGGGAAGGGGGAGGGAGAGGGAGGGGAGGTGGAAGTGAGGGGTAGGGGGGAGGGGATGGGAGTCGGGGAGGGGGAGAGGGAAGTGGGGGGAAGAAAGAGGGGAGGGGGATTAGCGCGGTGTGGTACGGTGCGGTGTAGGTGGGATACGCATGTGTCTTATTTGTGAAATAATTAGCCTAAATAATTTAAAATGCTACCCAAAGACACTATTCCACGCGGACGAAGTCGCGGGCACAGCTAGTACAGATATAAACAGTGCAGGTAGGGCGTCGCGAATTTTTTTTTCATACTTAGTGGCTGAATAAAAACCGGCCAAGTCGAGTTGCACTCATCCACAGAGGCTTCCGTACCAACGTTGGCGGGTACCAATTAAGCTAGACCTCTAAATTGTAGGAACGCTCATATAACTTAGAAGCCTATCTTAATTGGAGTAAACTATGTATGTATGGGGACACCCTTTAATTTTCAACTTTTTAGGGTTCCGTAGCTGAATGGCAAAAAACGGAACCCTTATAGATTCGTCATGTCTGTCTGTCTGTCTGCCTGCCTGTCTGTCTGCCTGCCTGTCTGTCTCTCAGCCTGCCTGTCTGTCTGTCTGTCTGTCCGTCCGTATGTCACAGCCATTTTATTCCGAAACTGTAAGGACTACAACATTTAAACTTGGATACGTAGATGTATTCTGTGAACCGCTTTTCGATTTTTATACAAAAATATAAAAATTTAAGGGGGACATCTCATACATGTAACAGTAACAAAAAAAAATCTGCAAACCTATACGTGTGGGTGGGTGTCTATGGATAGGACTTTAAAAATGACATTGAGGTTCCTTAAATTATTTTATCTCAAAGTCAATTATTTAAAAGATGGCGCGTCTAAAGTGGTAAAATGTGTGTCCCCCCCTATAACTTTTAAAGTAAGGGAGTTAAAAATCTAGAAAAAATATTTTTTGTAGATCTCAATAAAAACTTTCAACGAAAATTGGTTTGAGAGAGAAACGAGATAAAGTCAGCAGTTTTTGAGATATAGTGACCGCAAATATAACTTTGTGTTTCATACAAACACTATGAATAACAAAGTTAATGTTTTGGTTGCGAAAAATCATAGTTATAGAACACTCTACTGTGTTACGGAACCCTACGAGTGCGAGTCCGATTTGCACTTGGCCAGTTTATTTTATTTTTCGTAATTTTTCCATTATTTATGCTGTAACTCTATTTGACCTTGCGTCTTGCCAAATTTCATGATTCTAGGTCAACGGGAACTACCCTATAGGTTTTCGACCCAAAACCTAGGGTACTTCCGGTTTACATAGAATTGTCAATTTTGGTTAAAACGAAGGTCTTATAACACAGCACAAGTAAAGGAAAAATTCCAAAAAATAAAAAAGTGAAAGGTAAGGTAAATTTTGGTACCTACTTACAAGTTTTCGCAAGAATCTAAATTTGCCCATATCATTTTATCGTGTTGACTTCTACAGTAAAAGGATAAATAAACAGCCATCAAAACGGGAAAATTGTATAGATAATTTAGGCCAGTACTTTGATTAGCTGAAATAAAAAAAATACCAAAATTTTTATATGTTAAAATTGTTCATAGAAATCTCCAATTTCATAGGTGAAGACCTAATATTATTATTACCATAATATTTTAAAGAATCAAGAAATCAGCAACATAGTGAGATTGCAGATTGTTCTTAATCCGCTAGACAGCTGTTACGGAGGCTTGTCTTCATATCTCTGAAGATACTCATCAGATCTCGATGAATTTACAATGGGACCACATGGGATGTATACTCACTCATAGAAAACATAATTTATCAAGAAGGTTAATAAACGACGGAATTATGAGGTGACACAATTAGATGGCATTTATCGTAGAAGTTCCGTTGTCAGTCTCCGAAACTCATCATCAGATCTTTACGAATTCAAAATGGGTGGTCTTAATAGTTTCAGAATAAAGTGGCTGTGACATACGGACAGACAGACAGACATGACGAATCTATAAGGGTTCAATTGTTGCCATTCGGCTACGGAACTCTAAAAATTAGTCAAACTAAAAATACTTCTGTAATAGTGTTGTAAAGTTTAACACAGTAAAAATTCTCATGTCACTAAAAACACGTTTTGGAATATTCTTTTTAGGGTACCGTACCCAAAGAGTACCAAAGGAACCCTATTACTGAGACTTCGCTGTCCATCCGTCCGTCCTCCGAACATTACAGGGCTGTATCAGGTATCTCCTTAACCGTAATAGGTAGATTGACATTTTCACGAAGTATGGATTACCACAGAATAATGAATAATACTAGTTTCTACTAAATAAAAGTTTTATTAAGTAAGTGAACGAAGTTTGTAACGCGGGCGACGCCGCGGCGGGCTTTTAGTTTACCATAAAGATGGTGGTGACTGGTGTGAATAGATAGGACACAAACTATATATAACCAGTGATATTACAAATTTTTATCGTTTAATGTATTTTTGTTACTCCTTTTTACATCTTTAAATTTTCGGTTATAAAATCTTAATGTGGCGTATATGCGCAATCGAATGAACAGTTTCATAAGATGCATACAAAAAAAAACATACAGACGAATTGAGAACCTCCTCCTGTTTAGAAGTCGGTTGAAAACAAAATAAAGTTAAAAATTAAAGAGGTACCCGTACAAAAAACTTATTTTTCAGGCAAATTTTGTTCAATCGGAACTCTACGTGATCGAGTCCGACTCGCACTTGGCCAGTTCATTTTTGTTTGAGTGAGTAAACTTTCCGTTTGGTCGCATTGTAATTTCATTGAGATCTAATATAATGAGTATTTTCCAGAGTTCTATAAAAACCTCAAAGCGCGGCATTTTGAAGTCAGTTTTTAGGGTTCCGTACCCAAAGGGTAAAACGGGACCCTATTACTAAGACTCCGCTGTCTGTCTGTCCGTCCGTCCATCTGTCACCAGGCTGTATCTCATGAACCGTGATAGTTAGACAGTTGAAATTTTCACAGATGATGTATTTCTTTTGCCGCTATAACAACAAATACTAAAAACACAATACAGTTTAAAATCATAGGAATGCCGAAAAATACACGTTTCTCGTATCGTATTCCATTCGAGAAACGTATATTTTTCGGCATTTCAATGTTACGCCATTTATGAACGCTTAGGTAAACGTCCATAGATGGCGTTATATTGAAATTCCGATCCCAAACACCTTTGTGTAAACTTTCACTTAGATAGCGTTAGACGTTACATGGCGTTATAAGAAACTAGCTGTGCCCACGACTTAGTGCGCGTGGAATGGGAATTGGGTAGCATTCACTAATAAGACACATACGTATCCCACTACACCGCACCGCACCACGCCACGCTAATTCCCCTTTCCTCCCTCCCCACCCCTTCCCATCACTTCCCCCTCCCCTCCCCCTTCACCTCACTTTCACATCCCCTCCGCTCCCCTCCTCCACCACTCCCCATTTCCCCTGACACACTGAATGTCATATTTATTTATATAGAATCAACAGCCTAAAAAATAAGTTTCAAGCTTTTAGTGGTTTTGGCGTGAAAGTGAGACAGACTCAAAGTAACTCTACTTTCGCATTTATAAAATTATAGTAAGGATAAGCACGCGGCTCACAACTCTGTTTTATATATACTATGGCCCTAGTATCTTTATCAACACCATCAACACCAATATTATAAATGCGAAAGTCAGTTTGTTTGTTTGGGACTTCTTCACGGTCAAAGGGCTTGACCGATTTGGCTGATTTTTTTTATAAAGATAGTACATAGGGCAGAATAGGATATAGGATACTTTTTGTTTGGCTATCGAGTCAGGGGGTTCAGATATTTTTAATTGAATTTTGTAAATATGAGACTTCTTCTCGAATTAACGGCATGACCGATTTGCCTGAAATTTTATATGAATGTCATAGGGCAGAATAGGATATAGAATATTTTTTTTTCTGGCTGTCGAGTCAGGGGGTCCAGATATTTTTAATTGAATTTTGTAAATATAAGACCTAACCAAACCAAAATCATAACTTACTTTAACAATAGAGGATATCTAGTGCGACTTTGGGGTCGTCTATGCCATGGTGACTTGGCCTAAGAGATCATCGATCTAGACCTCAAAGGTCATAAAGACTCAAATAACGCGAGCGAAGCCGCGGGTAAAAGCTAGTTAATTATATATGCTATAATGTTCTAAAATTGTGGAAACCTTTTGGTAAGTGATGATGCGGTCGAAGATGGTAAGCACGCTAGGCCTAGAATGGGAACTCTCTCTCAGCTCTCAAGGATATATATCTATACCATCTACCCGAACGAAGCGATTTGCTTCTTCGTTCATCATACGAACCGCTAAGGAATGGAATACCCTGCCTGAGTCCGTGTTTCCGATTAAGTACAATATGGGGGTCTTCAAATCGCGAGTGAATAGGTATCTTCTGGGTAAGCACGCTACATCATCGATCGCATCATCACTTAACATCAGGTGAGATAGTGATCAAGTGCTACCCAGTTCGGTATAAAAAAAAAAAAAAAGGATAGCTACCGGAAGACATTAGATGTTTGGTGACAGATTTTCTAACTTGAGGGTGGTAGCTGGCCAGGCGGACACTAGATAGTGTCCCACCAATCGAGCCCAAACTCGGTAGTGTTTTGTCTTTTATCACAGATATTCCGTGGCTGCCTTCCAGCTTCATCATCAGACCCTAGATATCACTAGGCGTAAAGTTCTCGTCAAGACAAATCAATCGAGCCCAAACTCGGTAGAGTTACGTTGATTTATCACAGAGACGCCGTGGCCACCTTCCAGCTTCATCATCAGACCCTGGATATCATCTAGGTGAAAAGTTATCTTCAAGATTATTTTTTTTATACGTTATAGGCTAGCGTTTGAACACTATCTCACCTGTTGGTAAGTGATGATGCGGTCGAAGATGGTAAGCACGCTAGGCCTAGAATAGGAACTGGCTCTCAAGGATAGCTGCCGGAACACATTAGATGTTTGGTGACAGATTTTCTAACTTGAGAGTGGTAGCTGGCCAGGCGGACACTAGATAGTGTCCTACCACCATGCAAAGATGAATCAATCGAGCTCAAACTCGGTAGGGTTATGTTGATTTATTACAGAGATGTCATGGCCACCTTCCAGCTTAATCGTCAAGACCCTGGATATCATCTAGGCGTAAAGTTCTCGTCAAGACAAATCAATCGAGCCCAAACTCGGTGGGATTATGTTGTTTAATCAAGGAGATGCCGTGGCCACCTTCCGTCTCCATCATCAAACCAGCTCCATGGTACCATATCATTGTATTTTCACCGAAGATACATAAACTGTATACCAAATTTGAGTCCAATCGGACACCAGGAAGTGGGTCTAATTTAGCTTCCAAGATTCCACCCGAACCACAGAATAATGAATAGCCCGAACATACATAGTGACATACATACATTGCAAGTTAAATAAAAGCTTGAAAAAAAAAAAATATATACGGTCGAATTGAGAAACCTCCTCCTTTTTTTGAAGTCGGTTAAAAAAGGAGGAGGTTCTCAATTCGACTGTAGGTATTATTATATATATATTTGTGGGTGTTCGCGGATAACTTCGTCGTTTAAGATTGGATTTTGATTTTTTTTTTGTTGGAAAGAGGATATCGCGAGGGTGGTACCATAGTAGGGTTCATCGAGATCTGGTAAGTATCTCCAGAGATATGGAACACCTCAAACTTGGTACTGAAAATTAATAGCGCGGCATTTGAAGTCGGAAGAATTTTAAACGATCTTATTACATTGACATTTTAAAACTTTATTATTTGAAGTTGGACAGTTTTATTGTTTAAGAACGTAGGCTATCCTTATCCTTGTATTGGCGGATCTTCAGATACCTATGGTGGCAGCATTTGAAGTCGGGTCCTTAAAGAAGTGTTTTTATTAAAATTATGGATATGTTACATTTTTTGTTGAAAAGGTGTTAATTAAAAAGTACTATTATCAAATATTAAATAAATAGTTTTATTTATATCACTGACTCCACCCACGTACACATACCTAACTAGTTATGTAAGTAGGTACATGGTTATGTGAGGACTTGGTTGACTTAGAATTGTCAATTTTGGTTATAAACAAGGTCTTACAGCACAAGTAAAGGAAAAATTCCGAAAGATAAATAAAGTTGAAAATTTTGACACAAGTTTTCGCGAAAATCTAAATTTGCCCATATCTTTTTATCGTGTTGACTCAGGACCTTGATTTTTAGGGTTCCGTAGCCGAATGGAAAAAAAACGGAACCCTTATATATTCGCCATGTCTGTCTGTCCGTCCGTATGTCACAGCCATTTTATTCCGAAACTATTAGGACTACAGAATTGAAACTTGGTAGTTAGATGTATTCTAAAAACCGCTTTCCGATTTTTATACAAAAATATAAAAGTTTAAGGGGGGGGATCCCCATCCCATATATGGAAATGGAACAAAAAAAAATTTTTTTCATCAAACCTATACGTGTCCATGGATAGGTCTTTAAAAATGACATTGAGGTTCCTAAAATCATTTTTTCTCAAAAGATAGACGCGTCTAAAGTGGTATAATGTGTGCCTCCCCCGCCTCCCTTTCTCTAACTTCTAAAGTAAGGGAGTGAAAAATCTAGAAAATATATATTCTATAGATCTCATTAAAAACTTTCAACGAAAATTGGTTTGAACGAGATACAGTCAGCAGTTGTTGAGATATAGCGACCGCAAGTATAACTTTGTTTTTTATACAAACACTATGAAAAACAAAGTTATTTTTGTAGTTGCGAAAAATCATAGTTATAGAATACTCTACTGTGTTACGGAACCCTACGAGTGCGAGTCCGACTTGCTCTTGACCTCAGTATCTGGTATAAATTCAACTTGTTAGGTCCACCCGTTCCTGAGAAAGTTTGTGGTGACAGACGGACAAGAAAGTGATCTTATAAGGGTTCCTTTTTTACCTTTTGAGGTACGGAACCCTAATGATATCCGTCCATTCCATATATAACGATTAACGCTACAGCAAATTTTCCTTTCCCCCAATCAAAAAAACGCGATCGACAAAAAATTACCTAGTTTTCTAAAGTAAGCATAGGTATTCTGCAAGTCCAGAATGATCAGCTAGGTTATATAGGTACAATCAAATCAAAATTTATTTATTTCAAAAACATGAATTACGATAGATTTAGTTAGCACAATTGTACATTGAATCTGTGATAGAACCCTGTATTGCAGTATATTCACCCCATGACATTATAGTAACAATAATTTAAACGTCATTCCGATAGGCATAACCTCAGACGAAATAAGAAGTCTCCTTATTTCGTCTTAGGGCATAACATAACCGTAAGTATATATATATATAAGCCTATGGGCTGGCTTTATTATAACAGAATCTAGCTCTAGCTGGCATAGAACTTTTTTATGATATAAGTATTAAGTACCTATACCTAATAGGACAAATTCAACACTCAATTGATGGTAAGCGACGATGTCTGCATTTTGGCAAGCAAATCTCTGGATTCCCAGTTTTTTTTAACGTTCCGTGCCTCAAAAGGTAAACAAAAGGAACCCTTATAAGATCTCTCTTGTCCGTCTGTCCGTGCGTCATCACCGATTATCTCAGGAGCGAGTGGACCTAGCAAGTTGAAATTAATACAAGATACTGAGGTCTATCCCTATTAGTCGCTATTAGGTGTATAAAAATCAAGGTCCTGAGTCAACACGATATAAAGATATGGGAAAATTTAGATTTTATTCCAAAACACTTAAGCACCAAAATTTACCTTAATTTTCAACTTATTGTATTTTTTGGAATTTTCCCTTTACTTCTGCTGTAAGATCTTGCTCTTAACCAAAATTGAAAATTTTGGGTCAACCGGAACAGACAGACATGGCGAATCTATAAGGGTACCGTTTTTTTCCATTCGGCTACGGAACCCTAAAAACGGATAAACAATATCGAGATCACGAAAATACGACATTAAATATATCAAATGTGTTCTAGTAATATGTAGAATTGTAATAAACATCAATGATAAATAGATGTTTTTGGTTTTGGTTTTGGCAAAATGTTAAGTTACACTCATTAGGGTTCCGTAGCCGAATGGCAAAAAACGGAACCCTTATAGATTCGTCTGTCTGTTCCGGTTGACCCAAAATTGACAATTTTGGTTAAGTTATGTTTGGCATTGACACGGTAATATAATATAATACTATACTTATATGTTATTATACTGTGGTTCGGAACCATCCGTGTGCGAGATAAAAGTCTGACTCGCACTTGGCCAGTTTTATTTTCAGATTTTTCAAGCCAGCAGTTTACCTTTTAGAGGTGGGTAGGGGTAGTGGGGGGGGATGCCCTACTGAACAAAAATGTGTACTTGAAAGTTTATTATTTGTTAAATGGAGCATTAAATCTTTAAATAGTATTAGCAATCCCTAAGTCATTTTAAAAGACCTATTCAATGATACCCCACAAGATGGGGTAGACGACGCAAAAAAATTCTTACCCACTTCTCATGTAGGGGAGCTACCCTAAAAAAAATTATTTATCAAAATTTTATTTCACTACTTTGTCGGCGTATACCCATTATATACATACCCCTACAAAATTACAGCTTGCTAGTATTAACGGTGTCTTAGCAAAACCTCGGACAGACAGACGGACATGACGAAACTATGAGGGTTCCTTGTCAGGACTACGGAACCCTAAAAAAGTATACTATCACAAACTTATTATTTATAGTTGGTGTAATACTTTACATTTTCTATGGATCTAACTACAAAGTTAAGTTTGTACACTAACCTAGTTTTTTGTTGTTAACAAGGTGATAACCATGTCTATGGAAAAATGTATTTGGTTAGTTTCACTCAAAACTCGGTACCTAAAATTAAGAGCGAACGCGGGGTGCAATTTTCCATACAAACGTATACCCCGTTTCCTCTCTGGAAAATGATTCTAGAGCAACATTTATTTCTACAAAACACGAGGTCTGATGTAGCTACGCCCCTATATCATTTTATTTTTTTGACCAATCACTTGTAAATAGAATTATTACCCTTCAAAAATGTCAAAGACGAGATTAAAAGGCTTATATTCCTTTTCACAAATGGTTCATTTAAAAGAAAATGATATTATATATTATGATAATGTAGCTAGTTACATCAGACCTTGATTTTTTGTAGAAACAAATTTTGCTCTATATATATATGTGCCATTTAGATTGGCACTAAAGCACAGAATAATGAATAGCTGACTAAAGTGCGTTGACCTTTCAGTGGTCAAACCTTGTATGACTGTGATTATAACTAGGTTTTCTTTTTATTTAGCGGTGTGTTCTAATTTGTATGTGCCACTAAAATATCCAAAGTGTTTTTTTCTGAAACATGTATACATATTTATTTGAAAGTATAACATAGAACACTCTTAGCGCGTTAAAATCCCTTTTTAATTTTAAAAATAATAATTAATTAATATTTTATTTCTTAAAACGCCATCTAACGTCAAACAAAGGTATTAGGGATCGACATTTCAATATAACGCCATCTATGCGACGTTTACCTAAAAAGGCGTTCATAGATAGCAAAAATCACGTTTCTTGTATGGGGACCCTCTATTATTTTTAACTTTATTCTGTTTTAGTATTTGTTATTATAGCGGCAATAGAAATACATCATCTGTGAAAATTTCAACTGTCAACTATCACGGTTTATGAGATACAGCCTGGTGACAGACGGACAGACAGACAGACAGACGGACAGCGGAGTCTTAGTAATAGAGTCCCGTTTTACCCTTTGGGTACGGAACCCTAAAAATCGAGAAACTCGTGTGGCTAAAGAACAAATTATTACAAATATCATCATGTCGCCTATCTGCTGCTAGCAAATAAAAGAATAGCGAGAAATAGGCGTGGCTATATTAATAAACAAATGAGTATCAAATAATCCAATCGTATCGCCTGTCTGCGTACCTACCAGGCCAGGCTGGAACTTCCCGTTCAAAATGTGACGTCTGGTCACGTTACTACTTATGTACTTAGCAGGCCCTTGGCTACGTTGTATTATTATCTTTTCTATGCCTTGGCAGTAAAGGTCAATACGATTTTTATTTAATTTTTTTTTTTTAATTTTCTGATACCTACTTGTACTATTCATTATTCTGTGTTACTGGTAAATGTGGGTTGCACATTATTATTATTGTTTTCTATCATCTCTTCCAACTATGCTAAATATGCTTGTGTCTGGAGTGTGTTCACGTCAATAGTGCAATGGGTGAGGATCACAGTTCTTAAAAAATATTTTTTACTCTTAATTTATTTTTAACTTTTTAGTTACTAGGTTTAAGGAACTAGGTACTTAAGTACCTACCTATTTTAGAGTAGGCGTAATGTTTTAAAATATCCTACAGATATTATGATGTAATTATGGGTAAAGTGCTCTTCAAGGCAAATCAATCGAGCCCAAACTCGGTGGGGTTTATCACAGAAATGCCATAGCCACCTTCCAGCTTCATCATCGGACCCTGAATATCATCTAGGTGTAAAGTGCTCCTCAAGACGAATCAATCGAGCCCAAACTCGGTATAATATAATAATAAACGGTTATATTGTTTCATTACGGAGATGTACGTGGCCACCTCCAGGGTCTGATGATGAAGCTGGAATGGAAGGTTTGCACCTAGGTGATATCCATATTACCTAGGTGCAAACTGCTCCGCAAGTCTAAAGATTCGAGGCCAAACTCGGTAGGGTTATATATTGTTTTATCACAGAGATGCCGTGGCCACCTTCCAGCTTCATCATCAGACCCTGGATATCATCTAGGTGTAAAGTGTTACGCTAGTCTAATCAATCGAGCCCCAGCTCGGTGGGGTTATATTGTTTTATCACAGAGATTTCGTGCCCACCTTCCAGCTCCATCATCAGACCTTAGATATCATCTAGGAGTAAAGTTCTCTTCTAGACGAATCAATCGAGCCCACATTCTATGGGTTTATCTTGCTTAGTTCAGAAGTTCCTATGGCTATCTTCCGTCTCCATCATAAGACCAGCTCCATGGTACCATATCATTGTATTGTCACCGAAGATACGTAAGTTCACCAAATACGAGTCAAATCGGACATCGGGAAGTGGGTCTAATTTAGCTTCCAAGATTCCACTCGAACATACATAGTTACATACACAACATACATACATTGCAACTTGCACGTTAAATAAAAGCACGGTAATATTACCGTGATAAAAGCTTGTAAACTAGACAGCGACTTCCTGCCAAACTTTAACCTACCTTTGGTCGTCGTCGCTGAAACTAGAACTGATTGATTGGAAAAAACCAAAACAGTGTGCTAGAAATATGTACTCACATACTATTATTTATTCTGTGACTTAATAATAATTTAGAGTAATTCATATGTTGAACAGCTGTTAAAATAATCACCAATTTGCCTAGATCCCTTATCGAACATGCAAATCAGGCTAGCAAAGCTCATTTTGACTGGTCTATCGACCACTGTTACTTGTACTATTCATTATTCTGTGTCACTGTGTAAGATAACAAGGCCTTGTACCTATAGCACACTAAGAAATTATGAGTAAGACCAACCGGAAGACCTCTTATGCTTAAAAAGATATACTGTAACAGAGCTCATCCTAAATTGTACGATCTGGCTATAAGGTAAACAAAGCCGCACTCAGTGCACACAGAGACAAAAATCTAACCACAAACAAAAAAAATCACTCACACCAACAAGTTTTGTGAATATTTCCTTGCGTTCATGGACCTTAGGTTTTACTAATTATTCTGTGATTTCCGACATTGCCAGTAAAATATACTTAGGTAATGGGATTTATGATGATTAAACATTTTCATTTTATGGATTAAACATTTTTAAGTGCTAAAATGTAATCAGGCGGAAGATGATATTTTTTATTTCTATAGTATATTTTAAATTATGTTTATTCAAAATTTCTCAGTAATTCAATAAAACACGTAAAGCTGTCTATTCATGGCGCAATACATTTTTTAAGTGTATGGCTACACACAAAAGGTATATTTAGCCAGTGTTATGCCAAACAAACATTAAAAATAAGTTTAGTCGTAGAGAGAAGTGGTTTAGTGCAATAATTGATTTACTTATTTATTCTCTTACATGGATCTGCTGACTGGCTGCATCGATTTGCACGGCTGAGTGTATAGAAGCTGGCTAGTAAATGTATCAGGCAATACATTATGTGCCGTAGGCATAGGCATACTTTTATTATTCAAACCTATAAAAGGGGTTGGTTTTCTCGCTAAAAAAGACGTATTATTTTAATAACAAAACAAATCGCGCGCGAATCAATGTGATCCGCGCCGCAATTTCACGTCGTGAATCGCGCGCGAGTGTGGAAAGGACTTTAAATTTCCATTACAACTAATAATACCACAGATAATACCTAAACGTCATTTAAAAAAAAAGGAGTTGAACATAAGTCCACCGAAAATAAACCACAAGCGACTGACACTTGACAGTAGAGTGACAGTACAGGGCTCCGTTCACGACTTACGCTCGGAGTACAACCTATGCAACCAAACGCTCTAACCTCTTTCTCTGACTCGTTTAGCGAATGTAACGCTCTGACGTCGTGAACGGGGCTAGAGCGTTTGGGTGCACTCAGAGCGTAGGTCGTGAACGGAGCCTATAGCACAGAGTACTTTTATATACTGGGGAGCCTAGTTTATTTCAGGACTGCGTTCACAATTTGAGTGAAAAACACCCGTGGTCGTTCCAGACCTTCGAGCGAGTTGCAAAACCACCAAAAATCTCCGTGGAGGCACAGATTATATAATATTTACTACGTAACAGATATTTCAGATCCCTACAAAAACACAATACCAACGCTTATTTCAGACAATACAAGCAAAAATGTGTCTAAAGCGCTCGACCTAGCGTTGTTATTACTTCGTTCAGCGCGCGATGTAAAGGCGCGCGCCAGATACGATATGCATTAGTGAAGGGTTGACTCAATCAAATAAAACAAGTAATATTTTAAAAAACCTTTTAAACACAAGCTTTTACATAACCTAGTACCAGAGTAAGTCAAGACAAATCAAACGAGTTCAATCACGACGGGTATAACATGTATAGTTTAGGAGTTCCTTTAGCCATCTTCCAGCTCCATCATCAGATTAGCACCATGTCATCATAATATTGCATTGTCATGCGATTTACACATGTGTCCAAATGTCAGCTTAATCGAACCCCTGGAAGTCGCTCTAAAATCAATCGCAAGATTTGTGACGGAACAATAAATTCGCCGTGAACTAGAGAGATAGCTTGTAAAAAATAGTTTAGAAATGCTATTTATTTACCTTACAAAATAACATCAAAGTCCCTAACTAAAAGTCGAATTTTAAGTCGAAAAAGTGAATTTTACGCCGTCTTGTCATTTTAGTATAGTAGCATAAAAAATTTACAATATTATGCTTGTTTTTTGTCAAACTCGCAAAATGTCTATGGAAAACATAAATCGTTTTTAACCGACTTCAAAAAAAGGAGGAGGTTTCTCAATTCGACCGTATATATATATTTTTTATTTTATTTTTATGTTTGTTCGCGGATAACTTCGTCGTTTATGAACCGATTTCGATTATTCTTTTTTTGTTCGAAAGGAGATATCCCAAGTGTGGTACCATGGTAATTTTATCGAGGTATGATAAGTATCTCCAGAGATATTGAGATAAACATCTCTAAATTGGTACTGAAAATGAATAGCGCGGCATTGAAGTCGGTTGTTTTTTAGTTTTTAAACGATATTATTAATATAGAATACGAATGCGCAGTTATCCCTTCATTTGAATAATAACATACGTTGCGTGCGCGTGAGCAGTGACAACCGACTGGCGGATACCAGCGCCGGCGTTGGTCGAAAGTTTAGGTATAAACCGCTGTAGCTATGAGCGAGTGAGGGAGGCCTGGTGGAGGACGTGAACACAGCCCTGTGCTGCGTTCACGTCCTCCACCAGACTTGTCAAGTCTCCACGGAGACTTGTTTAGTGACTAACATTCAGACATGCAGACTCGAATTTTGAGGTTATGTTTATTTATTTTTCTTGTTCTGAATATTTTCCGTTTGTTTTTAAGATTAATTTCTCGTCATGTTACGTCTTGGTCTCGACAATGTAAATTTCCTCCAATCCCCTTTATCTGTAAGAAAATTGCAGTTTTTCCCGCCAAATGTATTGTCACGCCAGAGCGTTTTCTAACCATCGAATTTAATGGTTAATAAGTTGCAACCGGCGTGAAACAACCGAGGTCGAGAATGACACAGTTGTGCTAACCGAGTGCGACGCTCTGAGGTCGTGAACTGACTGATGGTCTGAGGGGTTAGAGCGTTTGGTTGCACTCCGAGCGTAGGTCGTGAACGCAGCCCAGTTTTTTCTCTTTTATGGCTCCACACGGTTTGTGCCAGCGATGCGTCGATCCGATACGATCTTTTCGAAAATCAGATCGAAGGCATACGATCCAATCGATTTTCGGATCGGATCGCATGGTTTCGATATACTCTATCAAATATCGGATCGCGATCCAAATAGTTAATTTTAATAAGATTACATTAGACATTAGTCTTTTCAGGTTAATGTAATTTATGTTTCCTAATGCCTTGTTGAACCAAACAACCCTTTTTGGCTTGAAATAAATGTTGTATTTTCATGCGATTTTTGCGGATCGATCTTTTAAAAATCGGATCAAATGCATGCGATCCGATCCGCGACATTACGATCCATAATATCGGATCGAGCTTAAAAAAATCGCATCCATGGTTTGTGCGTTTATCCAAAGAGAGTTATTATACGGAATCCGGATTCCTAACTCCTTAATTAGGAAGGTGTAATAAGTGTAAGGGTCCCTAATTAGGGACCAAGACAGGACCCGGTCGCTTATATATGTTCAGTGTAACACTTAGATGTTGGGACGCCTAATTAGGGGCCACGCCGACTTATTATTATCCCTGATTCAGTGTCAATTTAATATTGTGCTCACTGCATCGTGCCGTGAGCCTTCATGAACCACCCCGAGCGGGCGTGATTCACGTGTTGTGAGTTGTTTAATTTTTGTTTTATTTGGAACAGTACGCAGTTGTTCCTATATACAGGTTGGAATTTTATGTAATAAGTTAGGATTTCATGGTTTTCTTTTAATTTAATATACTTACCATATTTTATTATTGACCCTATCGATTGATGCCATAAAAGTGTGTTATTTTTTCAGATTTAAACCGGTTCGATTTCTGATTATGGCAACCGAGTTTCCAATATTTTAAAATCCTTCGGCGCTAAATTGATTTCGAAAGTTAATTTCTCTGTCTACAGAAGGGACACAGTATAATTATTATGTTACCTACTCTTTGGAGGGGACCATTCGTCGGCCAGCGCCAGCGAACTGAATCAGAGTGATGTAAGTAATTTAAACATATTTATTTCATTTCAAAATTTCTAATTTATATTTAATCTGTAAGTAATTCCAGTATTTTCTGTCATACGTGATTTGTAATCTTTAGAGAAATAAATGTCAAATTTATGAGAATGTAGTTACTTACTAAAAAGAAATGGCATAAGTACCTACCTATAGTACTTTATATACCGGCTGTAATTCTCGTACCGTAAGGGGGAGGTGGGTAGGGAGGGGGGGAGGCAGCAGAGGGGGAGGGTAGGTAAGTGAGGGGAAAAGAGGGAGGGGAGGGTACGTGAGGGGAGGGGGGATTACTTATGTGTCTTATTTGTAAATGCTACCCAAAGACACCATTCCACGCGGACGTAGTCACGGGCACAACTAGTTCGTTATACATACATACATACAATCACGCTTTTATCCCGTTGGGGTAGGTAGAGACTACTTCTTTCCACATGCTACGATCCTGACGTACCTCCTTCGCTTCTTCCAGTTCGTTATAAGTGTGGATTTAACACCTGTAGGGGACGATTTTTAAAAATTAAATTAGGTGATGTGTTATTTCAGAACCTACACTATCTAAATTTTCAATTTTATTTTAATCTATTATGCACATATTATATCTGGGTAAGGCCGTAAAATTGGCCTCATGTGACATATAGTAACTTAAAAGTGTGTGGCTGGGTAACTTAAAAGTAACATAAAAGTTTTGTAAAGGCACGTCTCCAATGTAAGAAATAACACCTTTCTGCACAATCATTGAATTGCAATGCTGTGTGCACCCGGTCCCCACGGTCCTAGAGTCTCAACCCCAAAAGGCACAAATAGGTAGCAGCTGTCTAAACCCCTATATTTGCGCCTTTTGAGGTTCTCAGCTGCTTTTTGCATTTGATAATTATGTGTTAATATTAACTATGAATAAGGCCTTACATAACTTTTATGTAACGTTACATAAAAAATGTGACATAAATGTCACTTAAAGCTAACCTCGCGTCAAAACATTTTCACTTTTAAACGGTTAAGCGATAAGAATAAAAGCATGTACACAGCCTCTAGCTATTCCTAAAACATTAGATTCATCAAAATAATAAATATTGTATGATAAATGAATACAGTTTTACCTTTATTCAGCTGCAATCAATGTAATGACCAAAAAAAATGACTCCGGTCCGCTACGAAAACAAAACTCACAGCCTAGAAATATGGCCGACAAGTGAAAGACGTAGCATAGACAAGTAGACTATGGTGTTGCCATGTTATAGAAATAAATTTTGCTGCTCAAATTCTAAGTTTTAGTAAAAAATATTGTAACATAAAATACGTGACATAAAAGCATCAAATCCGTGGACACGATGTTAACGTACCAGAATTTTATCATTTGAACATTATCTAATCCTGCCTGACATTGAAATTTGTAGAATAGGTATTATTGTATCCATACGTACTTTAAAATGGTCAAATACGAATACAACAAATATTCAAAGTTGTAACATAAGGTGCGGGGGCGAGTTTGGGACATTTTATTTTGTATTGAAAATGTTGTGATCACATGTTATTTTTATGATAAATAATTATTAATTATATGTTTTGCGAATGTTTGTATAGTTAACCTAATAGAAAAACTATTATACAAAGCTAAGAAAATAGAAAAATTATAGGTATATGTCAAATTTTATTTTATTTCTTACTGGACGCTGGAGCTTAATACAATGAGGCCAATTTTACGGCCTTACCCATCTATCCACGACAGCTATCGTAATTTTTTCACATGGAACATTGAAATAAAGCTCCTACCACGCGTTCGTTTTTTCCACCCTGTAGGTATACAAAATTGTATGGTTGAGAAATCTAATAAAATAAGCTATAAAATACGATACCAGTGGGTAAGTAGGTATTATACTTTAGAATGTTATCAACAAAACCAAAGTGCGAATGGTATTTTATGAATACAATAATCATGAATATATTATTTTATTTATGTTGTTCTCTTCCATTCATTTGGTAAGTTTACATCGAAATTAAAGGGCCTTATTCACGATCCATCCCGGCTGTACGTCAGCTCAAGGCCGCGGCGCTGGATGTAGCATTCTGACTGTCGTGCGCGCATCAAGCGAGCAGAGTAAATAGAAGGAAAATGTTTTAAATTATAAATGTATATTATACGTATATGTTAAATCGGCTGTACAGCAAGTCTATACACCATCAAGCCGCACGATGCTGGACTGCTCTGACGTACGTCCGCGTTATTCACAGACCATCTGCACGGTGGTCGCGGTGGTGAGGGTGCTCGCTGGATGCAAATCTTTCAATTCGTTCATTCAATGGTTTTCGTGATCAGCCCCCTGCACCCGTATCACGAAAACCATTGATGAACGAAATGAACGATATGACGGGGACGCAGCTATGTAGGCTGTATAGCTCCGTCCCCGTCATTTAGTTCATTTCGTTCATTCAATGGTTTTCGTGATACGGGTGCAGGGGGCTGATCACGAAAACCATTGAATGAACGAAATGAAAGATTACAAACTAGATTACTAGATTAGAAACGTGATCGCGTACACCGGCCCCCATGAGACCGATCTTGAACGGAGTTTGTCCCTTTCTTTTGTATGGACAACTTATATCTACCATACATATAGTATAGAACATATATAGGACTAGCAGGTTGTTGTTAGACAAGGACACACTCCCACCCTGGTGTCTCTCAATTAGGCCGTTTTATTATACAAAGCAATTACAACCGTATGGTAAAAATATACGGATTAAATTGAATTTGTCAAAACATCTGCAGTGCACCATCAATTTATATTACGTCTATGCCTCGATATGAACGTAATGCGTCTATGTACAGTGCCACAAGTATAACTTGGCGGTGGTAGTTTTTGGAACTAATTCTTTTAATTGAAACTGTGAGTTTGACGTTAGAGAAATTACCGCGACATTATTGTTGATAAATCTGCTACATTAATATAGTTCAATAATGCCAAAAGTAATTAAAAGTGGTTTAAGAGAAACTGTTATCAAAGTACAAAGTAAAAGCACAGTGGCGCACAGGCACGCCAAGTTATACTTGCCGGACTGTATATTTGTAATTTGTTTTTTTTTTTTCTAATTCATTATGGCTCCGCAGTATTAGTGTAGTTAGCACTGGCTAACTACACTAATCAAATATTAAAATTATTGAAGTTTTTGAGAATTCAAGTTATGAAGTTAGGTCCAAGTCACATTTAAAATCAAGTTCAAGTCACAGTCTAGTTCCAGTCATACTGACTATTAATACTCTGTGCCGGTAGTTAGTAGTAAGTCCAAAGAGAATATAAATACTACGGTAAGTCGTCGAGACACATGAGTACTTTTCTTTACTCATGTGGTCGAGATAAGTAAATGCGTCGTAAAACAAATGTTGATAAAAAGGGCTCGGCCGATTTCGTTAAAATTTAAATGGGACCACCTGGGAAGTTTTACCCTTTGTAACAAAAAAAGAAATTTCCAAATCGGTTCAGGCATCTCGCCAAAACTCGTATTTGTAATTTATTTTAACCGACTTCATATACATATAAAATCAATTTTTGGCAATGTAATTTAAACAGCTAAAATAAAAATTAGAGAATTAAAAATTAGTTTTCTAAAAGAAACTGTTAGAGCCTGGACCTACGCGCATCCACTGACAGTCTACCTGACCCTTAATTCGCAAACAGCACTGAGACCTCACACACAGTGCTCGTCAACGCATAATAGGTATCATTCAAAACCGTTGGCGTACCTAGTATAATATAAGGGATCTTTCAATTTAGGCCTTTCGTGTCGGCCCGTTTATAGTTTTTCCGCCCCCATTTTAAGTCGCTCAGCGAGGGAAAGAGCTATGCTCGGTGTTTCTCTGCGCGATCGCATCCGGAACGAAGTAATTCGCCAGAGAACTAAAGTGGTCGACATAGCTCAGCGGATTAGCAAAAAGTGGCAATGGGCTGGTCATACCTGTGGTAGGACCGATAACCGTTGGAGCAGACTGGTTCTAGAGTGGAGACCGCGAATCGGCAAACGTAGCGTAGTTCGCCCTGTAACTAGGTAGGTGGAGCGACGACATTCGCAAAGCGGTGAGCAGTGACCGGAAACAAAGAGCCGAAGATAGCGGTCAGTGGCGTGTCTTGGGGGACGCCTACGTCTAGCAGTGGACTGAGACCGGCTGATAATGATGATGATGTGTCGGCCCGCTACCGTACGTTTACCGCGCCGCTTGCTATATCGAACAACAATACCTCAGAAAAGAGAATAGTCCTGCAATTGTGCCTGCAGGACGGTAGCAGTCCTATTGAAATCATATAAGACTGCATTGAGTTCGTATTTTAGTGACGATTGTCATCAGTTTATACAGCTATTCGCGACGTTGCCATCCTGCCGTCGTGCGGACGCGGTGCCGGCACTTGGCAGCGCAGTACCGTAGCCGCACCTCGCGCTTTGTATAAAAATAAAACTGGCCAAGTGCGAGTCAGCATCGCGTCTCTTATCGCACACTTAGGGAGGGTTCCGTACAAAACGAAACATAACAGAGTTTCAACGTCATGTATTTGATTAATTGATATTACCAAAAATATTTGGTTTGGTCGCGATTTAACCACTCAGGGATCGCTGACCCACCGGTGGGTCAGCTTAGCCAACTTTTTTTTTCTATATTTACAGCGCATAATATTAGAAATTGTAACCATTTTTTGGTCTTACACGCTTGATGAAGAAATATTTTATTTATAAAATGCCATTTTGAACTGTATTTTATTCTTCCCCGCACCATGAAAACTACTTAATGAATACGCCTTAGGTCGACCATAGACGCCATTGACGCTTGGAATGCTGACGCTAGATTGTGTTTTGAAATGTTATTTTCTGTTGGTTTATTTTAGTTTTTAGTATATATCTAGTGTAAATTCTATTCATTTGTGTTTTGTGAATCCATCTTAGCTATTGAATACTAGAAATATCATCGTATTTGTGTGATCGTCGGGTTTTCTACCAAGTGGCGGTTTTCCCGCAATTTCGAGTTTCTGTGTTGAATAAAAAGTGAAATTAGTGAAAATAATGAATGAAATAAGCATTTCGATTTTCGATTTCATTGCAAATAAGTAGACGAATCACTAAATCAATTCAAGAAATAAATTCAGGATGGTATGAGTCATGCTGACGAATGTTTATACAATCGTAAAAAACGTAAGTACCTACTTAGACCCTTTCAAGTGGGTCGGGTTTCGAGCTCGGTTTTTATAAACATTTACGCAATAGGATACCGAATTCTTTGTGTATAGTGGTAGCTGGGTTCTAGAACTTTGATTTGCGTATTGTATTTTTAATATTTCGGTTTTGAGTATCTCATATTCAGGCAAAGATCCAAGATATACATTTCAGAGGTTTTGAGGTGTAAATAAAAAATAACAAAACTAAATATAAACTTTATTTTTATACAACAATGAAGTAAATCTATTACAAAATAAAGCACAGTTTACAGAATAAGAAAATATGGTGTGATTAGTTTTGCATGCGAAGAATTACGCGACGCGACGTTCGCGCCATTCCGCTACTGCACACATTTTCAAAGTGGATTAATTTTTTTATTTGTTTTAAATTCCCGATACCTGAGTGGCTAGAAAGACGGGGCGGCTCGTTTACTAGCGCCATCTATGTCATTTTGCCGAAACTAATTAGATGGCGTTTAAAAACACTTCTTTTGTATGGGGACCCCCTTTAATTTTTAACTTTATTTTGTTTTTAAAATGTGTTATTCTAGCGGCAACAGAAATACACAATCTGTGAAAATTTCAACTGCCTAACTATCACGGTTAATGACAGACAGACAGACAGACAGACAGACGGACAGCGGAGTCTTAGTAATAGGGTCCCGTTTTATCCTTTGGGTACGGAACCCTAAAAATCGACTCTCCGTGCGCAGTACGACACGCGCACCATTTCTTTCGCAGTCCGACACGAAACGTTAGGCGTTTCGAATTGAAAGAAAGTCTACGTTCAAAACAATATATTCTACCAAGAGTACAGTCTATTCTCCGTGATATCATAGAAAAGATAATAATATGGTGATATACAATATACGACAATATATATGACATTACTTGTGTCAAATCCACCGCTATACATAAACATGGTGCATAATGTTGACGTCAACCAAAGTGTCTCCGGCCTTGCTTTTGACGAGATGCCACTAACTATTAACCGTTGATTTTTTTTATTTTTCAAAGAAAAGGAAAAATAGAGAGTACAGCAGTAAAGCTGATGGTAGTAGGTACGTATTCTATAACTACGCTCGGCGTAGTATTATTATCTTTTCTGTGGCTCGGCGATCGCGCTAGGGCTGTCCAGTGTCCACGGTGTCCAGGGCCCCTAGACAAAATCCAATTTCCTGTGTGCCTTCACGCTTACGCAAGTTCAAAATGTATTGGAATGACATTTCTGTTGCGGAAACATAAATGTCATTCCATACATTTTGAACTTGCGTTAGCGTGAAGGCAAACAGGAAATTGGATTTTGTCTAGGGGCCCAGGTCCGTCACGCCGCACGCGACTGGCCGGGCGCCGAGCGCGCGGGTGGAAACTGTACATAATCCCTAACATATGATATTGTACATTTACTATAATAATAAAAGTTTGTAAACTAAAACAACCGACTTCAATGCCCCGCGAGTCCAGTAGCAAGTTTAGGACGTTTATCGTCATATCTCTGGAGATACTCATTAGATCTCGATGAAATTACAATGGGACCACTTCGGAAACGTACCCTAGCGATTACAAAAATAATCATTCGAATCTCTTCACAATTGACGGAGTAATTGCGCATAACACAACAAAAAAAGAAAAACATACAGACGAATTGAGAACCTCCTCCTTTTTGGAAGCCGGTTGAAAAACGAATATAAAACATGAATGTGTGTGTTGAATTGTTGATGAATGCAATTAGGTATAATTTATTATAATTTCAGCTTCGTCAGTGGTCTAACTGATATCGAAGACACAGTCAGCTCTGAGACTGTAGCAAGTGGAAACAGTAGCGCTCTGCCTAGATATATAATCGAGAACGAGTTTAAACCGTAAGTTAAAGTTCAGCAAACTTATCTGACCCGGGGGCCCCTAGACAAAATCCAATTGTCTGTTTGCCTTCACGCTAACGCAAGTTCAAAATGTATGGAATGACATTTATGTTTCCGCAACAAAAATGTCATTCCCATACATTTTTGTTACGAAAACATAAATGTAATTCCATACATTTTGAACTAACACATCTAGTTTCTTAAGGTGCGTACAGACTATGTCACATATCATGTTATACAACATTGTAATATAAAACGTTTTAGATCACGTGGACCCAAAGTTATCATGTTATTAAAATGTACAACAATGTTATATTAATCACGTATACTCAGTAGCTCTGAAGAATGGTAATGGTATATAACATGTTACACAGTCTGTACGCACCTTTAGGTGGTTAGGCGTAACTTAATTTTAGGTTTGATTCGTCTTGCATTTCAACATATTATGAGGCTCTGACTCTAATCAAAATGGAGAGTAGAGCTGTGTGTCAACCAACAGTCAATCGTATTTTGTTGCGTGATTTGACAGCATGATAAAACAGGTAGGTACTATTGTTTATAGATATACTAGCTGTACCCGCGACTTCGTCCGCGTGGAATAGTGTCTTTGAGTAGCATTTTTAAATATTTATCCTAATTATTTTACAAATAAGACACATGCGTATCCCACCTACACCACACCGTACCACGCTGCGAATATCCCCCTCCCCCTTTCCCTCCCCTCTCCCTCTCTCTTCCCCCAACCCCTTTCCTCTTCACTTCCCTCTAACCCCACCTCCCCTCTCTCTTCCCCCCATCCCCTTTGCTCTTCACTTCCCCCTCCCCTCCCCATCTCTCTTCCCCCTCCCCCGCACAAACTTTAAATGACAAATTAATTTATATCGAATCAACAGCCTAAACAATAAGTTTCAAGCTTCTAGCTTTAAAAATGACGATACTTCCATAGAACTTTTCATCCCCCCTTACAACCCTCTTTTCGCATTAAAAAGTAGCCTATGTCCTTTCTCAGGCTCTAGAACATCTGTGTACCAAATTCCATTTAAATCGGTTCAGTAGAACATTCACATAAACCTTACATATTTCCATACAAACTTTCATCCCCTATCGTTATTTTTACACCCTTGAGGTTAAAACTTTTACAAACTTAGAATGTCATATTTATTTATATCAAATTAACAGCCTACAAAATAAGTTTCAAGCTTCTAGCTGCTAAAATGACGATACTTCCATACAACTTTTCATCCCCCCTTTCAACCCTCTTTTCGCATTAAAAAGTAGCCTATGTCCGTTCTCAGGCTCTAGACTAACTGTGTACCAAATTTCATTTAAATCGGTTCAGTGGTTTTGGCGTGAAGGTGAGACAGACAGAGAGTTACTTTCGCATTTATAATATTAGTTAGGATGTACAGGGGAAACTGGATGCACTTGATCCCCCCTTTATATTTAGCTCTGTAAAATCACGTTTTTAGCCTAAATTGGACATATGTTAGAGCCAAAATGTTAGTACATTAACTGTCCAAGTTTCCTTAGAAGTAAAACGGGGTAGGCCATTGTTTGTAAATAATAAATGACTTTAAAAAAAACTGGGATTTGCACCAAGTGTCCCCGTACATAGGAGACTTGATTCCGCCTAAAAGGAGACTTGACAGGACATATAGTAATATTTTTCTATGGGAGACTTGATAACTATTACATAATCTGTGCCAGTAAGTAAAGTGCTAGCCAAGTAGTAAGTCGTCGAGATAGTAAATGCGTCGTAATACAAATGTTGATATATTAAAAACGGCTCAGCCGATTTCGTTAAAATGTAAATGAGACCACCTGGGAAGGGTACCCTTTGAAACAAAAAAATAATTTTCCAAATCGGTTCAGGCATCTTTGAGTAATCGGTGAACATAAATTTAAGAAAAGTAAAATTCAATCGAACTGAGAACCTCCTTTTTTGTGAAGTCGGTTAAAAAGAGAAGGTCGTTAGTCATTTGCCGAGCCAGACAAGTTAGTGGTCTTTTATACAGGCTCAATTATTTTAGACACACATATTTTAAAACGACAAGCTCAACGAGTATCTTGACTTGGCTCACGAGGTTACCGCCATGTGGGATGTTTGTTGACTCGACTTGCATTGTCCCGATAGCTGTTGAACGGCCAAATAGCGAAGTCTCGACCAATATCTAAAGAGACTCTTGCTAGATGGCTGGATCAAGGGCCAGATACATTTGCCGGTACTTCTTGACACGGCACGCATCGTCAGGAGGTTCCTCTCTCTCTGCAGCCCTAACCACCGGTAGCTTGGGCCCTGCCCGGTGCTGGCGACAACTTTAGGTTTAGGTTTTTTATAAAGTGGTTTTAGTAATATTAGGTATTTATATTGTTTACTAGCTGTACCCCGCGGCTTCGCCTGCGTTAAAAACAACATTCATTTATTTAAATATTTTTTTCATAAGAACCATCTCTTGACGATTAAAAACACGACAAATAAAGAATTAGCGAAATCAGTCCAGCCGTTCACGCGTGATGCCGTGAACAAGGGAAATTGGGATTAATTTTTATATATAAAGATTATTTTTATATATTTGAATGTAAAAATAACTGGCCAAGTGCAAGTCGGACTCGCACTCGTAGGGTTCCGTAACACAGTTAAGTATTCCATAACTATGATTTTTCGCAACTACAAAATTAACTTTGTTTTTCATAGTGTTTGTATGAAAAACAAAGTTATCTTTGCAGTCGCCATATCTCAAAAACTGCTGACTGTATCTCGTTCAAACCAATTTTCGTTGTTAGTTTTTATTGAGATCTACAGCATATATTATTTTTAGATTTTTCACTCCCATACTTTAAGAGTTAGAGGGGAGGGGACACACATTTTACTACTTTAGACGCGCCTATCTTTCAAATGATTGACTTTGAGAAAAAATGATTTTAGGAACCTCAATGTCATTTTTGAAGACCTATCCATAGACACCCCACACGTATAGGTTTGAAGATAATATTTTTTTTATGTTTCAGTTCCATGTATGGGATGCCCCCCCTTAAACTTTTATATTTTTTATTTTTGTATAAAAATCGGAAAGCGGTTCACAGAATACATCTACCTACCAAGTTTCAATTCTGTAGTCCAAACAGTTTCGGAATAAAATGGCTGTGACATACGGACGGACGGACGGACAGACAGACAGACAGACAGACAGACATGACGAATCTATAAGGGTTCCGTTTTTTGCCATTCGGCTACGGAACCCTAAAAACTAAGCCTAAAGTGAAAAAATAAATATGCGCATAATACTAATTATAAAAACAAATACTAAATTATGTTACATGTTTTATTTCATTATAACTTTATATACATTTCGTTTAATCATTGTTACATAATTTAAGTCGTACATTATTATACAAATGAGAAACAAAACAATTAAAAATTATTGTTGTAATTTCTTGGGAGAGGCCTCTACCCAGCAGTGGACTGATTATGATTATAATGGTGAGATACTTGCCAATCGATCGTATTTCTTTCGGACATTGACATTTGCGTAATAAATATCGTTTAAAAACTAAAAAAGAACCGACTTCAATGCCGCGCTATTCATTTTCAGTACCAATTTTGAGATGTTTATCTCAATATCTCTGGAGATACTTATCAGACCTCGATAAAATTACCATGGTACCACACTTGGGATTTCTCCTTTCGAACAAAAAAAGAATAATCAAAATCGGTTCACAAACGACGAAGTTATCCGCGAACAAACATAAAAATATATATATATATATATATATATATACGGTCGAATTGAGAAACCTCCTCCTTTTTTTGAAGTCGGTTAAAAATATCAATAATAGCAAAAATCTTTATACATTATGTAGAAGGTTAACAAAAGAGCAATTTACAAGAAAATCGAGTTATTTATAAATATTATATTGGCATAATTCCATAGAAACCCGAGCCAGGTTTTGACGCCAATTAATTTTGGCTGAAAAAATCACATCAAATATATACAAACTATATATTCTAAAATAAAATACACAACCAAAGCCATTAAGTACGTACAAACTCAGACG
This sequence comes from Cabera pusaria, assembly GCA_954871355.1. Classification (NCBI taxonomy): domain Eukaryota; kingdom Metazoa; phylum Arthropoda; class Insecta; order Lepidoptera; family Geometridae; genus Cabera; species Cabera pusaria. The sequence continues at coordinate 876,346 of OX940885.1, read as the reverse complement.
AAATATTTCGTCTGAACGTTTAAATGAATTAATTGAAAACCCTCAAATCCGAAATCACATTTGGTTACCGTAAAATAAATAACAATAAATTATATTGCCTACCCTAAATTTCTTACAATTCAATAAACTACTTGCACGGTATTGGGTAGGTAGATAACATTGGTTCCCTATTGTCATAATTATAGTCACAATTATGTTTCCAATTATGGGATGGGACATAGAATAATACTCTTAAACGTACGCGAAGCTGCGTGGCTCAACTAGTAGTTTCACAAGTTTTACTGGGTGTAATAAAGTGTCTACACCTAATTAATAAATAAATTAAATAAAATAAAATGCCTTTTATTTCTTGCTTATCTATACTAATATTATAAAGAGAGAACATTTGTATTTTTGTATGTTTGTAATGAGTAAGGTCAAAAACTACAGAACCGATTTAAAAAATTCTTTCACTAATACATAGAATGGACTTTCGGAATGAAAATAGGCTATATATTATCCCGTTTAAATCAAAGGTACATTCGTGGAGACCTAATTTGCAACCTAAGTCGGCAAATAAACGGTCGAAAAAACACGTTTCTTACGAACGCTGCTTATTTGAAAATAGATAGAAGATTATTTTCTATGCAAGAGTTGTACAACTTAATAAGACCTACAAAAAAGTCCGCGACAGCATATGTCTATCTCTTAAGGTTGACTCACAGTAACCATTTTAATCTAAAAATTTTTGTTAAAAAATTTTACATAACTTCCAAGGCTATTTTCAAGTATATAGTATTAATCCTTATCCAAATAATTACGTTAATTAGCTTGGCCACATACGAGTATTATAGATTAAAATTGTCGTTTACAGTATATAATTCAAATGAAAACTCTAGAAGATATCACGAATTTCACAAACACGCATCGCAAAATTAATAAAATATTTGCAGTGAAACCACAGATTAGGTCATAGTTACTGCGAAAATATTATTATAAGCTTAGGTATGCTGTAGATCCCCACCGATCACAATCAATTTGAAGTCAATATAGTATAATAATATGATCTATTGTATAAAATAATATTCATCTATATATATATATAATAATATAATATAATATTTTAAACCACCCCGACTGATCTATGTATAATAGCTTTTTCCAATGACTCTAAACACGACATTTAAAATCTGAGCTGTAAATTGGTGAGGATTTGAGTATTCTATAGAGTCCAGGAGGCTTCCATGTTCTTACAATATCGTTGAAGAAGAAGATTTTCGAATTGATCAGACCTATGAAAGTTGATTTCATAGCGCAATTAACTAGAAAAAAGCTCATAATTTTATAACGATTAAACGAATTTTCATGAATCAAAGCTAAGAAAACTCTCGATGAAGACATCTATCAAACAAAAAAAACTATCAATAATAAAAACAATATCGGTTCATCCGGTTAGGTGCTAAGATGCTACAGACATACACACAGATACACACGTTAAACGTATATTACCCCTACATTTTGCTTCGGGGAACGCCGTAAGGTTACGGCGGCAGATGTACTCCTTGGTGGTAAGCTACTTTTTGGTAAATTTAATGATTCCACTACCACTGTACGAAAACTCATGATTCATGAATGCACATAAAACTTTCATTGGTAGGTATATAGCTAGGATTAGAACCAACGACCGTCGGGTCAGAATCAGGGTAACTATCCTTTACGCCAAAGGGCCGTCCAGTATCAATACGTAAGTATTATAAAACAAAGTTCATCACTGCGTCTATCTGTCTGTTCGCAATAATCTCAATAGCTACTGAAAGGATTATCATGCGGTTTTCACCAATAGCCAGAGTGTTTATGAGGAAGGTTTAGGTGCATAATTCGTTAAGGTTTTGTGTAAATTGGATGAAATATGACGATGGTTGTTAAATATGTTCATATTTTATATTCGATGCAACAAACTGATGCAAATTTTGTAGGCATATATGTTCTACCCGTGCGAAGCCGGGGCGGGCTGCTAGTTCATAATACAATTTCAATTTCATTAACAATGTGCATGCAACATTAATTTATAATATCAAATTGATTTATTAATTTTAGTACATTTAAAAAGAACAGTAAAAAATAATATGGTTAGATAGTATAATTAATTCTATTTTCAGTAATTTGTTTAAAAAAAATATAAATAATATTCATAACAAAACTATATAATTATATCATAGTTAAGTAATTACTACATATAAAATGAAAATATTAATATGTATTATTGAATTTAATTTATCAGATATAGTTAAGATTTGTATTTTGTTGGCAAGAACCCTCTCCATGAAAGGTAAAGGCCTCCTCCAGAGATGTCCAGTACCCTCTATTCTCTGCCGCTCGCAGCCACTGAATACCTGCTACTTTTATGATGTCGTCTGCCCAGCGTGCGTTTGATCTTCCTCTTTTTCTCTGTCCTAGTGGACCTGCCCACGATGTTGTCTTTTTAGTCCAGCGATTATCGCTAAGTCTCGCTACGTGTCCAGCCCATCGCCATTTAAGCTTTTGTGAATAGCTGAGAGCGTCAATGGCTTTAGTTTTCTCTCTGTGTGTCGGATCTTTTGGATTTTCTTAATTTTCAAGATGCTTCCCTCCATACTCCTTTGGCAGGATGTAGTGTTACTTTTTGTTTTTCTGGTAAATTTGCATGTTTGGCAGGCGTATGTTAATGTAGGGAGTAGGCAGGTGTTCATGACTTTGATTTCAACCGTATGGTCATATGGCTTTTGAGTATTTCTTTGAGACTCCAGAATCTTTTCCATGTGATTTTGTTTCTTCTCTCTACTTCCAGTTCGTTATATTGTTGGTTGAATGATACTTGCTTTCCCTACACTTACACCTAATTATGACTACATATTTATGCCTAAAGAAATATTAAAGACTAGCTGTGCCCCGCAGCGTTAAAAACATCTTTCATTTATTTAAATTTATTTTTAATAAGATCCATCTCCTGACGATAAAAAACACGACAAAAAAAGAATTAGCGAAATCGGTCCAGCTGTTCACGCGTGGTGCCATGACCAAGGGAAATTAGGATGAATTTTTAAATATAAAGATTATTATGATACATATATATGAACATAAATGCTTATGTTTATATAATTAATATTTTTGTGTTTATGTCTGATTCGACGAAATAATAATATTCTACGTAACTTTATGCGAATCAAAATTATGCCGAAACAATATAGCCTAAATGAAATGTATGCCAAAATGCATATTTTTTGTTGGCTTCTTGTATAAATACAACAAAAAATATGCATTACTGCTATTATGTCATTAAAATTATGCGGAACCTGTTATGCCGAAGTAAATTAGGAATAAAAAATTATGCGAATCAAAGGGATCTCGATGACATTACCGTGTTACTCGCTACTTAATAAATATTCTTGGATAACTTGTGCCTCTACTACAGTAATCATTTTATAATTGTTCAATTTACTGATTAAAATAACTTCTACTTTGCACATTGACAGACACTGCATACATCTACTGGATTAAGAAACCATAATGTGTACAGCAATTCCTTAATTACCACATATTATAAAACAAAGTCCCCAGCCGCGTCTGTCTGTCTGTCCGCGATAAACTTAAAAATAACTAAAAAGATTTTCATGCGGTTTCCACCAATAGATAGAGATTTATGAGAAAAGGTTAAGGCGTATAATTCGTAAATTTATTTACAAACCTACCTATAGTTAAGTTACTCCCTTAGTAAGTTTAAATTTCTAACTTTTATGTTACACGCTCGAAATGGGAAAACTGTTGTTACTACAAATTAAGTTTAAGACCATGATTACACACAGTTAATGCAATAAATCTTATCTATGTTATCGTTAAGGTTCTGTGTAAATTAGTTGCAATATGACGATTATTGTTGAAGATATCAATGCACACTCGTTGCAACAAACTGTTGCAAAAAATATAGGCATCAGGGGTGGCAGTCTCTACATTGATAGCGACGCGTCCTGTCATCGCAAACGTCGGCTAGAGTCTAGCTGCATCTCATTCTAGCTAGACAGTTTTTATCTGCATCTCTTTTCGTATCGACGATTATCCCTCGAAATTCATCGCTATTCATGTAGAGACATTCATGTTTTCATTCACGCTATGGCAAGTTCAAAATGTATGGAATTACTTATACGTTGGGATGTAAGAGAGCACAAATATGACCTCGGTGCTCCCAGCCAACCTCACCTGCCCGTGGTGCATCCTGCTGACCAACAGACGGGGTTCTGGCGACAGACAAATGGCGGTATAACCATTTCATATCTATAGCGTAGCTAAATTCTACAGGCCGGTGACAGGCAGCAGCGTCACCGGTGCGAGAAGCTACGTCCTGCATTTGCCGACCTGCCTGCCCAGCGTGGCGATTAGGGCATATCCCTCCCAAGGGATGCAAAGTAGATGGAAGGACACCTAAAGTCAAGGCCCCCAGTTCCCGGCCGCCCTGCTATTCCTGACCACGGCGGTGGTCACGGTAACGGCAGGGCAGGGGGTGCTAAGAATCCCCGGGCAACGGTAGGCCGCCAAAACAAACTGACCCTCGCAACCTACAATAGACGCACGATTCGGCTGGACGATCATCTGGCGCAGCTGGCGCATACTGGGGTTATGTGAAGTCCGAAGACAGGGAGAGGACACTATAACCTTAGAATCGGGCCATCTTATGTACTACAGAGAAGGATATCAGCCATCCCAAGGCGGCGTCGGGTTTCTGGTCAACAAGGTTCTGAGACAACGTTGAAGAAATCTCCAGTGTGTCGACCAGGGTAGATCACCGACTTTTACGAGGCTCTCTGGATATCGACTTTAAAGCCGAGAGATTCCAATTCCGAGTCCGAGTCCAAACTTACTCCAAAGCGTTGTTGGGTCCGAAACATTCCAATTAAAATTGGAAAATCGATTCGCTGCCTTGGAAAACCACAGATGACGTAGACCAGAAACACGAAGATGTGGTGGAATGAAGGGACGAAGTTTTGCGAGAGCAAGCGAACGGGCAAAAAGTCCAAACTTTCGGCAGAAACACTTCGGCTAATGGAAGAGAGACGAACAGAACCTTTGTCAGCTGTGTTAACTCACCTGGTGCGCAACAAATCCATTAAAAAGCTGGTACGACGCGACCTCCGATCCTCTAACACGCTCTTGATTAAATAATCAATTGAGCAGAATCGGGGGTCGAAAGTGTTCGTCCAGCTTCTGGGTAGAAGCCACCTCACAAAGCTGACAACGTCAACGGGGAACGTCGTCACATCCAAGCCGGAGATTCTGTCGGAAGTTGAAGACTTCTACGGCAAGCTCTACGCATCGCATGCTTCAAGGCCCGAACCCGATACCGAGGATGCTAGAGCCACCTTAACCCGCCACTTCACAGAAGATCTGCCCGAAATTAGTCGAGACGAAATCGTGATGGTCCTAAAACAACTCAAAAATGGAAAAGCCCCAGGAAAAGACGGAATCACAACAGAGCTTTTAAAAGCCGGAGGAGCTCCAGCAGTTCAACAGCTTCAGCAGCTCTTTATTTCCGTTCTTTTCACTGGGAGTACTCCACAGGCATGGAACAGAAGCATGGTAGTTCTGTTTTTAAAAAAGGAGACAAAATCCTATTGAAAAACTACCGCTCGATTTCGCTTCTGAGCCATGTCTACAAGCTGTTTTCAAGGGTCATCACGAACCGTCTTGCGCGAAGACTCGACGAGTTTCAACCTCCGGAACAGGCCGGGTTTCGAAGCGGTTACGGCACCATAGACCACATCCACACGGTGCGGCAGATTGTACAGAAGACCGCAGACTACAATTGGCCCCTGTGCTTAGCATTTGTGGACTATGAGAAGGCCTTTGACTCAATCGAAACCTGGGCCCCTAGACAAAATCCAATTTCTTGTTATCATTCACGCTAACGCAAGTTCAAAATGTATGGGAATGACATTTTTGTTGCGGAAACATAAATGTCATTCCATACATTTTGAACTTGCGTTAGAGTGAATGGAAACGGGAAATTGGATTTTATCTAGGGGCCCTGGTCTGTTCTCGAGTCCTTGTAGCGTTTCCAAGTCGACTGGCGATATATCGAAGTGATGAGATGTCTGTATAATGCCGCAACGATGACTGTACAAGTACAGAACCAGCGAACTAAACATGTCCCCCTGCGTCGAGGAGTGAGACAGGGGGACGACATATCCCCGAAACTGTTCACTAACGCCTTGGAGGATATGTTTAAGACGCTGGACTGGAAAGAGCGTGGCATTAACATCAACGGCAAGTACATCTCTCACTTACGATACGATTCGCAGATAACATCGTCATTATGGCAGAGACGCTGCAGGACCTACAAAGGATGTTGAATGGCCTAGCTGATTCTTCTTGTCGCATCGGTCTCCGGATGAATTTGGATAAAACCAAAGTCATGTACAACGAGCACGTTGTTCTACTAAAGTTATCGACATAGCTCAACGGATTAGCAAGCTGAAGTGGCAGTGGGCTGGTCATATCTGCCGCAGGACTGATAACCGTTGGGGTAGACTTGTCCTAGAGTGGAGACCGCGAATTGGCAAACGTAGCGTAGGACGTCCTGTGAGCAGGTGGAGCGACGACATACGAAAAGCGGTGGGCAGTGACTGGAAGAGAAGAGCCGAAGATCGGGCTCAGTAGCGCATCTTGGGAGAGGCCTCGCAGCGGACTGACACAGGCTGATGATGATGATGATAACATATATGTTTCCGCAACAAAGATGTCATTCCCATACATTTCGAACTTACGTTAGCGTGAATGGAAACAGGAAATTGGATTTTGCCTAGGGGCCCTGGTCGCTAGAAAATTATAATCAAATCGATAACTCGAAACTAGAGTGGTTAGTGGCACTGACTACAATCCGAAGATAGTGGGTTCGATTTAAACGAAAATGAATTTCGTGTAAAATATAGGTATAATATATTTTTGTAAATTGTTAAACACAATCTAAATCATCGTACCGACGGGACTTGAACCCGCAACGTCAATAACATGTCCATGTGCTTAGCCAATTAAGCCACAGTTCGATCCATCGATACGACAAAATTAGTGGATTGAATTTTTTAACCCAATTATGCATTGGTGGCGCCATCTATGACCACTTATTTTTGAAAGTTAAATCATTCGGAAGAAATCATTACAGTTTTCAAATCCATTATCCAGGAGCTTTCGGGTTCAAGTCCCGTCGGTACAATGAAATTTTGGATTGTGTTTAACAATTTACAATAATATAAAGTGTGTAACACTTCAAATAAAAACATAATATATAATATATTTTTGTTAATTCCAGACCTATATTCGGGTCCTACAAATACGACCCAGTGCAACAAGAATTCATGGCTGAAGGAGTAACGGCAATAGAACAGAACACACAAGCACACATTACCACTACTACCAGTAGTACCACTACTGTTGCCAGTTTTTCTACCCTTGCTAATATAGATACCACTGATAATATTACCATCGACACTGAACCTGCAGACAACACCTTCTTGGTATGATCACTTTTATCGAGATATCGACTCGTATGTCACATTTCTTTCATATTTTCATCACCGATACCACAAAGCCTAAAGACAAGTCTTTCATGAGTGAGTCCTACCTGTAATGACATACGGAGCCGAGACGTGGACACTGACGGTGCGACTGATCCACCAATTAAAAGTCGATCAGCGAGCTGTGGAAAGCGCTATACTCGAAGTATGTCTGAAAGACCGAATTCGAAATGAACTCATCTGAAACAGAACCAAGGTTATCGACATAGCTCAAAGGATTAGCAAGCTGAAGTGGCAGTTGACTGGTCACATCTATCGCAGAACCGATAACCGTTGGCGTAGACGAGTTCTAGAGTGGAGATCGTGGCTCGGTAAACGAAGCGTAGGACGTCCTCCAGCTAGGTGGAGCGATGATATACGTAAGCTGGCTGGCAGCGGTTGGAAACAAATAGCTGAAGATCGAGCTCAGTTGCGAGCCATAGGAGAGGCCAATGTCCAGCAGAGGACGAATACTGGCTGTTAATAATGATGATGTCACATTTGGGGTGCGGTTTAGAAGTAATACTTCTTATGGCACGAAAGGGAACGATTTATGAACTACATCATGAAGTTAGCCGTTATACTGAACGGATATTTATCAGCTAACTTCACGTGTAAACTTATATCTTTATTCAAATTTTTTATTCCGTATTTCTTTTTTTTTAATCTTTACGGTGGTAGCTGGCTAAGCGGACACTAGACAGTGTCTTACCATCATGCTTGGTTTGCCGCCATGGTTGTAGGTCTCTTAACGATGTTTTTCTTCACCGGAGGAGGGCCATAATAAATGCGCACATACCTAAATATTTCGATCGAAAATCCCATTGGTACCTTCATTGCAGGGATTGACTATTAAATTGAACTACTACCTCTGGCGTCAAATCCGACGATTTCCCACTTCGCCACTGGACCCTATCTTTATAAATCCACCAAAATTCAAAACAAAAGATGTGTTAGGATTAGAGATAGTTGGTGCCACGTGGCCGTAGCCATCTTCGACCGCATTGTAATTTACTTAATCGAACCGACACGCCCGTTTGAAATTAACATTTATACAAAATGTAAGAAAGTCTTGCGATGGAATACGCGTCTGTGACTTACGTTTTTTTTCTGTATAGCTTACGCCTCAGATTCTCAATATCTCAAACAAAAACAACATCGGCAATCAAAATTGCAAAATATATTTTGCAGATAGGCTTTCAAGTTACGTGATTTTATTTATTGCAGAGAACCTACAAGCCATGGGGCGCAAGAGCACCAGACCGCGAGCTTAAGACTATGTTCCCCACTATACCTTGGATGGGACCGGCTAAAGCTACTAATAAATTTACATTCCTATATGGACATACAACAAAAAGTAAAGGATAATAAAGTTCACGTAGACCCAGATGACATAAGTAAATATTTTAATGAATTTTATGTGAACTTAACTAATAGTAATAATTTTAATTATGATAATTAAAAAAACCATGACAAGCAAACAATGAATTTTTTTACTTTTGACAACTATTTAGACAGGGAACCCTGTCTTCCACGCTCGGTCGGCCGGATCGCGCTGACAAAAACCGACACCAAATGTAAGTACGCGCAACCGCGTTCCCTTCAGCCACCCGCAAGCCGAACACCTAGCTATAGGTGTCTGTCTATCGCTAGAGGAAACTTGCGTATTTACACAGAGACTAATTGAGTTCTTCGTATAATTAAATAAGTAAAAAATCGCTGTGATAAACATTTCAAACACATAACTTTGTTAAATATTGTGCTACAGTTATAAATGAGGTATTGTTGTGAAGTGCGTTATACATGTTATGGGATAGATACACATTATGTTGACTTAAACACAGAAACAATGTATTTATCGTTTAAAATACAATAATTATGACTTTAAGGGCCACTTTCACCAGTTCCTGACAGGATCCTTACCCTTCTAGTTGATAAATGTACAGATTTGTACTTAACCATGCAATCACAAAATCTAACGATATTTAATACATAAGACTATACCTTATATACCTCCCCGATATCACCACTGGTAAAACCTTGCCACGGAACATGATCTCAAGTAACCTTTCTAAATCTATGACGATCTACAAAGGGTATCCATTCTTTTGATCATGGTGTTTCACTGTCCATCGTCCATGAGGTTGCCGATCATGTGGGCTGTGGCAAATACAATGGAGAGCAGCGCTATTACGAATATACTCCGGAAATACCTGGAGAAGGAGATTATAAACACAATAAGTATTATTTGGAACAAGCTAGCATAGTTCTGGTATTACATTTCAGTCGGCTATATCAGCACCTTGGCTGTTTTATGTAGTACGTACGAGTACCAGTCTCAATAATTCCTCAAAGGACGACAACACATTATCAGCATCCAGAGTATCGCAGATATCTGTTTTTCAAGAACGAGTGACAAACAATTGTTTCTAACATTAGTGTAATTAAGTTACATACCAAGTAAACTTAGATCGCTTCAGCATCTGTATTATACTTTGTGTTTGATTTCTCGTGGCCACGAAGTCTCCAGAATTATCTATTACAAAATCTGACTTGGCCACCTTGTCTTCAAGAGGCATTTGACAGCGTATCCTCTTCTTGGCAACTATTTCTGAGAAATCACTCCTTTTGCAAAGTCGCTCCAACTGCTGGTGGTCTTCACTGTAATTTTCAAAATATTTTAATATAACTTGTTGCTCGAAGCAAGCAGCTTGAATCAGTTGCAGAATTTATTTAGCGCTAGGCAAATACTACTATCCACGTTGGTTAGAAAGTGGAGGTTGTACCTTAGATTTAGGCTATGTAATCCAAGATCTATGGGTAATACCATAGACATAATATAAATGATAGTGCACTGCAGATGGTTTGACAAATTCAATTGAATACGTATGCTTTAACTATAAGGTTGTAAATGCTTTGTAGAACAAAACGGCCTAAACGAAAGGCATATATATAGATAGCCTAGACTCAGGAATACGTAGGTTACTTTTTATCCCGATATCCCCATGGGAACGATGTCTATGTGGGTAATACCGTGGGGCACAGCTAGTATATCTATAAACTACAATTTGCAGCCACACTCCACATTAGTAGTAGTATCCTATGTTTTATTCTATTATACCTGCTATCCTATCCCTAAGTGAAAGATCAACTAAATAACTAGATACCGTATTCAAAAAGATATTGACAAACACATAGTGTTGTGACTATGGGTTTTTTTTTATTTGCCTATACATTTGTTAAACTGTTGTACAGTTCCACAATGAATAAGCGCTAAACACGCGTCAATCCATTGTTTGATTAATAAACGTTGGGTAACTACATAGACGTTTAACACTTTTTTTAACAATTATTATATTGCCTAATTATACTACAATATATAGCCTAGTATAGCCTAGAGGAATAGCCTAGTTAGGCTAATAAGTAATTTAAATCTAAAATAAACTTATACATTGAAAGTCAATCTTTTTTCCTCAAAGTCAATCATTTGAAAGATAGACACGTCTAAAGTGGTAAAATGTATGTCCTCCCCCACTAACTTTTAAAGTATGGGAGTGAAAAAAGTAAAAAAATATATGCTGTAGATCTCAACAAACACTTTCAAAGAAAATTGGTTTGAACGACATACAGTCAGCAGTTTTTTAGATGAAGCAACCGCAAATATAACTTTGTTTTTCATACAAGTACTATAAAAAAACAAAGTAAATTTTTTGGTTGCGAAAAAAATTATAGTTATAAAATACTCTAAGTACTGTGTTATGGATAACGGAACCCTACTGGCCAGTTTATTATATTTTTAGATAAATAAATTAATAACATGTTTACTAGCATAACAGAACATTAAGATGTAGTAGCTAGTATAATAAAAATATTAAATTTTTTATAATATTATAACACCAGCATGGTTATTTTACATCTGATAGGGTGTGACCCCTATCTCTTCTGGTTGTACGCGATGATTAGGGCTCGGATAAATATGTGCTAAAAATCCCAAAATATGTACATATAATATGGATCTAAAAACCGGAAATATGGAAAAAATATGGACTAAAAAGACTACTGTTTAAGACCAGAAATAAAACTTTATTCAAAATAATTGTATGAATATTTTATTCAAAAAATCTACGAAATTAAAATGCTTAGCTAACAAGTTGTGACTGGCTGGCGCCTGGCCGGTTTACTACCGCGCGGACCGTGCGCGAAGGCGCCAGAGGGGGGTGGCGCGTGGCGGGCGGCGGCGCGGCGCATAGACAGAAAATATGAAAATACAGCGCTCAACTCACAAGTCTGTCTACCTACAATTCTTGTCTTGTTAGCCGCGCACCGAAAATACATGTATTCCCGCGGCGCTATATAAGCAAAAATCATGCAGTTTTTACTAGTTTAAGTACTAAAGATAGGAAATATGGACCAATGTCATTAAATTCTAAAAATATGGTCTTAACCTTAAAATATGGATAAATATGGAACTTAAAACCCTCATTTTCCAGCTTAAAACATCATAATTTATGTAGAAATCCAAATAATGAATGCATATGATTGAAATAAAAAATATGTGTCTACATATTTATCCGAGCCCTAGCGATGATAGTTGAGGACGATGAACATGCTTAGTCTAGAATGGTCTGACTCTCAAGAGCTGTGCTGTCGGAACACCATCAGGTTTTGATGGCAAATTTTCTCCGTGGTAAGCTACCTTTTAGTAGCAAGTCAGGTGAAACATTGATATAATTAAGCCTATGATATAACAGTGTGATTTTTGAAGTACTCATTGAACAAATCAAGAAAAAAAAATTGGGAGTCAACAGATATCTTCAAGGTAAGCGTGATACATCGTTGATCGCATCATCACTTAACATCAGGTGAGATAGTGGTCAAACGCCTGCCATCTAGTATAAAAAAAATCATTAGTCAAACTGTATTTCACATAACTCACCAGACAACTGTAATAATTTTATGCATGAAAGCAAGCATCTTCCTCGTCTCAAACAGCAGCGGCACTTCCATTACAATGTACCGATGGCCAGAGAAGAAATATGACACTGCCATTTTCATCATAGCACTCTGTATGCGAGGATGGGTGATCGCATTCAGTTTCTTTCTTTTCTCAAAGTCATCGAAGACTATCTCTCCGAGCCTTGCACGGTTTACTCTGCCATCTGGTAGCAGCACTTCATTGCCGAAATATTGTAGTACCTCCTTCCAGCCTTGTGTTCCTGGTTCTAAAACTGACAAAAGTAAGCATATTTTAATCAAACACATAATATTAGAAACTCACATTCATTTTAAACTTTAGGGTCAGCTCAGACCGTGACGCGGCGCTTATTAAGAGAGTGATACAAAACAGAACTTTATTTAGTACACGAAATACATTTCATTTAGTTATTTCGGCGGCTTCAGGCTGCGCCGCGCGGCACCACGCTGCACCGCGCGGCGCAGTGGGAAGCTGCGTGATAAACATTGAACTATATAGACTACACAATAAGATATACATAGCATTGAGAAAATGTCGCGCCGCGCGAAACCAAACTCATCAACTTGTAACGCATTGCAGTGTGAACTGACCCTTGCTATTTAAGACCTTTTACAAAATGAAAAAAAAAATGTCAAAGGCCTCGCTAGTCATTTTCAGTACTAAATTTAAGATGTTTATCTCCATAGCTCTGGAGATACTTATCAGATGTCAATGAAATTACAATGGGACCGCCTTGGTTGTATTGGTAATGTGGGTGATAAGACCTGCACTGACTTACCCAAGCCATTCCAACTCCTGGACAAAGCGGGGCATGGCTTTAGGTTGCTGGCATAATGCTTCCAATGGTTAAAGGCTTGTGTGGTGGTGAATCGGTTAGTGCAGATAATGACAGTAAATGTTTGTGTGCCTTTGTATAGTATTAGTAAATACAAAGGGATATAGCTAGTGCGGGAAGAAGTCTTTAAAAAAAATCATTTAAGATGGGAATGATAGGTCAAATTCAAATCCAAAAGTATTTATTAACTTCAGAGATGGTTATCCATAGATGTTAAAAAAAAGCATTGCGCTGACATCTCACTTGGGTGAATTGTGCATTCTACCCTATCAGTGACCTACTAGCGTGCCTAACAAGCCAACTAACCCCCATAATGAGGTGAAGGTAAACATGGAGTTGCTTTTAAACTCTTCCCAGTGAAGAAGAATGTATTATTATTTATGAATATCAACAATTGGCCGCCAGCTCAAAACCTACAAATTTCGGGATTGCTGTTGATGTACGGGAATCACTCTATCTTCAGTCTTCGCGCAAATAGTGTACTGAGTGGTAGATATATACTGGCTCATATAGTATTTTTATTTGCCTTGACGACTACAGCGTGTACATATTATATATCATTTTAAAGCCGGACACCACACTCGCTCGTATTCGATCTCAGTCTGTTACCACGCGGACGAACCTGTGGGTAAATGCTAGACTAGGAGTGAGGTAAACTGAATTAGGTAACTTACTTTTTCTAGCGACTTCATCGGCATCTATGACTGCGACACCACTGTCCCTGAATATTGAAAGGACAGTGCTTTTGCCCGTTGCTAGACCACCAGTAAGACCTACTATAAACATCTTCGTTTAGATAGGTTTTTAGAAAAATGTTTTGTCTAACAAAGACCTACACAGTTTATAACATAAAAAGGAAATAAAGCCACATTCAAGAAACGGTTATGGAGAAATACGTCATACAAAAATCTACCTGACTGTTTTCTGAACTTAGACCGAATTTTATTACAGTCAACAATTTCAGTCAATCAATGTTAGTAATGTAAACGACGGTAGCGCGGGCACGTAGAATAGACGGTAGCGGGTGACCATTGACATTGACAATATTTGACAATGACAATTACTGTTATTGTCAAATGGTATGTCAATGTGTAATATTTGCAACGACGTTTTATAAACATGACTGCGAACTAAACCGCAAAACCGGCCCGTACGTAATACACCGACCTTGAACGGAGTATGCAAAGAGTAACATAATATATACTGACTCAAATTTGTTTCTTTTGTATGTACCACATATATATATTATAAAATAATATTACATACTAGCAGCCCGCCCCGGCTTCGCACGGGTAGAACATAAATGCCTACAAAATTTGCATCAGTTTGTTGCATCGAATATAAAATATGAACATATTTAACAATCATCGTCATATTTCATCCAATTTACACAAAACCTTAACGAATTATGCACCTAAACCTTCCTCATAAACACTCTGGCTATTGGTGAAAACCGCATGATAATCCGTTCAGTAGCTATTGAGATTATTGCGAACAGACAGACGCAGTGATGGACTTTGTGTTATAATACTTACGTATTGATATTGGATGGCCCTTTGGCGTAAGGGATAGTTACCCTGATTCTGACCCGACGGTCGTTGGTTCTAATCCTAGCTATATACCTACCAATGAAAGTTTTATGTGCATTCATGAATCATGAGTTTTCGTACAGTGGTAGTGGGATCATTAAATCTACCAAAAAGTAGCTTACCACCAAGGAGAACATCTGCCGCCGTAACCTTACGCGTTCCCCGACGCAAAATGTAGGGGTAATATACGTTTAACGTGTGTATCTGTGTGTCTGTCTGTAGCATCTTAGCACCTAACCGGATGAACCGATATTGTTTTTATTATTGATAGTTTTATTTTTGATAGATGTCTTCATCGAGAGTTTTCTTAGCTTTGATTCATGAAAATTCGTTCAATCGTTATAAAACTATGAGCTTTTATCTAGTTAATTGCGCTATGAAATCAACTTTTATAGGTCTGATCAATTCGAAAATCTTCTTCAACGATATTATAAGAACATGGAACATTGACCTGATGCTGGGACATCTCCTGGACTCTACAGAATACTCACATCCTCACCAAGCTTACTCCTTACAGCTCAGATTTTAAATGTCGTGTTTAGAGACATTGGAATGCTTTTAATGAAAAGATTATACATAGATCATATTATTATAATATATTGACATCAAATTGATTGTGATCGGTGGGGATCTACAGCATAGCTAAGCTTATAATATTATATATTGTAGTAACTATGACCTAATCTGTGGTTTCACTGTAAATCTTTTATTAATTTTGCGATGCGTGTATGTGAAATTCGTGATATCTTCTAGAGTTTTCATTTGAATTATATACTGTAAAGGACAATTTTAATCTATAATATGTGGCCAAGCTAATTAACGTAATTATTTGGATAAGGATTAATACTATATACTTGAAAATAGCCTTGGAAGTTATGTAATATTTTTTAACAAACATTTTAAGATTAAAATGGTTACTGTGAGTTAACCTTAAGAGGTAGTCTTATTAAGTTTTACAACTCTTGCATAGAAAATATTCTTCCATCTATTTTCAATTAAGCAGCGTTCGTAAGAAACGTGTTTTTTTGACCGTTTTTTGCCGACTTAGGTTGCAAATTAGGTCTCCACGAATGTATCTTTGATTTAAACGGGATAATATATATCCTATTTTCATTCCGAAAGTCCATTCTATGTATTAGTGAAAGAATTTTTTAAATCGGTTCAGTAGTTTTTGAGCCAAATCATTACAAACATACAAATGTTCTCTCTAATGTTTATAATATTCCTATAGATATAACACTAACAGGTTGTTAGACAAGATCACCAGCATCCATAGTAGCCTGTGCAAGATCACACTCACCCACCTAGGTTCCTTTCGTTGGGGCTGCCTGCTGTTTAGATGTACCTACATAGCAATTATAACCTTATATTGTATTTAGAGCATACGTTTTGAAAACATCTGCTGTGCACGATACTTATATTTTAAATCCATGCATGTTTGTGACCATGAGACTAGAGTAGATTTTATTTGACGGGAACGTGAAAAAGTATGTGTGCTCTCATTGTATTTTTTCCTGAAACTATGGATGGTGATGGATAAAATGTGGATTATTCACAATTTACCAACCAAACTTCACATCTTTACACGTAGTATTTATATTCTCTTTGTCTTTACTGGGATATGACTTGGCCAGACAATGACTTCAACTTGGCCTGAAATGTGACATTTTTTTTTCCCCAATCCTGCGATTTTGGAAAGGAGACATGATGTATGATAAGTATCTCTAGAGATATGGATTTAAGCACCTCAAACTTGGTATTGAAAATTAATAGCGCGACATTTAAAGTCGGTTCTCTTTTTTGTAGTTTTTTTAAACGATCTTATTGTTTAGTGTTTTTTGGAAATTTTGGACCATATTTGCATGTTTTGTAATATTGAAAATGATAGGTATCAAAAGTTTCAAAATTTCGATATTCTTAACAAACTTCAATTTTTTTTTCTCAATTCGACCGTAGGATAGTTTTTTTTAATGTGTGTTATATATAGACTAAAAGTGCCCCGCGGCTTCGCCCGCGTTAAAAACTTCTTTTGTTTACTTAAAACTTTTCTTTTGTAAAAACGATTCTATCATTAAATACTTCAAATAAGAATTAGCCAAATCGGTTCACCCGATTTCATGTTATCGCGTGACAAAGGCGATTCGGGATTCATATTTATAAAAACCGAAAACGCAAATTTTCAGTCTTTGTTACCTACCCCATTTCAAAAAATCCTACAACACGTACTCATCTTATTTCGCCATATAAACTTTGAATCCTCGTTCCGTATCCGGGAGGAATTTTTAGAAAATTCTTTCTGAGCCGATACCTACGTCATAATAACTATCTGCATTCTAAATTTTGAGCGCAATCCGAAACAATATTGATTTTTATCCGTTACAGTGTATCCTCTTAGGGTGGCATTTTGAAAAAGTCTGAAACTCGTATTTACTTATTTATTTACAGAAGTACTTGTGTGAAGTGGTGAATAAAATGACTATCCAAACTTTGAACCGCCGCTTCAACCCCTTGAAGAGTGAATTTTGAAAAATTCTTTCTTAGCGGATACCTAAGTCAAAATAACTATTTGCATGCCAAATTTCAGCGCAATCTGAAACAATATTGATTTCAGACTTTGTTAACCCACTTCACCCTTTTAGGGGTGCAATTTCGAAAGAGCCTGAAACACGAATTTACTTACTTAAGTACATGTGTTAAAATTCAAATATAAAAAACTATATAATCTAGTTTCTCAATACAAACTTGGAACCCTCGTTTCATCCCCTTCAGGGGTGAATTTTGGAAAATACTTTCTCAGAGGCAACTAACTTCGTAATAACTATCTGCATGCCAAATTTCAACGCAATTAGAAACAATATTGATTTTCACACTTTGTTACCCCATTTCACCCTTTTAGGGGTGTAATTAAAAAAAAACCTGAAACACATGTTTTCCTAATTTTTTTACTGGAGCACTTGTATGAAGTTTTGAATAAAAAATACTATCTAATCTTGTTGCTCCATACAAACTTTGAACCCCCGTTTAATCCCCTTCAGGGGTGAATTTTGAAAAATCCTTTCTCAGAGGGCTCTTACGTCGTAATAACTATCTGCATGCCAAATTTCAGCGTAATCCGAAATAATATTGATTTTCACACTTTGTTACCCCATTTCACCCTCTTAGGGGTGTAATAAACAAAAAACCTGAAACACGTATTTACTTATTTTTTTACTTGAGCACTTGTATGAAGTTTCGAATGGAAAATACTATCTAATCTTGTTTCTCCATACAAACTTTGAACGCCCGTTTCATCCCCTTCAGGGTTAAATTTTGAAAAATCCTTTCTCAGAGGGAACTAACGTCGTAATAACTATCTGCATGCCAAATTTCAGCGCAATCCGAAACAATATTGATTTTCACACTTTCTTACCCCATTTCATCTTCTTAGGGGTGTAATAAACAAAAAACCTGAAACACGTATTTACTTATTTTTTTACTTGAGCACTTGTATGAAGTTTCGAGTAGAAAATACTATCTAATCTTGTTTCTCCATACAAACTTTGGACGCCCGTTTCATCCCCTTCAGGGTTAAATTTTGAAAAATCCTTTCTCAGAGGGAACTAACGTCGTAATAACTATCTGCATGCCAAATTTCAGCGCAATCCGAAACAATATTGATTTTCACACTTTCTTACCCCATTTCATCTTCTTAGGGGTGTAATTAAAAAAAAAACTTGAAACACGTATTTACTTATTTTTTTACTGGAGCACTTGTATGAAGTTTTGAATAGAAAATACTATCTAATCTTGTTTCTCCATACAAACGTTGAACCCCCGTTTCATCCCCTTCAGGGGTAAATTTTGAAAAATCCTTTCTCAGAGGGAACTAACGTCGTAATAACTATCTGCATGCCAAATTTCAGCGCAATCCGAAACAATATTGATTTTCACACTTTCTTACCCCATTTCATCTTCTTAGGGGTGTAATTAAAAAAAAAACTTGAAACACGTATTTACTTATTTTTTTACTGGAGCACTTGT
Source organism: Cabera pusaria (assembly GCA_954871355.1). Lineage (NCBI taxonomy): Eukaryota > Metazoa > Arthropoda > Insecta > Lepidoptera > Geometridae > Cabera > Cabera pusaria. Next base: position 857,368 of record OX940885.1, on the reverse strand, counting down.
ATGAAGTTTTGAATAGAAAATACTATCTAATCTTGTTTCTCCATACAAACGTTGAACCCCCGTTTCATCCCCTTCAGGGGTAAATTTTGAAAAATCCTTTCTCAGAGGGAACTAACGTCGTAATAATTATCTGCATGCCAAATTTCAGCGCAATCCGAAACAATATTGATTTTCACACTTTGTTACCCCATTTCACCCTCTTAGGGGTGGAATTTCAAAAAAACCTGAAACACGTATTTCCTTATTTTTTTACTGGAGCACTTTTATGTAGTTTTGAATAGAATATACTATCTAATCTTGTTTCTCCATAGAAACTTTGAACCCCCATTTCATCCCTTTAAGGAGTGAATTTTAGAAAATCCTTTCTTAGCTGATACTAACGTCATAATAACCACCTGTATGCCAAATTTCAGCGCAATCCAAAACAATATTGATTTTCAGACTTTGTTACCCCATTTCACCCTCTTAGGGGTGGAATTTCAAAAAAATCTGAAACACGTATTTACTTATTTTTGTACTGAAGCACTTGTGTGAAGTTTCGGATATAAAACGACTATCTAATCTTGTTTCTCCATACAATCTTTGAACCCCCATTTCATCCCTTTAAGGGGTGAATTTTGAAAAATTCTTTCTTAGTACACCCCTACGTACTAAGACAAATATACCCTCCAAATTTTACGTCTTTACGACCAGCGGTTTAGGCTGTGCGTTGTCTGTCAGTGAGTCAGTCAGTGAGTCAGTCAGTCAGTCAGTCAGTCAGTCAGTCAGTATGTCAGGACAAAGACTCTTATACGTCCAGGTGCTCTGCCAATTAAGCAACGGTTCGATACATCGGTACGACGAAATTAGTGGATTGCATTTGTTAACCCAATTATGCATTGGTGGCCCCATCTATGACTACTTATTACGTAAGTTAATCATTCGGAAGAAATCATTACAGTTTCCAAATCCGACGAGAGATGTTGCACTGCGTAAATCAACTATTATGTTTCTTTGAAGTGTCTCACACTTTATATTTTTTTTAAATTGTTAAACACAATCCAAAATTTCATCGTACCGACGGGACTCGAACCCGCACCCCCCGGATTACACGTCCAGGTGCTCTGCCAATTAAGCAACGGTTCGATACATCGGTACGACGAAATTAGTGGATTGCATTTGTTAACCCAATTATGCATTGGTGGCGCCATCTATGACTACTTATTACGTAAGTTAATCATTCGGAAGAAATCATTAACAATTTACAAAAATATAAAGTGTGAGACACTTCAAAGGAACATAATATTTGATTTACGCAGTGCAACATCTCTCGTCGGATTTGAAAACTGTAATGATTTCTTCCGAATGATTAACTTACGTAATAAGTAGTCATAGATGGCGCCACCAATGCATAATTGGGTTAACAAATGCAATCCACTAATTTCGTCGTACCGATGTATCGAACCGTTGCTTAATTGGCAGAGCACCTGGACGTGTAATCCGGGGGGTGCGGTATCGAGTCCCGTCGGTACGATGAAATTTTGGATTGTGTTTAACAATTTACAAAAATATAAAGTGTGAGACACTTCAAAGAAACATAATAAAAGACTCTTATAGTATTAGATATATCTTCGTCGTTAATGAACCGATTTTAATGATTTTTTTGTTGGAAAGGAGATATCCCAAGGGTTTTACTATAGTAATTTCAATGAGATCTGATAAGTATCTCTAGAGATAAGGAGATAAATGCCTCAAACTTGGTACTGAAAATTAATAACGCGGCATTTGTCGGTTCTTTTAGTTGCGACCTCCTTGGAAGGGCCTTTGAAACAAAAAAAGAATTTTCCAAATCGATTTAGGCATCTTCGAGTAATCGGTGAACATATTTGAGTATTCTGGCTGAATACTCAAAGGTGAACATACATTAAAAAAAAGATTCCGACGAATTAAGAACCTCCTCCTTTTTTGTGAAGACGGTAAAAGAGTTATTATAGTTCGTTTATTGGTATAGAAATACGTATTTGAGAATGACGAGTCTGTTCTGTAGCCAACACGAGTCGATGTTTTATGGTGAGCGATCCTAGCAGAACATCTGCAAACATAATATGTTTGTAGATGTTCTGACAGGATCGGATCGGATTATCTCTGAATGAAAGATCTATGATGAAAGACTGATGTTGGTTTTAAATAAATAAAACCGGCCAAGTCGAGTTGGACTCACCCAGCGAGGCTTCCGTACCAAAGTTTAAATTGTATGAGCGGTTACAAGCAAGGTCTTACAGCACAAGTAAACGAAAAATTCCGAATAAATAAAAAAGTTGAAAATTAAGGTACATTATGGTACTTACAAGTTTTTGCGAAAATCTAAAATTGTCCATATCTCTTTATCGTTGAAATAATTGTTTTCATCAAACCTATACCTACGTGCGGGGTATACCTGTACCTATATTGATAGGTCTTTGAAAAATGACATTGAGGTTTCTAGCACCATTGTTTCTAAAATACAATCGTTTGAAACACGGGTTTGGAAGATAGACACTTCTAAAGTGGTAAAATATGTTACCCCCCTCTAACTTTTAAAATAAGGAAGTGCAAAATCTAAAAAAAAATATATGCTATAGATCTCAATAAACAATTTCAACGAAAATTGATTTGAACTAGATATAGTCAGCAGTTTTTGAGATGTAGCAACCGCAAATATAACTTTGTTTTTCATACAAACACTATGAAAAACAAAGGAACCCTACGACTGCGAGTCCTACTTGCACTTGGCCAGTTTTTGGTCATATAATTAGGGGTTTTGCCATGTCAACTTACGCCAAAGGTTCTGTCTGTAAGAAAAAGCCCCTCATTCTAGGGGAAGTTGACGAGCTCTCTAAATTTGCTTCCAAATCCGTGTGGTCTTACTACCGATTCGCGGGATTCGCCGCTTGTTTGTACTCCCACTTTAGCATATAGATTCCCCATGACAACGTTGAAGCGGGCCTTTTGGGGAGTTTACTAGGCCTTAGAAATGTCCTCGTACATTTCCTCCACTTTATCATCCGAGAGTGCCGAAGTCGGTGCGTATATTTAGATAACAAGATACGCTACCCTTGTCGACACACTGGAGATTACTAAGACATTGTCAAAGAGGACCTTGTGTACTAAAAACCCGACGCCGCCTTGGGATGGTTCGTCTCCTTCTGTGAAGTACATAAGATAGCCAGATTCTAGGGTTACGGTATCCTCCTCTTCGGATAATCCCAGATTCCCAGAACGTGCTATCTTATGTTCCGTATGCGAGTAACGCCAGATGTTCGTCGAGCCGTAACGTGCGTTCGTTATACGTAGCCAACTATTCATTATTCTGTGACGTAGCCAGAGTCAATCAGTGATAGTGGCCTACCGTAGCCCGGAGATATTAAAAATGAAGTATTGCTATTTTTAACCGGCTTCACAAAAACGGAGGAGGATCTCAATTTGACAATATTTTTTTTCATGTTTGTTACTTCAGAACTCCGTCAAATCAAATCTTAACCGATTTGAAAAACGTTTGGTACGATCATAAATTATATTGGGTATTTTATTATAATTATTTTTTTTCATTTATTCCACAACAAATTACAATTGTATTGGAAATTGCTACACAAAAAGAAAAATTGCATTCAAAACAAAAAAAAATTAAACAACAAATTAAAATGAATAAAAACAATAATAAAAATAAATTACAAAAACAATCGAAGATAAAAAAGTAAAAAATAAAATTCAATGACAGTCTTAATTTAAAATTTACCCTAAATCATAAGAAAAACGCCAAAACAAGAAAAAGTAGAACAATGCCAAGATAAATAATTAAAATATGTCAAATTAAAATATATCAAATTTAAATATACGAAGTAAATACACGCGAACAAAAGCCGGTACGTTCACATTAAAATGATTAAAAATTATTTTCAAAAAATCATTAAAATGATGATGACAAATTTCTTCTCTGATGGGAGTACTTCCGAAACACCAGTAGATTCAACAGTCAATCAGTTTTCATCTTTTGTTTGCAGATCTAGGGTTGCCTGTTACGACGGTATTATGCGGCTGATAGTCGGACAATCAGTTCCATTCGGAACATGATTTGTACTGCAATTAGTCTGCGTTTTATTTATCTATTATGTTTCATTATTTCACAATTTTTTGGATAAAAATTGTCTGAAGTACTGAAACATGCACTGGGTTGCGGGTGCACGTAATGGTACGGTTGGCAACCCTACATTAATAAGGGGAATTAAACATGTGTTTTAAGTGTGACGTTCGACGTCTAGATGAAAGCTGAATGGCTCAATACCTTTGTTTTTTTTTGTAAATTCAAAGCGTTATGTTTCTGTTATATCTATATTTTTTGTTGAATATGATCTATTTAATGTTATTTGACGTGTGTAAGTTTTTATTGAGATCTACAGTATATATTTTTTTTAGATTTTTCACTCCCATACTTTAAAAGTTAGAGGGGGGGGGGACACACACATTTTACCACTTTAGACGCGCCTATCTTTCAAATGATTGACTTTGAGAAAAAATAATTTTAGAAACCTCAATGTCATTTTTAAAGACCTATCCATAGACACCCCACACGTATAGGTTTGAAGAAAAAATTTTTTTTTTGTTTCATTTCCATGTATGGGGTGCCCCCTTAAACTTTTATATTTTCTATTTTTATATAAAAATCGGAAAGCGGTTCACAGAATACATCTACCTACCAAGTTTCAATTCTGTAGTCCTAACAGTTTCGGAATAAAATGGCTATGACATACGGACGGACAGACAGACAGACAGACATGACGAATCTATAAGGGTTCCGTTTTTTGCCATTCGGCTACGGAACCCTAAAAACGCTACCCAAAGAGTACTCCACGCGGACGAAGTCGCGGGTACAGCTAGTATTTATATATTTTTTTACAATATTATTTACGTGTGTTTAAGTAGTTTCTTCATGTTATTGTTTTTTATTAGTAGGTAGCTTATTTGTTTAAAATAAGTAGAGGTAGGTATGTTAGTTCCTTGGTTTTATAAATATTGCTGTTTAACTCATTACCATATGTGTCCCGCGGCTTCAGCCGCGTTAAAAAGATACTTAGTCGATACATGTATATACCTACGTAATACTACGTATATATTATACCTACGTAACCACACGCACATGCCTAATAGGTACAACATTAGTATAATTTATTAAAATAGTTCGTATTACCTACTTCGTTTTTTGTAAAAATTGGACAACCTAATAATACTTATGTTTAAAATTTAAGATTTTATTGCTCATACAACTTTATCGGCGTGATTAATATGTAAGTTTAAACTTATCAAATGATAGGATTACAGCTTTCTTGTACCAGTCTATGTCTCTGAGCTAAGTCACGGACAGACGGACGAACGGTAATGGCGAAACTATAAGGGTTCTTTGTTGACTACGGAATCCTAAAAACCTAGAATAAGGATTAAAACAATAAAACTGTCTCAAGTCGAGACAGCAAAGCTTTTGTAAGCGCTAGGGATAAGTCTTTATCCACTAATCTTTCGTAAAGCATTATCACAAGAAGGTTGCAGCGAATATCGTCAACAAACAAAACTGAACTATTTCAGCTCATCATTAGAATCTATATTTCCAAAGCAGATAACTTTCAAAACTGACACCGATCGACCATTTTTGCTGAGCTACCGACTGCGTCCCTCAGTACGTCTGCAGTAAAGCGAAATGGGGGTGAGGATTGGAAGATAGCAGGGGTCGTGGTTATTTGGACGTGTGTGTAGGGCGGGGAATTGTTCGAGGGCGGAGTTAGCCGTGTCCCTCCTCGGGATCAGATAGTAGTGTGACAGTAGTGGCGAGCAGTCGTTATGAGTGTGTAGATATGTTCGACATGGAGGAGATCAACGGGGCCCGGTGTGTGCCACTGGAGGCGACAAGTGTGGTGCCGGGAGCCAGTGGCTCACCCACCTCGGCCAACGGGTCTGATAGCGTGTTCCTTTATGATGACTCTTCTATGTCCGACGGAAGTCTCTACGCTAGTGACCAGGAAAACCATTCCATACCGAGAAAAATCAGGTATTATTACCAGTTCAATCTGTAGACATCGGAAAAGGTAAAATGCCGAGGTTTTGCAGTTAAACAGGAGCAGGCTTAAAACAAGGGCTCCGTTTGTCTAGTTAGAATGCGCTTTCGGTAAAGATTTTAAGGTTGGTCTTTCATCGACCAACCTTAAAATCTTTACTACCAATAAGAAGGTATTTTCAATTGCACTTTCTTACTCTAATTACAAGTCGAGAAAGTGGTACCAAATAATCATAATGATTCATTTATTTCCACAAAACACTTTTAGCTCTACGGTCGTTTTACATCTTTTAATTGTCAGCGAATTGTACCTATACTATGTACTAGATAATATTTTACAATCTACACACATACATGTACAAATAATTATATAATCATTTATTAGGCTAGTGCGAAGTTACATTTTCTAAGTTGTATTTGTTGTTTATTTTGCTTTGTTTGCAGCTATTATTCTGCATAATATCATGTGTATACACTACATATAATAACACCTTAAAATAATTAAGCAATTAGTGCATTTCTCGCCAGGCTTTATAGTTTATTAGTACTTGTTAAAATGCTATTTAACACTATTTAAGGGCGTCATATATTGCGTGTTCATTGTATTTTGTAAATTTTTTTCATCTTTAAAAAAGGAGAAAGTTCTCAATTAGTCAAAATCTTTTGTATAACTTGTTATCCATGTTCCTCGATTACTCAAAGATGACATTCTACATTTAAAAAACACCCCCGACTGATCTATGAAAAATCTGTTTATTGAAACAATTCCGATAAGTCCAAATTCGACATCTCTTGTAGTTGGTGAATAGTTCAGTATTCTGCAGATTCCAGGAGATGTCTGAGCATCAGGTCAATGCTACCATGTTCTTACAATATCGTTGAAGTAAGAGTATACTGAACTTCAAATTGATAAGACCTATGAAATTTTATTTCATAGCGTCATCAACTAGAAAAAAGTTCAATTTTAAAATGGCTATACGGATTTTGATGAATCAAAGCTAAGAAAACAATCAAACATATTAAAAAATAAATCAAAATCGGGTTTCGTTTACGTCGTTTGGCCGCTATGATGCCATAGTTGTACTACATTATTCTGTGGCCATACGCAGATACACACATACATAGATACACAGGTCAAACTTGTTACACACCTTCTTTTTGCGTCGGGGGTTAAAATGCCTAAAATATTAAGTACTTCTGCCATCGAGGACACAAAAAGATGAAAATAATCGAATCTTATTGAATTATAGAATAAATTTTGCAATAAAAAATCTTATAACTTCTTCTCTTTCACCCCGATAAAAAAGGCGATCGACAAAAGTTTATAAATAAATAAAGGAAGTCGAGTACCAATTATCGTCAAAATCGGTTGAAAAATACGACGTAGGCGAGAACAGACAATTATACGGAGTTCGGACAAAAGCTTTTTTTGGCCAATCTCGAAACTAATACGCTTCGCTCGCCTAAACCTAAACTTAAACCTAAACTTTAAATAAAAGATAGAGCCGAGGCCATTACGGTTTATATAGCGAATAAATTACTTATACATTAAAAAATCCTAAACCGGCTGTGACAATCCGTTCAGTGTGAGAACGCAAAGTGTTGTCCGTTTTGTCCACTTAAGGAGGCAGATAAAGTGGACAAACAGGAACATACCTCATTCTGTTAGAAATAATGAAGATTCTCCCAAATGCTGAATTCGCTGCTACTACGTTTAAGTGCCGTTGCGCGGTCCATTCTTGGTAACGGTCGACGGGCTTGCGTAACTTTAAGCTTTTCATTGAGATGATAGCTGTAATAAATCAGTGGGTATCTATGTAGAAGTATCTGTAGAACCTACCCTGTTACCAAATAATATAAAACAGCAGCAATATTGTTGATAGATTGGACCGTCGTCTGCACAAGCGTCGCTCGCGCTGCCCTCAGCAACAGATCCAGCAACGGCAAGCGGCAAACCTGCGCGAGCGCCGACGGATGCAATCTATCAATGACGCCTTCGAAGGCTTACGAGCACATATACCGACGCTGCCCTACGAGAAACGGCTCTCCAAGGTCGACACGCTGAAGCTTGCCATCGGATATATCAGCTTCTTAGGAGAACTGGTCAGTAATTTCATTTAGAGACTTTTACAGAAGATTGCATGTCCAGTCCCTTTGTACGTTTACTTATGATAACATTTACATTTATCTACTTATGACTAAAATGTGCCTACATATGTACGAGTATATAACAGTCACAACCAATTTAGCACCCAATAAGGGCCAATAGGCGCCATTGCTCTCTAGATTGCGCGGTCTTTTAACAGTCAGACACTCCGAGTTGGGCTATGTCCTTTTGTACCTCGTCTGACCAACGGTATCTGGAGCGTCCGACAGGACGCTGACCTTTTGCACGTCCTAGGTATGCACGTTTCACGGCACGATCATCTTCCATCCGCTCGATATGCCCAAGCCATCGAAGCCTGTGCGCTTTAATTTCGCCCACGATGCTGGGTTCAGCATAGAGTCTCTCCAGTTCTCTGTTGGTTCTTATCCTCCAGCTGCCGTTGTGCAGATGAACCGGACCCAGTATTTTACGGAGCACTTTTCTCTCAGTAACCAAAAGCTTCCTCTTCTCTTTTTGGGTGAGTGTCCAAGCTTCACAGCCATACATTAGAATGGGCCTTATCACGGTCTTATATATCCGGAACTTTGTACGTCTACTTAGCAATTGTGAGCGAAGAACATTGTGTAGGGCTGCACTGCAGCGAAGGGTGTTCGGGGCTCTTATCTCTATTTCGTCTTCTCTTCTATTGGTGTCTGTTACAGTGCAGCCAAGATAACGGACTATACAACATCTACATATAGATATAGAGGATTTAAATGCTCGAGTAAATAAAAATTCGCGATGATTACACGCGACACGCGAGCTATGCCGCGCGTCTTTGCCCGGGTTAAAAAGTACTTGTAAAAAGTAACCTATATGCAGGGTGCAGATTATATATATCCTATTACAAAAACGTTTGTAACTCTGTCACTCTGTCCGTTTGTCATTTAATAACGCCTAAACGGACGATCCGATCTTAATGAAATTTAACAAGAGATACTTTAGAGCATGACGATGAACATAGGCTATTCAATTTTGCGTGTACGTGACAGAGTCACGGGTATCAGCTAAAGGAATAGAAACAAAGTGCAGGACGTCCTCCAGCTAAATGGAGCGATGATATACGCAAGCTACTGGCAGCGATTGGGAACGAATAGCTGAAGATCGAGATCAGTGGCGTGCCAAGGGCGTGCCATAGGAGAAGCCTGACCATCAGTGGACAGAAATTGCCTGATAATGATGAAACACACAATCTTTGGCGAATAAAATTTACAACTGCCTTGGATTTCTACTATTAATTTCACTTCTCATAAAGTTTTCGGACCCCCGGTTCCTTATATGAAAATCGATTCTTATGGAGTAAATAAAGTCCAGTAAACCAGATAAAAACTTCACTTACGAAGCGCTACGGTTGTCCCTGTAGGAAGTTTAGAAGAATATTATGCTACGCTTTTGCTACGAATTCAAATGGAAAAAAAGGAGACGACTGTTACGCAGAACCGTAGACGTACTACAGCAAGATCGTAGCACATTGAGAAGCTACGACGAAATGTCTTACAAAATCTATTGATAATATTTTTGAAGTGAAAACTGCTATAGCGGCGTTGTGAACTTTTTCGGCATGGGTAAAAATGTTAAACTCGCGCCAGGACACGTGACCTGATCGAAAATTCGTAAGACGGAGGGAGAGTAAACCAAATGCACAACGTAAATGTTCAAGTTTTCACTTCTGCCGGCACTCCGGGAGTGCAACCCGTTGTTTTTTTCTGTACTTGATAGGCTAGCGTTTGGCCACTATCTCAGTAGTAAGCGAATGTGTGATCGAAGATGGTGAACACGGCTACCGACACACTAGGCCTAGAATTGTCTGACTCTCAAGGGCTTGTGCTGCCGGAACACCGTAAGCTTATGGCGGCAGATTTTTCCTTCATAGTCTCTTTTTGGTAGCAAGTCAGGCAGAATCGATTTAATACTACCATCACTTGTCTACGAATACCCATAATTCATAAATGCACAGGGCGTGTGAGACTTAACATCTTTTAAGTATCAAAGTAACAGGCGCAGTCCAGTCCAGAATGTTGTATGCTGCTGTATCTGTAATAGGTAGACGTATACGTCGACGTTTGGCGTACAGGAGATCCACATGCGTTATTAAAGATTTCGAGATGTCCCATCTCCCGCGAATTATCTCTATTATTATTACTTAGTTTTAAATAATGTAATGTAGATGTAACAGTGCATTGGGTAATTGTGTAAAAATAAGTGTATGTTGTAGGTACGATCCGACCGCAGTGGCTCCGAGACTTTACTGTCAGGAGTCAGCAACAATCACAACAAAGATGTACAGAAGAAGGTGGTCGTGAGAGGTAAGTCTTCCTCCTGTTTTCTTATGAAACTCTTCTCTTCCTGCATTTCAGCGGTTTTAGCTAACTCCACAAAAGGAGAGGTACTCCATTTTTATTTTATTTTTTCATATCATATATGGTAGCGTTTGATCACTATATCACCTGCTGATAAGCAATGATGCAGTCGAAGATAATAAAACGCTAGGCCTAGAATGGGAACTGCCTCTCAAGGGTAGCTGCTGGAACACATTACATGTTTGGCGACAGATTTTCTAACTTAAGGGTGGTAGCTGGCCAGTCAGACAATAGGTAGTGTAATGTCTTACCACCATGCGGGGTTGGGGGTTTCTTATAGATGTTTTTCCTTCACCGTCACTGAGGGTCACTGTGAAAAGCGCACATAATTTTTTCGATAGAAAAATCTATTGGTGCATTGTGGGGATTGAACTCGGTACCTCTTGTCAGAGCCAAAGCCAACTATTCTCCCACTACACCACTGGACCCTCGAATGGGCTCGACGAAAGATTATGATTATCCTCTTCCGTAATTGGGAACTCATTTACTGTTCACGAAAAAACCTTTCTTTCGGTAATAAACTTAAATTTAACGAAGTTTAAAGCAATTTTTCTAATATTTTTTCAATAGTGCGCGAGAACAGCTCACATGTGTCATGGCGTCGGCTGTGACGTCACGCATAGGTCAATGACATACTTAACGAGGTAACTATTATATAATCTGTGACAATAGATACACATGGGTTTTCCAAAATTTAATAACATTTTCAAGAAAACCTCATATAAAAAGACCTATGCGTGACGTCATGCGCTGTGATTGGTGTTTCAATGAAAATGGCCGATTGCAATATTTCAATGTTTTATTTTATTGAAAATCTTAATAATCTCAATTTTTATATAAAACTAAACTAGTGTTTTAAATTGTTTAAATATGTATTTTCTCCTAAAATCATTAAATCTTCGATTTTTAATACTGTCGTCATGCCTATTTGAGTAAATCTTATGATGCCTTAAAAATGAAAGTCTGGCCAAATCTTTTAATTCTCATATTTATTTTTAAATCACAGAGATTGTTAAAATAATATCAAAGTGTAGGCAAAATAACGAGAACAATATATACAAAGTGATTGATAAAATTAAAACCTCAAATACAGTTGACCACGGAGAATAGACTCTAGATGGAAGGACTCTATGGAAGCATTCATGCGCAACTCTAAAAAAAAAATGACAGAAGTCTGCGACAGAAAGAATTTCAGTGTCAAAAAAATGTTGTTCAATGTCAAACAATTAAGGTGGCTTTCCACCAAAGAGTAATAAAATATACTGCAGCTTGAAAACGGTGTGAAACGGTGTGCATATTAGCGGAGCGAAATTGACTCTTTCCTTTTGTTTTATGCTTTTTAGGATTCCATACCTAAAGGGTACTAAATGAACCCTATTAGTGAGACTTCGCTGTCCATCCGTCAGTCCGTCTGTCCACCCGTCTGCCTGTCTGTCTGTCTGTCCGCCCTTTACAGGGCTGTATCTCATTAACCATAATATGTGGATACATCACATTTTCACAAAGTATATATTACTATGGAGAATTGAACAACAAATACTAAAAACAATATAAAAGAAAATATTAAAGGAACCCCCTTTAAAAGCCTCTAAGAAGCCTCTGGGCTATCTAAATAAATTTCAGCTCAAATTGGATTGGATTGGACCTGAAGACAGACCAGGGTAGACCCTGGAATCCATGCTTTTTATATTATAAAAAACGTTTGTAACTCTGTCACTCTGTCTGTTTGTTACCTAATCACGCCTAAACGGACGATATGATCTTACTGACATTTAAGAAGGAGCTTACTTTACAGCATAAGGATGAACAAAGGTACTATATTCTATACTTATATGGTGTACGTGAATGAAGTCGCGGGTATGACCTAGTAATATATAAAATTCTCTTATGTTCCGATCTTCCAACGGATACGATGAACTAACATTCAAAGGTAAGGAAGGAAGGTACATACCTACCTAGTAGCACACAATAATGATAAGAGCAGTGTTATCAATGCAACTAAAACAGTAAATAAAAACGACCGACGACTGGCGAGACCTCAATTTCTACGAAGGTTCTCATTTTGCACAGACTCTAATTAAGAAAAACTAAAACTTCCGACTTCCATGCCACGCGAGTCAGTTTCAGTAGCAGCAGCTTCAGTAGCTTGAGACGTTTATTGTCATATCTCTTATCTACTGAGATACTTATCAGATCTCGATGAAATTACAATGGGACTACCTCGGAAATGTACCCTATCGATAAGAATCATTCGAATCGGTTAACAATTGACGGAGTGATCGCGTAAAATCATACGAAAAAAACATACAGACGAATTGAGAACCTTTTTTTTTTGATATCTTATAGGCTAGCGTTTGACCATTATATCACCTGTTGGTAAGTGATGATGCGGTCGATGGTAATCACGGTAGGCCTAGAATGGGAACTGGCTCTCAAGGATAGCTGCCGGAAAAGATACCTCCTCCTTTTTGGAAGTCGGTTGAAAATGAAGTATTGCCTGTGGCTGATTATATCCTCACGCCCCGTTTTTTGCAGTCTGTGGCCGCTTCGCTCTCTCGCCCAGCTCTGTGGACACGCAGCCTTATTTGAGACAAATAATTAAATCGGTAAAAAAACACCAACTTATTCTAAATCCAACAAAAAAAGTGTTTAAAAAAATTATATCTTACAAAATTAAATATTACTTGAAGATAACAATATATAAAAGCGTGTACAGTACAAGTAAACCATGGATAACATGCCAGTTATGTACAACTGCTTCGGCGTATTTCCGCTCAAATACGGAGTCTCCCTCATCGCACTCATTGGACTCGGTGTGGGCTGTACGGGGATAGCGGGAGTCGTTTTTTACGGTCTCGTAGAAGATAAGCTAGCGAAGTATCTGGGGGCAAAAATAGAATTGAGCGTTAAGAAGGTGTTGCTTTTAAGTTTTGGACTACCCTCGCTATTACTCACTATTGCCAGCACACTGCTCTTTATCGGAGTGCCCATTTCCTCGAAAGGCTTTGTCGCAAATGCTAAATTAATCCTACTGGCCATGTGCTCTCTTCTACTAATTGGATACATGGCGATGCCGTTATTTTGCTTTTTTTCAAAAAATACTTGCATTTTGAAAAAGCTCTCAGTTGTTGGAATTGTTTTCGCCTATTTATTTGTGACAATTTTTGTTGAAGTCTGGATGTATTTCATGGTAGTAGCACATAATCTAGAACAGGAGTTGTGATTAAAATTATAATTCAAATTATGTAGTATGTACTGAAAGTGCTTTGTGTTTCGTTATTAACAGAATTACGTAACAGCATAAACTGTTCGTACTGAAACTTAACTGAATTGTACTGAACCAAAATAGGGTTGCTAACCTTTTATTCTTATTTACTGTTTTTTAAAAATAAAAACTGATTATCATTTTCCATGGTTTGCATTTCCACGTATTGCGAAGAAAAACATGGATAAGAAACTAGTGTACCACCTGGAAAAACTGTCGCTAACCATTTACATATATTGTGTCCTTCGGCAGCGGTGCTTGAGAGCCAGTTCCCATTCTAGGCCTAGCGTGGTACCATACTCGACCGCATCATCACTTGCCAACAACAGTGAGTAGTAGTGGTCAGAATAATAATGTCTTGGTCGAAATTAATGGATTGCATTTTTAACCAATTATGCATTGGGGCGCCATCTCTGATAACTTGCCAAGGGGGTGCGGGTTCGAGCCCCGTCGATACGATGAAATTTTGCATTATGTGTAACAATGTATAATAATATAATGTTGATTATATTTAACTAATTATATTATGCTAGTTGCGCCCCGCGGCTTTGCCCGCGTTGAATCCTGGTTATTATAAACCTCTATCTATTGCTGAAAACTGCATTAAAATGTTGTTGCGTAGTTTAAAAGATCCGAGCGTACAGACAGAGGGAGCAACTTTGTATTATACTATGTAAAGATATTATTTTCACAGAAATATTTATAACTTATTATTAACATTTCTGTGATTATTTTGTATAAACCTGATTTTAGAGTACCTCTGGCGTAGTATTATTACAATTATTATGTTCTGTGCTTCGGCGTCTAAACTGGTAATTAAACAGTATTTCAGGCACCAAAATAATACCAATGTTAATACATTGTTATTATTTATTATTTAAATATTAAAATTTATTTAAACCTTATCCATTTATGCCCGGTTCCGGTAACATAAAAACGGATAGTTTTGCTTACGATCGGTTAAATTTGACACAAGAATATTGTTTCTTTGAAGTGTTACACACTTTATATTTTTGTAAAATGTTAAACACAATCCAAAATTTCATCGTACCGACGTGACTTGAACCCGCAACCTCCTGAATAACATGTTCAGGTGCTTTGCCAATTAAGCCACAGTGCGATGTATCGTTACGACGAAATTAGTGGATTGTGTTTAACAATTGACACAAGAATGTTTACGTCTCGTGTCAAATGTAACCGTTCGTAAGCAAAAAGATCCGTTGTTATGTTATAGGAACCAGGCAATACTGCATTAGTTAATTCGTATTATGTCGATCATATCACTGATTTCCAACCAGGTGTGGTTTAGGGTCTCGCGGCAACCGCACTCTCTTCTATACGCCATTGTAGCATATTTATGCTAAATAGTCATAATATCTCTCCAGCCGTTTGAAAGTGGTAACAATCAAACAAACTTTCGCCATTAGGTATATTTATTATTTAGTATATTTATTTATTTATTTTTGACACAGAAATATGAATAACTTATTATTCATATTTCTGTGTTTAATAACTTGTTATTCATATTTCTGTGTCTAATATCTTTTTATTCATATTTCTGTGGGCATATTATTGGTAGAGTTATTAGACAGTGACAGCGCTACATACGAGAGTAGTGCAACAATATGATGGCTTGGTTGAACGTGATTTCATAGTTTATGGAGTACGTACCTCTATGCCCTTAGTACGAGTTTTCATACCAAATTTGATATAGTAAATCGAACATATTTTATATGAAAAACAATACAGCGCCTCTAGTGGTTCTTTCACTTCACTAAATTTAGACTAACCAGGGAGCCAGAATAAGTCGAAAACTATGCAGTCAAAAGCGTTTGCTATGATAATATCGTTAGAAAACTAAAAAACAACCGACTTCAATGCCGCGCTATTCATTTTCAGTACCAATTTTGAGATGTTTATCTCAATATCTCTGGAGATACTTATCATACCTCGATAAAATTACCATGGTACCACACTTGGGATATCTCCTTTCAAACAAAAAAAGAATAATCGAGATCGGTTCATAAACGACGAAGTTATCCGCAAACAAACATAAAAAAAAAAAAAAAAAAAAAAAAAATATTCGTTCGAATTGAGAAACCTCCTCCTTTTTTGAAGTCGGTTAAAAAAGGGTACTGAGAATTCGCATAGTATTATAGTAGAGTCTGTGCAAAAAGAGAACCGTCGTAGAAATTGAGAGCGCGCGTGATCATGGTTCTACTGTTTTTGTTGCGTTGATAACATTGCTCTGTCATTGACAATACGACTAAAAATGTTTGATACCTTAGTAGGTACATACTCTTATCATTATCCGATGGTAGAAGGTAGGAAAATACCTTCCTTCCCTTTGAATGTTAGTTCGTCGTAATGCCACGACGGTTCTCTTTTTACACAGACTCTAATATTGATATCTAGTAGTGACCTACGAATAAATAATAAGTGTATTTATTCTTAGATAGTGACAGCAGATGGTAGGTAATATACATATAGGTTAGAAGTGTTTCGCACGTACACACGTGGCCAGTGAAGCGTGATCGAGACAGTGGCGATGGCACGGAGTCGACCCCTTACAATACCGACCGCACCTTGCACAGACCACTGCAACTTATATCAATATCTCTGCGCTTAGCTCTGAGCTTTACAATAACTACTAACTAAAGATCAGTTCACAACCCAGCGCCCAGTTGGCGTACTGACGCCTGAAATTAATAAATAATAATAATTAAAATCAAACTAAAAGTGCGTACAGAGTGTGTAACATAAGTATGTTAGTGTATGTTAAATAACATGTTATACAACATTGTTATTTAACATGTTTCAGATAATGACAATACGGAATGTTATAAAACATGTTATAATAACATGTTGTTAATATATACAACAATGTTATATTAGTCACGTGTTCTCACTAGCTCTGAGGAATTGTTATATAACATTGTTATTCTAATGTGTACAGTATTATTTCATGTTGAAATGTTGAATAACAAGGTTACATATTGTAGACGTACAACATGTTACGTAGTCTGTACGCACCTTTAGTTTACCGCATATCTCCGGATTAGGCTCCAATCCAGTTGCCAATATATACCTGTACTTTTGTAAACAGTGACTGCACTTTTTTGCCATGTATATGTGAGTCTATTGAACGCATTGATCACATTAAGTACTTAGGTGTTATGGTGGATTCAGTCCTTAGTTTCAAAGTACACATTAAAATTCTATCAGCACAAGTACGGCAGATAATTTATATAATGAAGGCACCTAGAGTCTCCTGTGATAAAGAAACGATCACGATGGTTTACACTGCTCTCTGCCAGTCTATACTAACTTATTGCAATCTGGCGTGGGGTGGGGCGCCTAAAACAGTGATGATAGAACCGAACGAGCTCAAAGAGCTGTGTTGAAGGTGATGTTGTGCAAGCCGTTCAGATTTTCTACAAGGGTTTGTACCAAGAAGCCGAGGTTCTAACAGTGCGACAATTATATATTATAAAAGCAGTCTGTTTAATTCACAAAAAAATTCGCTGTTCTGATTTTTGGGAAGACATACTTACAAGACGCGTTTTTAGGGTGCCTCTCCCATCTATTAACTCATCCTTCGCTAAACGTCACCCGACTATCTACCCACTTACATTAATAATAAAATTAACAAGGTTTGCAACATAAAAGAAGAAAACACGTTTACGGCACGTTGTATTGTACACAAATAGCTTCTGACACAATCTTATGATGACACAGAACGAACAATTGATTAGTAGTACCAGCACTCGTATCCATACAGTCTCATTCACACACACACACACACACACACACACACACACACACACACACACACATACACACACACACACACACACAAACTCAAACACATACGAACATATATGAACAATAAAATATGTATTTAAAAATGTAATATTAAGGACGAAAGTTCTGAGATATTACATTGAGGCATCCATGTAATATCTCAGAACTTTCGTATAAATAGGCTTCCACGACACGGGCTTTGTGCCTAGTGTGGGGCCCTAGGATGATGGATTATAATCCATCATCCTAGGTGGGGCCGCTGCTTAATTAACATGTCACTAACAAATATATATTACACTTGACAAATCATGTCTTTATTATTCTTAAGTATTAATTAAAATTCAAATATCTATACCTACAGTCGTTATTTATGAAAATGACCCTTACAACAATGTAGGTAACACATTTTTCTAATGCATCCTCTGTACATACCTCATTTTGGAAAATAAATAAATTTGTTTTAAAAAAAAATGTTCGACGATAGATTGCCCGCAAAGAGTAACATAATATATACTGACTATTGCCAGCATAGAAAAGATAATAATACTACATTGCCAGTGAGTGATCCTTTCCCTCTTGGCCCTGTCGTTCCTCGCATAATGTTCGGCAGCACTAGCATACATTCACTTTGTGTTTTGTGTAAACAAATAACTATGTCAGTGTGAATGTATTTATTTTATACTTAAAAAATAATATTTTCTTAAATGAAAATAACATCAATTTTTTTGAAATGAAAACGGCTCATTGATAAATAATTTTAATTACCGTATGTGCACCGTTTGTAGGGTTCCGTAGCCGAATGGCAAAAACGCAACCCTTATAGATTCGTCATGTCTGTCCATCTATATGCCACAGCCACTTTATTCCAAAACTATTAGGACTACAAAGTTGAAACTTGGTAGGTAAATGTATTCTGTGAACCGCTTTTCGATTTTTATACAAAAGTAAAAAAAAGCCCCGTACATAGAATTGACACTAAATTTTTTTTTCATCAAACCTATACGTGCTGGGTGTTTATAGATAGGTCTTTATAAGAGACAACAAAACAAAAATCTAAAAAAGAATCTGTAGATCTCAATAAACACTTTCAACAAAAATTGGGTGGAACGAGATATAGTCAGCAGTTTTTCAGATATAGCTAATTTTCTAAGTCGCATATATAACCACAGAATAATGAATAGTACTAGTATATAACTTTGTTTTTCATAAAAATACTATGAAAAACAAAGTTAATATTTTGCTCGTGAAAAATGATTGTTATAAAATAAAATATTCTACTGTGTTACGAAACCCAACTATTGCGAGTCCGACTTGCACTTGGCCAGTTTATGAAGCGCGAGGTCGCCAGTTCAAACCCTAGCACGGGTGTTCGTCTCAGATGTAAGAAATATTAGTAAGTAGGTGGTATACAAATGCAATTAATGTTGGTAGTCTTAATTAAAATTGTTTTATTGATATTTGCATCACCATCGACATACGTTTGCTATTCTAGTGCAACAATTGCCTGTTTTTAACCGACTTCAAAAAAAAGGAGGATGTTGCTCAATTCGACCGTATATTTTTAGGTTTTTATGTTTGTTCGCGGATAACTTTGTCATTTGTGAACCGATTTTGATTATTCTTTTATTGTTGGAAAGGAGATATCCCAAGTGTGGTACCATGGTAATTTCATCGAGGTCTGATTAGTATCTTCAGAGATATGGAGATAAACATCTCAAAATTGGTACTGAAAACTAATAATGCGGCATTACGAGTAAGTCGGTTATTTTTTAGTTTTTTAAACGATCTTATTAATATTACAATACAATACAATGCAATAACACTTTATTGATTAGCAAGAATATATAATTCTTTACTTAATATAGAAATATGTAGGTAATGTAAATTATCAATCATTTATTTATATGCGAGAGAGTTGGTCCAGGTGCATCTATGGGGTTCTCACGGTGGCATCGCGTGATGAACCCCTCTATATTTCGTGGGATAACCTGCATTTCTAGAACAAATGGCATGTTGCGTGCACATCCGATATTAATTGATTCTCTCCCACACTCTCATTATGATGGGGCGATGTAACTGTGACAATAATAGCCGTGGACTCATTTACGAAGCGATGGAGGGATGATTTCAGCTAAATTGCAATCACCCTCATGCCTCTCTCACCTCTGTTATCAGTTTTATCAGTAAAGAGATCTGCCGAAAAACTTAAACATGTTCTTTTAAATATGTTCATAGACTATTTTTAACCGACTTTAAAAAAAGAGGTTTTTAACTGACTTCAAAAAAAAGGTTTAAAAAGGGAGGTTTCTTAATTCGACCGTACATCGAGCCGATTGAGATTATTGTTTTTATGTTGGAAAGGAGATGAAATAATTTATTCATGAAATAGGCATTCGTAGTATAAATTAGCAAGTGTCTAGCTTTCAGGCCCGTGGTATAGGATACCAGTATCCTCCGTCTTGTATGCATGAAAAAATTCCTTATGGTGCCTAACTATGTACATGATGGTATGAGATTATTAGAATAATGATAATAACTATTTTAACTTTTATCTATAGACAAACATAGAAAGTTATGACTTGGGCGTGTGTGTATGTGTGTGTATGTATATGTATGTGTGTATATGTGTGTTTGTGTGTGTGTACATGCGAGTGTGTACGTTTAGACTATAGCCATTATTCTGTGCTATAGTATTGGAGTTAGCAAGGATTCCGTGGTTGTATAATCCATTTTTATGAGGTAGTCAAAAGTTTCCTTTTAGTCATATAAGTATTATGACAGTGGATGTTGGTTTCTTTATTTATTTTATTATACAAGTAAGGTCCCATAAAATGCATGAATTTCCTTGCAAATGCTGTGTTACATGTTTGTATTTGACATATGTTATGGGATGGTCTTTTTACTGTTGTAGGGTTGAATACTGCAAGATTATGCTGGTGTAGTACAGCTTGTTGTACGTAGAGTTGCCTAGCTGTTAGAACCTGACATTCCCTGTGGAGATCAGAAGTAGGGTATCTTCTAGGGCGGTTCCTGCTACATTTCAGTAGACCCCTTTGCGCTCTTTCAAGGGATATCAAGTGTGTCTTTTTTGTGCCTCCCCAAGCATTAATACAGTAAGTGATTAAAGATTGACACAATGAATAATACAGCATCTTTAGGATGTCCCAATCAGCGCTATTCCGAATGCTTCTAAGCACTGCAGTAAGTCTGCGTATACGCTTCGATAATTCATTAATGTGAGTGACATATGTAAATTTACTATCTATAGTAATCCCTAAGTATTTTATTGTGAGAACCCGTTCTAGACAGTTGCATGTAATTGGAGTAATGTTCTGACATGAAGCGGCTTTGTGTCCGATCAATGAATATAATTCATTTAACTGCGTTCCGCGTATGTTGAAAGTTATGTATTTTGTCTTATCCACGTTTAGAGTTAGATAATTATTTCTGAGCCAGGTCGAGATCTTGTCAAAAGCAAATTGTGCAAACTGTAAAAACTTCCATCCAACTCTCTCCCTCTATGATGACAGCTGTATCATCTGCGAACGTGATTATTGTACTTTGGGTAATAGACAGTTGACAAAGGTCATTACTGTACGCTAGGAAGAGACAACTCTCTTCCTAGCGTACAGTAATGACCTTGGGCCAACGCCCAAGTATGCTGCTTTGTGGCACGCCGAAATTAACAGGTAATGGTTCACTTACATATTCACCGATTTTAACACTTTGCGTCCTGTTGCTCATGTAATTTTCGATAAGCTGGTATTGTGTGCCTATTATACCGAGATGTTCTAGCTATTTTAGGAGCAACGGGATTGGGACGCTGTCAAAAGCTTTAGCTGGGTCGAGAAATATGGCTAGGTTTTTCTTTTAATTATCTAGACTTTTAGTAATTGCATCTGTAAGTTTCAATACTGCATCCTCTGTCGATTTGTTTTTGCGAAACCCATATTGATTACACGAAAATAAGTTATTGTTTTCAAGGAAATTTACTATGCGTTTGTTTATTATCTTTTCAAATATTTTTGATAGAGCTGTTAAGATTGAGATAGGCCGGTAGTTTTCTATTACGTTTTTATCCCCTTTTTTGTGAACTGGTATTATACATAATATTTCTTTGAAGTGTCTCACACTTTATATTTTTGTAAATTGTTAAACACAATCCAAAATTTCATCGTACCGACGGGACTCGAACCCGCACCCCCCGGATTACACGTCCAGGTGCTCTGCCAATTAAGCCACGGTTCGATACATCAATACGACGAAATTAGTGGATTGCATTTGTTAACCCAATTATGCATTGGTGGCGCCATCTATGACTACTTATTACGTAAGTTAGTCATTCGGAAGAAATCATTACAGTTTTCAAATCCGAGAAGACTTGACGAAGTTTTCCGAATGCTGCCCAGCCCAGCTGAATTCTTCTCTGAATTTCCTTTTCGAAGTTGTGTTTGCCTAGTTTGTTTGTCTATAAGCTGTTTCAAGGGTCATCACGAACCGTCTTGCGCGAAGATTCTGAGATGTGATGAGATGTCTGTATAATGCCGCAACGATGACTGTACAAGTACAGAACCAGCGTACTAAACATATTCACCTGCGTCGAGGAGTGAGACAGGGGGACGTCATATCCCCGAAACTGTTCACTAACGCTTTGGAGGATATAGTTTTTAGCACATAAACATTTTTCAATATTGAAAGTTTTTCCCTCCGGAATTATTTTATCTGAAAGTGATTTCCCTACATTAGCAAAATATGCATTTACTTTATCTACAGCTATTGTCGGTGATTCAGAAATGTCTAATAGCTCTGAATAATCCGAGTAATGTGATAATTTAGGAGTGGATTTAAAATTAGTAATATTATTGATTATTTTCCAGGTCTTTTTTAAATATTTGTTCTTAGTTGCTAGTTTTTGTTCTTTTGCATAATTACCTTAACCTTTTTTATGAGAGATTTACAATAGTTCCTATACCTCTTGTAGGTTTTATTTAGGATTTAGTTATTTGGTTCACTTTGAAGCTTTAGATGCATTCGATCGCGATTTTTCATACACCGAATGATACCTATGGTGATCCAGGGCTTTCTAGGGGTGATTTTTATTGGTATTATAGATCTCACTAGCTGAACCCGCGACTTCGTCCGCGTGGAATAGTGTCTTTGGGTAGAATTTTTAATTATTTAGTCTGATTATTTTACAAATAAGACACATTCGTATCCTACCTACACCGCACCGTACCACGACGCGCTAATCCCCCCTCCCTCTCTCCCTACCCCTCTCCCTTTCCCCTCCCCTCCCCCTCTCCACTTACCTCCCCCTTTCTCTTCCCCCTCCCCTCCTCCTCCCCTTTCCCTCAACTTAATCTCCCCCTCCCCTTTCCCCATTCCACCTCCCCCTCTCTATCCCCCCTCCCCTCCCCTTTCCCACCCCTTCCCCTTCCCGTCAACTTCCCTTCTCCTGCCCCTTTCCCTTCCCCTCACTTCCACCTCCCCTCCCCTCCCTCCCCCTTCCCCTTCCCCTCCTTCTATTCTCTCACTAACTTTGAATGTCATATTTATTTATATCGAATCAACAGCGTAAAAAATAAGTTTCAAGCTCTAAAAATGACGATACTTCCATACAACATTTCATCCCCCCTTTCAACCCCTTACAACCCTTTTTTCGAATTAAAAAGTCCTTTCTCAGGCTCTAGACTATCTGTGTACCAAATTTCATTGAAATCGGTTCAGTAGTTTTGGCGTGAAAGTGACAGACAGACAGACAGACAGACAGAGTTACTTTCGCATTTATAATATTAATAAGTTAGGATAGTTAGGATTGTGTTATTGCAAATAATCTGTGTTAATGTTTTAATGAAATAATCTGTTGCAATGTCGCAATTGGTTATTTTTAACCGACTTCACAAAAAAGGAGGAGGTTCTCAATTCGTCTGTATGTTTTTTTTTTTTTTTATAAATACTAGAATAATCAGTTTGGTTAATTGATGATTGTATTGCTGCATAATTAGTTTTGGTTTTTATTTTAGATAAATGTATGATAATATATTTTAGATAAATATTCTAAAACTCTATGTTGTTTAGTTTCCATTACTAGAAACAGTCTATTGTGGTCCGTCAAACTATTCTCTATAACCAAAGTAGAAGGTGCGAAACATGACATGGTCAAGGCAATGATTTCCTCTTGTTGGATATGAATGAGCAGGGAGTAGACCATGCATGCAATACTACTGCAGTAGTATTTAGATATTCGAGGGCATTTTTATCGCAGTGCTCGTCAGAAATATTTCTATTTAAATCTCCTGTTAAAATGATATTTTTGTAATTTTTAAAGTGAATCAGTAATTCATCCAATGATTCAAGAAATGGATCTAGGTTTTGATACGATGGTGAGCGGTAGATAGCTATAATAAGTATATTGTTATTTAATTTCACTATGAGACATGATGCTTCTTTTAACGTTGGTTCGTAAGGTTTCATAAACCATATTGTTTTTGCAGTAAATAATAATTCCGTCGTTTTAGTTTTTCAGTCGAGTAGATTTTCAGTCGAGAGATATCCCAAGTGTAGTACCAAGGTAAATTTATCGAGGTCTGATAAGTATCTCCAGAGGTATGGAGATAAACACCTCAAAATTGGTACTGAAAATTAATAGCGCGGCATTGAAGTCGGTTCTTTATAGTTTTTTAAACGACCTTATATTATCTTAAGTTTTTTTTACCGAATAACGTATTATTAATAAACCATATATGTTTTTTTATTATTATTACCGTTTCCTATCATCCCATCGATTGATGGTAAAAGACGTATAAAACTTTTCACGGACAGCCAGTTTACTAGATATATTATTTTATTCAATGAATCTAGTTATGTAGTGAGAGAATGGTCAGCTTTGACGATAGAGGTACCGACTTCAGTGGCCGCCGTCCACCAATGGATTTTTCTCTTGAAAAATGTATGTGCGTAGTTCACAGTAGTTCTCCGGTGTAGGAAAGCCATCATTAAGAATCATTCCAGTCAAAAACATAACCCTTCTCGTAGTCGGGTAAAAGAAGACCACGCAACGAAGTAACGCGTAGCCATAGAAAAGATAATAATTCTACGTAGCGCGGCGTAACATCTCTAATTATTACGGTACTTAGTCATATTTTAATGTAAGGCTTCAAGCCCACTTCATATCAATAGCTAACAAACAGACTTTATGTCGACACAAATTATTTACGGCTCAGGCAGTTTTTTTTAATTATTTTATTGCGTTTCGTAATATTACAAGTAGTTCTATGAGAACAGTAGACCTTGCGCGCCCTTATAAAAATTGATATCCGTTCATGTATGTATAATACTACAGCAAACTTCGCCCCCTGTATGGAAAAAAAGAAAGAAAGAAAGAAAAAAAGAAAGAGAGAAAGAGAAAGAAATAAAAAAAGAAAGAAAGAAAGAAAGAAAGAAAGAAAGAAAGAAAGAAAGAAAGAAAGAAAATACATTTATTTAGCACATTACACAACTTATAATACTTAACGTAGGTACGTTTTATGTTTAAAGATAAAAAAGAGAAAAAAAATAACAATCAAGAAAATAATACAGTTATAATCCTATCTCGGTACTTAAATTACTCAAATACACACGTGTAGTGCTAAAAAGGTCTATCTCAGCATAGAATGTTCAGGTGTTTGCCTGAACGCTGATTTTCAGATAGACCTATCTGGGGTTGGACTATCGCGAATAATATAAATTAGTAAAAAGGAAATAAAAATACATATTTTATTATAGATATTGTGATAAACATACTTACTTTAATACACAATACAATACAATATAAACTATTATAAGTAATAGGTACACACGAATAATAAAAACTCAAAATAAATAATTAGAGACAATGCAAGAATACAAAATAGGTTTATGAACGAAGCGAGACATGCGTAGCATCTCTACTTAGTCTGTGAACCGCTGTGAACGAGACGAACATGAAAATGAAATCGCTATAAAGTGTCAGTGACAAACAAAATGGAAAAAAATAAAAAATAAATGGCTATGCAGAAAATACGGAACAAGAACTACATAAACTATGAAACTAACTAATTAACCTATTAATAATAATTCCCTAGCGGCATACACAGTAAAAAACAATAGAGATTCCCAAAGCAACATACTACGAATTTGCATCAACAACGAGTTGGATTCTGTACGCTCTCAACGCAGACTAGAATCATGACAAACCATGATGATATGGCTTCCATCCCCCCTTCTTAGAATTTTTTTCACCACATCTTATGTAGAATTAAGTCCTTAGTGTGCCTCTCAAATTTGATTAAAATCTTATTGTGGAAGATTTAATTCAAACTCGACGCAACAAACTGATGCAAAATATGTAGGCCTATCTTTTCTTTCCTCGTGTGCCTATACGCTCTACCCGTGCGAAGCCGGGCGGGTCGTTAGTTTATAATAAAAAGACATGATACGATAAAGTGCACATATCTAAACTAGTACCCGTGAAGTATACAAGTGTACCTGTTTAGTTTATATTAAAAAGATATGATAAGATAAAGTGCACATATCTAAACTAGTACCCGTGAAGTATACAAGTGTACCTGTTTATTTTATAATAAAAGGACATGATAAGATAAAGTGCACATATCTAAACTAGTACCCGTGAAGTATACAAGTGTACCTGTTTATTTTATAATAAAAGGACATGATAAGATAAAGTGCACATATCTAAACTAGTACCCGTGAAGTATACAAGTGTACCTGTTTATTTTATAATAAAAGGACATGATAAGATAAAGTGCACATATCTAAACTAGTACCCGTGAAGTATACAAGTGTACCTGTTTATTTTATAATAAAAGGACATGATAAGATAAAGTGTACATATCTAAACTAGTACCCGTGAAGTATACAAGTGTACCTGTTTATTTTATAATAAAAGGACATGATAAGATAAAGTGCACATATCTAAACTAGTACCCGTGACGTATACAAGTGTACCTGTTTATTTTATAATAAAAGGACATGATAAGATAAAGTGCACATATCTAAACTAGTACCCGTGAAGTATGCAAGTGTACCTGTTTATTTTATAATAAAAAGACATGATAAGATAAAGTGCACATATCTAAACTAGTACCCGTGAAGTATACAAGTGTACCTGTTTATTTTATAATAAAAGGACATGATAAGATAAAGTGCACATATCTAAACTAGTACCCGTGACGTATACAAGTGTACCTGTTTATTTTATAATAAAAGGACATGATAAGATAAAGTGCACATATCTAAACTAGTACCCGTGAAGTATACAAGTGTACCTGTTTATTTTATAATAAAAAGACATGATAAGATAAAGTGCACATATCTAAACTAGTACCCGTGAAGTATACAAGTGTACCTGTTTATTTTATAATAAAAGGACATGATAAGATAAAGTGCACATATCTAAACTAGTACCCGTGAAGTATACAAGTGTACCTGTTTATTTTATAATAAAAGGACATGATAAGATAAAGTGCACATATCTAAACTAGTACCCGTGAAGTTTACAAGTGTACCTGTTTATTTTATAATAAAAGGACATGATAAGATAAAGTGCACATATCTAAACTAGTACCCGTGAAGTATACAAGTGTACCTGTTTATCTATACTAATATACTAATACTAATATACTAATAATATTATAAAGAGAGAACATTTGTATTTTTGTATGTTTGTAATGAGTAATTTCAAAAACTACTGAACCGATTTAAAAAATTCTTTCACTAATACATAGAATGGACTTTCAGAATGAAAATAGGCTATATATTATCCCGTTTAAATCAAAGGTACATTCGTGGAGACCTAATTTGCAACCTAAGTCGGCAAATAAACGGTCGAAAAAACACGTTTCTTACGAACGCTGCTTAATTGAAAATAGATAGAAGAATATTTTCTATGCAAGAGTTGTACAACTTAATAAGACCTACAAAAAAGTCCGCGACAGCATATGTCCATCTCTTAAGGTTGACTCACAGTAACCATTTTAATCTTAAAATTTTTGTTAAAAAATTTTACATAACTTCCAAGGCTATTTTCAAGTATATAGTATTAATCCTTATCCAAATAACTAAACGTAAATTACGTTAATTAGCTTGGCCACATATTACAGATTAAAATTGTCCTTTACAGTATATAATTCAAATGAAAACTCTAGAAGATATCACGAATTTCACAAACACGCATCGCAAAATTAATAAAATATTTGCAGCGAAACCACAGATTAGGTCATAGTTACTTCGAAAATATTATTATAAGCTTAGCTATGCTGTAGATCCCCACCGATCACAATCAATTTGAAGTCAATATAGTATAATAATATGATCTATTGTATAAAATAATATTGATCTATATATATATAATAATATAATATAATATTTTAAACCACCCCGACTGATCTATGTATGCTTTTTCCAATGACTCTAAACACAACATTTAAAACCTGAGCTGTAAGTTGGTGAGGATTTGAGTATTCTGTAGAGTCCAGGAGGCTTCCATGTTCTTACAATATCGTTGAAGAAGAAGATTTTCACATTGATCAGACCTATGAAAGTTGATTTCATAGCGCAATTAACTAGAAAAAAGCTCATAATTTTATAACGATTGAACGAATTTTCATGAATCAAAGCTAAGAAAACTCTCGATGAAGACATTTATCAAACAAAAAAAAACTATCAATAATAAAAACAAAATCGGTTCATCCGGTTAGGTGCTAAGATGCTACAGACAGACACACAGATACACACGTTAAACGAATATTACCCCTACATTTTGCGTCGGGGAACGCCGTAAGGTTACGGCGGCAGATGTACTCCTTGATGTTGAGCTACTTTTTGGTAGATTTAATGATTCCACTACCACTGTGCGCAAACTCATGATTCATGAATGCACATAAAACTTTCATTGGTAGGTATATAGCTAGGATTAGAACCAACGACTGTCGGGTCAGAATCAGGGTAACTATCCTTTACGCCAAAGGGCCGTCCAATATCAATACGTAAGTATTATAAAACAAAGTTCATCACTGCGTCTGTCTGTCTGTTCGCAATAATCTCAATAGCTACTGAACGGATTATCATGCGGTTTTCACCAATAGCCAGAGTGTTTATGAGGAAGGTTTAGGTGCATAATTCGTTAAGGTTTTGTGTAAATTGGATGAAATATGACGATGGTTGTTAAATATGTTCATATTTTATATTCGATGCAACAAACTGATGCAAATTTTGTAGGCATATATGTTTTACCCGTGCGATGCCGGGGCGGGCTGCTAGTTTTATAATAAAAGGACATGATAAGATAAAGTGCACAAATCTAAACTAGTACCCGTGAAGTATACAAGTGTACCTGTTTATTAACCGACTTCACAAAAAGGAGGAGGTTCTCAATTCGTCTGTATGTTTTTTTTTTTTTTGTGTGTATGTTACGCGATTTCTCCATCAATTGTGAACGGATTCAAATGATTATTTTTTTAATAGGTAGGATACGTTTCCGAGGTGGTCCCATTTTAATTTTATCGAGATCTGATTAGTATCACCAGAGATATGGAGATAAATACCTCAAACATAGGAGAATGTACTAGTTTTAGTAGAAGAGTCCCAAGAAGATTATACACAATGGAGGTTACTATTGCATATAAGATATTCATACGGTAACTGTGAGCGAGATAGAAATAAAGGTGGGGATAATTTTTTTTATATCTTATTTTTTTATAGCAAGCGTTTGACCACTATCTCACCTGTTGCTAAGTGATGATGCGGTCGAAGAAAGAGAAGTGGACTAGAATGGGAACTGGCTCTCAAGGATAGCTGCCGGAACACATTAGATGTTTGGGACAGATTTTCTGACTTGAGGGTGGTAGCTGGCCAGGCGGACACTAGATATGTTCTACCACCATACGGGGGTTATTGGTTTCTTAACGATGTTTTCCTTCACCGGGCCACTGTGAGAAGCGCACATATATTTTTCGATAGAAAAATTCATTGGTGCACGGCGGTTTGAACTCGGTACCACGGCATCAAAGCCGACCGTTCACCCAATTACGCCACCGGGGCCTCAATAAATAATAATATATTAATAATTATAATAAATAATTATATATAAATATAAATAATTTGTCTTCACAGGAATGTTCTACCGGGCAAAGTCTTGTTAGGGTGCAAACTTTTTTAAACATACCTAATATTTTTTGACATGACATGACATTTGGCGAAGATGGCGGCCATTTCAGTCCCGCGACACTGCATACATAATTAAATAACTCAAAATTATAAACGTACTTTGTACCAATCAACACAGCAAAAAAAAATTATAAGCATAAAACCACATATTATATAATAGTTACTACGTAAATAATACTTTCCGTTGTTAGGTTGGCTACACAATGCTTTCATAATTCGGGAATCCACAATATAGGGAAGTGCCTCTTATAACGTAGTAGAGTGATTCAGTACTCTGTTGGCCATATGGCGGCAATTAATGTTAATAATTGCAAATAATACTTTTTAATATTCATTTTGGAATACAACTAATCCGTGTTAAAAAAGTATTTGGAATTATTGTAATAAAATAGACAATTTTATTAATGATCGTGTGTGTTAGATGCTTTAATTGTACAGGGCCATTTTGGACATTGTCCTTTGATACCTTGATGACATCATTATTACTAGTGAATATTTTCACTTTAGCGCGGCATTTAAAGTCAATTTTTTTAGGGTTCCGAACCCAAAGGGTACCAAATGAACACTTTCTGAGACTTTGTTGTCTGTTCGTCCGTCCGTCCGTCCGTCCGTGTGTCTATATGTGCGCACTTTACAGATCTGTATCTTCTTAACCGTTATAGGTACATACTTGAAATTTTCAAAAAGTATATATCCGTCAGTGTATAACGGCCCAGACACGAAATTTAATAGATGCATGTAATTTCATTAAAACTTTTTTTGCACTAAAAAGGGTAAAATAAGTTAATTTTCAAAAAAAATAAAACCGACTTCATAACCACAAAAAGGCACTCAAAAGCGAAAAATAATTTACTTTAAATTATTATAAGCGTTACCCACTTCTCTATTTGAAGTCGGTGCCAGCCAAGTCTATTGGATATTAGATAGATACTATGTATGTAGTAGTAGTAAGTAGGTAGATACATTTAGGTATTATCTATCTACTACCTATTAGACTTGGCTGGCACCGACTACCGCCTTTTTGTGGTTATGAAGTCGGTTTTATTTTTTTTGAAAATTAACTTATTTTATAATAAAAGGACATGATAAGATAAAGTGCACATATCTAAACTAGTACCCGTGAAGTATACAAGTGTACCTGTGTATTTTTCAACCGACATCCAAAAAGAAGAAGGTTCTCAATTCATTTCATCATTTTATCATTCATCTCAAAGGCCGGAAGATGCTTCAGGTAGCGACAGATTTTATAAATCATTCCTTTTATGTATGGTCAGTGGATTATGCTTTCACTGTGTAGGGTAGATAAATTGGTAATCGTTCCGAAGCATTCGTTCGCTTTTGTTGCACTCAACGAATTGAAGCCATGGAATTCAAGCACCTCCCGTTCTGCATCAACAAGTTGTGGGTCGCAAACACCCTGTTGATGAGCGTCCTAGGCACAGAAACGAGATGCACCGAATGAATCAAATCAACCGTTTTTATAGTCGACTAGCAGCCCGCCCCGGCTTCGCACGGGTGAAATTGATACATTATATTGGACGGTCTGTTAGCGTAAAGGAGTTTAACCTTAACCTTGACTTCTAACCCGACGGTCGCTGGTTATAATCCTAGCTATATACCAATTGATTTTCTCAAGATTCTATGTGCTTTCATGAATCATGGGTGTTCATATTCAGGTAGTGCGATCATTAAACCAATGTT
Source organism: Cabera pusaria (assembly GCA_954871355.1). Taxonomy (NCBI): domain Eukaryota; kingdom Metazoa; phylum Arthropoda; class Insecta; order Lepidoptera; family Geometridae; genus Cabera; species Cabera pusaria. The sequence goes on along the minus strand of OX940885.1, from coordinate 825,827 downwards.
CTGCCAGAATTACTTCCAAAACGTAGCTTACCAAATACCACCATCAAAGAAAAAATGTGCCGCCATAACCTTACGGTGTTCCGGCACACAGCTCTCGGGAGTCATTCCATTCTAGGCCTAGCGTGTTCGCCATCCTCGACCACATAATTATCAATACCAATATGATAAATGCTAAAGTTAGTTTGTATATTTGTTTGTTCGGGAATTTTTCACGGTCAAACGGCTGGACCAATTTATTTTGCACAGGGAAAGACAGTAATTACATATTAGTGGATAAGACCATATGATAGGATACTTTTTAACGCAGGCGAAGCCGCAGGACTCAGCTAGTTTTCTAAGATAGATCAAACTAAATTGATATCAAATTCATTTATTCAAATAGCTAAGCTAATAATGTTTACATAGTAACTATTGTCTAATCTGTAGTTGCGCTGCAAAAATTTTATTATTTTTCGTGGCGAATAATTTTGAATCTGTGATCTCTTCTAAGGTTTTCATTTAAATTATATACTGTTAAGGATAATTTTAATCTATAATATGTGACCAAGGATATTCACGTAATTATTTGGATAAGAATTAAAATACTGTATTGTAGAAAATAGTCTTGGAATTTATAGAATGTTTTTTACTTAAAAATTAAAGATATAACGGTTACTGTGAGTCAACCTTAAGATATAGACATATGCTATCGCGGACTTTTTTATAGATCTTACTAAGTTCTATAAATATTCCATAAACATTTTTCTCATATCTATTTCCGTTTAAGCAGCATCGCGTAAAAACGTGTTTTCTCGACCGTTTTATTGTCGACTTAGGTTGCAAAATAGGTCTCTACGAATGTACCTATGATTTAAACCGGATAATATATAGCCTATTTTCATTCTGAAAGTCAATTCCATTTTAAAATCGGTTCAGTAGTTTTTGAGCCAAATAATTACAAACATCCATACAAAAATACAAATGTTCTCTCTTTATAATATAAGTATAGATAGAATGACGAAATCCAGCCATTAGGCCTTTAGGTTGAAAAATAGATCTCCACGAATGAAGGTACGGCCAAACCGGTGCGATCAGCGGGCGCGGGCGCGTCCGCGAATAGATAGTGTAGTAGTATTTGTACCGGCTGGTTCAAACCAAACACGATCTCTGGCGATCAGAAAACAAAATATTTAGTTTATTAACAAAAAAGAAGGTAATTATTACAAACTCATGATTTGCGGTTGATGCAATACATTTTTTAAGGATCAAACTGCAAATTAATTTTGTCCTTTAACCTAGTTTGACAAATTTATACGGAAGCCTCAGTGCGCGAGTCATACTCGCACTTTGCCGGTTTTTGTGTTGTTAAAATATTGCTGATTTTATCCTTATGACCCTTTATGACCACGCGACGAAGTAACGCCAAAAACCTGTAAACAAAACAAAACAAACCTGTGGAAAAAACAACAAAGTTTTTTGTATTGAGGTAACTTTTAGAAGCCACAACAATACCACAGTAATCACAATATTTCCGTAACAATAGCCCCAAAAACTTTATGTCGACACAATGACATGACATTTACAATCGAGGGGGTTAAATATAAAATTCTTGCGTAATCTTGTCACAATCCGCTCTGAATCCTTAAACACATTGTTCTTTTTAGTCAAATTGTGTTTCGCAACTACCTCAGGATTCAATAAACCTGTTACAATTAATTGATTATTATAACTCATCACGAGCATGTTGGCGTGTTCACCATCCTGGACCACATCATCGGTTACCACCAGACGAGATATTGGTCAAACGCCTATCAGATAAAAAAGATTATTTTGTATACACAGTTTAAGCAATAAATACTATTCTATTCTATTCTAAGAAATTCAGTAAAAGTAGGGTGTTTCTGTAAAGTGCAACATAATTATGAGAACTTTTGTGAGGGCCCAGTGGTTTAGTTGGAGAATGGTCGGCTTTGACCTCAGAGGTACCGAGTTCAATCGCCAGCACCAATGGATGTTCGCTTTTCACAGTGGCCTTCCGGTGAAGAAAAAACATCGTTAAGAAACCCCCAACACCAGCATCGTGGTATGACACTATATAGCGTCCGCCTGGCCAGCTACCATCCGCAAGCTAGAAAATCTTTCGCCAAACATCTAATACGTTCCAGCAACTATCCTTGAGAGCCAGCTCCCATTCTAAGCCTAGCGTGCTACCACCCTAAACCGCGTCATCACTTACCAACAGGTGAGATAGTGGTCAAACGCTAGCCTTGATATAAAAAAAAACTAGCCTTATATTTTTTCTAAGTACATCAATTGTTTTGGATATGGAATGGACGGATACATTATTTTTGCGATGGAGGGGTTTTGCGAACTAAATTGATTTTACTTTATTGTCTATATTAGTGATATTATGCACATATTTTTAGGCAAAAAATGAGCCAACTCAACTTCTGACAATTACTTATGAGCATTTAGATTAAATCAATAAAATTACTTTGTACGTAAATTGTTAAACACAATCCAAAATGTCATCGTACCGACGGGACTTGAACCCGCAACCTCCTAGATAACATGTCCAGGTGCTTTGCAATTGCTTTGAAATTTTGGATTGTGTTTAACAATTTACAAAAATACATAAGTGTGTAACACTTCAAAGAAACATAATATTTACATTGTACGTATTTAAATATTATAATAATGAAATATAGACATTTTAATCTTATAACAACACTGATAGTAACTAAAAACATATTAAAGTTATTACGTAAATATTAAAATAAAACAACAAACTCCATTGATTTTTTCATAAAAAATCACGCAATAGAGTAACAAAAAGAAACGGTTTTCCAAGAAAGGCTTCATGCCACAAAAATACTCTATTATAACTCTAAATTGTACACGCAACTTCGTAGCGTGGTTTAAGGAAAAATATTAAGCAATTACTTTTAAAAGTTGCGTATCCTACGTACGTCAATAGACCATATCAATACCCAAAAAACAATCTTTATGTCGAAACAAGATATTTACAGCTCAGGCAGTCATATGAAATTGTTTTCGTTGATGGAATCAACTTTTCTTTCGTAAAGAATAACATTTTATAGCACAGCTTTTAGAAATAAAACCGGCCGAATCGAGTTGGATTCGCCCACCGAGGCTTCCGTACCAACTTCTCAGACTAGCTGAAAGGAAGATCCATAGAAAATGTATTGCATAACTACAAATAATACGTTTGTAGTTGTAAATTGACTTTTTTTTTAGTTATACTACATATTTACGGTTTTCAGATTTATCTATATCTATACTTAATATTATAAAGAGAGAACATTTGTATTTTTGTATGTTTGTAATTATTTGGCTCAAAAACTACTGGACCGATTTAAAAAATTCTTTCACTTATATATAGAATGGATTTTCGAAATGAAAATAGGCTATATATTATCCCGTTTAAATCAAAGGTACATTCGTGGAGACCTAATTTGCAACCTAAGTCGACTAACAAACGGTCGAAAAAACACGTTTCTTACGAACGCTGCTCAATTGAAGACAGATGGAAGAATATTTTCTATGGAAGAGTTGTACAACTTAATAAGACCTACAAAAAAGTCCGCGACAGCATATGTCTATCTCTTAAGGTTGACTCACAGTAACCATTTTAATCTTAAATTTGTTGTTAAAAAATATTACATAACTTCCAAGGCTTTCAAGTATATAGTATTAATCCTTATCCAAATAATTACGTTAATTAGCTTGGCCACATATTATAAATTAAAATTGTCCTTTACAGTATATAATTCAAATGAAAACTCCAGAAGATATCACGGATTTCACACACACGCATCGCAAAATTAATAAAATATCTGCAGTGAAACCACAGAATAGGTCATAGTTACTACGAAACTATTATTATAAGCTTAACGATTCTGTAGATCCCCACCGATAACAATCAATTTGAAGTCAATATAGTATAATAATATGTTTTTTACTGTATAAAATTTTATTGTATAATATAGTTATGATCTATATATAAACCACCCCGACTGATCTATGTATAATCTTTTCAATAAAAGCATTCGAATGACTCTAAACACGACATTTAAAATCTGAGCTGTAAGTTGGTGTGGATTTGAGTATTCTGTAGAGTACAGGAGATGTCCCAGCATCAGGTCAATGCTTCCATGTTCTTACAATATCGTTGAAGAAGAAGATTTTCGAATTGATCAGACCTATGAAAGTTGATTTCATAGCGCAAGTAACTAGAAAAAAGCTCATAGTTTTATAACGATTGAACGAATTTTCATGAATCAAAGCTAAGAACACTCTCGATGAAACATCTATCAAACAAAAAAAAATATCAAAAATAAAATCAAAATCGGTTCACCCGGTTGGGTGCTAAGATGCTACAGACAGACATACGTTAAACGTATAATACCCCTTCTTTGATCCCATGATTTGATTGATTTTGATTCAATGATCCCACAACCTCTGTACGAAAACCCATGATTCATTAATGCACATAAAACTTTCATTGGCAGGTATATAGCTAGGATTAGAACCAACGACCGTCGGGTCAGAATCAGAGTAACTATCCTTTACGCCAAAGGGCCGTCCAATATCACTACGTAAGTATTATAAAACAAAGTCCATCACTGCGTCTGTCTGTCTGTTCGCAATAATCTCAATAGCTACTGAACGGATTATCATGCGATTTTCACTAATAGCCAGAGTGTTTATGAGGAAGGTTTAGGTGCATAATTCGTTAAGGTTTTGTGTAAATTGGTTGAAATATGACGATGATTGTTAAATATGTTAATATTTTATATTTGATGCAACAAACTGATGCAAATTTTGTAGGCATGTTCTACCCGTGCGAAGCCGGGGCGGGCTGCTAGTTCCTATATAAAAGTGCTTAATGATTCTAGGTCAACGGGAAGTACCCTAAAGGTTTTGATTCCCTTGTGATATCACAAAATATGCGACATAAACGGTTATATCTTTTGATCGCATTGACATAAGTACAGGTTTATTTTTTAACCGACTTCAAAAACAGGAGGAGGTTTCTCAATTCGACCGTATCTATACAAGGTGTGGTTTTGCATTCTCGCCGTATTTGCAGGTGAAGGTACACTCCATGTATAGAACAAGAATCAGTAAAAAAAAAATTTAAAAAAAAAATTGAATGATAGAGCCAGCTGTAGAGCCAGCGCCACAGCCACAGCTGACCGCTCTATCAGTGTCATAACATCATCTACGTAGTGTGCGTTCGCCCAGCAAAAAGTATCGCCTTTTCAAGAATTGAATGATGATGATACTAAAAAAATAACATAATGTAATCATTATATATATACCTACAAACTTCTCAGTCTTGTCGGTTAAAAATTAACACTCTATAATAAAACAATCGATCTACTCACTCGGAGTACTTCGAGGGCCTTTATCCCACAGCTATGTGTAAACAAGGGTGGCATATTTGCGAATCGGTGGAACAAATTGAAAGGATCTCCCTAAATGAATAGGCGGAGTGCATAAGAGCACTATTACTCGACAGTCGACACCCTTTGCACGTCGGGGCTCTAATGTAGCATAAGCTTTAGATCAAGAGATAGAGACTGGGTCTCATTCCACTCATTTAGAGTAAAGTTACGTCAATATATCTATTATTGTTACACGTGTATGAATTATTTATAACACCTTATTTCACATACAAAAGAAAAATGGTAAGTACATAATATTATGCTAAACTTGAAGAAACGGTCGAAGAAGGTCTTATCGCTAAATTCCGATATTTTCCAGACAACCGTTGGATGCTACAAACTTTCTTAGTGTATATACAGTTGAGTGCCAGAATAACATCTAAAACACAAGAAAATGTTGTGTTAGGAGATTTATGTGATCTCTAGCAAGAATTTCGTATTGTGCGGTGACTAAAACCGTGTTGTTTCACTCTGTGTATGAGTAAGAAAAATATACATATTCGCTTACTACACAAAGTTCCAAGTTGATCCAAGGGCGTTAAAAATACTATGTGATGGATTAGGTCTCTAACGCACTGTAGTATAAAAGGTTTCATTCCTTGCGTTAGGAGACGTGTTTGTACTCGTGAATCGTACGCCTGGGCGGGCGCTGCTTGTATTGTTTTAGTGTTGTCAAGCATCGACGCGGACGGCCGCGTGTACGTTTGGAAAATATGTTATACACGTGCATATTTACTTATATATTTCGCATTGAAGTGTGTGTGAACAATGAGTCCTTTTAAAAGAAAAATGTGTAACAAGTAAATTTATTTTGGTAAACATTTTCATTATTATCATCATAATCAGCTTATGCTAGTCCACTGCTGGACATAGGCTTCTCTAATTTCACGACACTGAGCACGATCCTTCTTATGTACGATTTTATTTTATTCCCATCACTAGTCACTATACATATATTGCACTATCTTTGGTTGCGGTACGAGGCACAATCGATACCTATTTTTTTTCGTATTCGTATTCTATTTCTAAAGTCATAACTGCGTGCGAACATATTAAAAGATAGACCAATAGGTTAAAGTTGTTAAGAAAACACAGTATAATTTGCATGGCTCTGCTTTTATTTTGATATATCTAAACATCTACTTTTTAGCCAAGAGTTATAGCACAATAACTCGCTGAAGATAAGAATAAGAAAAATCAATAAGCGCAACTGATTGTTGTGGCTTGTGATACCGTATTTATGCTCGTAGGTAGTATGTTAAGGTAACCTAAATACGAACTAGCAATACGCGAGCTAAGTCACAGAACTCAGACACAAGTATTTATATTCTCTTTGCTCAGGCACAGACTAATAAATATTGTTTTATTGATATCCGAACGAATAACCTGGCCAAGTGCAAGTCGGACTCGCACTCGTAGGGTTCCGTAACACAATTAAGTAATCCATGTATAACTATGATTTTTCGCGACTACAAAATTAACTTTGTTTTTCATAGTGTTTGTACAACTACGTTTGTACGAAACAAAGTTATCTTTGCGGTCGCCATATCTCTAAAACTGCTGACTGTATCTCGTTCAAACCAATTTTCGTTGTTAGTTTTTATTTAGATCTACAGCATATATTTTTTTAAGATTTTTCACTCTTATACTTTAGAAGTTAGAGGGGGGGGGGGGGACACACATTTTACCACTTTAGACGCGCCTTTTCCTTTATCTTTCAAATGATTGACTTTGAGAAAAAATGATTTTAGAAACCTCAAAGTCATTTTTGAAGACCTATCTATAGACACCCCACACGTATAGGTTTGAAGAAAAAAAAATTTTTTTGTTTCTGTTCTATGTATGGGATGCCCCCCCTTAAACTTTTATATTTTTTATTTTTGTATAAAAATCGGAAAGTGGTTCACAGAATACATCTACCTACCAAGTTTCAATTCTGTAGTCCTAACAGTTTCGGAATAAAATGGCTGTGACATACGGACGGACGGACAGACAGACAGACAGACATGACGAATCTATAAGGGTTCCGTTTTTTGCCATTCGGCTATGGAACCCTAAAAATTGAACATTTTCTACTATCATCGAACAAGTGTGGACTTCATTATTTTCATATCGTTTTATAAATACACTATCAGTCTATCACCATTATGAAGGGTTCAGTAATCTCTGCATTCAGTGAATACGCGCCGCCTAATCTCTTTTTCAATTAATAAAAAAGCGCCTTATCAAAATGTTATTGTTGGATTTACATAGATTAGAACTGCACGTGCAATGTAATCAACGGGAATGTAAACACGGGGCAGTATAGACAACCTTCAAGTTGGTTGGACTTACAGAGAGTTTTGGAACAAAATCTTGAATGGATACAAAGTGAGATATATGGCAGTGAGTGCTCCACACTCAAAGTGTTTTAAAGTAACATCAACGTCATCATTTTGGAGAAGAAGGTGCACTTAGTTCTATTATGCTTTCGGAGTTTGGGCGTTTGGGATCTCGGAAGCTTTAATAATATTTTTTTAATTTTCATACCCCTGATGTTTATCAAGGGTGATGAGAGAGACCTCGAGGGTTACCATTTCTTAAATATTTTAAAGAGCACCTAAAGAGAACCAAATTGAAAATAAAACAACGCAATTTTCTCGAAAACTATAGGTTTTCACATATTCAAAAAACACGTTTCTTGTATGGGGACCTCCTTTTATTTTTAACTTTTTTATGTTATTATTGTTGTTATAGCGGCCATAGAAATACATACATATATTGTGAAGATTTCAAGTCTCTTTCTGCTATGGTTCATAAGTTCAAGCCAAAACCACGAAAAAACACGTTTTTGTATGGGGATCCCCTTTCATATTTACTTTAATTTTGTCTTAGTATTTGTTGTTAAATCCCTTATTTTATATTACATACTTCGTGAACATTTCAAGTATCTACGGTCTATTACAGTTAAGGAGACAAAATTGTGAAATGCTGACAGATGGACGGACGGACGGACAGCGAAGTCTCATTAATAGGGTTCTTTTAGTACCTTTTGGGAAGGGAACCCTAAGAACTACAAATCATCTATGGTCTTAACCTTTTTTTAGGAGATAAAAAAGCAATCCAATCGGAATTTGTCCATGGTAGATAAATTAAATATTGACAGACACATAAATTATGATTGATCGGTAACTGACATTTTTAATTTTATTGTTTAGATTAAATGTTTTTAATTAAATTGTATTTCCTATGAGCATTTAACCAACACATAACAAAAAATGCCTATCAAAATTTTAGTCGGGCGTCAAGTTTTCGATTCTACAGGAATACCTACAGTAGAAGTGGATATGGTGACAGAGTTAGGTCTGTTCCGCGTCGGAGTACCTTCCACGGCCGACAAGAAGATCGCTGAGAGCGTGCAGGTTAGGGACAACCGCCCTGACGAGTACAGGGGTATGGGGGTCCTCAACGCTGTCAAAAACATTAACACAATAATCGCCCCTGAGCTCATCAAGCAAGGCATGGAGGTCACCATGCAGAAGGAAATAGATCAGTTCCTGATATCTCTAGACGGCACCGAGAACAAATCGCGCTTGGGATCCAACGCCATACTAGCCGTATCTCTGGTGGTGAGCAAGGCTGGAGCTGCGAAGAAAGGCGTCCCTTTGTACCGACACATTTCGGATATGGCCGGAGTCACCACGGTAATCCTGCCCGTCCCACACTTTACCATCCTTACTGGTGGGGTGTTGGCTTCGAACGGCCTGCCCTTCCAGGAATACTGCGTCATGCCTACGGGTGCTAGCACCTTCGCGGAAGCCATGCGGATGGGCACTGACATCTATCAGCAGGTTAAAAATATGCTCGGCAGCAAGTTCGGCCCGGAAGCGGTGTATGTCAGTGACTCTGGAGGCTTCGCCGCGCCTTTAGACAGCCACAGAGACGCGCTCCTGTTTCTCACCAACGTTATCAAGCAATGCGGGTACACGGGTAAAGTTGAATTGTCTATCAACGCAGCAGCGACCGACATGTTCAAGGACGGCGCTTACGACGCTGAATTTAAAAATCCCAATTCCAATCCGCAAGACTACATGTCTTCCGACAAGCTCGCCGAGATATACCTGGACAATATGAAGGAGTTCTCTGTATGCTCCGTCGAGGACGCGTTCGAGTACGACGACTGGTCGGCGTTTTCTACGCTGGCGGCACGTTCCACCATACAACTCGTCGGAAATGATTTGACGCAGACGAACTATCGGAGAGTGTCGTTGGCGTGCGAGAAGAAGGCTGGCAACGCAGTCGCTCTGCGGCTGAACCAGGCGGGCACCTTGAACGAAGTCATCGAGGTGTATAAGATGCTCAAGACCAACGGTTTCGGAATGATGGTGAACGATCGGTGGGGAGACACCACGGACCTCTTTCTGCCGGACCTGGTGGTGGGTCTGTCGGCGGGACAGCTGAAATGTGGGGCTCCGGCGCGAGGCGAGCGTGTTGACAAATACAACCAGATCTTGCGGATCGAGGAGGAACTGGGCGCTCTATCTAAATACGCCGGCAAAAATTACCGCATTCAAACCTAATTCCTACCTTCTCAAATGTTATTATTGATTTTTTTAATTGTACACTTCAGATACACTAGAACTTATTGGGCGTATTACAAAGTAGCGTTATAAAATTGTAAAGTACTTATTACATAGTATGGAAATGATAGGGCAGCGCTGGACTATTTGGTGTTATTACGTGACAAGCTGTCTAAGCGCAGGAAGCAAGTTATTATTAAATTTGATTGCGTCGCACTGGTCTATTATTACCGCTGCTATCGATTTTATAACGAGATAGTAGGGTAGTTTATTAGTCATTTGTGGTAAGGTTGGTCACAGATTGATAGAAGACTGTTTTTAAGTTTTCATGGCCTTAATTGATGGTGCGTCAATGGTGCGAACGGTACGGCGGGCTTACTACTAATACTTGCACAAGATATTTGCCATGTTTTTGCCAACAGCGCCGAAATATCGGATGCTCACAAATAGGAAAGACATGTTAATTATCCCGTTCCAATATCTTGTGAGAAGACTAAAATACTGATACTATGGCCAATTTTGATTGTTAGTTTTACCATTTCTACATAATAGCACAGAATAATGAACAGTACAAGTAATAATAGTGATTTTTGAACTTTCTGAAGGCGTACCTATTATATATATATACTATATATATATATATATAGTATATATATATACTATATATATATATATATATATAGTATGTATATAGTGTAATTTTAGGTATATGGTCTAGACCCATTTTCACCGGGCATCCGTGCAGATACGCAAATATTTATCAAATAAAGTGCAGCAGTAAAAAAAATAAGTCCTTACAAGAAAAAAAGCGGCTATTATATAATTTTATTATTACTGCATATTTAGACTTTTGTAAAGTTATTAAAATACATTATAGAGTCGGTATTTCAAATATATAAATAAATAAATACTAGTACAACCAAACTATAAATGCTGGTCGGTATTTCAACTGTATATAAGTAGTTGAACTAAGTAGGTACTCGTATGTACTATTTTTCGGCATCTCCCAGCCGGGCCGAACGACACAGACCGCACAAACAACTAGTTGTGTACAATATTGTAAATCTAATAGGCATATGGTATATTTAAATCAATGGGTATATGTAACTATTATGTTTATTATTTGTTGTAGCCATAGTAATACATTACTAAGAGCAAATTTCAAGTTTTCAAGTATCCGAGCAAACAATGCCTAATAACACAATTTTAGGGTTGCGTACCTCAAAAGGTAAAAAAGGAACCCTTATAAGATCACTTTCTTGTCTTTCCGTCCGTCTGTCTGTTTATCCGTCTGTCTGTCTGTCCGTGTGTCACCATCGAATTTCTGGATCGGGTGAACCTAGCAAGTTGAAATTTATACCAGATACTGAGCTCTATAGTCCCTATTAGGTGTATAAAAATCAAGGTCCTGAGTCAACACGATAGAAAGATATGAGCAAATTTATTATAGATTTTCGCGAAAACTTTTAAGTACCAAAATTTAACTGAATTTTCATCTTTTTTTATTTTTTTTAACTTTCCTTTACTTGTGTTGTAAGGCCTTGCTTTTGACCAAAATTGACAATTCTAGGTCAACCGGAAGTACCCTATAGGTTCTGAGTCGCAAACCTATAGGGTACTTCCCGTTGACCTAGAATCATTAAATTTGCCAAGAAGCAAGATCTTACAGCATAAATAAATGCTAATTCTAAAAAATAAAAAAAATTGAAAATTAAAGGGTGTCCTCATACATACATTATATATATACGCCATTTAAGATAGGCCTCTGAGTTATATAAGCGCTCATACAATTTAGGGGTCTAGCTTAATTGGCCCCTACCTTATCTAAGGTAAATAAATAAAATTGTGCGATTGTGTGATTTATTTTATACATAGGTAGTTGACCTAACTACAAAGTTAAGTTTGCCTCTTAACCTAGTCTGAGAAGTTGGTACGGAAGCCTTGGTGGGCGAGTCCAACTCGACTTGGTCGGATTTATTTGTATTATATTTTTCACTTTATTGTATTTTTAGTATTTGCTGTTATAGCGACCATAGGCCATACATACTTTGTTAAAATTTCATGTGCATGCCTATTGCGGTTTAGAAAATACATCTCTCTAACAGACAGACAGACAGACGGACGGATATGACATGCGTATCCATCAGAGCTTGCGAGGATGATTATTATTAATTTATTAATTCTGCTTAAAATTGATCTAAAACATAATATTATCACATAATTATCTTAAACATTTGTTTAGTCAAATTGCAGAGAGGTAAGGTTTCGTGACATCACTGTTAGGGTCCCATCGGAAGACCAGCGTTGGTCGTGTCCATCATGACATAACTAACATTACGCTGAGCTCAGAGCTGGGTCCTGTTTTGCAACATATTGTATTAGCAGTAGGTGATTTTTACTAATGATTTTATATTTTGTTTGTTATTATGTGATATTATGTTTGTGTTAATAATATTGTTTGCGAAATAAATAATTTTCATTTCATTTCATTATCAACAAAAATTAGGTATCACTAGCCTCGGAAAAGGGCTAGTTAACTTTCTATATAACGTAATTAAATATTCGTTGTACGTATCTACACCTGCACACAAGCACATAATAGTTACTCGTATTTCTGTAACGTGTGTCAATAACACAAAACAATAGTTCCCGTTGTCTCTAATGACATTATCGATGTACATCACACAAAACCGATGAATTTGAATAGTTTATCAACTAAACAATGAAGGCAAAAAATGAATCGACACGGAGGTCAACCCGGTCCGCGGTGAGGGGTGACTCGATATAATTGCGCGCACGTGCAGCCCTTACTCCTCTAGAAAAACATCCCCGATACGTATACGCGAATAAAATGTGGGGAACATTGTAATTGTGGATAAATAAACCTCAAGTGTAACGCCGTAGGGCGCTCATGGTGTTCGACAGTAATTAAAGAACTAAAAAGGACGATTAGCGCAATCGGGAGGGGGTTATGAAATAATACGTAGAATACAATAATCGTATTAATATTTTATTGATTTCAATTGTGAACGTATTGAGAACCGTTAGTAATAAGATACCAGGGCAAGTTTGTTCTGTAATATAAAATTTTATAGATGATATTTATACATGTTCGTTTTAGTATGACGATTGCCATCATCATCAGTATATTATGTAATATTATATTAGTATCAGTCCACTGCTGGACAAAGGCCTCTCCCTAGACACGCCACTGAGCCCGATCTTCGGCACAGAATAATGAATAGTATAAGTATTTTCGGCTCTTTGTTTCCAGTATACAGCTTTTGTTGATTATTTACCTATGTATGATGACAATAATGTCAAATATTCCTGGGTCGGTAGTCTCTGTAGTCTCTACAGGTATAGCGATGAGTTTCGAGCGATAATCGTCGATACGATAAGAGATGCAGATAACAACTGTCTAGCTCTACAACTGTACTTCTAGTAGACGTTGATAAAAATATTACAATAATTGTCGTTTTTAGCACAGCACGCTAAGAGTTTCTTTTAATATCGTATTGGATAGCGTTTGACCACTATCACACCTGTTGGTAAGTGATGATGCGGTCAAAGAGAGTATTTTGGAGGAAAAAGTATGAGAGGTATTTCGCGCCATATCTCTGGAGATTTTCATAGGATCTTGAATAAAATTGTACGCGAAACCATTCTCCTAAACTTTATGTAATAAACTTAGATAATACTTACTATCTATAAATTAAGATTGTTTAAAAAACTAAAACTGACTTCAAACGTCGCGCTAGTAAAAGTAGCCAGAAGACGTAGTATTAACTATTATATAATCTGTTAGTAAGCAGTAAGTGTATGTCGTCAAGGTATATAAATGCATCGTAATACAAATGTTGATATATTAAAAACGGCTCGACCGATTTCGTTAGGATTTAAATGGGACCACCTGGAAAGAGTACCCTTTGAAATAAAAAAATAATTTTCCAAATCGGTTCAGGCAACTGCAAGTAATCGGTGAATATACATTAAAAAAAGATTCCGACAAAATTGTGAAACTTGTCCTTTTTTCTGAAGTCTGTTAAAAAGGGAACAAAATAAAATATACCCACATTGAGCTACGAGTAAAACTGCATAAAAGAGTTACATGTGAATGACTCCCCTAAGGTGTGCCAATAGAAACGCAGTTGACTATTATTAATTCTAAGTTTAATTACAGGTACCAACTTCCAAAGTCACTCGTTATCATGGTCGAGAAACGGCGAGAGACCGCCAGGTGCAAAGCTGCATGCCAAAATATGGGTGCCAGAAGATCCGAGGACTTTCTCGGTAGTCCCCTCCGAAAAGGAAGAACATAGATAAGCATTTTATCAATTATCTTCAACAGATCTCAATTATAAATTCAATTAACGACTAGTCGGGGGTCTTTGTAGACTTGAAGTCAGTCTAGACTTAGCTAAGTCGAAATATAGATAAGAATATGGGCTGTAGTAGTCGACACTTTATAATTATTTATTTTTCAATGTTTTTGGTTTATTAACTAAAAGCAAGGAGGCATCGACAGAAAGGCATACATATTACCTAAGTACTCTGCTACTGTCGTTTGCTGCGAAAGTTGGGTAAGAGACTATAGTACCTCATACCCAATAGCTCTTATTTACTAATATGGGTCGCAGAGACCAAAACAGTTAGGTGGATTACAAAAATAAACTGGCCAAGTGCAAGTTGGACTCGCACTAGTAGGGTTCCGTACCACAACACAGTATTTTATAAGATTGAGCAAAAAATACCACTATCATTTTTCGCCAGCAAAAAATAATAATTAACATTTTATTTCTTATAACGCCATCTAACGTCTAACAAATGTGTTAGGTTAATTTCAATATAACGCCATCTATGGGACGTTTACCTAACTAAGCGTTCATAGATGGCGTGAAATGCCGAAAAATACACATTTCTTGTATGGGGACCCTGTATTATTTTTAACTTTATTCTGTTTTTAGTATTTGTTGTTATTGCGGCAATAGAAATACATCATCTGTGAAAATTTCAACTGTCTAACTATCACGGTTCATGAGATACAGCCTGGTGACAGACGGACAGACAGACAGACAGACAGACAGACAGACAGACAGCGGAGTCTTAGTAATATGGTCCCGTTTTACCCTTTGGGTACGGAACCCTAAAAAGGGTAGAAGTAGGTACTGACTTTTCGTCGCAATAAAATACCTAGTATACTATATATATACTAGTAATAAAACTACTATTGTACATACTACTATATATAAACATAGAAACTGCAGCACACCTAGTTATTTGTACGTATACATACGCTACTAGTAGTAACTAAACGCTATCTGTGGTCCTTAATAATACGGAACCCTAAAAAACTACGCGGAATCGGATATTAGTATCATTTCAGCGTCTGACGAGACAACAATCGTACAAACCAATATTATTTTTAATGTTATAGGATAGATTTTCAGTAACAAATAACAGCTATAGGTTTAATGATGTATTTAATCTGTAAATAAATGCTTTTATATATTTATGTCGTGTCAATTGTATAAATATAATGCACATACTCGTATTTATCTATAATGTGTATATTAAAGTTATTATTATTACCTACAAAACTGTAGGTAATATAGAATATAGTAATCACAATTTAACATGTTTATAAATATTTTAGGCACCTTTTAAATATAAATCTACGCTACATATTTATTATTAAGTTATGTATCTCGAATCGAAATACTGTATGTAGAAAACTGGTAGAAGTCAGTAGTAGTATGAGATAGATGACAAAATATTGACATTTGTTTCTAAAATAACTTTTTTATTTTGAATTTGTTCGATAAAATTAATAAAAATACAATGTCACAGTGTCTTAAACTCACATAGTGGTTTTGAAAATATTTAAATGTATTTTTTCATCTTTAGAATTGACGCTATTTGTAAGAAAACTCTATCTCTATATACATATATATAAGTACCTATATAAATATATACACCCATATCTCAATAGAACACCCTGTACATTTTTGGATTTTTTTAGAGCATGTAAAATTGTAAATCTAACGATTTTTATAAACCATTATATTATCAGCAGACAAAAATAGATTATGGTGATAAACTTTGTATAAAACACAATTCTATCTTGATTTTACTTATGTGTGTCCAGACCACTGACCAAATATAAAAACCACTGATGCTCGCCACCGAGCGGGCATCCACTCGTTCACAGGTCTAAGTAGTAAGTAGAGGAAAGTCACCAAATATGAAATACGAGTACCATTTTGTTTTTGTGATATAAAAAAAAACTTCATATAAATTAAATCAGTTTAATGTTTTTACTAATAAGTCATACATTTATATGTAGTAAATAACAGCCTTTAAACAAATATATTAGTTATCAAATTAAAATCTAACACAAAAAACAAAATTACAAATGAGTAACCAAATATGGAATAGGTATCCATATATGGAATATAAGCATAAATCAACATAACAATAACAAAAATGGACATTAATATCTTTGAGACCAATTAAATGAATATAATATATTGTGATAAATGAAAGAAGTTACATAATAGGGAATATGCATGAAGCTCAGATTTATTGGAAATATTTTTTTTTCGATTCTTTGTTGTCCTGGAGTTATATGTAAAACCTTTTTTTTTTATTTAATTCCATTTTATTTGCTTAAAATAATAAATTATAAATGCAATTTAAGCGAGGGAAATTTAAGTTTGTAAAACAGATCACCATTGGTCGAATCGAAAGTTGACGTCATTATGCACAACTCCACGAGATAGAAACATTGAGCGCGGGAACATAAAAATAAATGTACGGTGTCTTATTGTATTTATTTCCAAATATTGTATTTGCCGCGAATTATTGTGCAGAAATGTATATTACAAACCATTTAATATAGATAAAAATGAGTACGAGATTAGAGAAACTGTATAATTTAATAAAAACATGCCATTGGCTAAATACAATAATCGCGCGGAGTCTTAGTTAAAGAAAAAAAAGCTAGTTTGCTTCAAGCGGCGTGTGTCTATTACCAAAGAGCCCGGGAAATGAAGGCGTTTAAACTGCTCAAATTTATTTTTATATTCAAATGTTTATTTAAAAAATAATTAGACTAATTCCAGTAGTATTTTATTTTTTTATTATGTTATATGGATGTAATGAGTGAAATCAAAATATTAAAAAAAAACATGCATATTCCCTATTACTTGCAAAAGTTACAGAGCCAAGTATCAAACTCTGGACCAGCACACTGGACGCACGACGACTGTCCATATTTGGATTTTTATACTAGTTCAAACTCTTCTAAATATTTTTTAAAGTCACAATATTTTAATGACAAAAGATCACAAAATGGTGAAATAAACATAATACCGATATACTAAATAGTATAACACTTATGTAAACAAACATAACAGCTGGTAATAATACTCGTTTATTACTTACTAGCTGTTACCCGCGGCTTCGCCCGCGTTATTTGAGTCTTTATGACCTTTGAGGTCAAGATCGATGATCTCTTAGGCGAAGTCACCATAGATGACCCTTAAGTCGAACTCAATATCCTCTATTGTTAAAGTCATTAACCATTTTGGTTAGGTATACGAAGTTGTGCTGTTTAAATGTTTGACTCAACACAAAAGTTCCTGAAACATTTCTTACAAATAAAATAAGGTGAATAGCTGCGCGAGCGCAGCGAGAGCTATCATTGCGCGAGCTAACATTTTTTATGACTTTTTATGACCCTGACAAATTTACGATCTAATAATCAACTCACTATAAATGACTCTTAGGTCGAACTCGATATCGTCTATTGTTAAAGTCATTAATAATTACTTGGTAAACCTAACCAAGGTTTACCAAGTTTTGCTGTTTAAGTATTTGAGTCAGTCTAATGTATGAGGCTGTTGAAACACGCTATTATACGCTATAGCGTATTTATATAGCGTTATTACTGCGAAAAAATTTTACGACTTTTTATGACCCTGACAGTTTTTATGACCTACTAAGTCAACACCGATGACACTCAGGTAAAACGTGATATCCACTTATTTTAAGGTTAATAATCATTATGATTATTGAAGGTTGTTCTGTTTCAATTTATGACTCGTTTTGATGCATGTGGCTATTAAAATACAAAATTGCTGAAAAATTACCATCGAAGTAGATAAAATAAATAATTGCGCGAGCGAAGCGAGCGCAAAAAATTTTTACGACTTTTTATGACCCTGACAGTTTTTATGACCTACTAAGTCAACACCGATGACATTCAAGTGAAACGTGATATCCACTTATTTAAAGGTTAATAATCATTATGATTATTAAAAGTTGTACTGTTTTAATTTATGACTCGCTTTGATGCATTCGGTTATTAATATGCGAAAGTTGCTGAAATATACCTACAAAGTTGATAAAATAAATGCTTACGCGAGCGTAGCGAGCGCTATTACATCGCGAGCGAAGCGAGTGCGAAAATTTTCTACGACTTTTTATGACCCTGACAGTTTTTATGACCTCCTAAGTCAACACCGATGACATAAGGGTTCAATTTGATGTCCACTTCATTTAAGGTTAATAATCATTATGATTATTGAAGGTTGTTCTGTTTCAATGTATGATTCGTTTTGATGCATGTGGTTATTAATATACAAAAGTTGCTGAAATATTACCTTCAAAGTTGATAAAAGACATGCTTGTGCGAGCGTAGCGAGCGCGGACATTTTTTACGACTTTTTATGACCCTGACAGTTTTTATGACCTACTAAGTCAACACCGATGACATTAGGGTTAAATTTGATATCCACTTAATTTAAGGTTAATAATCATTATTATTATTGAAGGTTGTTCTGTTTCAATTTATGACTCGTTTTGATTCATGTGGCTATTAAAATACAAAAGTTTCTGAAATATTACATTCAAAGTAGATAAAATAAATGCTTGCGCGAGCGTTGCGAGCGTTATCACTGCGCGAGCGAAGCGAGCGCGAAAATTTTTTACTACTTTTTATGACCCTGACAGTTTTTATGACCTACTAAGTCAACACTGATGACACTCAGGTTAAAGTCGATAATCACTTATTTTAAGGTTAATAAACATTATGATTATTGAAGATTGTACAGTTTTAATTTATGACTCGTTTTGATGCATGTGGCTATTAAAATACAAAAGTTTCTGAAATATTACATTCAAAGTAGATAAAATAAATAATTGCGCGAGCCGTGCGAGCGCTAAAAATTTTTACGACTTTTTATGACCCTGACAGTTTTTATGACCTACTAAGTCGACACCAATTATCCTAAGGCTGTTAAAACACGAAGGTTTTTGAAATACTTCCCACAAAGCAGATAAACTCGTTGGGCAAGCAAAGCCAGCGCGTAAATTTTGATGACTTCTAATGATCCTGACAGTTTTATGGCCTAATCAAGACACTAATTAAGTCATTATAGACGAACCTAAGGTCAAACTTTTATGATTATGTTAACTCTATGTAAAGTTAACAAAAAATATATGCACCCTCACTTAACTGCCGAAAAAAAAGTATTCTTTGCCCTTGTATGCCCTATTAAATGTCTTTCTACAAAATGTCATGTGAATCGGTCAAGCCTTTTGGCCGAAAAGAGGCCAAACATATACAAAATTCAACAATAAAAAACTGACAACCGGACTCGATTGTAAAAAAAGTAACCAATGTGCTCGGATAATAGACTCTACTCTTGGTCTATGTCTTATTGACTGTCTCTGTACAATTTTAGCTCAATCGGTCAACTCGTTTAACCGAGAAGAGGTCACACGTTTAAAAATTCAATAATTAGTTACCCAACTCAACTGTTAAAAAAAAATATCCTTTGTCGTTCTATACCCTATTAACTGTATTTGTAAAAAAATTTGAGCTGAATCGGTCAAAACGATTGCCGCTAAGAGGCAACACATTATTCCATAATAAAATTATGGACACCCGAAATTGCCAGCCAAAAAAAAGTATCCTATGTCTTATTGACCGTCTGTGCACAAAATTTCAGCTGAAATGGTTGACCCGTTTGACTGAGAGGAGGCCACACATTTACAAAGTTCAATAATAAAAATCTGGACACCTGGACTCGACTGCCAGAAAAAAAGTATCTTATGTGCTTCTATGCCATATGAGCTGTATATGTAGAAAATTTCAGCCGTATCGGTCAAGCCGTTTAGCTGATAAGTGGCCACACATACCCAAAATTCAATAAAAAAAATCTGGACACTCAGACTCGATAGCCAAAAAAAAGTATCCTATATCCTATTCTATGTCGTATTCTGCCCTATGAAGTGTCTTTATACAACATGTCAGGCAAATCGGTCAAGCCGTTTATTCGAGAAGACGTCATATATTTACAAAATTCAATTAAACATATTTGGACCCCCTGACTCGATAACCAGAAATAAAGTATTCTATATCCTATTCTGCCCTATGAACTGTCTTTACACAACATGTCAGGCAAATCGGTCAAGCCGTTTATTCGAGAAGAGGTCTAATATTTACAAAATTCAATTAAAAATATCTGGACCCCCTGACTTGACAGCCAGAAAAAAAGTATCCTATATTCTATTCTGCCCTATGACATGTATTCACACAAAATTCAGGCAAATCGGTCAAGCCGTTTATTCGAGAAGAAGTCTTATATTTACAAAATTCAATTAAACATATTTGGACCACCTGACTTGATAGCCAGAAAAAAGTTTTCTTTATCCTATTCTGCCCTATGAACTGTCTTTATACAACATGTCAGGCATATCGGTCAAGCCGTTTATTCGAGAAGAGGTCTTATATTTACAAAATACAATTAAACATATTTGGACCCCCTGACTCGATAGCCAGAAAAAAAGTATTCTATATCCTATTCCGCCCCATGAACTGTCTTTACACAACATGTCAGACAAATCGGTCAAGACGTTTATTCGAGAAGAAGTCTTATA
Organism: Cabera pusaria; assembly: GCA_954871355.1. NCBI lineage: Eukaryota > Metazoa > Arthropoda > Insecta > Lepidoptera > Geometridae > Cabera > Cabera pusaria. The sequence goes on along the minus strand of OX940885.1, from coordinate 804,871 downwards.
TTTACAAAATTCAATTTAAAATATCTGGACCCCCTGACTCGACAGCCAGAAAAAAAGTATCCTATATTCTATTCTGCCCTATGCCATGTATTCACACAAAATTTCAGGCAAATCGGTCAAGCCGTTTATTCGAGAAGAAGTCTTATATTTACAAAATTCAATTAAAAATATCTGGACCCCCTGACTCGATAGCCAAAAAAAAAGTATCCTATATCCTATTCTGCCCTATGTACTATCTTTGTACAAAATTTCAGCCAAATCGGTCAAGCCGTTTGACCGTGAAGAAGTCCCAAACAAACAAACAAACAAACAAACAAACAAATAAACAAACTGACTTTCGCATTTATAATATTGGTGTTGATTATTTTTTTATACCTTTAAAATTTTCTGCACTACAACAAAACAAAACACGCCTGCCACACGTAAAGCATTCGCGCAACTGACTCAATGGTGTGGGTGCGACAGTTAGTAGACCGAATAGATGGTCGAGTGTTGCATTTCATACTTATAGTCTTAGAGAAATGAAGGTATTCCATATTAGGATACTATTCCATATTTGGTGACTTTCCTCTAATCTCTCAGTACCGTCCTATTACCTAAATTAAACCTAAAAACATATACCATACTACTTGAACTCTTTTTTAACACATAATAAAATTAACTCTTTGATTAACACATCTAGAGGAGATTGTACGTAAAACAATGCTTGGAATACGAAGTCATTCATCTTGGTATGTTTTCATCCATCTCACACGTAATGTGTTATTGTAAACAAGGCACAATTTAAATGACTTTATTTTATGCGAGTAGATTTATGATTCATGTTTTATTAATACTATATAACTAAATTCAGCTTTACATAATATGATAAATAAGAACAATCCTTATTAGTACACATACTAGGTAAGTACTACACTATTATTTACTTGTTAGAAGTGAGTATTTCCAATGTCAATGTTTACCTAGTCGAGTTAAGTAGGTACCAAATATTTATATTGCTCGTGCAATTATAATTATTTACTTAGTTATAATCATATTTTAAGTCATTATTGTTGTATTGTAACCATATTTTTTTGCAAATATAATGGTCAATGTTTCGTTAAAACTGGAGTGTTTAATTTTTAACATTAAAATATGTTCATAATTATTAAAGGTTAGCTAATTATGTGTATTTAGTAGTTAAACGATCCCTATTAGGTATGTAAGAACAAAAGTGTAACATTATAAGACCTGCCTAAGACTTGCAGTAGAGGCAGGCCTCATAATGTACCTACCTAATATTACTAACATCCGAATTAAACCGTTGTTAAAACGGAACCTTGAGTGTCAGGCTATTCTAAGCTTAGCGTGTTCACCATCCGCGACCACATCATCAATTTCCGCCACGCGTGATAGTGCTCAGTCTCGCTAGCTAGCATTTTAGGTTTTTTTAAAGCTTCAAAGGATAACTCTAGAATATCTCTGATTGTAGAGACTGTATGAGTTTTAAGCGACGCTCGAGCGTGGACCTAATTATTATCATATACAATAAAATTAGGCATAGCTTTTGGCTTCAACCTGAGCTACATGGGTGCTGACCGGCGTTGAGTATCATCGTATAATACCGGCCTCAAAGCTATTATTATTAACGCGCACATACGCGTCATGGGCACTGAAAGTGTTAACTGAGAAAATCCGTGAAGAATACAATGTGCCTGCAGGTGTGCCTGTTCCCAAGGGGAGATACATACTTGCAACTCAATACGCACGAAAATCGAGCCTATATTTTTGACCGAATTTACAAAAATTGAGGTTCTGCATTCGTCTCAATCATACTTATTAAATTAAGTAGATATGTAACCGGAAAATAAAGACTCGGAAACCGTGAACCGATTTAAATGTTACTGTTTGATAGGATATAGTTGCAAGTTGGCTCCGTATATTGTATAGAATGAAGGGCAATAATTGGTTAACTAAACGTTCAAATTGAATGATACGAGGGCGGCACTCAACATTCCGGGAATCAAGGAAGTGACAACATTACTATTAAAACATGTATTTATTGCTTTTCGAAGTATTCTCCGCGAAATTTGACACATTTTTCCATACGATGGAACCATCATTGAAGCAACCATTCCATTCGGAAGTTGGGGTCTCCAAAATGGCCGTTTTGTAGGCGTCCACAGCTTCTTCAGGTGATGAAAAACATCCAAACTCGTGATTGGTTTTTTGTTTCGGGTTCGTACGCGTATATCCAGGATTCGTCACCTGATACGATGTTGTATACAGCATTTAAAGATCCCGCGTGGAATCTTTCGAGAGTTCTGACGCACCAAGTAACGCGAGCCGCTTTTTGCTCTTCACAGAGTGAATGCGATATCCATCAGGAAAACAACTTTTTTACACCTAATTGTTCATGCTAGATTATTTGTATTTGACTCATGCCAATGTCTAAAGTTGCCTGAATTTCGCGGTATGTCACATGTCGATCTTCCTCAATCAGCTTACGCACAGCATCTACGTTTTCTTGGGTGACTGCAGTTTTTGGACGACCTTGACGGGGATCATCACTGAGTTTGACATGTCCACGTTGAAATTCAGCAAACCAGCGATAAATTGTGGTTTTGGATGGGGCTTCATCACCAGATGCAGAAATCATCCGGTCAATACACTGTTTTTGTGTTAAACCACTTCGAAAGTCATAATAAATCATCGCTCTTGAATTTTCTCGAGTCAATTCCATTTTTTCAACAACTAAACAAGTTTGACAAAACCTTGTGACAAGACCGAGAATCTTTTTTTAAATAAATAAATGGTATTCGATTTTTAAAACCAAGGAGTTTTCTATTTAAAAGATTTTAATATGACAGGAACAGTAGAAATATTCCATTCCCGATACTTTTAGTGCCGCCCTCGTATTTAGAATATCTAAGCCATTTTATGCCCTATCTATTACTGAAAGTTCAGGGTTCTAGCCAGGGTTTAAGCCAGTACAAAAGTACAGAAAGTTAAAAGTGGCCTTAATGGCTTCAGGTAAAGGATAATACGGCTGTGCCTCTTTGTTTTGCTCGACATAGCGGGGGCACGACAGTGCCCCTAGAACTATACAAATAGTATGTACTGTCTACAGTAATAAAAATACATTGTAGTCAAATAAATTTCAGGTTGGTTCCCACTACCCAGGCGCTGGACAACTTTATGCACCATATAGGGCATCTATCCCAAACCATCTCCCAAGCTGCCTGGTACCGCAGCAAAGGTGCTGGCAACACCTGGATGGTTAGCCGATGTCCGTGCTCTGAACACTGTCATAAGAAATCTCTAAATAAAGTTATCGTACCTACACCCTACGAACAAATAAAACATATTTATTCGTAGCCTAAACCTAGGTATGGATATACTTACGTAGGTGTAATAAGCTTTGGTCTGTGCCGTTGATGAAGGCAATGATGAGTGAAAATATTTGAGACTCGTTCTTATCATCGCCGAACATCAAACAAAACATATTTATAAATGTGTTTAAAATTAAAATGTCGGCTAAGTGTAATGGCAAATTAACTCCATTAGTTTAAGAATGTTTTTTTTTTAGGGTTCCGAACCCAAAGGGTACCAACGGAACCCTATTACTGAGACTCCGCTGTCTGTCTGTCTGTCTGTCGATCTGTCCGTCTGTCACCAGGCTGTATCTCATGAACCGTGATAGTTAGACAATTGAAATTTTCACAGATGATGTTTTTCTGTTGCCGGTATAACAACAAATACTAAAAACAGAATAAAGTTAAAAATTAAAGGGGGTCCATACAAGAAACGTGTTTTTTCGACATTTTACTATAACGCCATCTATGAACGTTTGACTGTATTAATTATATTATATTAATTACCTATGTGTTTAATTAGACAGTTGAAATGTTCACAGATGATGTATTTCTGTTGCCGCTATAACAACAAATACTAAAAACAGAATAAAGTTAAATGAAATGAATGTTTGACTGTATTAATTATATTAATTACCTATGTGTTAACTTTCACTTAGTTGGCGTTAGTGTTCGTAAGATGGCGTTGTACTGAATTAGCACGCGGCTCCTGTTTTAATAATTGTTTGGAATTGACACCGTAATATAATATAATAATATCTGGATGACCGAGCTTTGCTCGCAATTTTTTTTTATTTTGGTAACTCGTGTTTTATGTAATTTTTGGCTCCCAATAATAGTCTTCTTACAAAAGAACAAACTTGGAAAAATTAATCATCTCGTCTGGACTCGAATCGGGGTCCTTCTGATCGCCATCCGATCGATCTCTCACTGAGCTATCGTAACAATGTAGCAATGGCGTAATTTCCCTTCATATTCTAATTATATTGTAGGAGTTTTTCATTACCTGAAAACAGGGATACAACAACATTTTCTGAAAATAAAACCTAGCTAGATCGATTTATCAATTTATTACAAGAAACGTGATTTCTTTCAGCATTTTTTGCTCGATTTTATAAATATTGTAGTGTGGTACGGAATCGGAACCCTACGAGTGCAAGTCCGACTTGCACTTGGCCAGTTTATTTCTTTTAGAAAGATACCTATCCAGTTTTTATAGGAACGATTATCATCAATACTACCAAAATTATAGGTGCAAGAGTCCGTTTGTTGGTTTCCTCTTCACCACTAAAAGGTTTAAACCATTGATTTTTTTCGCAGGGGCAGACAATATTGTGAACTGATATTTTTAATGTACTGAAAACCGCGGGCCAGCAACAAAACCTCGAAGTTTCAGTCTGGCTCAGCTTCGATCAATATAACTTCACAGGACGTGATTGGTCACACATGACAGTTCTCACGACGCCTCTCCACGGACGGGCCTCTTTATATCTAGGGGCAACTGAGGGGGCTATCCCCACCTTATAAAAACAAGCCTTTACGTGTTGAGGTTAAACGCTTGTGAAATAAATTCTAAACTTTTAAATGTCTATAGTCTATTTGGCTGGACATGGGTATTTTTTTCTCCACTTATTTCATCCTATCACCATTGCAAACGATCTCCAATGTTACTCTCAAGCTGCATGAATAAATGATCTATTGCTATTAACACGATCAATACAGAGTTATGCAGTATATGATAGTGGAGTCAGGAGACGCAAGTTTTAATAGTTGGTACCTAGTCATAGAACTACTTATATCCAAATTAAATTGGGGCACTCTGCCACACATCGTTTTTGAATTAGTAACAGTTCCCTTCGTATAACTGTAATGAATCTAGGGCATCGAATTATAACCTACAGAAAGTAGGTTTTCAAACAATGCTTCGCTCGGAAGCTTAGCCGAAAATTTGCTATGTGTGCGTAACTGAGGTGTGTTTACTTGCAGTGTCACACGCACAAACGTATTGTAATGTTGCCAGTAAGAAAGTCTTTTCGCTAAATGTTGGGTAGGTCTAGGTAAGGATGATTCGTGATTTTTTTGCTTGGGTATTGGGCACCAACAGTTTGTGAGTAGGAGAAGTGAACTTTTTTTCATCATTTTAACTTAAAAATAAATATAATAATAAAATCTTACTAAAATATCGTATTTTCCCTCAACTTTATTTCGCGGAGTCATCTTAAAATTTTGTACACTTTGTCACTACCAAAATTAAGACCATTTTTATGACACCTCACATATCAAATTCAAGCTGTTTAGGCTGTAGGGCATGTCAAAGAAACATAATACATATTTACTTACATACATACACTTGAAAAACATAACCCTCCTTGCGCAGTCGGGTAATACGTTCACAGACGACAAAGATATTGTGTAACTGTTCGAGTTACCTAAACTAATAATAATGTAATAAACTGAATTATTCATTACTATAGGTAAAAAAGTAGTTCAGTTTCTAGTTTATGTATATATATCATGTACCTAATACATATTTTTGCCATTATTTTAAGTAAATAAATGTTGGTAATGAATGTGTAAATTAAACTAGATCAATTTCAAACCACCCATCTGGCAACACCCCGCTCGTACTAAGAGCTCGTTATTTTGATTCACAATTTATTTTTATTTTATTACATTATTTACGTGATTAAATGTTTGTCTTGCCTGTGGAATATACACCACAAACCTTATGATCCTTTTCCGATGAATTGTGGCACAAAATCACCGCACAACATGTCATATTTTAATTATTTTTCGGGAGACGCACTCGCTACCTCGTAACACAGACCACTAATTACGCGGGCGTCGATTGGGTCGGATTCCGACCCAAATGAACGGCGAGTATAACGAGCGCGTACTTGGTTTCTGTAGGTTATAATTCGATGATCTAGGGGTTATTTTTGACCAATGCCGTTCGTGGGAGCCTCAGCTCACACCTCAAAATGTTTGCTTCAGCGGGAGCCTTGCGAAGCCCACTGGCTTTAGCATAATCTTTTCTTCCTCCATTCTTGATTGCGACGATGTCAGTTATCTTGACCTCACGGAAGAGTAGTTGAAAAAGCTTAGTGACTCCAAAATTTTGCAGTTAGGTTCATATCAGCTGAGCTTCGAAAACATGACAAGGATCAAATCAAAACATGAATGGCAAAAAACGGAACCCTTATAGATTCGTCATGTCTGTCTGTCCGTATGTCACAGCCATTTTATTCCGAAACTGTTAGGACTACAGAATTGAAACTTGGTAGGTAGATGTATTCTGTGAACCGCTTTCCGATTTTTATACAAAAGTAAAAAAAATAAAAGTTTAAGGGGGGGCATCCCATACATAGAACTGAAACAAAAAAAAAAATCTTCAAACCTTTATACTTATACGTGTGGGGTGTCTATAGATAGGTCTTCAAAAATGACATTGAGGTTCCTAAAATCATTTTTTCTCAAAGTCAATCATTTGAAAGATAGGCGCGTCTAAAGTGGTAAAATGTGTGTGTCACCCCCCCCTCTAAATTTTAAAGTATGGGAGTGAAAAATCTAAAAAAAATATATGCTGTAGATCTCAATAAAAACTAACAACGAAAATTGGTTTGAACGAGATACAGCCAGCAGTTTTTGAGATATGGCGACCGCAAAGATAACTTTGTTTTTCATACAAACACTATGAAAAACAAAGTTAATTTTGTAGTTGCGAAAAATCATAGTTATGGAATACTTAACTGTGTTACGGAACCCTACGAGTACGAGTCCGACTTGCACTTGGCCAGTTTATTCCTTTTTTGGAATTTTTCCTTTATTTGTGCTGTAAGACCTTGGTTCTTGCCAAATTTCATGATTCTAGGTCAACGGGAAGTATCCTATAGGTTTTCGACCCAATACCTATAGGGTGCTTCCGGTTGACCTAGAATTGTCAATTTTGGTTAAAAGCAAGGTCTTATAGCACAAGTAAAGGAAAAATTCCGAAAAATAAAAAAGTTGAAAATTAAAGTAAATTTTGTTACCTACAAGTTTTCGCGAAAATCTAAATTTGCCCATATCTTTTTATCGTGTTGACTCAGGACCTTGATTGATATAGACCTAATAGGGACTATAAACCTTAGTAAGTATTTGGTATAAATGTCAACTTGCTAGGTCCACCCGTTCTTGTAAAAAATCGGTGGTGACACACGGACAGACAGACGGACAGACGGACAAGAAAGTGACCTTATAAGGGTTCCTTTTTTACCTTTTGAGGTATGGAACCCAAAAAAAGGACGACGTAAATCATTTGACTGTACAAGCAGCCTTCGCTTTATATTGTTTCAGAGCCATAAGATCGCTTACCGCTTTAGAATTCAATGGGAATGTGTTTTGGAAGACTAAAGGCTGATATTTGTGTGAGAACCTTGGTACTTAGAGTAGCGAACGAACAACCCGAGTGCTCCACAATGTGACGCCGAGTTGCCGGTAGAGGAAGATCTAATAGTGGACACATGGCGGATACAGACGCTCCGCACCGATTTTGACTACTCCATGACATATTATAGTACCTATAGCCACAGCAGAATAATGAATAGTACAATTACAGAAATTGCACTCCCTGAGAGCAAAAATGCGTTAACCTAGTTACAACGCTGGTAACGTTCAAAATGCGCTTCGCGCTTCGGGTGCGTCCTTGAATTTGTGTCACAGTATCAACTAATAGTAACTATGAACCGCGTGTTTCGCACAGTAAAATGCAACCTAAGTCCACACTGCGAGTCTGAATAACTCGGTCAACTCGCGGCCTCTCCTATAGGGTTGAATGTTATGAGAAAACTTATTGAAGTCTTTAATTGGTAGAAGAATACTCTAACAGCCGCACTCAGAGTCGCTTAAGGGGAAACGTCTGGGGTCACTAGCCAAGTCAGTGCTAACAGATGGCGCTGATTTCGAAAAAGTTACATTTTTATTAGTTTTATTATAATAAGACTGAAATAAACCAATTTCATTACATTTCGCGAACTTTTGAACATGTATATAACATTGATTAATAATAATTGAACCGATTAATACGCATTCTCTATGAATTTATTTCAATCGAAAGTTCAACGCCTATACGTGAACAAATATTACACACACATGAAAGCTAAAAACGACAGCATCTTATCAGTAAAATTGAACTCAATACATAGCGTCGTCATAGCCCAGTGGTTGCAGTGATGGAAATGCGATCTTTAGGTCACGTGATGATCAAATGTACAATCATGAAAAATATTTTTAGATATTTTTTTTATTCAGTTTATCTAAATTGAAAGTGACAATGCAGTTGAAGATAAAATAGACTGATTTAAAAAAATAATGCTACAAATATATTTTTATACCTTGTAAATAAGTAATTTTTGGTAAGTATCATCTATGGCACAGTTATTTAGTTAGTACAGTAGTTTAGTTATTTACGTCTACTACGTCTACGGTTTGGCGAAATACTTATTGGGATACATACTGTTACGTGCGGGGTGGTATTAAAATGCCAATCCGATGAGATGAACGTTTATTTCCACTGATCACTAGGTTAGCACAATGTTCCACAGTAGTTGTCAAAATCGTCTTGCACAATTATCAAAAGTCCGTTAACACACACTGAGGTCGTTGGTAATCACAATCACTGATTTCACTGTTCACAGTTCACAACACTAGTTCACTGATAACACTTAACGATCACTTGGTCGCTATCCGCGCTTAGATAGTTACACTGTCGCTTCCAGAGAAAGACTGCCTCAAGCCGCGGTTTCAACGTCTTATATAGGACGAGAATATTTCTACAGAAATTTCCAGTATTGACTCGAAACAATAGACAAAAGACGTTCAAAACAAAGCAATAACAATCACAAACAAAAGGGGCGGCTTTCCTTTGAGCATCTGACGTAAACAACTTTACCATACATGCTAATTTGATCTCTAACTACTTATGAATAAGGTTCAATCTTAACTACAAAACTAGGTACATTGACTAGGGTCTGAATTCCCGGAAGGTTAACTTTTATGACGGTCGGGTCGGGTGTTTATAGCCCCTAATTAGTCTATTCTTTCCCACGGTATTTTTGTTCGAGAAGCTTGGCGAAACATCGCGACTCGACGACGCGATGTAACATTATCCCCTTCTTAGTTATGATCGTCCCGATCATCATTTGTTCCATGGTATCGTGTAAGTCGATCGATGTGTACTACCCTCGGCTTTCCTCTCTGGCCTCGTTTAATGCGGTAGGTAACGTCGTTTATCTTCGTGATAATCTGGTATGGTCCTTCCCAATGAGCCTGCAGCTTCGGACTTTTTCCTTTCCTTCGTAGTGGGTTGTGCAACCAGACGAGAGTTCCTTCTTCGAAACCCATCGTATTCGCTCTACGATCGTACCGGGTCTTCATTTTTTCACCAGTTTTTAAACTATTCTCTCGAACTATCCTGTGCACTTCGTCCAGCTGACTACGAAGATCACTGACATAGTCGGTTACAGGCTTCGGAGCATCTGGCGGGGAACCAGTGATGGCGTCGATAGGAAGTCTTAGTTCGTGTCCAAAATTCACATTTGCAGGAGTCATACCAGTGCTGTCATGGGTAGCGGAACGGTATGACAACAAGAACAGAGGTATGTACTGATCCCAGTCACGTTGATGTGCGTCCACGACTTTAGCCAGGTGATTCTCCAACGTCTGGTTAAACCTCTCAACCATTCCGTCTGACTGTGGATGAGCTGCCGTTGTCCGCGTCTTTTGGATCCCGAGGAGGGTGCACATTTCCTGAAATAGGGCAGACTCGAAGTTCCTTCCTTGATCGGAATGCAGTTCCATCGGTACACCAAATCGACAGATCACTTCTTGCACCAACTTATTTGCGACTGTCTTTGCTTCCTGGTTTGGTGTCGCGAAAACCTCAGGCCATTTACTGAAGTAATCTTGTACTACGATGATGTACTTGTTGCCTTCTTCAGTGAAGAATGAATCAGAGAAGAATGTGTCGTAGTAGAGATGCCACTTTGCTCCGGGGAACAACGACCTGCATCGTAGTTTCTTTTCCATTGCTGCTTTCCCATTTTCGGTACAAGATTCCTTGTTCCAGAGTCAGGCTGTCCCACTGAGCCCAGTAACTTTTTGTGATTGGGCTGCAGGCTGACACGTCGCTCCACTGGGGCTTGTTTCCAGACTTTATCCAATCCAGTACAGGTCGTAAATCTCTGTCCTCCAATTGTGCTTGTCTCATATTTTCGCCGTTCCATTCGTCATCTGTTCTGTCCATCCTGATGACTCTGACTTCTTCTTGAGACTCGTGCTTCTCGCAGTGTTTACAGTCATCTGCACAAGGTCTTCTTGACAGGGCATCGGCGTTGCTATGGCCCTTTCCACTGCGATGTTCTGTCACGAAATTGAACTCTTGAAGTTGCTCGATCCATCGTGCCACTTGACCTTCCGGGCTCTTAAACTGAAGAAGCCATTTAAGAGCAGCGTGGTCAGTTCTGAGCGTAAACTCTCTTCCGATGAGGTACTTGTTGAAGTGCTGAAGAGTCTTCACCACAGCTAGCAACTCGCGGCGGGTGACACAGTAGTTTCGTTCTGGTTTGGATAATGATTTACTGAAGTATGCTATGACCACTTCTTTGTCTCCTTGGATTTGTGAGAGAACTCCTCCAATTCCCGTGTTGCTGGCATCAGTGTCCACAATAAATCTTCCATCTCTGGTAGGGTATCCCAAGATCGGCGTTTCACACAGTCGCTGCTTTAGATCGTTGAAGGCGGTTTCACACTCCAAGTCCCATACAAATGTGCGCTTTTCTTCTGTCAGCCGATGTAAGGGTTTGGCAATTCCAGAAAAGTTCTTGACAAACCGCCGATAGTAAGCGCATAGTCCCAAAAACGACCTTACATTAGTTTTATTCTTCGGGGTAGGCCAAGTTTGAACAGCCTTGATTTTGTCAGGATCAGTTTGTACCCCGTTTTCCGAAATGATGTGTCCAAGGTAGCTGACTTTGGATTTAAAGAAGTCACACTTTTTGGCACTCAGCTTCAGGTTTGCTTCACGTAGACGGTTCAAAACCTTCTCCAGATTCTGCAGATGTTCAGTAAAATCACGGCCCAAAATGATGACGTCATCCAGGTACACCAAGCATACGTCTCCCAGTAATCCAACCATTACTCTGTCCATGAGACGTTCGAACGTTGCTGGAGCATTACACAGTCCAAATGGCATGACGTTGAATTGCCAGAGTCCATTTCCAATGCCCGTACTGAATGCTGTCTTCTCTTTGTCTTCTGGACTGATTTCTACCTGCCAGTAGCCACTTTTCAGGTCAACCGTTGAAAACCACTTCATTCCACTGAGCATGTCCAGTGTATCGTCTATTCGAGGCAAGGGGTAGCTGTCCTTCTTTGTGACTTCATTAAGCATTCTGTAATCTACGCAGAATCTGGTGGAGCCATCTTTCTTTTTCACCAGAACCACTGGCGATGACCAAGGACTTGTAGATGGTTCGATGACTTTTTCTTTGGCCATGTCTCGTATCATGTCTGCAACTTCAGCTTCTTTCGCCCATGGAATCCTTCGTGGCCTCTGTCGTATAGGTCTTGCGTCGCCAGTGTCAATTTTGTGTTTAACAAGTCCGGTACGTCCACAGTTGTTTCCAGCGGCGAAGACGTCTTTAAACCGCATCAACAGACGTTTTGCTTGTGACAGCTGAGCGAACGTTAAGTTGTCTTTGGATGATTCCAGCAGCTGTGATATTTGGTCTTCCGAGCTTGGTTCCGTAGAAGTAATATCCGTTCGTCGCAGGTACTTCACTTCTTGACATTTTCCAATTATGCTGTTTTTCTTCAGATGAACTTCTTCATTGCCAAGGTTGAGAATTCGTACACTGGCCGTTCTGTTTGTCATGAGCAATGTTCTTGCAGTAATCCAGGTCGGATGTGTGCCCTCATCTTCGGCAACTACACATAGTCCACTCTTGACTGTATTTGGAAATTTCACTCGAACAATATTTTGCGATTTTGGAGCCAACACGACGTCCTTGAGACAGTAAAGCTTACACGGTGCCGTTCCTTCGAAAAACACTTCTTGCTCGGGAAACCGGAGAACACCACGGGCCACATCCAATATGCAATGCTGCTTCTCCAAAAAGTCCAATCCCAGAATGCAATCATCAGTTATGTTGGCAATAAGCACAGGATGAATGTATGAGTGCTCACCGATGACTATCTCCACATCTGTATCGCCAAGGACAGGAACTGACTGGCCGGTTGCTGTCCGTAGTGAGCATGCTGCAGATCGATGTTTCCGAGATATAAATCGTTGCAGGAATTCAGGCTTCACAATTGTGCGCGATGCTCCTGTGTCCACTGTGAACTTGCAGGTCTTGTTGTTCAGGGTGCCCTCGACGATTAAGCTGTTCCCATTGCACACTTGTGTCACAGTGATGGTGAGGGCTCTCTCTTGACCAGCCAGCGCCCGCCCCGCGGCCCTGGCGACGTTTAGTTTAACGCCTCCTCATCCACTTGGGTCTCGCAATTTCTGACCCGTTTCTTCGTTTTCGGGCAATCAATCCGAATATGCCCTTTTTCTCCACACCCATAACATGTCGGTCCATAACGGGGCTTCCTGGTTTCAGTCACTAGCTCCCGAACTCTGTATGGTTTGGTGTCTCGTCGCACTGCTTCCACTTCCAAGGCATGAGCAAGGGCGTTCTTGAGTGTCTGATGATGCCCCAATCGTACCACAGCGCGTACCTCATCATCCCTGATTCCATCCACAAAGCTCTGTAGAGATGTCACTTCAATGGTTGATGGCGTCGACACGTAGGCTCGTCGGACCAACCTCTCGATTTCGTCTGCCCACTGTTGCAATGTCTCTGTGGATTTCTGGGTGCGCTCTCGTAGTTGTGCCCTGTACGCATGCTCCATGTGCTTGTCTCCATAGCGCGTTTCGAGGGCTTCCAGCAGGGTCTTCAACGTCCTTTCCTCTTCAGGTATGCGTTCCAGGATAAGCTGAGCGTCTCCTTTCAGCGCTAATGTGAGCGCTGTATTTGCGTGCTCATCTGTCCAGCCACAGCTTTTAGAAAGCGTCGTGAACTGAAATTTGTAGGCTGCCCACGAAGATGTTCCGTCGAAGTGCGGCAAATCTAGCTTGAAAGGCGAGTTCATAGTGGGACCCTGGCTGCTAGGTCCAATTCCTCGTAACTTCAGTTTCTGAAATTCGTTGGCCAAGTCATTCACGGTCTGCTCATGTATGTCAAGCCGCCCTTCTACTTCCTTGATACTGGTTTCCACCATTTTGATCTTCTCGCCCATACCGGCAAGCCCGCTCTGCAACTGACGTCCAATTGTCTCTTCCAGTTTGCGGCTAGCTTCTTCCTGTTTACGGCTAGCTTCTTCCTGTGCCGCCTGTACAGCCTGTAGTGCGGCCTGTTGTTCCTCACGTACAGCTTGTAGTGCAGCCTTTTGTTCCTGGCGTGCAGCTTCTTGTCCAGCTAGGAGAGCGGCTAGCATGGCCTCCAGGCCTCCATCCGTAGTTCGGCTCACCGGCGGTGCTGTAGGTGGCGCTGCCATAGTGGGTGCCATCGGTGTTGCTGCTGGCTCTTCCAATGTGGATGTTCCTGCTCCCGATGCTTCGAGCTCCTTCTGCCGGGTTGCATCCATCTCCGCCTGGCGCCTGGTGCGTGGAGTACGCGTATCTTCCCTCGGAGTGATTGGCATTCCGCTTCTGACACCAATTGTTACGTGCGGGGTGGTATTAAAATGCCAATCCGATGAGATGAACGTTTATTTCCTCTGATCACTAGGTTAGCACAATGTTCCACAGTAGTTGTCCAAATCGTCTTGCACAATTATCAAAAGTCCGTTAACACACACTGAGGTCGTTGGTAATCACAATCACTGATTTCACTGTTCACAGTTCACAACACTAGTTCACTGATAACACTTAACGATCACTTGGTCGCTATCCGCGCTTAGATAGTTACACTGTCGCTTCCAGAGAAAGACTGCCTCAAGCCGCGGTTTCAACGTCTTATATAGGACGAGAATATTTCTACAGAAATTTCCAGTATTGACTCGAAACAATAGACAAAAGACGTTCAAAACAAAGCAATAACAATCACAAACAAAAGGGGCGGCTTTCCTTTGAGCATCTGACGTAAACAACTTTACCATACATGCTAATTTGATCTCTAACTACTTATGAATAAGGTTCAATCTTAACTACAAAACTAGGTACATTGACTAGGGTCTGAATTCCCGGAAGGTTAACTTTTATGACGGTCGGGTCGGGTGTTTATAGCCCCTAATTAGTCTATTCTTTCCCACGGTATTTTTGTTCGAGAAGCTTGGCGAAACATCGCGACTCGACGACGCGATGTAACAATACAAAAAAACAGGATTTTCTGTCTGGTATTATAGCAAAAAAATTATGAACAAAAATAAAAGTCTTAAATAAAGTTCAAGGGTGTTTTAATTATTGTATAAAAAAATAATGTGTGGGTGATATATAAACATAAGGTATACTATCTAGTGTCCGCCTGGCCAGCTACCACCCTAAAAGTTAGAAAATCTGTCGCCAAACATCTATTGTTTTCCGGTAGCTGTCCTTGAGAGCCAGTTCCCATTCTAGGCCTAGCGTGCTACCATCCTCGACCGCATCATCACTTACCAACAGGTGAGATAGTGGTAAAACGCTAGCCTATATGATATAAAAAATACAAGCTTGATTATAAATCCAAACATTAGGCATTATTTTACAAGCTTTTATTTAACTTGCAATGTATGTACGAGTATGTATGTCTGTATGTTCAGGTGGAATCTTGGAAGCTAAATTAGACCCACTTCTCGATATCCGATTGGACTCAAATTTTGTGAACGTATGTATCTTTGGTGACAATACAATAATATGATACCATTATCTTAAACCATAAAAAATGGAGCTGGTCTGATGATGGAGACGGAAGGTGGCCACGGCATCTCTATGATAAAACAACATAACCCCACGGAGTTTGGGCTCGGTTGATTCGTCTTGAAGAGAATTTTACACCTAGATGATATCCAGGGTCTGATGATGAAGCTGGAAGGTAACCGTTCCACCTTCGGCATCTTTTTTTTAAAATATCTTATAGGTTAGCGTTTGAGTACTATCTCACCTGTTGGTATGTTATGTTGCGGTCGAATTTGGTAAGCACGCTTGGCCTAGAATGGGAACTGGCTCTCAAGGATAGCTGCCAAAACACATTAGATGTTTGGCGACAGATTTTCTCAAAAGGTGGTAGCTGGCCAGGCGGACACTAGATAGCGTCCTACCACCATGTGGGGGTTGTTGGTTCCTTAACAATGTTTTTCCTTCACCGGAGGACCACAGTGAAAAGCGCACATAAAGTTTTCGATAGAAAAATCCATTGGTGCACGGCGGGGTTTGAACTCGGTACCTCTGGCATCTAGATAAAATAGATAAAATGAGACATCTCTGCTTTCTGGTTGATCCATTTCCACCGAAGCTAAGCGGAGAGATGTGGAGATAAAGAAATCTGCAGATTGGTTGTTCAAAACACATCTCTCCTCTCCGCTCCGCCGCGAACAAACATAAGAAAATATATACAGTCAAATTAAAACCTGTTTTTTTAAGTCGGTTAAAAAAGAAACCTCATTCAAAGCAGTCCATATATTCAGTGTAACGTAAAAAAAACCCAATCTGTGATTGTATTCAGAGATTACCCTGCAACTGTTCAAATACACTGGCCAAGTGCAAGTCGGACTCGCACTCGTAGGGTTCCGTAACATCATCATCATCATCATCAGCATGTATCAGTCCACTGCTGGACATAGGCCTCTCCCAAGATGCGCCACTGAGCCCGATCTTCGGCTCTTCTCTTCCAGTCACTGCCCACCGCTTTGCGTATGTCGTCGCTCCACCTGGTCACAGGACGTCCTACGCTACGTTTGCCGATTCGCGGTCTCCACTCTAGGACAAGTCTGCCCCAACGGTTATCAGTCCTGCGGCAGATATGACCAGCCCACTGCCACTTCAGCTTGCTAATCCGTTGAGCTATGTCGATAACTTTAGTTCTCTGGCGAATTACTTCGTTCCGGATCCGATCCCGCAAAGAAATACCGAGCATAGCTCTCTCCATAGCTCGCTGAGCGACTTTAAACTGGTGGACCAGTCGGACTGTGAGTGTGCACGTCTCGGCTCCGTATGTCATCACAGGTAGGACGCACTGGTTAAAGACTTTTGTCTTTAGACACTGTGGTATAGGCGACGAGAAGACTCGACGGAGTTTTCCGAATGCTGCCCAGCCCAGCTGAATTCTTCTCTGGATTTCCTTCTCGAAGTTATGTTTGCCTAGTTGGAGCGTTTGCCCTAGGTAAACATACTTAGTGACAACTTCGAGTGGGATTCCATCTACGGCAATCGGTTCCGGAACAACGTGCTCGTTGTACATGACTTTGGTTTTTCCGTAACACAGTAGAGTATTCTATAACTATGATTTTTCGCCACCAAAATATTAACTTTGTTTTTCAGTGTTTGTATGAAAAACAAAGTTATATTTGCGGTTGCTATCTCAAAAACTACTGATTATATCTCGTTCTACTCTAGAGATCTACAGCATATATTTAGACTAATACAGCAGCAAATTTAGAGTGGGGGTTGACACAGTTTACCACTTTACAAGTGTCTATCTTTCAAATGATTTAGAACTTTAGGAAAAATTGTTTTAAGAACCTCAATGTCATTTTTAAATAGGTACCCACCCCGAACGTATAGGTTTGATAAAAAATTTTTTTGTTTGTTCCATGTATGGGGATGCCCCCTTAATTATTTATTTTTGTATAAAAATCGTAAAGCGATTTACAGAATACACCTACCTACCAAGTTTCAACTGTGTAGTCTTAATAGTTTCGAAATAAAGTGCCTACGACATACGGACAGACAGACATGACGTATTAATCAGGGTTCCGTATTTGCCATTCGGCTATGGAACCCTAAAAAGTAGTACCTACCTACTTATCAAAATAAATCAGGCATAAAAAGGTTCGAGAGAAAAACAACATAATTATTCATTTATTTGTCTATTTAATTTTATAGCCAGTTATGTTTTGTTCAATATTTATTTACTTACATCTTATTTATTTATAATACAAGCTATAAACACAAAAATATGAAATTATTAACATGGTATCTTTGATGTTAAATGTCATTAATATTACAGTCATAAAGAATAGTACGATAAACTACAAAGAATCGATCTAAAATGTTTTTTTAAAGCTTTTGTTACGAAACGGCGATAAAACAAACTACTTAAATCTAATTAGGTAATAGACGCATAGCAGCTTTGAGGTGGTGTATACTAGGTATTGTTTTCTATTCTATTCTATAGTAGAAACAAGGCGCAAATTTTCAAAATGTACCATTACTTTCACTGGGAGCTAGCCTCTATCAACATTGTCACCACAACGCACAAACGAGTGTTATTAAACTATCAAATTCGATTTAAAAAATAAACTGGCCAAGTGCAAGGCGGACTCGCACTCGTAGGGTTCCGTAACACAATAGAGTATTTTATAACTATAATTTTTCGCCACCAAAAAATATATATAACTATGTTTTTCAGTGTTTGTATAAAAAACAAGGTTATATTTGCGGTACTATATCTCAAAAACTGCTGACTGTGTCTTATTTAAACCAATTTTCGTTAAGTGTTTTATAATGTTTACTCCCTTACTTTAAGTTAGAGGAGGGGGGAGGGAGGACACATTTTACCACTTTAAAGTGTTTATATTTTGAGTTATTGACTTTCACAAAAAATTGTTTTAGAAACCTCAATGACATTTTTAAAGACCTATCTATAGACACCCCGCACGTATTGGCTTGATGGAAAAAAATGTATTAGTTTCAGTTCCATGTATATGATATGATGCCCTATCCATTTATTTTTTTATTTTTGTATAAAACTCGTAAAGCGGTTCACAGAAAACCAAGTTTTAACGGTGTAATCTTAATAGTTTCGGAATAAAGTGCCTGTGACGGACGGATGGACAGACAGACATGACGAATCTATAAGGGTTCCGTTTTTGCCATTTGGCTACGGAACTCTAAAAATGGTGTACATACGGTAATTAAAATTATTTATCAATGAGCCGTTTTCATTTTAAAAAAAAATTTGCTTCTGATGCAAACCTACTTTGCCTATGTTTGTCTGTGAATGTTAGCAATAATAGATCGTTAAACATTACACATTTAACAAACCGCTCTTGATACAAACAAATAACAAATGTTAGAAATGTATGGAATGAAAACATCAGGTTTACAATGCCATTGTGTTGATTTTGATAGCCATTTGGTGAGCCTCCCAGAAACTAACAGTTTAATAAAAACAACGCCTCATTTACGTAATACGATTGTGAACATTTTAGCAAGGCATTAATTTGTAATCATATACAATCTCCAATACAAAAGTGAGTGTCCCGTAAATCAATAGGAGTGGAAGTGATAAGCCAGATAATTACAGAAAACATTGATAAAAGAGACAACCAGTATTATAGTTGGTATAGGATCTGAATAAAGACATTTAATGAATTGAAAAAAATAATTAACTTAATTCTATACATGTAAATAAAAATAAATTACAATATCACAACAGAATGTGTAGACGGCGAAGTTGTTCCCCGTGCGAAACCTACTAAAACTGACTTAGGCAAAGAAACATTTTATATACATTTTATTATAGAACATAGCATCGAGAAACTGCTGACTGATTTTTAGTAAGTATAGACAGATTTTGCAACAATAAATATCAGCAGAAAAAATATCACTGCTACTTGATATTCAGCCGTGATATTTGTATAGCATTGATATTTTTTTATTTCGGTAGTATTGAAATCGGCGTAATGTCTTGTCTCTATCTAATTATATCGTTTAAAAACTAAAAAACAACCGACTTCAATGCCGCGCTATTCATTTTCAGTACCAATTTTGAGATGTTTATCTCAATATCTCTGGAGATACTTATCATACCTCGATAAAATTACCATGGTACCACACTTGGGATATCTCCTTTCGAACAAAAAAAGAATAATCGAAATCGGTTCATAAACGACGAAGTTATCCGCGAACAAACAAAAAAAAAAAAATATATATATATATACGGTCGAATTGAGAAACCTCCTCCTTTTTTTGAAGTCGGTTAAAAAGTCAGCCGGCTATCCTCTAGCTATCCTCTGTTGTACTTATTTCGAGCTGTTTTACAACCGTGGAACAACATCGTCCATCACCACTTACTTTTACATAAACCTACGTCAATTCATATAAATTAATAAAAATAATCTAAAAAACAATTTCACTGCTCCTTGGGACCGTTTATTTTGTATCTTTTAATGAGATATTTGAGGCACGGCTTGTAAACGAAACTCCAAGGCACGAAGAGTATAAATCCAGAGAACCATAGAGAAGAGTAAACTTGGAGCCATTTGGTGTACGACTTCAGATCGAACGGAACCAAACTCCAACCCATGAAAACAATCGTGTACGTTTTCAGTATGGCGTAAAGGATACACTTCCAATGCTCTGTGGCCCATATCTTGTGGTAAATTTCCGTTTTGGCCAAGATAGGTTCGAGTTCTTTTTCCATGACCATAATGAGAAATTCATTGAAGAATGTGACGTAATATCCGGTGCGTGTTCCGTGCCATAGAGCTAGGAATAGAAGCGTGAATAGTTGGCTGAGGTTTTTGTTGTTGAGGAATTTGAGACGTTTGTAAACATACTCGGCTGCGAAATGGTTGGTGTTGCAGTTGAAGCTGTCGATGTAGTGTTGGAATCTAGTGGCGCCTTCGAAACGTAGGAGCTTAATGTTGCTGCAACCGTCCCAGAGCGAGGTTTCGTTCTGCAAGCCCGGCTTCTCAATTTTGCCGTTGTAAGAAAGGCCGATCCTGATGCACGCAGCTGCAATGAAAAACGTACTGTTTGATGTATGTTTAACGCATGGAGTCCTTTGACATTGTATTATTCACGATGTTTACAAGCTTTATTTACCTATAATAAACATTTTTAGTACACTTTATAAGCAACCGTTTGGCCACTATCTCACTTGATGTTAAGTGAAGATGTGATCGACGTTGTAGCACTTTTGCCTAGAAGATACCTGTTCACTCGCGATTTAAAGACCCCCGAATTGTACTTCACAGGAAACACAGACTCTGGCAGGGTATTCCATTCCTTTGCTGTGAGTATGATAAATGTGGATGCAAGCAAAGAGCTTTGTGCAACAGAATGGAATATAAACCTGTATCGATGGGACATGTCTGTGCACCTGGTACTACGATGGAAAAAGAGGGACGGTGGAATTAATTCCTGCAGTTGGAAGGGACACTCTCCGAAATGTATCCAATAAAAGACCGATAAAATAGCGACTTCGCGGCGATGCTCTAGGCGAGTCTAGGCTCTGAAGCCTTTTGCTTACAATATTGCTTACTTCATTCAGGGTCGCTTCGGTTTGAAATTCGAGGTTTTCGAGTTATTATATTGTTTTCTTCTTTACAATAAACTTTTGATGCCTACCTCCTTATAAGTATTAAACAATAAGATCAGTCACTTTCAGTAGCAAGTTTGAGACGTTTATCGTTATATCTCTAAAGATACTTATCAGACCTCGATGAAATAACAATGAGACCACCTCGGGAATGTACCCTATCAATTAAAAAAATAATCATTCGAATCAGTTCACAATTCACGGAGTATAATCGCGTAACATACATACAAAATAAAAATTACAAAAACATACGAATTGAGAACCTCCTCCATTTTGGAAGTAGGTTGACAATACGATATTAACGACGCAGAAATACAAAAGAAAATCTAATTTTATTAGTACGACAGAATGGAATCGAGCAAGGGCAGCCAATGCTAATGAGGACCATATTCAAATAATGACCGAATTTGAATGTTCAAATACGTGAGCACATAGCAACGGAAATAGCATCACGATAACAATCGTATGTGTATAACAAATACTCCAAATCTACAAGTAATGTCCGAAGTGTTAGTACGTATACGTATCGTCACTTTACTTCAATATTTGTTGCTTTTGTTTTAATCACTTATCTCAGTACTGTATGTTCTTTCACATGCGTAACTTGTCCCACTGGGTTGACGTTTGGAATAAACCGCAATTACATGCTACATCCTACACTATATGATGATATTTTAAAGGAGAACTGTGCAAAATGCTTTAGCTCAATCTAGATCATTTTGTATTAAATTAAATTAACTTTGAGTTTGGATGGATGTTTGTTACAGTACTCACACAAAAACGGCTGAACATATTTGGATGAGATGAAATCAGGCATAGTACAGTAGTATATAACCTGGACTTACACATAAGATACTGTTTAACGCAGACAAACCCGCAGGGCGCACCTAGTAATTCATAATCAACCTCGGAAAATATTACTCTTTATACGCCGTCAGATAAAATGCAATGTTACCTTCAGTGAGTAGCCAGCAAGATATGTATTTGTAGAGAGCGAAGTGAGCCCACAAGCCACAGTAGAAGTGTCGGTACAAGATGCCCGTTTCTCCAAACTCCTCGGACAGCATGTACTTCATGCTGAATACACTCCCTGCAACAATCACATAACATAGCTTCAACAAACTGCCTATTGTTAGGACACATAGCCACCACGCAGATTATTGTCTTGGGGAGAAGCTCCCTAGAGTAAGATTATCATTGTCAGCCGGTATCCGTCCACTGCTGGATATAGGCCTCTCCTAAGACACGCCACTCAGTCCGATCTTCAGCTCCTTGTTTCCAGTCGTATTGAGTAGTTTCAATTCCATAGAGTAGAGTAAGATATATATATATATACTCTCGAAACCCCTTTTAGAAAAATGTATTTCATATGTGTATTCGGCGCAAACACTACAATGTTTCTGAATAGTGGATCCAGGCCAACATCCATATGCTTGTCTCAAAAATTTTGCACAATGATAATACCGGGTACCAGATATAAAAAATTGCTACAGATATTTTTCTTTCTTGTACTGATAAATGTTTTTCTTTCTTTCTTTCATCGTCTACAAAAATCCTGGTAAAGGATAATGTGACAAACTATTTAAATTATTGCAATGTCATCCAGTCTTTGATAAGTGTGCACAGTTACAATTTATCTAAGGGAGTGAAATTCACATTAAAAAATTGTATTACATAGACATAAGTACATTAGACAGGCGCAGCTAATAAAAGGGTATTAAAATGATTCAGAATGTAGTGCAAGGTTTACCTCCAACTTGGTACGCAGTCAAATAAGCCAATCCCTGAACAAGGCGCTCCATCGCTCGTGTCTCGTACACTGCTGCTTCAGCATCAAGCGGGAACTGCTCGTTCATAAAGTTCTTGTAGCGCTTGAAGGAAAATATCGGCCCCACCAGAAATCCGCAGGGGAAGAACACAAATCCGAGCATCTCCACCAATGAGGGCATCTCAGTGATTGCTGTCATTTTAGTATTCGCTGACAGGACCTCTCCTTTCGACAACTTGGCTCCATCCCATAGATCAAAAGACAACGCTATCATTTTTAAAGTCAACACGCAGTGAGGCATCGTCCAAGTGATATCATACTCTTCAGATTCTGTGCATAAATACCCCAACACTAAATATCCCATGTTGAAAACGAAGGAGAACGCTGCATTCACATACCCACAGCCCAATATGCTGCTTGTAGCATAGAGAACTACTACTGGTATAATATTATGATATATATTAAGTCCAAAATTAAAAATACCAATATCAATGCCCATCAACAAGAGAAAATATTCTTTCAATGCCGGGTATTGTTTTCTAATATGGCTGTGGTAAACCATAGAAATGGGATAGGTCATCAATATGGATATGAGGAGTTTTAATGCTGGTTCTGTGACGTTAATACAATAGGCTAGGAATGGCACAGGGCTCAGCCCCACCCATCCTAGCACCAGGAGACATAAGCCCCACATTGCTGCCTTTCTGTGGACAAACAATAGAAAATATTAATTTAAACACATTGTAGTGTGTACGGGTACAGCTCATATACTGGAATATTGTATGCATAAAGTGGGGATTAACCCGATACGTGCATTATGCATGCAAAATTATATCTGGTTCTCCAGCCTCACAGCTTGCCAAATATCCGGTATCTGGCCAAACCACTATCCGTTACATCTCTAGTATATATGTCTCGATTGACTTTTTAAATGTTATTATATTTTCTTATTGCTCTGTATATTAGCAAATGAAGATGTAAAAATTGTATTTGTTGTGTGTTGTCTCCTGACAATGTCTATGGAAAGATGAATTGAGATGTATTAAAATATTTTATGTTACATGTATAATATAAATCTTTACACTATAGTTGCCATATGTGAAGGCCTTTATATCAGACTGAGATGCCTCTAAAGTATGTGCCAAAATCTTAAACTAAGAACGAGCATATGTCACACATAAGAAAGATAGAAAAGGTAAAAAATGACAATTTATCTCTATTATTAACCAACACAGTTAACTAATCGTCATTTAACCAACCCAATGGCCTGATTCTATTAGAAAAGCAGGTCCACACTTGAGCATTGTCCTATAGAACAATCACAAACCTTGGACTAATAAATAGCACAGTATGAATACATTTTTAAAATTTTTGATTACCAACCATATATAAATGTTTTTGATAGAATTACGAAAATTTTTTGTATGATACAACAGATTTCTTAACCTTTCTATCTCAATCTTTAAACTAAACACTAAGGACCAGTTTCACGGGTTCCTGATAAGCTATTATGATGAAATCTGACAGATTTTTGACAGCTCTTATATGGCGCCATGTATCAGATAACTATATAACGCATTATCGGGAACCCGTGAAACTGGCCCTAAATTTTCTTGGCAGACAGGATACAATTTGATTTTTTTGTATACATAATCATAGATTCTGATAAAAAGCTCATGAAAAACCTTTTTCTACGAATAATAAGTCAGCAAGCAGCATGTGTACTTAGATACATACTATATATAACCGGTGAAACTGACCCTAATTAAAATTTAATTACTTACAAAATTTATAAGAATGTTTTTATTTTTTAAGTACAAATTTAATAATTGATGTATTTCATATTGTTATACAAAATGAGAATGCATTAATTACTTCTAACTTTGTTATGAATAAATATATTGTAATAAAAAATTTTGTTTATTAAAAATATAAACGTTACTAGTTGTAACATGAAGGTTATAGAGTATAAAAAGCTAAAAACTAATGTTAGGTAGACAGTATTTATGAATATCGAGCGCCCTTGTTCTACCAAGATCTAAAACTTACCAGGATAAATCAGCGGTGTCATTGAGACTTTTAATCTCGGACCGGGGGACAGGCAAATGATATAACACTGTTTTGGGATTGTATGACAAATTTTAATACTTCGAAACGTCCCTTACCTCCAGAATGAGATACACATTATTTAGTTAAAGCCGCAATACTATGTCTAAACATTTGACTATAAATACCATTCGGTTTTCGTTACTTTTTAGGTTAATTTATTTTACATTTTACTACTGAAATTTGGTTATTGTCTTTCTTGCATCTTGCAAATATGAAATTAAAGTTTTAAGGGTAATAAAAAGAGTTATAATGAAATTGGCTTAGCTGCAGCGTCCGGGTGCGTCTGAGCACTCCACTCTAAACAGACGTCATTCATCGTCGCACCAACAGCTCAAAACTACGACGACATCCAAACGGTGTGCGTCGCACGAACACCTCAAACTAACGACGTCTTCCAGCGTCGAACCAACAGTTGGCGACACCCATAGTCGTCCAAACAGCTCAAACAGCGCCAAAGGCTGTAACCAAAAATCCGATTGTAAATATATTTGTCGCCATGAAGGATGACGCGAAACATTTTAGGTTATCAAAAATTGACTCACCGCAAAATCACGACGTTATCATATGGCACTACGCCATAAGCACGCCGAGTATCATCGCAAATTTAATTAACAAGATGGATTAATCTTGTAAAATCTGATTAAGAAAAAATACAAAAAGTTTAGCTCTTTGTAGGCCCCAGGGACAAGAAAAAGTGACGTCTCCGATCGAGAATTGACAGATGTCAAAGTCATTTTTTTTTTAAAGATTGTCTATAGGATATGGAATGATCCACAGACCAAGTAATAACTCGATTATTTAAAATCGACTAAAAATGGCTAAATACGAAAATGTTCTAAATTATTTAAAACCAAAAGGTAATTTTGTCAGTCTTAGAAGCTGAAATGTGCTTCCAAACGAAAAATATGTAACGAGTCGAAATACCTCGTTACAGTACATACCTTCCCAAAAAAAAATAAAAGAATGAAACTTCTTTTATTTTTGAGAAGAACTCCCAAAAAATTCCTAACAAAAACTTATTCAAAAAAATTAATAAACAGAAAATATTCCGCCACCAAAATATGAAATTTATTCAAACTAAAAGAAGACACTAATAAAGCATAACATTAAATCAGTTAAGCTTCTAGCCACTGACTAAGTTGCTCTAGAAAAACAAGTTATAAAAACTTTCTAACTAAGTGAAAAACAATGTTAAGGTTTACCAAAACTAATCCATCAATATGACTCAATCCTAAAATCCATCACAAATTAATTATACTCAAGAGTGGATAAGCACCATAGCCTCCATCTACTTATCTGTATTACAAACCAAATAAATATTTCTGAAATATTTAACAAAAGTGTAGATAAGCACCATCGCCTCTATCTTTTATAATCTCAGAACGATTCTAACTAAATTAAAAGGTAATAACAAAGGTTATCCATATTGTAGTACGGTTAAGCATTAGCTGCCGACTATAGATAATTATTCACTGCAAAAGATTCAGTGAACAAGTTTTCAATGAAAAAGTTGAACAACAAAAGTTCAAATTATTCTCATAAAAATAGAGAACCAAAAATAATAAGTAGTGACCGGCTCAACTCTACCGACTTTCCGAACACTAACAAATTAATAAAAGGGTTTGTCAAAAAGACCAAAAATTGTATATTGTGACCGGCTCAACACCACCGACATTCCGTGCACAAAAACAAGTTAACAAAAGTTTGTTGGGAAAACAACAAAGTTGTATTGTGACCGGCTCAACACCACCGACTTTCCGTTCACAATATCTAAAGTTTCCAACGCTTGAACCAAAAATGTCAAAGCGAGGAAAAAATGAAGAGTAAAAAATTACCCAAAAAGGTTAACTGAGACAAAAGCTCAAAAAGAGTCAAATCTGAGAGGCAAATCCGGGTAGAAATTATGTAGAGCTCTAAGTGTCAAATCCGAGGCTTAGGTCTACAACAAACACAAACTAAATAATCTAAATAATATATAACATGCTTCACAAAGACTGAAACACATCTATATTAAAAATGTATTTACACTATGTGCAGGCTATTTGAAAAGTGGAAAGCTTTTCATAGCAATCTAAAACAATATTTATACTAGAAAAGTGGAAAACTTCTCAAAGTATCTAAAAGAAAGTTGAGTACTTGAAAAGTGAAAAGCTTTTCAAAGTAACCAAAATAATAAAATATACAAAAATATACATAAGATCTTTTGATGCCAAGAAAATTTCTAAAAGAAAATATAATCGTCAGATGTAGCTTTTAAAGTTGGGTAAAAGTTTAAAAGTAGGATAAAAGTATCAAAAATAGAATAAAATTATCGAAAATAGACCTAAGTTAGGTTTAGTATATTTAAAGTTGTATTTGAATAAAGTGTTGGTTTCCTTTCAGATAATCATCTTTCATCCTGCACGTCCTCTTCCATACATCAAATCTCATACTTCCACAATCAACGTGCCTCCCAAAACAGAATACCAAAACAAAGTTAAATAAAAGTTAAATCCAAAAATGAAAATTTTAATATTTAATTATATCTTTAACATGGTAACGTCCAGTACTTGTTTTATTAAATTCCTTTAGTACATAAACGTTAGGAGAAATTCTCTCTACAATTTCACATTTAATAAACTTAGGTGCTAATTTAGCCGAAAAATATGCAGGTGCATTTGACTGTACAAAACTTCTACGCCAAACTACATCACCGACATCAAAAGAAATGACTTTTCTTCCCCTATTATAATAAAGAGCATTACGCTTATAAGCTTTCAAAAGATAAGCTTGAACTTTAACAAAAACTTCACTAAGTGAATTTAAAGAGTGAGCATAAGTATCTCTAGTACCAAGCTCAAGTTGATCTAAGTTATCAAAAGAGTTACTAAAACGGTGTAAAGATGCATCAAAAATAAGTTCTCTACCGAACATCAAAAAGTTAGGAGTGTACTCTGTAGCAAGATTTACACTACTATTTAAAGCTAATTGGACATGAGGCAAAAACCTTGACCAAGTTCGATGATCATTTTTAACAAAACAAGAAATACATGTTTCTATTGTCTTATTATATCTTTCTACTGGATTATTCTGTGGAGTGTATAGTGCATTATAAAATATTTTAGTTATGTTGAAATTTTTTAAGAAATCTACAAAATGTTTAGATATAAATTGGGGTCCGTTGTCGGCCACTAACATTTTAGGTACACCAAATTTAAGAAATATTTCTTTTTCAAAGATTTTACAAATTACTTTAGAAGTAGCATTTATCATAGGAAATATCCAACAATATTTAGTAAAAACATCTACAATTGAAAGAATGAATCTATGTCCAGAATAAGATTTAGGTAAAATCCCAATAATATCAACGGATAACATTACCATAGGTTGATCAACTTTCTTAGGGTTAACCATCTTACCAGCAGGAGCAGAAATTGAATGTTTATAAGCTTTACAAATGTCGCAAGAAGAAATATATCTTTGAACGTCTCCGAACATTCCTTTCCAATAATAATGTTGTTTTATTTTATTAAGAGTTTTATGTATTCCAAAGTGACCAGAATTAATATCATCATGATTAGAACGAATAGTATCTAAAACATGTTCTTTAGGTATAACAATTTTCCAATTTAAACGACTATTAGGGTCAAATTTATTTTTACAGTAACGATATAAAGTATTATCTTCTACTCGAAGGTTTTTCATTCTAGAAGGGTATTTTTGACAATTTATAAAGACTTTTCTATACCAAGGGTCTTCTATATCTTCATCTGGTGAGACAATATTTATAGCGGAAACTAATATTGAAGTTATATTGATTCTAGATAAAGCGTCAGGAACTTGATGTAAAGATCCTTTTTTATGAACAATATCAAAAGTAAATTGAGAAATACGTGCAGCCCATCGAGCTAAGCGTCCACTAGGGTTATTAAGTTTTAAAAGCCACTTAAGACTAGCATGATCTGTCACAACTGTGAATTTCATCCCTTCGACATAAGGTTTATAATTGGGTATCAGAGCACCTGAAGTTTTTTTTTAAAAACTTGGGCCCGATGCCTTACAAGTTTTTTTGAATTATTATTATTTTTAATATTGTCAGAATGACAAGTATCACAGTTCTTTGTCAAAACGCCTCGTTTATGACATTTAAAGCACACAGGTCCAAGAATCTCTGTACACTCTTTATAAGTGTGGTCAGTCGACTTACACTTCAAACAAGAAAGTTTGGTTTCAACCGCATGAAAGTTTTGTTTAATTTCCTTTACAGGTTTTCCCATCAAAAGATATCTTACTACGCTTCAAATCAGGAAGTTTATTTGTTGAAGGCAAATTCTTTTTCAATTGTTCATTGAGTTGAACATTCATCGAGTTAAACGAAGGTAAAGGTGTAAAATTATGCAAGCTACTATGACCAAGGTTAGGTAAGAAAGGGTCAACCTCCGTTGCATTCTGCATAACTAAATTATCCAACGCCGGATTAGAAATAACATCCCTAGAAGTACCAGGTAAATTCTCTTCCAACAAGGGTGGAAATTGAACCTGTTTGTCAGTCATGATGAATAATCAAAAATATTAAAGAAACAAAAACAAACAACCAACTAAAAATTCAAAGAATAGTTAAAACTCATCAAAGTTTATAAGATTTTTTGTTAAAACCGGTTTAAGTTATTATGTTTTAAAGTTTATGTTAATATTTAATAATGTTCAAAAGTATGTTAAGAAATTTGAATGTACAAAGAAACATTCAAATTGTGAAGTATGTAAGATGCAAAAAAGATTCACAATTTATCTTAATTTTCAAGATTATTAACAACGGCTAAGGTTATATCTATTTGTGAAAAGTAAAATCAATAAACTGGTTAATAATTATGTTAATAAGCTAGTATTTTCTAATATGAATGTAGTTTAATGCTTCTCAACAGTAAACAAACGTTATAACTTTATATAAGACATAGTTATATCAATTCAAACAAAAACTTAGCACTTTCAATGTGGTCAAGGTCAGTTCCTTACAAAATGTAAACAACGCATATCTCAAATGTTATTATATAGTAAGTACACACTTAGATTAGTCTATCCAGTATATAAGACATATAAAGAACATTGTATGTTAATTAGTTTTGTTAAAATACAAAAAAAGTTGTAAACAAAGTTACAATTGTGTTTTCAAAGTACAAAAACTGTAAAAATGCTAAAAAATAACAAAAATTGCACTAAATTGTGACAAGAAAAACAAAAATAAGATGCAAGAAAGATTATATATGTGGAGGTAACTCCGGTCCCTGTTCTCGCGCTAATTGTAATAAAAAAATTTTTTGTTTATAAAAAATATAAACGTTACTAGTTGTAACATGAAGGTTATAGAGTATAAAAAGCTAAAAACTAATGTTAGGTAGACAGTATTTATGAATATCGAGCGCCCTTGTTCTACCAAGATCTAAAACTTACCAGGATAAATCAGCGGTGTCATTGAGACTTTTAATCTCGGACCGGGGGACAGGCAAATGATATAACACTGTTTTGGGATTGTATGACAAATTTTAATACTTCGAAACGTCCCTTACCTCCAGAATGAGATACACATTATTTAGTTAAAGCCGCAATACTATGTCTAAACATTTGACTATAAATACCATTCGGTTTTCGTTACTTTTTAGGTTAATTTATTTTACATTTTACTACTGAAATTTGGTTATTGTCTTTCTTGCATCTTGCAAATATGAAATTAAAGTTTTAAGGGTAATAAAAAGAGTTATAATGAAATTGGCTTAGCTGCAGCGTCCGGGTGCGTCTGAGCACTCCACTCTAAACAGACGTCATTCATCGTCGCACCAACAGCTCAAAACTACGACGACATCCAAACGGTGTGCGTCGCACGAACACCTCAAACTAACGACGTCTTCCAGCGTCGAACCAACAGTTGGCGACACCCATAGTCGTCCAAACAGCTCAAACAGCGCCAAAGGCTGTAACCAAAAATCCGATTGTAAATATATTTGTCGCCATGAAGGATGACGCGAAACATTTTAGGTTATCAAAAATTGACTCACCGCAAAATCACGACGTTATCATATGGCACTACGCCATAAGCACGCCGAGTATCATCGCAAATTTAATTAACAAGATGGATTAATCTTGTAAAATCTGATTAAGAAAAAATACAAAAAGTTTAGCTCTTTGTAGGCCCCAGGGACAAGAAAAAGTGACGTCTCCGATCGAGAATTGACAGATGTCAAAGTCATTTTTTTTTTAAAGATTGTCTATAGGATATGGAATGATCCACAGACCAAGTAATAACTCGATTATTTAAAATCGACTAAAAATGGCTAAATACGAAAATGTTCTAAATTATTTAAAACCAAAAGGTAATTTTGTCAGTCTTAGAAGCTGAAATGTGCTTCCAAACGAAAAATATGTAACGAGTCGAAATACCTCGTTACAATATGAATATGAATGTTTAAATTATTGCAAGATGTGGCAAAATTTACCACAAGTGCTTCGATTTATAAGAAAAAAGGGTCAAAAAAGTGACATGGTAAATTATCGTCCTATAGCTTTGTTGCCAAGTTTTTCTAAGATATTTGAAAAAGTTATTACGGAACCCTATTACTGAGACTCCGCTGTCCGTCTGTCTGTCTGTCTGTCACCAAGCTGTATCTCATGAACCGTGATAGTTAGACAGTTGAAATTTTCACAGATGATGTATTTCTGTTGCCACTATAACAACAAATACTAAAAACAGAATAAAGTTAAAGATAATAGAGGGTCCCCATACAAGAAACGTGTTTTTTTTTGGCATTTCACGCCATCTACGAACGCTTAGTTAGGTAAACGTCCCATAGATGGCGTTATATTGAAATGTCGATCCCTAACACCTTTGTTAGACGTTAGATGGCGTTATAAGAAACAAAATGTTTATTAATTATTATTTTTTGCTGGCGAATAATGATAGTGGCATTTTTTGCTCGATCTTATAAAATACTGTAGTGTGGTACGGAACCCTACGAGTGCGAGTCCGACTTGCACTTGGCCAGTTTATTTAATTTATGTGAATGAATTACCTATTGTAGCCAAACACCCGTGTGTGATGTTCGCAGACGACGCTACAATCTATATTCCACAAGAAAGCTATACTCGCTGTGAATTTGAAGAAGAGGTCAATACAACTCTCGAAACCGTGACGAATTGGTTAGATTCTATTAATTTGAAAGTTAATGTCACAAAAACTCATTCTTTACAATTCCGGAATTATAAACTGACACCAATAAACTTAAAATATATCAATATCAAAGGCAACTCGATAAATGAAGTTGATACGACCAAGTTTCTAGGACTAAGTATACACTCAAACTTAAATTGGAAACATCACATCTGTTATATAAATAATAAAAACAATTTTCTTACGCATTATCAGTGTTAACAAATATATCAAATAAGGCAACTGCACTCAGTGCATATTTTGGTTACATTTATCCCCGTTTAGTAACTCTGTCGATGTACAGTTAGCTTTTCTTCTACAAAAACAATGTTTACGCACTATATTCAATTTACATAGCACCCAGTCACTTCGCAATATTTTTAGAGATTATATCTTATTGACCATTACTGGTATATATATTCTGGAAATATGTGTTTTCATTAAAAGTCATACAAAATATTTCTTTAATGTAGAGTCTGCTCGTGCTGGGAGTTAACGTAGTAGATATAAACATAATATATGTATCCCACAAAGTAACAATTTGATGTACTACAGAAGCCCATTTATAAGTGCTATTAATATTTACAATCATCTTCCCTTAAATATAAAACTATTAGATGGGAAGAAGTTTAAAATATCTCTCAGAAACTGGGTTGTAAATAATGTATTTTATAATATAAAAGAATATTACGATCTTATAACAGATTAGGTAGATATGATTTATATAGAGTGTAAATACTAAGTAGCAGTTCTAGTTTATATAAGATGTAATTAAAAATATGTTTAAGATAGTTACTAGAGCAAGTAATATTAATTATGTACAAAAGTAATTCATTATTTAGAGTATTATTTTTTAGATACTATTTTATATATTATAATATTACATTGCACGCCCGAAATGGGAAAACTGTTGATTCACGTTTACTACACATAAGACCTTGTACCCATGTACTTTCTTCACAGTAATGCAATAAAGAACATTCTTATTCTATTCATATTTTATTTACCTACCTATAATAAGACACTTATTTCGTTCTGAAAGACGTCTCTTTCGGACAACTAGCTGCAAATTAGTTAAATTACTTAATAACTATGCAGAAAAAGCATACATAAAGCAGAAATATTTCCAAAGATCATGATATATCGAAAATGTTTCGTATCACCTACCCCTTGACCTGGCCCTACTTTATTCTAGAAATTTGTAGCTACAGGTATCTTTATAATTATATTTACGTGCGCTCGATACAATTACTATTTTGTGGTCCACCACATCAGTATACTAAGTATCTGTGCCAGGCTGATTACACAATTGATGATGACCCAAAGTGCAATGCAATGGGAATCGGAATAATAGGCCACATGGCAACCACGGTTTTTATAATAAGAAAGTGAAACAGTACCTTCAGATAACAGCAGTAAAAAACTTGTCTGCAAGCTAAGAGAATACAAGTACGCCTGATACTGATAGAGATAGGGTTTCGATGAAATGAAAGAACAGACAATACACACAGACTACAGAGGGGGGTTCAGACAATACAGGCAATCTGACGCCGCCGACCCGAATGACGCAGACAAAAAATCTGTATCAGTACTTTAGTGATGCCCGTCACACGCAAATCGATCTGCAATCGAATATGAATTGCCTTGCTAATAATTTAATCGTAGGACGTAACATATCAGTTGCAAATAATAATATAACATAGGGGTTGGATTTAGAATCGTTTGGCACGAAAAAGGGGGGGTAGAGGGGTGGAATGGGAAGGGGAGGGTCCCCCCTTTACTTAGTTTTTGAGTTATGCCTATTTTTGTTGGGTTTGATTTTGGATTTTTGGTTGAATTTAGAATCGTTTGGCATGAAATTCATATAAAATGTTATGGGGATGGGTAGAGATTAGGTCCCTGATTGTAACAATACCATTCTTATAAAAAAATTAGTAATATTATTTACCACTACTAAATTAATAAGAACACCCCACTAGAAAAAAATCTAGGTTAGGTTAGGTTGAAACTGCGACAACACAACGCGCGAGCCGAGCGAGCGAAGCGAGATTTTGCAAAAAAAATCATAACTCAAAAACTATGCATTACCTTGTAATGAGAGTGGTGGGGTTACCTTGTAATGAGAGTGGTGGGGTAGTGAAAGGGGGACCCTCACCTACCCCTTCCACCCCTCCATTCCCCCTTTTTCGTGCCAAACGATTCTAAATTTCAACCTAACATAGTTATAACAAATCTATACTTATATAAAAAGAGAACATTTTTATTTTTAGATCACAACAAATCAATTTGATTTTGATCTGTTGTATAAAATGATAATGATGGCCGAGGATGGTGAAAACGCTAGGCGTAGGATGGTCAGACTCTCGAATGCTGTGCCGCTGGAATTGGAAAATAAACACACACAGTAAAGTTATGGCGGCAGATTTTCTCCTTGATTGTAAGCTACTTTTTGGTAGCAAGTCGGGCAACACATAGATTTAATGATCGCACTCCCAGTGTACGTAAACACCCATGATGAATTAATGCACATAGAAACATTTATTGTTATATATTATATTAGGATTATAAAATTACTATTCTCAACGCCAACGGGCCGTCCTATATCGATACTAATACCCATACTTCCATACTAATATTATAAAAACGTTTGTAACTCTGACACATAGAGAAAGTATATATATGTAGAGAGAACATTAGCGTATACGAATGAAATAGCTATAGAGATAATAATCAAATGATGAACACGTGATACATATGCCAACTATAAGATAAAATGAACAACGTAATTTGCTCGGGTCATACATGACAGCAGGTGAGAGCCAATGGGTGCAATACAACTTGGTTCCATTCAGTGCTGGAACCAGTTTAATCGCATACGCAGAGAAGGATATAATAAACTGGCCAAGTGCAAGTCGGACTCGCACTCGTAGGGTTCCGTAACACAGTGGAGTATTCTATAACTTTGATTTTTCGCAACTACAAAAATAACTTTGTTTTTCATAGTGTTTGTATGAAAAACAAAGTTATACTTGCGGTCGCTGTATCTCAACAACTGCTGACTGTATCTCGTTCAAACCAATTTTCGTTGAAAGTTTTTATTGAGATCTACAGAATATATTTTTTCTAGATTTTTCACTCCCTTACTTTAGAAGTTAGAAGGGGGGGGGGGGGGGGGAAACACACTTGACCACTTTGCGCCTATCTTTGAAATGATTGGCTTTGAGAAAAAATGATTTTAGAAACCTCAATGTCATTTTTAAAGACCTATCCATAAATACCCCACACGTATAGGTTTGACGAAAAACATTTTTTTTTGTTCCAGTTCCATGTATGGGATGCCCCCCCTTAAACTTTTATATTTTATATTTTTGTATAAACATCGGAAAGCGGTTTACAGAATACATCTACCTACCAAGTTTCAATTCTGTAGTCCTAATAGTTTCGGAATAAAATGGCTGTGACATACGGACGGACAGACAGACAGACAGACAGACATACAGACAGACAGACAGACAGACATGGCGAATCTATAAGGGTTCCGTATTTTGCCATTCGGCTACGGAACCCTAAAAAATGGTGTTCATCTCGCTCTCCCATACTAGTGATTGTATAGTTTTATCCTTCTTATATTACTAGCTAAAAGCAGTGCATTGTGAGGGCTCGGGTAGTTTTTCTGCCTGGTAATAATTTTTAAGGCAGTTTTCTATATATTAAATGGCAAATCTACCGGACACTAGCAAAAAATCTGCAAACCCACCAACCACTCCATCAAATGCATAAAATTTGCCATCATATTATGAATTATGGCATAAAATAAGGCATTAAAATAAAGTTTATTTAGCATCTCATTCAAATTTTTATTATAATAAATGCATAATAAAAATGTTATACTTTAAATAAAAACAGAAAATTATCAAAATTCTATGTATATTTCAAAATTTATAAAGATCCTTGAAATCTGCCACTTTTTGGAATCGTCAGCTTAATTTGCCAGCGTTAAAATTTAGGTCCCAAATCTGCCTAAATGGCAAATGGTCACACTGATACCAGACGCCATTTGGATGACAGGTAAATTTCTTTAGATCTCCAACAGATGGCTATTTAGATTGGTGTATTCGTTACTAAAGTAACGAATACACTGCCTGACTCGAAGTCCCGAATCGGTACTCTCGAATATGTTTCGTTACTCGCATCATTCGCATGTGTCGGTATTCGGAACAAGACGAGACAAAATGTACGACATACGTACGTACGTACGATCTCCGTCTCTGTCTAACAGCTTATGAATGACATAGCGGCAATTGTTTTGCAACATGTTTTCTGTGCAGTGAAAATATACGGTAACACTGCGTCTTTAATTTTTATTCTCTATCTGCACGACAGGATAAGTTTAGTTAGTAAAACACATTTTTATTTAACATAAAAAACATACATACTCATTTATTTTCGTACTATAACCCATAACTAAATATACAAGTACATTTAACGAACTTATTAGTAACGTGCCAGAATGATACTGACACATACAATTATACACGACAGTCGATTGTAACGAAAGTAACGAGTTCGATGTTTTATAGTAACGAATTCATACGGGTATACATTTATTCGTTACTTTCATAGCTCTACTCCTCACCTTAGCATGTGACAATTGTTAAGGTAATTCAATCAGTACCTTAGTATGAATTTTCATCGTAAACGCTTTTGACAGATCACACATAATTTTCGACTTATTCTGGTTCCCTGATTGGTCTAAATTTAGTTAAGTGTGTTGTGAACCAACCACCAGCGCTGTACTGTTTTTCATGCAAAATTTATTCGATACACGATATCGAGTTGGTATGAAAACTCGTACTAAGGGTACAGAAGAAGAGTTAATCTCACCATAGTCTACACAATATCAATGTAAAAACCTAGGATGATGGATTACAATGGATGGCGTCAAAACTTTGGCAGCATGTCCATTTTCTGTTTGTGTTAGTGTCTAGAACTGCTAGAGCATAGAAAAGATAATACTACTACGTATAGAATGGACACTCTGTTCCCCCCATCAATTCCGGGCTTCCTCACCCCGCCACCACTCTGGAGCTGTCGAGGAGCTGCGCTGAGCAAGGACGCCACACGCGTACGACTATAGAACAATTACTACTCACGGAGAGAAGAACATCAACTTCATACATTTATGTTGGGACCAGTAGACACTGGAGGTTCTACGTAATTTCTTATTATGTAGGTATATAATAAACACTTAATTATATTAGTATACCTACCTACATATTCGTATTTTGAATGAAACAACGACATATATACTCGTGCGTAAATAACGCTTAATTTGTAAAATATTTAAAAAAACTTTGACGTTTAAACATTTTTATAACACAGCAATTGGGAACTTGATGTAGGTACGTAGTATTTATATTCTCTTTACTTGATGTCGCTCTAACGTGCGAGACACACGTGCAAGACACACGACATTGTTTCGTACAGCTCTGGCTGGCCGCCCAACACAGAATAAAAAATAGTTACTGTGGTGCAGTTTGTTCTATGCAAGTCGACTGGACCTGGAGATGATGGTTTACGAAATAGCGACTAATATTTTTAGTGTTAAAAGCTTTTTGGGTAAGTGTACAAAAAATATTCATACGGTCAGTACGTATGTACGAAGTGACTATTATATAATCTGTGATACGGTGATTACGGGCGACAACCTTAGACATCACGCACACAAATGCACGTATAGAAAAATGACCCGTGTGTAGTGTCTGTGTCGGTGTCACAGTGTCGGTCGTTAAAACGCTAGTTTGTATGGAGATTTAGCGAGTGTCCGGGGTGTGGCTAGAGTGTGCGTGAGTAGGGAAGTGATCACTAGTGTAGAACATATCGATAAAAAGGTGAAAAATGTAGAAAACTAAAACTTATGTAAAAAGAAAACAATTTATGTGATAAAATACGTAGTTACTTTATTGAACTTATGGAAATTAGTTATTTTTAAAAAATGCTAGAGTACTTAACTGTAATTAGGCAACCTTAAATCTGGCGGTATAGATAGAATAGAATAGAACAGAACAGAACAGAACAGAACAGAACAGAACAGAACAGAACAGAACAGAACAGAACAGAACAGAACAGAACAGAACAGAACAGAACAGAACAGAACAGAACAGAACAGAACAGAACAGAACAGAACAGAACAGAACAGAACAGAACAGAACAGAACAGAACAGAACAGAACAGAACAGAACAGAACAGAACAGAACAGAACAGAACAGAACAGAACAGAACAGAACAGAACAGAACAGAACAGAACAGAACAGAACAGAACAGAACAGAACAGAACAGAACAGAACAGAACAGAACAGAACAGAACAGAACAGAACAGAACAGAACAGAACAGAACAGAACAGAACAGAACAGAACAGAACAGAACAGAACAGAACAGAACAGAACAGAACAGAACAGAACAGAACAGAACAGAACAGAACAGAACAGAACAGAACAGAACAGAACAGAACAGAACAGAACAGAACAGAACAGAACAGAACAGAACAGAACAGAACAGAACAGAACAGAACAGAACAGAACAGAACAG
This sequence comes from Cabera pusaria, assembly GCA_954871355.1. Classification (NCBI taxonomy): domain Eukaryota; kingdom Metazoa; phylum Arthropoda; class Insecta; order Lepidoptera; family Geometridae; genus Cabera; species Cabera pusaria. Next base: position 766,332 of record OX940885.1, on the reverse strand, counting down.
AACAGAACAGAACAGAACAGAACAGAACAGAACAGAACAGAACAGAACAGAACAGAACAGAACAGAACAGAACAGAACAGAACAGAACAGAACAGAACAGAACAGAACAGAACAGAACAGAACAGAACAGAACAGAACAGAACAGAACAGAACAGAACAGAACAGAACAGAACAGAACAGAACAGAACAGAACAGAACAGAACAGAACAGAACAGAACAGAACAGAACAGAACAGAACAGAACAGAACAGAACAGAACAGAACAGAACAGAACAGAACAGAACAGAACAGAACAGAACAGAACAGAACAGAACAGAACAGAACAGAACAGAACAGAACAGAACAGAACAGAACAGAACAGAACAGAACAGAACAGAACAGAACAGAACAGAACAGAACAGAACAGAACAGAACAGAACAGAACAGAACAGAACAGAACAGAACAGAACAGAACAGAACAGAACAGAACAGAACAGAACAGAACAGAACAGAACAGAACAGAACAGAACAGAACAGAACAGAACAGAACAGAACAGAACAGAACAGAACAGAACAGAACAGAACAGAACAGAACAGAACAGAACAGAACAGAACAGAACAGAACAGAACAGAACAGAACAGAACAGAACAGAACAGAACAGAACAGAACAGAACAGAACAGAACAGAACAGAACAGAACAGAACAGAACAGAACAGAACAGAACAGAACAGAACAGAACAGAACAGAACAGAACAGAACAGAACAGAACAGAACAGAACAGAACAGAACAGAACAGAACAGAACAGAACAGAACAGAACAGAACAGAACAGAACAGAACAGAACAGAACAGAACAGAACAGAACAGAACAGAACAGAACAGAACAGAACAGAACAGAACAGAACAGAACAGAACAGAACAGAACAGAACAGAACAGAACAGAACAGAACAGAACAGAACAGAACAGAACAGAACAGAACAGAACAGAACAGAACAGAACAGAACAGAACAGAACAGAACAGAACAGAACAGAACAGAACAGAACAGAACAGAACAGAACAGAACAGAACAGAACAGAACAGAACAGAACAGAACAGAACAGAACAGAACAGAACAGAACAGAACAGAACAGAACAGAACAGAACAGAACAGAACAGAACAGAACAGAACAGAACAGAACAGAACAGAACAGAACAGAACAGAACAGAACAGAACAGAACAGAACAGAACAGAACAGAACAGAACAGAACAGAACAGAACAGAACAGAACAGAACAGAACAGAACAGAACAGAACAGAACAGAACAGAACAGAACAGAACAGAACAGAACAGAACAGAACAGAACAGAACAGAACAGAACAGAACAGAACAGAACAGAACAGAACAGAACAGAACAGAACAGAACAGAACAGAACAGAACAGAACAGAACAGAACAGAACAGAACAGAACAGAACAGAACAGAACAGAACAGAACAGAACAGAACAGAACAGAACAGAACAGAACAGAACAGAACAGAACAGAACAGAACAGAACAGAACAGAACAGAACAGAACAGAACAGAACAGAACAGAACAGAACAGAACAGAACAGAACAGAACAGAACAGAACAGAACAGAACAGAACAGAACAGAACAGAACAGAACAGAACAGAACAGAACAGAACAGAACAGAACAGAACAGAACAGAACAGAACAGAACAGAACAGAACAGAACAGAACAGAACAGAACAGAACAGAACAGAACAGAACAGAACAGAACAGAACAGAACAGAACAGAACAGAACAGAACAGAACAGAACAGAACAGAACAGAACAGAACAGAACAGAACAGAACAGAACAGAACAGAACAGAACAGAACAGAACAGAACAGAACAGAACAGAACAGAACAGAACAGAACAGAACAGAACAGAACAGAACAGAACAGAACAGAACAGAACAGAACAGAACAGAACAGAACAGAACAGAACAGAACAGAACAGAACAGAACAGAACAGAACAGAACAGAACAGAACAGAACAGAACAGAACAGAACAGAACAGAACAGAACAGAACAGAACAGAACAGAACAGAACAGAACAGAACAGAACAGAACAGAACAGAACAGAACAGAACAGAACAGAACAGAACAGAACAGAACAGAACAGAACAGAACAGAACAGAACAGAACAGAACAGAACAGAACAGAACAGAACAGAACAGAACAGAACAGAACAGAACAGAACAGAACAGAACAGAACAGAACAGAACAGAACAGAACAGAACAGAACAGAACAGAACAGAACAGAACAGAACAGAACAGAACAGAACAGAACAGAACAGAACAGAACAGAACAGAACAGAACAGAACAGAACAGAACAGAACAGAACAGAACAGAAAAACTCTTTATTGTACACCAGTATAGAGAAACAAAATAACAAAGAAAACTTAACTAGGATAGTACAATGGGCGGTCTTATCGCTTGAAGCGATCTCTGCCAGACAACCTTAGGATGGACAGAATTTAAAGCAGAAAAAACACGGTGGTACAATGCATAGCATACAACTATAGTTAAAAAAATAATAATAATAAATAAATAACAACAATCAAAAACCAGTATTTTTGTAATAATATTGATATGGTATATAGGTACACACAAATAAACATCAATATAATATAAGAAAATATGTAAATACATACTACATTACATAAATACATGTACATATATAATATACATGCATATAGATATATACATACATATACCATACATACATAGACAATAAAATTACACCTTTGATATAAATAATAAAATAAATAATTAAATGAACTACAAGTGTGATAGATAATGATTTTTCACCATATTTTTAAAGATTGAAAGAGATTTAGCCTGTCGTATATCTAGTGGAAGTGCGTTCCATAACCGTGCAGCTTGAACACTAAATGACTTGCCGTAGTACTCTGAGGAATGGGAGGATGGGAGGGGATAAGTGTGTCAGAAGATCGTAAGGATAGGGTGTGGGACTGATGTAGGAATTCAAAACGTTATTTTAAATAAAGTGGAGTGGAAGGGATAAAAAGCATAGAATAAAGGAGAGAGAGGATGTGTGCATAGATTTCTTAGCTTTTCTATAACACAAATCTTATATGATTTTGCGTGTTCAATACGTCAATTAAATATTACAATTTTGAGCTACAAAGCATCTATACTTCTATACTAATATTATAAAGAGATAACATGTATGTTTGTATTGAGTTAGCTCAAAAACTACAGGCTGTTTATTTTTTCTCTCATATATAAATATATATATTCCTGTTTAAAAGATAGGTATATTCGTGAAGACCTATTTTGCAACTTACGAGGGTCATTCAACAAGTACGTAGCCTCATCGCCCAATGGCACTGCGATTACAAAAAAATTTTACCATAGTACAGTGCAATGTTTTTGAAGCCTACTGCCAAAGTTTTAAACAATGACCTCTATTAGTTTTGTTTTAATAGCCTTTGAAAGCGAACGTGTCGGTCAGTTTAACAAAAATGGAAAAAGAGCAGTATCGTTCGGTGATTCGATTTTTATTTTTGGAAGGGAAAACGCGCAGTGAAATTAAAAATCGCTTGGATGCTGTGTACAGTGACTCTTTTCCTTCGATGGCAACCGTCAAGAATTGGTTTAACTTTGAGTTTGCTCGTGGCCGCAAGTCTGTTTTTTGATGAGCCACGCCCAGGTGCCCCGAAAACGGCTACTACGGAGGAAAACATAAAAAAAATCCACGATCTCGTGTTGGCAGACCGCCGATTGAAGGTTCGCGAGATAGCTGACACTGTGGGCATTGCAGAAAGAACGGTACATCATATTCTCCACGAAGAACTGGGCATGAGAAAGCTGTCAGCGCGATGGGTGCCGCGTTTGCTCACACTGGACAACAACCACGACAACGCGCCGGCTCACACCTCTGCCGTCGCTATGGCCAAATTATTCGAATTGCGCTACGAATTGCTGCCCCATCCACCTTACTCTCCAGACTTGGCCCCCTGTGACTTCTTTTTGTTTCCAAACCTGAAAAAGTCACTCGCCGGAAAAATATTTGGGTCGAATGAGAAGGTAATCGCCGCCACGGAGGCCTGTTTTGCAGACTTCAGGAAAACGTATTTTTAGACGGGTTAAAAAAGTTGGAGCATCGCTGGGCCAAGTGTATTGAGTTAAAAGGAGATTATGTAGCAAAATAAATCGGCACTTTTCGAAAATTTTCGTTTTTCTTTTGTAGGCGAAGTATTTATTGAACGAGCCTCGTAAGTCGCCAATAAAACGGTCGAGAAAACACGTTTTTTACGAAAATCTATTTAATCTGAAATAGATGTAAGAAAGTATGTATCGAAGAGTAGTACAACTTAATAAGACCTACAAAAAAGTCCGCGATAACATATGTCTATCGCACAGACTCACAGTAACTATTTTAATCTTTATTTTTTAATAAAAAATGTTACAGAACTTTCAAGGCTATTTTCTTCTATACAGTATTAATCCTTATTTGAAAAATTACGTTAATTATCTTGGCCCAATATCATAGATTAAAATTGTCCTTTACAGTATATAATTTATATGAAAATACTAGAAGTGCCATGCGGCTTCGGTCGCGTCAAAGACTTCTTTTATTTACCTAAACTTTTATTTTGTGAAACCTTTCTATCCTAAAAGACATCAAAGAAGTAAAAGCCAAATCGGTTCACCCGTTTTCAAGTTATTGCGTGACTAAGGGAAATAGGGATTCATATTTATAAAACCCAAAAAACCATATTGCCTGTCAGACTTTTTTTACCAACCCCTTGCAAAAATCTTGCAACACGTATTTACTTATTTATTTATAGAAGTACTTACGTAAATCTATAAGTTTATATATATATATATATTTTTTTCATTATAAATTATAAGTAATATCCGTGGGGAATTTTTACAAAATGCTTTCTCAGCGGAAACCTACGTCATAACAACTATCTGCATTTTAAATTTCAGCGCAATCCGAAACAATATTGATTTTCAGACTTTGTTACCCCACTTCACCCTCTTAGGGTGGCATTTTGAAAAAGCCTGAAACTCGTATTTACTTATTTATTTACAGAAGTAAGGTTTGCGTGAAGGTTGAATAAAATGACTATCCAAACTTTGAACCCCCGTTTCATCCCCTTAAAGAGTGAAATTTGAAATATCTTTTCTTAACGGATACTTATGTTAAAACAACTGGATGCCAAATTTAAGCGCAACCCGAAACAATATTGGTTTTCAGACTTTGTTACCTCATTTCACTCTTTTAGGGGTGGAATTTTGAAAAAGCCTGAAACACGTATTTCATATTTTTTTACTGAAGCACTTGTATGAAGTTTCGAATAGAAAAGACTATCTAATCTTGTTTATCCGTACAAACTTTGAACCTCCATTTCACCCCCTAACGGGGTGAATTTTGAAAAATCCTTTCTTAGTATACACCCTTGCGTACTAAGACAAATATACTCTTTAAATTTCAAGTCTCTACGACCAGCGGTTTAGGCTGTGCGTTGTCTGTCAGGCAGTCAGTATGTCAGGACAAAGATTCTTACAGTATTAGATAAATTATCATATAAAATTACGCGCATCGCAAATAATAAAAAAAATGCAGTGAAACCACAAATTAGGCCATACTTACTTTGTAAACATTAATCAGATTTTTAATTGTAAAAGGTAACAGGAGAAGCATGACTCTCACTTGATGGTAAGCGATGACGTCTACCTATTACAGATACAGCGATACAGGAAAATTCTGGCAGTCCAGAATTTTGCATGTCACTCCAATGCGCCTGTTACCTTGAGACATAAAGATGTTAAGTTTCACATGCCCCGCAATTTCACTGGACATCTTGCCATTTCAACCGAAAAACATTCCTATGAAAATTAATTGGCAAAGTGGTCGGCCCAGGCGGACTAGGTAGAAGTTCTACCACTACAGAAAAATTAGCTCATTTTTTTGTAAATGCTAACGATATAAAGTAATTTGATGTCAATATAGTATGATCTATTGTATCATCATCACGATCAGCCAGTGTCAGTCCACTGCTGGACTGTAGGCCTCTCCCAAGATGCACCACTGAGCCCGATTTTCAGATCTTTTTTTCCAATCACTGCCCACCGCATTGCGTATGTCGTCGCTCTCCACTCTCCAAAACTCAAAATTTGAAATCACCCCGACTGATCTATGTATAATCTACTAGCAGCCCGCCCCGGCTTCGCACGGGTAGAACATATATGCCTACAAAATTTGCATCAGTTTGTTGCATCGAATATAAAATATGAACATATTTAACAAGCATCGTCATATTTCATCCAATTTACACAAAACCTTAACGAATTATGCACCTAAACCTTCCTCATAAACACTCTGGCTATTGGTGAAAACCGCATGATAATCCGTTTAGTAGCTATTGAGATTATTGCGAACAGACAGACAGACGCAGTGATGAACTTTGTTTTATAATACTTACGTATTGATATTGGACGGCCCTTTGGCGTAAAGGATAGTTACCTTGATTCTGACCCGACGGTCGTTGGTTCTAATCCTAGCTATATACCTACCAATGAAAGTTTTATGTGCATTCATGAATCATGAGTTTTCGTACAGTGGTAGTGGAATCATTAAATCTACCAAAAAGTAGCTTACCACCAAGGAGTACATCTGCCGCCGTAACCTTACGGCGTTCCCCGACGCAAAATGTAGGGGTAATATACGTTTAACGTGTGTATCTGTGTGTCTGTCTGTAGCATCTTAGCACCTAACCGGATGAACCGATTTTGTTTTTATTATAGAGAGTTTTCTTAGCTTTGATTCATGAAAATTCGTTCAATCGTTCTAAAATTATGAGCTTTTTTCTAGTTAATTGCGCTATGAAATCAACTTTTATATGTCTGATCAATTCGAAAATCTTCTTCTTCAACGATATTGTAAGAACATGGAAGCCTCCTGGACTCTACAGAATACTCAAATCCTCACCAACTTACAGCTCAGATTTTAAATGTCGTGTTTAGAGTCATTGGAAAAAGCTATTATACATAGATCAGTCGGGGTGGTTTAAAATATTATATTATATTATTATATATATAGATGAATATTATTTTATACAATAGATCATATTATTATACTATATTGACTTCAAATTGATTGCGATCGGTGGGGATCTACAGCATATCTAAGCTTATAATAATATTTTCCTAGTAACTATGACCTAATCTGTGGTTTCACTGCAAATATTTTATTAAATTTGCGATGCGTGTTTGTGAAATTCGTGATATCTTCTAGAGTTTTCATTTGAATTATATACTGTAGAGGACAATTTTTATCTATAATATGTGGCCAAGCTAATTTACGTAATTATTTGGATAAGGATTAATACTATATACTTGAAAATAGCCTTGGAAGTTATGTAATATTTTTTAACAAAAATTTTAAGATTAAAATGGTTACTGTGAGTCAACCTTAAGAGATAGACATATGCTGTCGCGGACTTTTTTGTAGGTTGTTCAACTCTTGCATAGAAAATATTCTTCTATCTATTTTCAATTAAGCAGCGTTCGTAAGAAACGTGTTTTTTCGACCGTTTATTTGCCGACTTAGGTTGCAAATTAGGTCTCCACGAATGTACCTTTGATTTAAACGGGATAATATATAGCCTATTTTCATTCCGAAAGTCCATTCTATGTATTAGTGAAAGAATTTTTTAAATCGGTTCAGTAGTTTTTGAGCTTACTATTTACAAACATACAAAAATACAAATGTTCTCTCTTTATAATATTAGTATAGATAGATAATCTATAATGAAAATAAAAATATTCCAATGAGTCTGAACACGACATCTCACCTATAAGTTGGCGAGGAGTTGAGTATTCAGCAGCTAGGCTATTCTGTAAGCTATCTCGACAACGGAATCCGCGGTGAGATATGAATTTCGTATAACGAAATTCAACCGTTTTGCGAACGTGATACGATTGAATTTCAAAGTACGAAATTCGAATCTCACCGCGGATTCCGCTGTCGAGATAGCTTACAGAATAGCCTAGCAGATTCCAGAAGATGTCGCAGCATCATGTCAATGCTTCAGTGTCCTTTGTCGTTGAAGAAAAGGATACCGAATTTGAATTAATCACTATGAAAGTTGATTTCATAGCGCCATCAACTAGAAAAATGCTCATAGTTTTACAACGGCTAAACAGATTTTCATGAATCAGAGCTAATAACACTTTCGATTAAAACACTTTCAAAACCGTTTCATCATCCTTCATTGCTCGCAGAGGAAGATTATAGGAAGACTTACAGGAAGATTTTCTATCTTGACTCCACTAGCTTGTATTCTTATTGTTATATACCGGCTGTAATTCACGTACCATTAGTCGAATTTTCTCGAGCTGCGTTTCGAGCGAGCCAGTCGCTCTTCCTCGGGAGTGAGGTCACGCGGTGAGATCGATGTTCACCAGTAAATTCGACTAAAGGTACGTGAATTACAGCCGGTATATAACAATAATAATGTTACAAATTCACGATAATTTTAAAATCAAAATAGCTTCTATTCTTTTCCGTTTCCTCGGTGTCAGTTCCAGCTTGATTGATAATCTAGTATGTACAAAATTGATTTATCAAAATGTTTCGAATAAAGTCTGAAGTGTTTCGTTGGATCCTAATTTTCACGCCTTACTGCCTTTATCCACTTGATTGGATTTTCGGACATTTTGGAAACCTACAACAAAATGATATAATATATTAATGTGGTAAACTGTCACACATTCTTCATAAAAATATATATAATAGCATTATCATAAGTAATAATAGATTGAATACGAGTAAGTATAAGTGCTGATTATATAATTAGGTACCTAGTTACTACTAATTTTGCGCGACATTACTTTGATCACTTTTTATAATTTTTTAAGACCGTTCACAAAACGAAAAAACCAACTTCAAATGCCACGCTATCCATTGTCAGTATAAAGTTAAAGTTGGAGGTGTTTATGTCCATATCTCTGGAGATACTTATCAGATTTCAAAAAATGTACAATGGGACCAAACGGGCAGAATAAACTCTCGAAAAAAAGTTTCCAATCCGGTTAAGAACTTACGGAGTTATGAGATAACAAACATAAAAAAGGCGAACTGAGAACCTCATCTTTTTATTGTGAAGTCGGTTAAAAAAATTCAAATTATGTTCTAAGCAAGGCCAAAGGCTGACCGTTCCATCCCTTAAAAAAATCTTCATATTATAAATCAAGTAGCTGGGTCCCGCGGCTTTGTCCGCGTTTAATGACAGCGGCCACATGCGCGTGGGCTGTGCGCGGTAGAAAACACTGCTTAATTTGCACATTAACCTTCCCTATTTGTATCAGATATTGTTCCCTATTTCATTAGCGTCAATTTTGATTTCGCGGAACTTTATTTTATTCTAAAATAAAAGTAGCCAAGTTACTTGGTAGTTAATATTTTAACATCATCATTCTGCTAGTGAACGTCCCGTTAAATTGGTCCAGTCATTTCAGAGATAAACCGGAACAAACAGACAGACAGACAAACATTTAAAATTTTGTTTTTTATGTAAGTACCGTATATTCTTTCATATCGAGGGTTTCATAACAAATGGGCGTACAGCAAAAGCGTGTTTTGTACTATCTATAGCATAGAAAATTTAAAACGCCATTTTTGCTTGTACGCCCTTCTGTTATGAAGCCCTCGATATGCATTTAGTGAAAAGCTGTTAATTTGGAATTACAAACAGACACTTCAATTTTTTTATACGTATTTAGTGTAAAATGTATATAAACGATTTATATAATTCCTTTTTATAAGGGTATCGACTATATTTATCGACAAAGTTTTGGAGGGTTCTCGTACATCACTAGCCGGGCGGCGAAAAATAATGTTTGTTATTTACATAAATTAAAGCTTTCAAATGATAACCATTTACCACCTCGGTAGTTATATGACGAAAAAGATGTATATAATGTAAGCAAAATAAATATTTTGATTCAAAAAGTGGTTATATATGAGAATAAATGCCCACAAAGACTTACGTGTGAAATGATAATTCTGGATCTTTTACGCCTCCTTTAGTTGTTCTTGATGGATAAAACACAGCACAACACGACATAATTTAACCATGTAACAGGGTTTCAGTCTTTAAAGCTATGTTTCTATTTAATTTTTAATTTATAAGTATGATGCGTCGCTATATTATGGCCTGTTAGCCGGTCAAAAATGTACACGATCACCCATGCGCGTGGTCGTAAATTAATATTAGCTTTCTCGTTTACTCTTATCTCGCGATCCCTGTAATAGGTAGGACAATGTGTTGATAGAATGAAAGTCGATGTGACAACGTCACATGGCTGACATGGCTCCATCCATTGTAATCCATCATCCTAGGTAAAAACAGTATCGATATTCAATATTCATCGTCCTGTATCGCTGTCCATCACTAATTACGGTTTGTCTATGATTCAATTTTTTTTAATATGGCGCGAAACCATAGACGTAATTAAAAAAATGGTGCACTGCAGATGTTTTGACAAATTCAATTTAATCCGTATGCTTTAAAGCTAAGGTTGTAATTGCTTTGTAGAAGAAAACGGCCTAATTGAGAGACACCTGGGTGAGAGTGTGATTCAGATTCAGATATTTATTTGCATAAAATACAGGTTAAAATCTTTTTAATTATTACTATTTTCAAAGTATTTAACTTACAAATATTCAAACATGTCACCATTTTTTATTTATATCTAAAAATTCATTCACCGTATAAAATACTTTTTTACATAACCACTCAAATATCTTTTTCTTGAATTCTAGTAATGGTAGAGATTTAAAACTATGTGGCAACTTATTAAAAACTTTGATCGCCATGGAATAAGCGCCAATTGATGTTAAGTGTTTCCTTACTTTTGGGTACACAAGTTTATCAGGAAAACGACTGTTGAAATTAGAAACCTCTCTAAATTTTGTGAATAACTGTGGATACTTTTTAACAAAAATACTAAGCTCGTAAACGTACATACTAGGTAGGGTGAGTATACCAATCTTAGGGAATAGTTCGCGACATGAGTGCAGAGGCCCCACACCACATAGGGCACGCACACATTTTTTTTGAGCTATAAATGCTTTATTTACCCAAACACTGTTTCCCCAGATTATTAAGCCATATCTTATTGTGTATATTGTGTATATTGTGTCCTTGTCTAACAACCTGATAGTCCTACATATGTTCTATACCATATGTATGGTATACGTATGGTATATATAATATAAGTTGTCCATACAAAAGAAAGGGACAAACTCCGTTCAAGGTCGTTCTCATGGGGGCCATCAAGTTAATATGTAGCAGGCCTGTGCGCGAAACTAAAACTGTTTTAGCCGTAGAGGGAAAATTAAATAGAAAAGACATTTGCGTATGCGAATGAAATAGCTATAGCGATATAACCCGATTAAAATGAACATGTGATACCATAGACGTAATATAAATGTATGGTGCACTGCAGATGTTTTGACAAATTCAATTTAATCCGTATATTTTAACAATAAGGTTATAATTTTTGTAAATTGTTAAACACAATCCAAAATTTCATCGTACCAACGGGACTTGAACCCGCAACCTCCGGAATAACATGTTCCGGTGCTTTGCCAATTAAGTAAAAAACAAAGCCAAGTCCCGTTGGTACGATGAAATTTTGGATTGTGTTTAACAATTTACAAAGATATTAAGTGTGTAACACTTTAAAGAAACATAATATTTGATTTACGCAGTGCAACATCTCTCGTCGGATTTGAAAACTGTAATGATTTCTTCCGAATGATTAACTTACGTAATAAGTAGTCATAGATGGCGCCACCAATGCATAATTGGGTTAACAAATGCAATCCACTAATTTCGTCGTAACGTCACTTCGCACCATGGCTTAATTGGCAAAGCACCGGAACATGTTATTCCGGAGGTTGCGGGTTCAAGTCCCGTTGGTACGATGAAATTTTGGATTGTGTTTAACAATTTACAAAGATATTAAGTGTGTAACACTTTAAAGAAACATAATATTTGATTTACGCAGTGCAACATCTCTCGTCGGATTTGAAAACTGTAATGATTTCTTCCGAATGATTAACTTACGTAATAAGTAGTCATAGATGGCGCCACCAATGCATAATTGGGTTAACAAATGCAATCCACTAATTTCGTCGTATCGTCACTTCGCACCATGGCTTAATTGGCAAAGCACCGGAACATGTTATTCCGGAGGTTGCGGGTTCAAGTCCCGTTGGTACGATGAAATTTTGGATTGTGTTTAACAATTTACAAAGATATTAAGTGTGTAACACTTTAAAGAAACATAATATAAGGTTATAATTGCTTTGTAGAACAAAATTGAGAGACAACAGGGTGGGAGTGTGTCCTTGTCTAACAACATGCTAGTCCTATATATGTTCTATACTATTTGTATGGTATATATATGTTGTCCATACAAAAGAAAGGGACAATCTCCGTTCAAGGTCGGTCTCATTGGGTCCGGTGTACGCGATCAAGTTTAATATGTAGCAGATCTGTGCATGGTACATATGCCAGCTACAAAAGAAAATAAACAATTAATTTGGTCGAGTCGGGTCATACATTTTTTTAATTAAAACCACTACATAGCTTCCGATGCTATTTTTTATGTGACAGCACTTAATCCTAACCCAAATAATTACGTTAATAACCTTGACTACATATTATAGATAAAAATATTGCTTTACAGTATATAATTTAATTGAAAATATTTGAATATATATATATATATATATATATATATATATACCTATATATGCCGATATATACATTTAGGTTTCCGCAACAAAAATGTCATTCCCATACATTTTGAACATGCGTTAGCGTGAAGTGAAGAAACAGGAAATTGGATTTTGTCTAGGGGCCCTGAACCGATATAAATCAATTTGATATCGTTATAGTATCTGATATCTATCGTGGATAATAATTAGAATTACGTATTATAAAACAAAGTTCTTTACCACGTCGGTCTGTCTGTTTGAAATAAACTCAAAATCTACTGAATAGAGTTTCATGCGGTTTTCACCAAGCCTTTTCCATAGCCAGTGATTTATGAGGAAGGTTTAGGTGTATAATTAATTCGTTAAGGTTTTGTGTAAAATGGTTGATATATAACGATGATTGTTGAAGATGTTAATTCATACTCGACGCAACAAACTGATGCCAAATATGCAGGCTTATAATTATGTTCTACCTATGCGAAGCCGGGGCGGGCTGCTAGTGATATATATTTTTGTATGAGATATTTTGCATACTATAATAATAATAATAATACTTTGGAAGACGCGATTTTGGAGTATCGCACTACTCCTGACTCTAGGCCGCGACTACCACGTTTGCCAATGAATAAACGTAACCTGGCGTTAATGGGAGCCCTAAACGTTTTGCTAGTCCCATATATGCAGACTAGTGAAACATTAGTTGATACACACTCGATTCTTTACTGCGCGGCTATAGCGGCGTGTCGCGTTGTTCGCGTCAAGTTTCCGGATACTGACCGAATACCGCGACGCCCCGCTATCCCTGCGTGGCAAGAACGAATCGAGTGTCGCATCAATATGTTTAGGACTCTAATTGCGAAGTTGATCTGCTTCAGAGGGGGTAATCATCGCCCCCGAGTCATGCGTTTCGTGAATCAGGCCTTTGCTGGGACCGGGATTAGACCCCGGGACTACATGACTTGTGTCACGGAACGCATTGACTTTCTGAAGCAGAAAGTTTATGCATTGGCAAACCTTATTCGTCGCTATAGAGCGCGTGTAGATCGCTATTATCAAAATCGCCTCTTCCAAAGTGACCAAAGGAAGGTATACCGAGGTTGGGAAGGAACCAATCAATGTGTGAATGAGGAGCAGTGTCCGGATACTACTACCATGAATAACTTCTGGCGTAGTATCTGGTCGGTGCCCGTCGAACACACGGAGGGCGATTGGATGAGCGTCGTTGAGCGCGCGTGTGAGCCTATCGAATCCATGGGGGCTATTAGTATTAGCCCCGAAGACGTTAGTTGTGCGATCCGTACGGCCCAGAACTGGAAAAGTCCAGGACCGGACGGATTACACAACTTTTGGATAAAGTGGATTCGATGCTCACACGACTGCTTAGCGGCGCAATTCCAACAAGCCCTCGAGGTTGGTTCCTTGCCAACATTCATGACAACCGGTGTCACCTTCCTGCTCCACAAGTCCGGTAGTACCACGGAACCGAAGAACTATAGACCCATTACATGCTTGCCAACGCTGTACAAGCTTCTTACATCTATTCTGAGGTTTAAAATTAATTCGCACATTGTTGCGCACAATATTTTGGCCCCCTCTCAGAATGGATGTAAGGTTGGGTCCCGTGGTACTAAGAAGCTCCTCCTCATCGACACGGCCATTAGCCAACAAGTCCGGCGGAACAAAGGTGCTCTCTCCACCACCTGGATTGACTACAAGAAGGCCTATGATTCAGTGCCTCATACCTGGCTGGAGAGGATCTTGGAGTTGTATAAAATTGATACAACTCTGAGGTCTTTTCTAGGTTCTTGTATGAGGCAGTGGACCACAGTCCTTCGTCAACCGGGTGGTTGGGACAGTCTCTCTGGTCCGCGGGACTTTATAAGGATTGAGCGAGGCATCTTCCAGGGTGACAGTCTGAGTCCGTTGTGGTTCTGTCTAGCCCTAAATCCTCTAAGCACATTATTAGAGGATTCAGGGCTAGGTTATCGGCTCAGGAGAGAGGGTGAAGTCATTTCACACTTGCTGTACATGGATGACCTCAAACTTTTTGCACCGAAGCGCCATGATTTGATGGAGTTATTGAAAGTCACTGAGACTTTCAGCAACGCCATCAACATGGAGTTCGGTGTAGATAAGTGCGCGGTCATGCACGTGCAGCGGGGGAAAGTTGTTACTTCAATGAATTTACAACTTTCTGATACAATGAGTTTCAGATCTCTCTCCGAAGCCGACACCTATAAATACCTTGGTATGTCAGAGTCATTGGGTATCGAGAGTGGGGGGATAAAACAGTCGGTGAAGGAACGTTTCTTCGGTCGCCTGACAAAAGTACTTAACAGTCTTTTGTCAGGAGGCAACAAGGTACGTGCCTTCAACGGCTGGGTTATGCCCCTACTTATATACACCTTTGGCATACTAAGGTGGACTCAGACTGAACTAGACGCCCTGGATAGAAAAGTTCGAAAGCAATTGACATCACATCGCATACTTCACCCACGCTCGTCTGTTATGAGACTGTATATCCCACGGAAATGGGGTGGCCGAGGCTTTTTAAATGCCAAGACACTCCACAACCGTGAGATATGCAGTCTCCGGGAATATTTCCTAAACAACGAGTGTGGGATGTATTGCGATGTGGTGTCAGTTGACAAGACTTTCACCCATCTGTCCTTAGGCAAAGAGAACTGGCGCAAGCCTCAGGTGCTGAGCACCGAGGACCGCAAGGACGTATGGAAGAGCAAGGAGCTGCATGGCCGGTTCTATCGAGTCTTAACGGGACCCGATGTGGACCTGCTCGCGTCGGTGAACTGGCTACGATTCGGGGACCTCTTTGGGGAAACCGAAGGTTTTGTTTGTGCAATTGCGGACGAAGTTATCAAGACGAACAACTACCGGAAATATATTATGAAGGACGGTACGGTCGACATATGTCGGGCATGCCGCCGTCCCGGAGAGTCACTCAGACATATCATTTCCGGTTGTTCTCATCTTGCTAACTCCGAGTACTTGCACAGACATAACCTCGTAGCCAGGATCATCCACCAGCAACTTGCTCTTCAATACGGCCTTGTCGAGTCTGAGGTGCCGTACTATAAGTACGCACCTGCGCCAGTTCTTGAAAATGGTCATGCTTTGCTCTATTGGGACCGATCGGTTAACACGGACAGGACTATTGTCGCCAATAAACCTGATATCGTGATAGTCGACCGGTCCCAGCGGCGGGCAGTGTTAGTTGACATCACCATCCCGCATGACGAGAACCTCGTGAAGGCTGAAAAGGACAAGATCAGCAAGTACCTTGACTTGTCTTTCGAGGTTACCGCCATGTGGGATGTTGATTCGACTAGCATTGTCCCAATAGTCGTTTCTGCGAACGGCCTAATAGCGAAGAGTCTCGACCAACATCTCAAGAGACTCTCGCTAGACGGCTGGATCAAGGGCCAGATACAGAAGGCAGTACTTCTTGACACGGCACGCATCGTCAGGAGGTTCCTCTCTCTGCAGCCCTAACCACCGGTAGCTTGGGCCCTGCCCCGCTGCTGGCGGCACTCTAGGTTTAGGTTTTTTTATAATATTGTTTATTTGTAATGATTTTTTTCTATTTTTGTTTGGATATCTTTATTGTAAAAAAACCTAAAACTAAGAAAGAAAATAAATAACGTGAATAATAATAATAAAAATATTTATTGAACATGAGCCTTAGAGCTAAATACATTGAGATTGAACGTATACATGGTATTAATTGAATTGAATTAAGGCTATATTTTATTAATACAGGGGGTTGGTTCCCTGCCCCACAAACTAGTATTAAAACTGTATCTTGTAGGACAGTGATCCTCCGCCAGCACGATCGTTGGCTTCAGTAATTTAGATAAAATAATTAATGTAGTAGCGTTTATGCTCAAGCTTATACAAGTAAAGGTTATTAAAAGAATAAAAATTAAATCTGCGCGTGTGTGTGTATGTTTGTGTGTGTGTGTGTGTGTGTGTGTGTGTGTGTGTGTGTGTGAGTGTGAGTGTATGTGTGTGTGTGATATGCTACCTGTTTTTTTTGTATCTTTTTTTTTTAATATAGTTTATATCGGAATTAGAGTATTTTTATTTTATTTAACAATTTAAATAAGGCTTTCAGCCTCTTCAAACGTGATCATTAATAACTAATTAGTAGGTTTTTTCTTACATTAATGTTTACTTATATGATAAATTGAAAGTTTACGATTTGCCTGATTATATACATACTCGCCAAGGAAACAGAGGAATCTTTGAGCAAAAGTAGTCGAGAATGATTTTAATACGTGCACCCTGTCTTTTCGTCTTTTAGTCTCCACGTAAGTAATGGGTTTAATCGAGTGCATGTATAGATATAGAACAGTTCTGTAAATAAATAACTTTCGAACGGAGAGTAATTCTGTGATCTGGTATAGTTCACTGGTGGGAAATCTGAAAGGACGGAAGAATATGACCTTTAATAACGCTCTTTGGGCTCTTTCAAGCATCAGTAAAAAGGTCTTTAGAGCTCCACCCCATACTGTTATGCAGTAGGTAAGTAGTGACTGACAGAGAGCATAATATATCGTCTTCAACAATCTGGTGTCCGCCACATGGCGCAGATTTTTGAAGACGTACATGAGTTTGCGAACTCTGCCCGTCAGTACAGCTATATGGTCTTTGTAATTTAGACAGCTATTGACCGTTACACCTAAATATTTGAAACTTCTGACACATGACACCGTCATACATTTGCATGTATCTCGTTGGGGGTCCTGGCATTCATGGGCTTGGATTCTAAGAGAATAATCCGCTGGTAGTGTGTATTCTCTCATGGCAAATGGCATAACGTTGGTTTTATTTGTATTAAGTGTCAAATAGTTAGTGCTCAACCAATCCGTTACCTTATTTAAGCCTAATTGAGCTGCAGCAGTAACCTCATCCCAGGTTTTAGCAGAGAAAAGCAGTGCAGTGTCGTCTGCAAATGAAACTATCCTCCCCCTATCCAGTTCCAGATTACATAAGTTGTTAATGTAGACTAAAAACAGCGTAGGACCGAGGATACGGCCTTGTTGAACACCATAAGTTATTGGAACATCATCGCTAATATATTCACCAATTTTCACTCGTTGAGTTCTGTCAGTTAGGTAGCTGTGAAGAAGATTTAACTGGTTTCCTCTAAAACCTATGGACTCTAATTTATTTACAAGAAGTGGGACGGAGACCGTGTCAAACGCTTTGGCCAAATCAATGAATATAGCAAGACATTTCTGCCTTTGGTCTAAGTTCCGAACGATATAGTCATTGAGTGTAAGAACTGCATCACAGGTCGACTTATTACATCGAAAGCCAAATTGACTATCGGAGAGTATTTTTTTATCTTCAAGGAATCGAACGATCCTGGTGTTAAGTATACGTTCGAAAACCTTAGACAAAGCAGAAAGCGCTGATATTGGCCTATAGTTATTGACACAGTCTCCGTGTCCACCCTTGAATATTGGATGTACTAATGCATTTTTGAAGACTTTGGGGAAGATACCATTTTTGATCGAGAGATTAATAATGAAGGTTAGTGGGGGTACAAAAACCATTCTAAAATTTTTGAGGAATGCACTAGAAATATTGTCCCAGCCGGTGGCACAGTCTGAGCGTAATGATACAATCATTCTCTCAACTTCTTCATCCGTTTCAAGCAACACAAACGAGCTGTTGTATGATACTGAGTCTGCAGATTTAGGGTTTGATTTCGTTTTTATTTTATTAGCCATTGACTGGCCCACATCAGCAAAAAATGCGTTAACCGAGTTAACAGAAAGTTCTGGTGTGGGTTGAGTGTATAGTAATTCAGTTGCGGTATCTTTGGTAGTGCTCGTTTGTGTTATATCTTTAACGGTAATCCAGATTAGTTTACTATTGCGACCAGCTTTCTCCAGTTTATTCCTCTCGAAATTTCGCTTAACTTTTTTCAATAGTTTGTTACAGAAGTTGCGGTATCTGCTATAGCTTATTTTAAGAATTTCATTTGAGGGAGCTGTCTTAAGTTTGCTATGAAGGCGGTCTCTATGTCTAATACATCAGAGAAGTCCCGGTGTTAACCAAGGCTTTAGAGTTCTCTTTCGACGCGCAATTGTAATCAACACAGAGTTTTTGCTTATAATTTTTGTTAACATTCCAACAAGTAAAGCGGCGGCCGAGTTTGCATCTATGCTATTAAACAGTTCAGTAAAGTTTACATGCTGCATGTCATCGCTAAGTGTCTTTTCGTTGATTTTTAATGTTGTTTTTGCAATATGCGTGTAGGGTATTTTAGTTTTGAGGCTGTGCAATACCGCGTAGTGGTCTGTAACTGTGGTATTTAGCACCAGGGTTTGATGAGGCAGTTTGGACTTAACTAGCACGTGATCAAGGCAGTTATTATTTCTGGTTGGTAAAAGGTGACTTGGTTGAAACCCGCTGTAGTAGATGAGGTTTAGGTAATCTGAAACATTCGCATCCGAATGATGTCCTGTCTCAATGTTTATATTAATATCACCTACTATAATGACATTTTTATATGAAGAAAGAGACGATAGAATCGAACCAAGAGAGTCCAGGAAAGGAGTTATGTTGCGATAGGATGGCAAGCGATATATGCCGACCACTGCAATATGATTAGAAATTTTGACGGTCATACAGTTTGCGTCAGTAATTTCAGTCTCTTCAACCTTTGCACGCATAACTGAGTTTTTGATATACATTACTACGCCGTCATTTTGTAGTTTTGTATTGCTGTTGAAGTAGGAGGTATATCCGTTTAGGATAGGTACTGTCTGAGCACGCGCTAGCCAACACTCTGTTAGAACGATAACATCACAGTCCATGTTAATTCGTGCTAACAGTGCTACGAAGTCGTCCATATTGCCCGCAATGCTTCTTATATTTTGAGTCAAAACCGTAAAACCGAAAGGGTTCATGAGTTTATGACAGTCTTCCGGAGTACAGTTTTTAGCGTCCGATATCATAGACTGGTCAATAAGGTTTGCAATATTATTATTACTTAACTGATCAAACATAATAGTATTTTAGTGTAGTCACTATGTAGCGAGGATGCTGGACTACAATATTTAGTCTTGCATTTAATGATACTAATAGGGAAGACGCGATCAAAAATACTAAACTTTCATGTGGTTGAATAAGGGTTCGCATAATAGTGTTTTCGAAAAGCGTGTGTGAAAGATGTGTTGCTGATGTAGAGATGTAGATGTGTAATACAAAGGTGTAAATGTACAGTGAATAAGAAAATTTGAAATCATAGGCGAGTCATTGGATTCGCAACGCTTCAAGACATTTTCCCGACGTAATGGGGATTAATTTCGCACCGTCTTCTTTCCGAAGGAAGATTTTACCGTTGCTCGTCCAGCAGTACTTATAATTACTTGCTTTAGCAAATGTGCGAGCCTGGTAAGACAGCTTTCTTGCTGCTGACGACTGCAGGTGTTCTGCGATATAAAGCGGAAGCCGCGGGCCGGCGATCTTGAGATGTTCAGTGTTAAGCTTATCATCTCTAGCTCGGCTTCGGTTAAATGTGCGGACGGCCTGAAGGATTTTATTTTTAAGTGCAACAGTGTTCAGTTCCGCAACTATAGGCCTTGGTGAGCCCTGGCTCCCTGGGGCCCGATAGATGTCTCTTATCTCGGTAGTCTGGATATCTACATTCAGGACCCGGCAGGTCTCGATAATTGTGCCTGTTAGGTTTTCGGTTACCTCATTTTCCAGGCACGGTACATTTCGCATTTCGATATATGCCGATCGGTGGATTTTTTTTAAATCCTCTAGCTGTTTTTGCAGATCTAGAATATAGTCCTCATGCTCAGTACGTCGCTTCTCCATACCGATGATCTCTGATTTTATTTGTTCGTATTTATTATTTACGAACTCGAGTGATGTTTCAATATCCTCCGGTTTTAGTTTTTGCACCAATTTTTTCAGGCTAGACATTTCGGTTTTAACTTTGTTGAACTCTGATTCTTGTTTAATGGTCCACGAGGACAATAAGTCCCGCATTTCGTCCTTGAATTCTTCGAATTCACTCCTAGGTGTGTAGTCCGGTTTTGATCGTTTGGTCCGTTTCTTGATGAATTCACTACTGCCAGAGGGTCGCTGCGCCTCTTGGACTATAGTTGGTGTTCGCGTCATTTCAGGTGGCGTACGCTGGACCTTTGGAATTATTAGTTCTAGATAAAACGTAACACAAGGTCGCCTTAAATAGATGCAGTGCGTAGCGATATGCTTATAGTAGCAGCAGAATCGTAGCAGCAGTACGAAGCGGGCGAAGCTTGGCGTAGCGAACGGGGCGGCGCTTGCGTAGGCGTAGTAGCTTCGTAGTGAGTTACGTAGGCGTAGCGTTGTTGGTAATTTCGTCGCAGGCCGCTGCGCTTTTTTTGGCTTGCTCGGCGCGCAAGCGATTTAAATATTCAGTGCAAAAGGGTGAGGGTTCAAATCCCAGCGAACTCACCGGTTTTTCTTCTGGTCTTCTTGTAGACAGACTGATTTAGTTAAGTCTGTCCCTTTCCTGGGGCGGGGTCACGCCGTCTGAACCGTTGAGGAGGAAGCGAGAATTGAGTTTCACCAATCACAACAAAGAATAAACGGAGGAGCAACAAATTTCACATTAGCACGTCCGCTCGGTAGAACGGCTGGCGGAGGAATTATATAAAATACATATTCAAAAATATTTTGATTATGGAAATGGTTAGGTCAAAGATCTACTTTACATCCCACTATCCACGATTTTTTTTTGCATACCACGCGGCAAATTAAGCTATCTGCCTGCGACATAATATATACTACCTCCATGCTGTCACGGTGTCTATAGGTAGATCTCTACTATTTATTCTGTGGCATATATAAAAAAGTACTCTGTGGTCTGTGGTCTATATAGAATAGATACAGTCAACAGTGTCTACTGCTGAATTTGCTGAAAATATATTTTTTTTCGAATTTTTGCTTGCTTGTGGCCCTGACTCCCAGACGGTTCGATAATCTTTTGCCTTTCCTCCCATTCTGTGAAACCGCGAGTGAAAATAATTTGAATAGTGTATTATCGAAGTAATCTCGGCTTGGCTTTGGCGAGCCGAAGCCAAAGGTAAGTTTTGTCTCCACTCCAGGATTTGCACATTTTGCGCAGTCACTTTACGACTACGATAACATATTTTGTACTTACATTTTTTTTGCATGTTTTTGTCAAATTCATTTTGTATTATTTCTTTTAAAATCTTGCAGTGGTTATCAAGACAGGTAAAATGTACAATTTCTCAATCGAGCTTGTTGTTAGAAGGTAAATAATAGTCAATTTAATTTCTATCGGCCGGACTGTTGAGCGGCGGTGCCGCCCCAGGTTCATGATTTCTCGAGCTTATCAATTTCTCGGGTCTTGAGAATTTTCGAGGCTAATTTCTCGGGTCTCCTCGGATTGTCGTGAAATTTACATTTACGTACAATACAATACAATATGTATGTTTTAGCATATCTTTTCGGTTCAAATAATGAAAAAAGTCGTCACAAAATGAAAAATGTGCATCATAAAAAATATCCTATTTTAAATCAATAAAAAAGGTGGTTTTCCTCTCAAATAAAAGCATCTAAACAATCGTTAAACAAAGTTTTCAACCAAATTAGCTATTATTCTATCAAATGAAACAAAAAAAATTACAATGATAATACTTTCATAATCAGCCAGTTTCCGTCCACTGCTGGACATAGACCTCTCCTATGGCCAGCTTGCGTATATCATCGCTCCGTAGCTGAAAGGAGTTGTACACTTAGTTTGCCGAGCCATGGTCTCCACTTTAGAACTTGTCTACTACAACAGTTATCGGTTCTACGACAGATGTTACCAGCCCTTTGTCATTTATTTCAGCTTGCCATTCCTTTGAGCTATATTGATAACTTTGGTTTTCTCACGGATGACTTCATTTCGAATTTGATCCTTCAGAGAAACTCCGAGCATAGCCCTCTCCATAGCTCGCTAAGCGACTTGGTGAACTAGTCTTACTTTCAGTATCCATGTCTCAGCACAGTAAGTAACAACAGATAGGACAGGACGCACTTGTTAAAGACTTTAGTCTTCAGGCTTTGTGGTATGGGCAATGAAAAGACACAACAAAGTTTTCCTAATGCTACCCATCCCAGCTGTATCTTTTTGCGAGCTTCCTTCTCAAAGTTCGATGTGTGCAGAAGAATCGGCAAGGGCAGTCAGCATGTATTGTAAGTACTGTACGGTTTCAGCCATGATGACAATATCATCCGCAAATCTCAAATGTGAAAGGTAATCGCCATTCATATATAAGCCCCGTCCTTTCCAATTCAGCATTTTGACGCTCTAGAGGATATGTTCAAAACGCTGAATTGGAAAGGACGGGGCAAACAATTTGGGGGGATATAACGTCCCCTTGTCTCACTCTCGATGTAAGCGGATATGTTCAGTCTGCTGATTTTGTACATGCTGACTTATAAATACAATCACAGCACCATTTTTGGCTGGTTAATTAGGAAAAAAATCACCTTTAAACTTCCATAGCAAGGTCAATAAAACAACATCTGAAAATCTGAACATACATACAAAACAATATTTTATTAGAGTGAGTAAGCAGATCTACTGCTCACTCAGTCTAATAAAATATGTTATCTGTATCAGACAGCTGGTTTCTTATATTATTTACTATGATTTTTTTTATGATATGATTTTTGTATGATATGATTTGTAGATTTCTCAACTTTTCTCGAGCTTAATTTCCCGGGAACAAAAGATTTTAATTCGGTTTATTCCTATGAATTCCCGAGTCGAGAATTTCCGGGAATTAACCCTACGCCCCACTCAGTTGGTTATACTACCATTTTGTCAACCGTGAAATAGAAATGTTTCCAGTGTAAATAGCGAAATGTGTAGTGAATTACACTGAACACTTTGTTGTTCAAGCTTTATATTTTACATGATGATGAAAGCTTGTAATAAAAAAATTTTGTTAATAAAAATATATATATGTTACTGGTTGTAACATGAAGGTTATAGAGTATAAAAAGCTAAAAACTAATGTTAGGTAGACAGTATTTATGAATATCGAGCGCCCTTGTTCTACCAAGATCTAAAACGTACCAGGATAAATCAGCGGTGTCATTGAGACTTTTAATCTCGGACCGGGGGACTGGCAAATGATAACACGGTTTTGGGATTGTATGACAAATTTTAATACTTCGAAACGTCCCTTACCTCCAGAATGAGATACACATTATTTAGTTAAAGCCGGAATACTATGTCTAAACATTTGACTATAAATACCATTCGGTTTTCGTTACTTTTTAGGTTAATTTATTTTACATTTTACTACTGAAATTTGGTTATTGTCTTTCTTTAATCGTTGTCTCTAATGTCTTTCTTGCATCTTGCGAATATGAAATTAAAGTTTTAAGGGTAATAAAAAGAGTTATAATGAAATTAGCTTATCTGCAGCGTCCGGTGGCGTCTGAGCACACCGTTCAAAATAGACGACGACATCTAGCGTCGCTCAAACAGCTCAAAACTACGACGACATCCAAACGTGGTGCGTCGAACAAACATCTCAAAATAACGACGTCTTCCGGCGTCGTACAAACAGTTGACGACACCCATAGTCGCACAAACAGTAGACGGCAGTCGCCCAAACAGCGCCATAGGCGCAAAATCACGACGTAATCATATGGCACTACGCCATAAGCACGCCGAGTATCACCGTAACGGCGATTTGGAATACGGATTCACTTAATAGAATCCGATTTATAAAATTTTCTAAAAATGACCCCTTTGTATGCCTAGGGGCAAGATAAAGTGACGTCTCCGATCGAGAATTGACAGATGTCAAAGTCATTTTTTTTTGAAAGATTGTCTAGGATATTGAATGATCCACAGACCAAGTAATAACTCGATTATTTAAAATCGACTAAAAATGGCTAAATACGAAAATGTTCTAAATTATTTAAAACCAAAAGGTAATTTTGTCAGTCTTAGAAGCTGAAATGTGCTTCCAAACGAAAAATATGTAACGAGTCGAAATACCTCGTTACAGTACATACCTTCCCAAAAAAAATAAAAGAATGAACCTTCTTTTATTTTTGAGAAGAACTCCCAAAAAATTCCTAACAAAAACTTATTAAAAAAAAAATTAATAAACAGAAAATATTCCGCCACCAAAATATGAAATTTATTCAAACTAAAAGAAGACACTAATAAAGCATAACGTTAAATCAGTTAAGCTTCTAGCCACTGACTAAGTTGCTCTAGAAAAACAAGTTATAAAAACTTTCTGACTAAGTGAAAAACAATGTAAAGGTTTACCAAAACTAATCCATCAATATGACTCAATCCTAAAATCCATCACAAATTAATTATACTCAAGAGTGGATAAGCACCATAGCCTCCATCTACCTATCTGTATTACAAACCAAATAAATATTTCTGAAATATTTAGCAAAAGTGTAGATAAGCACCATCGCCTCTATCTTTTATAATCTCAGAACGATTCTAACTAAATTAAAAGGTAATAACAAAGGTTATCCATATTGTAGTACGGTTAAGCATTAGCTGCCGACTATAGATAATTATTCACTGCAAAAGATTCAGTGAACAAGTTTTCAATGAAAAAGTTGAACAACAAAAGTTCAAATTATTCTCATAAAAATAGAGAACCAAAAATAATAAGTAGTGACCGGCTCAACTCTACCGACTTTCCGAACACTAACAAATTAATAAAAGGGTTTGTCAAAAAGACCAAAAATTGTATATTGTGACCGGCTCAACACCACCGACATTCCGTGCACAAAAACAAGTTAACAAAAGTTTGTTGGGAAAACAACAAAGTTGTATTGTGACCGGCTCAACACCACCGACTTTCCGTTCACAATATCTAAAGTTTCCAACGCTTGAACCAAAAATGTCAAAGCGAGGAAAAAATGAAGAGTAAAAAACTTACCCAAAAGGTTAACTGAGACAAAAGCTCAAAAAGAGTCAAATCCGAGAGGCAAATCCGGGTAAAAATTATATAGAGCTCTAAGTGTCAAATCCGAGGCTTAGGTCTACAACAAACACAAACTAAATAATCTAAATAATATATAACATGCTTCACAAAGACTGAAACACATCTATATTAAAAATGTATTTACACTATGTGCAGGCTATTTGAAACGTGGAAAGCTTTTCATAGCAATCTAAAACAATATTTATACTAGAAAAGTGGAAAACTTCTCAAAGTATCTAAAAGAAAGTTGAGTACTTGAAAAGTGAAAAGCTTTTCAAAGTAACCAAAATAATAAAATATACAAAAATATACATAAGATCTTTTGATGCCAAGAAAATTTCTAAAAGAAAATATAATCGTTAGATGTAGTTTTTAAAGTTGGGTAAAAGTTTATAAGTAGGATAAAAGTATCAAAAATAAGATGAAGGTATCAAAAATAGACCTAAGTTAGGTTTAGTATATTTAAAGTTGTATTTCAATGAAGTGTTGGTTTTCCTTGCAGGCAATCATCTTTCACGTTGAGCATCCTCTTCCATACATCAAATCTCATTCTTCCACAAACAATGCTCCACCCAAACAGAGTATCAAAACAAATCTAAATAAAGTGTTAAATCCAAAAATGAAAATTTTAATATTTAATTATATCTTTAACATGATAACGTCCAGTACTTGTTTTATTAAATTCCTTTAGTACATAAACGTTAGGAGAAATTCTCTCTACAATTTCACATTTAATAAACTTAGGTGCTAATTTAGCCGAAAAATATGCAGGTGCATTTGACTGTACAAAACTTCTACGCCAAACTACATCACCAACATCAAAAGAAATGACTTTTCTTCCCCTATTATAATAAAGAGCATTACGCTTATAAGCTTTCAAAAGATAAGCTTGAACTTTAACAAAAACTTCACTAAGTGAATTTAAAGAGTGAGCATAAGTATCTCTAGTACCAAGCTCAAGTTGATCTAAGTTATCAAAAGAGTTACAAAAACGGTGCAAAGATGCATCAAAAATAAGTTCTCTACCGAACATCAAAAAGTTAGGAGTGTACTCTGTAGCAAGATTTACACTACTATTTAAAGCTAATTGGACATGAGGCAAAAACCTTGACCAAGTTCGATGATCATTTTTAACAAAACAAGAAATACATGTTTCTATTGTCTTATTATATCTTTCTACTGGATTATTCTGTGGAGTGTATAGTGCATTATAAAATATTTTAGTTATGTTGAAATTTTTTAAGAAATCTACAAAATGTTTAGATATAAATTGGGGTCCGTTGTCGGCCACTAAAATTTTAGGTACACCAAATTTAAGAAATATTTCTTTTTCAAAGATTTTACAAATTACTTTAGAAGTAGCATTTATCATTGGAAATATCCAACAATATTTAGTAAAAACATCTACAATTGAAAGAATGAATCTATGTCCAGAATAAGATTTAGGTAAAATCCCAATAATATCAACGGATAACATTACCATAGGTTGATCAACTTTCTTAGGGTTAACCATCTTACCAGCAGGAGCAGAAGTTGAATGTTTATAAGCTTTACAAATGTCGCAAGAAGAAATATATCTTTGAACGTCTCCGAACATTCCTTTCCAATAATAATGTTGTTTTATTTTATTAAGAGTTTTATGTATTCCAAAGTGTCCAGAATTAATATCATCATGATTAGAACGAATAGTATCTAAAACATGTTCTTTAGGTATAACAATTTTCCAATTCAAACGACTATTAGGGTCAAATTTATTTTTACAGTAACGATACAAGGTATTATCTTCTACTCGAAGGTTTTTCATTCTAGAAGGGTATTTTTGACAATTTATAAAGACTTTTCTATACCAAGGGTCTTCTATATCTTCATCTGGTGAGACAATATTTATAGCGGAAACTAATATTGAAGTTATATTGATTCTAGATAAAGCGTCAGGAACTTGATGTAAAGATCCTTTTTTATGAACAATATCAAAAGTAAATTGAGAAATACGTGCAGCCCATCGAGCTAAGGGTCCACTAGGGTTATTAAGTTTTAAAAGCCACTTAAGACTAGCATGATCTGTCACGACTGTGAATTTCATTCCTTCGACATAAGGTCTAAAATGTTCAATTGAATCTAAAACTGCCAAAAGTTCACGTTCAGTGGTACTATAATTTCTTTCACATTTATTTAAAGATCTTGAATAATACGCAATTGGATGTTGTTCATTATTTTCGTCTTCTTGACTCAGAACACTACCAATTCCTACAGAACTAGCATCGCAATGTAAAAAGAAAGGTTTTTCAAAATCAGGACACTGTAAAACAGGTGTAGTTATTAAGGCATTTTTTAAATTAATGAAGGCTTCTTCAGCTTCTTCATTCCAAACAAAAGTATGTTTTATCTTTTTACTTCCGGAAGTTAATTTAGTTAAAGGGGAGGCAATATCAGCGAATTTACAAATGAAACGTCGATAATACGAACATAATCCTAAAAAGCTTCTAAGTTGTTTTACGGACTCTGGTCGTGGAAAGTTTTCTATAATTTCTAATTTAGACGGATCAGTATGTAGGCCTTGACTGTCTACAATATAACCGAGATAACGGAGTCTTTCTTTGCAAAATTCACATTTTTTAAGATTTACTGTTAAGCCTGAGTTTTTAAGTATTTCATGGACTTTTTTAAGGTACTCTATATGATTTTGAAAATTATCATTTACTAAAATCAAATCATCTAAATATTTAAACAGGACATTGTCAAATTCAGGTCCAAAGAGTTTATCAACCAAGCGTTGTAACTCTGCCGGTGCGTTGGTGATTCCAAAGGCATCCGAACAAAATGGTACAAGTTTTTTCCCATCAAAAGATATCTTACTACGCTTCAAATCAGGAAGTTTATTTGTTGAAGGCAAATGCTTTTTCAATTGTTCATTGAGTTGAACATTCATCGAGTTAAACGAAGGTAAAGGTGTAAAATTATGCAAGCTACTATGACCAAAGTTAGGTAAGAAAGGGTCAACAGCCTCTAAATTATCCAACGCCGGATTAGAAATAACATCCCTAGAAGTACCAGGTAAGTTCTCTTCCAACAAGGGTGGAAATTGAACCTGTTTGTCAGTCATGATGAATAATCAAAAATATTAAAGAAACAAAGACAAACAACCAACTAAAAATTCAAAGAATAGTTAAAACTCATCAAAGTTTATAAGATTTTTTGTTAAAAACCGATTTAAGTTATTATGTTTTAAAGTTTATGTTAATATTTAATAATGTTCAAAAGTATTTAAAGAAATTTGAATGTACAAAGAAACATTCAAATTGTGAAGTATGTAAGATGCAAAAAAGATTCACAATTTATCTTAATTTTCAAGATTATTAACAACGGCTAAGGTTATATCTATTTGTGAAAAGTAAAATCAATAAACTGGTTAATAATTATGTTAATAAGCTAGTATTTTCTAATATGAATGTAGTTTAATGCTTCTCAACAGTAAACAAACGTTATAACTTTATATAAGACAAAGTTATATCAATTCAAACAAAAACTTAGCACTTTCAATGTGGTCAAGGTCAGTTCCTTACAAAATGTAAACAACACATATCTCAAATGTTATTATATAGTAAGTACACACTTAGATTAGTCTATCCAGTATATAAGACATATAAAGAACATTGTATGTTAATTAGTTTTGTTAAAATACAAAAAAAAGTTTTAAACAAAGTTACAATTCTGTTTTCAAAGTACAAAAACTGTAAAAATGCTAAAAAAATAACAAAAAATTGCACTAAATTGTGACAAGAAAAACAAAAATAAGATGCAAGAAAGATTATATATGTGGAGGTAAATCCGGTCCCTGTTCTCGCGCTAATTGTAATAAAACAATTTTGTTAATAAAAATATATATATGTTACTGGTTGTAACATGAAGGTTATAGAGTATAAAAAGCTAAAAACTAATGTTAGGTAGACAGTATTTATGAATATCGAGCGCCCTTGTTCTACCAAGATCTAAAACGTACCAGGATAAATCAGCGGTGTCATTGAGACTTTTAATCTCGGACCGGGGGACTGGCAAATGATAACACGGTTTTGGGATTGTATGACAAATTTTAATACTTCGAAACGTCCCTTACCTCCAGAATGAGATACACATTATTTAGTTAAAGCCGGAATACTATGTCTAAACATTTGACTATAAATACCATTCGGTTTTCGTTACTTTTTAGGTTAATTTATTTTACATTTTACTACTGAAATTTGGTTATTGTCTTTCTTTAATCGTTGTCTCTAATGTCTTTCTTGCATCTTGCGAATATGAAATTAAAGTTTTAAGGGTAATAAAAAGAGTTATAATGAAATTAGCTTATCTGCAGCGTCCGGTGGCGTCTGAGCACACCGTTCAAAATAGACGACGACATCTAGCGTCGCTCAAACAGCTCAAAACTACGACGACATCCAAACGTGGTGCGTCGAACAAACATCTCAAAATAACGACGTCTTCCGGCGTCGTACAAACAGTTGACGACACCCATAGTCGCACAAACAGTAGACGGCAGTCGCCCAAACAGCGCCATAGGCGCAAAATCACGACGTAATCATATGGCACTACGCCATAAGCACGCCGAGTATCACCGTAACGGCGATTTGGAATACGGATTCACTTAATAGAATCCGATTTATAAAATTTTCTAAAAATGACCCCTTTGTATGCCTAGGGGCAAGATAAAGTGACGTCTCCGATCGAGAATTGACAGATGTCAAAGTCATTTTTTTTTGAAAGATTGTCTAGGATATTGAATGATCCACAGACCAAGTAATAACTCGATTATTTAAAATCGACTAAAAATGGCTAAATACGAAAATGTTCTAAATTATTTAAAACCAAAAGGTAATTTTGTCAGTCTTAGAAGCTGAAATGTGCTTCCAAACGAAAAATATGTAACGAGTCGAAATACCTCGTTACAAGCTGTGGAAGTGTTTGTATGATCGATGCTACTGGAAGTGATAAGGCACGTTTAAGGTTAAGGTTTTTTAAGGCAGTGTTTTAGTCTACATAGTAATTTGTTTGTTCCAGCCCATCATGGGGGAGTCGGGGGGAGACTGGTGCTTGATAGAAAGCGATCCTGGTGTATTTACTCAACTTATCAAGAAGTTTGGTAAGCATCTTGCTGAATCAAAGAATCAAAGCATTTATTCAGTATGTAGGCAGTATATATATACGCACATATATCAAACGAAAACGTCAAAATCATAAATAATAAAATAAATCATAACCAATTATCAAGTAAACATAGCAAAAGCAGAATTTTAATGCTTTAAATTAGAAAAAAAAAACAAAGTAATTAACCATTCAGCTGTCATCCAATCGCTTATGTCAGAATATAAAAAAAATTATTAACGTAGTTTAAAACCAACCATACATATAACTGTGTGTTTCAGTACTTAAGACAATTTTTATATAAAAAAAATAAAAAAGAGAAATAGTGAAACACAACTTAAAAAAACGCATACCGATCACAGTACATATCATGATCCGAATGGAACTGATGGTCCGTCTGTCAGCTGCATAATATTGTTTAAATAAAAATGGCAAGCCTAGAAAGAAAATCAGCAGACCAAAGTGGAAAACTGAATGGCTGTTGAATCTACCGGTGTTTCGGAAATACTACCATCAGAGAAGAAACACCAAGAAACTCTATGGACAAGCCCCATAGAGTTTGTCATTTTCTCTTTTTAGGGTTCCGTAGTCCTGACAAGGAACCCTTATAGTTTCGTCATGTCTGTCTGTCTGTCTGTCCGAGGTTTTGCTAAGAGACCGTTAATACTAGAAAGCTGTAATTTTGTGGGGTTATGTATATATATTACGCCAACAAAATGCTGAAATAAAATTGTGAAAAATGTTATTTTAGGGTCTATATATATGAGGAGTGAGGATGAATTTTTTTTCATTCTCTACCCCATCGTGTGGGGTATCGTTGAATAGGTCTTTTAAAATTTTTTGTTTTTTGTTTTTTGTTCCAGTAGAGCGTCCCCCCCCCTCTAAAAGCTAAACTGCTGGCTTGAAAAATCTGGAAAAATTCGTGATAATAGCGCATTTCATGAACTTTAAAGGAAAACTATAGCGGTTGAGATAACTTTATTAGTTTAGCAGTAATAGTCATTGAACTTGGGTGTTGGATAATTTTGTACCAAATACAAAATCATTAGAATAAATCCTTTAAAGTGACAAAGACGGAGTACCTAGTTGCTTGTTTATATCGGGTAAAGACGCATTGAATAACAGGCTACTACGGAACCCTATGCTGCGCGTGGCCCGACACTCACTTGGCCGATTATTTTTAATTAATGGTACATGTCAGCTTTAAAATTTTTTACAAGTTATTATTAATTATTATACAATTTATATTTGTCCTTGGAGCTTGGGGCATTCAGGCCATGCATTTTTGTTATCCATATAGTCACCTATTGTATAGTATAATTTTTTCATCAAATTGGATTTTACTTAGATTTTAAATTTGCTCATAGGCAATTGATCAATATCTTTGGGTAGCTTATTGTAAAAGCATATACCGTTCCCCATGAATGAACCACTAACTTTCTGCAGTCTGAAATTAGGTAAAATTAATCTATTTTTATGTCTTGTATTATGTACATCAGACCTTTTCTTATAATCATTAATATTCTTGCGTATGAACATAAAAAAAAACCCAAGTGAGTGGGGCACTACATAACTTTATGAGAAGTCAGAACGTGTCTAAAAAAGCACGACTGGCTGTACATAGGGGAGTGTTGGTTCCCACACTCATGTATGGTAGTGAATGCTGGGTATGGCAGAAGAAACATGAAAGTAAAATTAATGCTGTAGAAATGAGAAGTTTGAGAAGTATGATTGGAGTGACTCTGATGGATAAGTTGGAGAACAGCGTGATAAGGGAATGTTGTGGTGTGGTAGAAGATGTAATGACAAAGATAGAGAAAGGGATGCTTAGATGGTTTGGACATCTAAAGAGGATGGATGAAGAAAGATTGACGAAACAGATTTATGAGACGTGTGTGAATGGGCCGGTTGGTAGAGGCCGACCTAGGCGAACGTATCACGACCAGATCGGAGACGTTTTAAAAAAAGGCCAAGTCAAAAGTACCTATAACCGGCGAGCATGTATGAAGACGCTCATGAAAGTGGAAGAAGCGAAGGAGGTATGTCAGGATCGTAGCATGTGGAAAGAAGTAGTCTCTGCCTACCCCAACGGGAAAAAGGCGTGATTGTATGTATGTATGTATGTATGTATGTATGTATGTAGTTAAAAAAGACGTGTAAATTTGACGACTTACGAATAAATGAATATGAATATGAACATAATATTTTCATAAATGTATTGACATGCACATGACATGCATGAAACAAATACACAGTTGGTAACATAGCGCATCAATCAGGTCAGGTGATTGATTTTCAACTGTATAGGTAGTTTAACCACCAAAACAATATTTTACCAAGTTGGATTTGTAATCCTTGTTTCTGTGTATGAATAACAAATAGAGTATTAAATGTGCTCATTTTTACATACCAAATACATATTTTCACAGTATAAAAACAAAGTCGCTCCCGCTGTCTGTACTCTCAGATCTTTTAGACTATGCAATGGATTTTAATGCAGTTTACAGCAATAGATAGTGATTCAAGACAAAGGATTAAACGTTGGCAAAGCCATATAAACATATATGTTATAATACAGGTGTCCCTGACACGAGGCTTTAGGGAAAGTCATACTAGTTCCGGGATATAAAAATTAGAAAAGATAAAAAGGATACAAAAACTACTTTTAACCTAAGTAGTTTTTGTATTCTTTTCTTTTATTTTATTTTAACAAATGTAGCAAAGTTTTTGGTTTTGATTTGTGATTGCAATGAACGGCACGTTAGTGAATAAATTACCGACGATGATGTCGGCTTCTGGTACATGTGTATAAGTTTCTATGATATTAGTCATAAGCAAATTCAAGCCAGTGCCTTCATATAAACAAACTTCTTTTGTTATAAGTTCATATTTTTTCAACTGCAGAATGAGTTACTAAAGCTAATTGCTGGTAAATGACTTATATCTGCTCGTATGTGCTTATTCTGTAATTTTAGTGATGTAGTACAGACTATCACTTGACCTCTCACATCAAGGTGATAGAGGCAGCATATACAACAGGATACAACCAATTTGGTATGTGAGCGTTACTTTGTTTACAAATTGTGTTTTTGGCATTAGTCCAACATTACTGAACAGTTATTTGTTGAATCATGTAGAAATAAATGTAAAGTTAAATTTAATAATACTACAATACGATGGCATGACATTTAAATGTAATATAAATGAATCTGTCTAAATTCGGCAACAGTAAAATTGCACAGGGGATCATGTACCGGTAAAACAAAGCGGTAAAACAAGCAAATCTTCTTTCTTAATGACGAAAAGTAAATTGGATCATAATAAACATTTAAAAAAATACCTGATGGTCATATATAATAGCCTGAGAAGCCATGTGGTCCAGGATGGTGAACATGCTAGACCTAGGACTAAGACAGCCTGGAACGGTCTTACTGTTAGGTTAGGTTATGTCCTCACAAACCTTCTTCTTATTATGTCATTTAAACCATACTCGAAGTTTTTCTGGCAGTGTTTAAAGTATGGCCAGTATATTTGCAAGGAATTGTCGTGGCAAATTAAAATACAATTTAAATAATAATGAGAAAAATTCACTGGTGCACGGCTTTGGTTTGATACAAGGACATCCGGATAAGAAGTCTAGGTATCTATACCTTGTACATATGTCATATATTTTTTATATTAATACAATAAATACTTTTAGGAGCCAATGGCGTCCAAGTTGAAGAAATATGGTCTATGGATGACAACATGTTTGACAATCTAAGGTATGTTACTACTTTTGAATATTTTTCTTAATCACTTTTATTTCTCTTTAGATTTGAGTAAATGAGCAAGCCTATATTAGGCAGTTGTTGTAATATTTATGTTATATTCAGGATTATAATATTTATAATGTCTAAAATATGTAATAAATATATGTAGAAAGAAGTAGTCTCTGCCTACCCCAACGGGAAAAAGGCGTGATTGTGTGTATGTAAAATATATAATAATTGAAGATCGTTTAAAAAACTAAAAGAACCGACTTGAAACGTCGCGCTAGTCAAAGTAGCCAGTAGACGCAGTAACTATATATAAGTAAATGTATCGTAATACAAATGTTGATATATTAAAAACGGCTCGGCCGAATACGTTAAAATTTAAATGGGGCCACCTGGGAAGGTTTAAGGGTAAAAAAGGGTACCCTTTGAAACAAAATAAGAATTTCCCAAATCGGTTCAGGCATTTGAGAACCTCCTCCTTATTTTTGAAGTCGGTTAAAAAAGCACCAATTTCAAAAGCAGCTGTAATAATGATCAGTTATATCAGTTGCAAGTTTTATTAGTCTCATTCCATATGTCTTGCAATACTCATGACGTCCTGATACAATTTTTACTGGCCCAATCTGCAACTTAACTAAAATACTCTTTTACGAAAAATAATGGTCCAAATTGGGCATTGGATAGTGCAACTTGGGCTAGCTGCTATTAATGTGAACATAGTAAACAATTTCAAATTGAGTAGTTGCTAATAACATTTTCAAATGTATACAGTTATATTTCGTTATATACATAATCAAATCATGGACATAATATGTCTAGAACATACTTTTTATATTTGATATACATATTTATTTAACAACTAATATAAATAAACTGGCCAAGTGCGAGTCGGACCCGCACAAGTAGGGTTCCGATTAAACAAAATTTGCCGGAAAAATAAAGTAATCATCATATCAATTTATATTATCACATCGATAATATAAATACCGTGTCAATACTAAACATGCTTATTTACTACAACGCCATATAACGAATGTCTAACGAACTTCTAACGCCAACTAAGTGAACGTTAACATTATGCGTAGATAGATAGAGATGCGCCGCGCCGTATAGTGGTTTCACCGAATTACCGAATACCGAATATTATTCGGTTTAACCTTTACTGAAACAGATATTCGGCTGAATTAATCGGTTTACCATTACATTGTTTTGCCGCGTAAACAAGTTCTAGCATGTGCGCTACGTGCCGCTGCTGGTTAGATTAGGAACTTGGATGAATTTAATTGAGGTTTATAAAAATGTTGATTTTAAGTTTTAATATAAAAGTTGATTTAAAGTTTAAAAATAAATATTGTTGCGAGATTTAAATTAAATTTAATTTAAGGCTTAAAATAAATGTTGACTATACCTACTAACTATAGGTTAAGAAGTAAATATGTTTTCTTTGACTTATAATATAACATAAGTCTTATATAAGAAGTTTTGTCTTTTAGTTCTACACCTTGGCTACATGAGCCAAGAAAATAGAAATGCTTGAACCGAATATATTTGGCAACAAAACAGAATAATTTAGCAGAATACAAATAATAGAAAAGATGCCGAATACGCTGAATACCGAATACCAAACGAATATTCAGCGCATCTCTAGTTAACACAAAAAACCAGTGTTTTTCAACGTGTGGGTCGCGCCACTCGCGAACCCCTGGGGGGTCGCAAAGCCTATATAAGGGAGTCGCAAAGCCGCAGTAAAAGAAAAAAACAAAGTTTGAAAACATATGTTTAAAGAAAATATTAATTAAGGAGTGAGTAAAGTAGGTGTTTTGACTGAGAGTGCTTATAATTTTTGGTTTAAAAGAAAATATGTAATTTGTTTCCTGTAGGCCACACGAACGAAACCGCGGGTAGAAGCTAGAAATATAACAAAATACAAATTATAAACAGTGCAAGTAGGTCGATTTTTTTTCATACTAAGGGGGTCGCGTCGCGTCATGAAAAAGGTTGAGAAACACTGGTAAACAATCGTACATAGATGGCGCTATAGTAAAAACACGTTTTTTGTATGGGGACCCACTTTAATTTTTAACTTTGATCTGTTTATAGTATTTGTTGTTATAGCGGCAACAGAAATACATCATCTGTGAACATTTCAATCGTCTAACTATCACGGTTCATGAGATACAGCCTGGTGACAGACGGACAGACAGACAGACAGACAGACAGACAGACAGACAGACGGACAGCGGAGTCTCAGTAATAGGGTTCCGTTGGTACCCTTTGGGTTCGGAACCCTAAAAAAAGGAGCAACGTCACAATTCTCACAGAAATGTTTATTCGAAATTGTTGTACAAATTTCTTCCCAGTATTATTTTTTAATGCAAGGCTTACTTTTATTTTTATAAAAACTAGGCTGATATTAAAATAATAATTATTTTTTACCGACTTTACATAAAAGGAGGAGGTTCTCAATTTGTCGTTTTATTTTTATATATGTTCAACGATTACTCGTCTTCGAGTAATCGTCTGTTCGCCTGTACCGATTTGAAAAATCCTTTTTGTTCATTTAAAGGGCTTTATAGGTGGTCCCATTAAATCCAATTTCATCAAGATATGTTCAGTATCTCTAGAGATATGGATATAAACACCTCAAACTTGGTACTGAAAACTTCTAGCATGACATTTGAATTGGGTTCTTTTAGTTTTTGAAACAACTCTAAATAATATTGTTTTCTTTGAAGTGTTACACACTTAATATTTTTGTAAATTGTTAAACACAATCCAAAATTTCATCGTACCAACGGGACTTGAACCCGCAACCTCCGGAATAAAGCACCGGAACATGTTATTCCGGAGGTTGCGGGTTCAATTCCCGTTGGTACGATGAAATTTTGGATTGTGTTTAACAACTCTAAATAATGTGTGATTGTTTCAGACCGGTGCACGGCCTAATATTTCTGTTCAAATATCTACAAAATGAGCCGCCTACAGGCCCCGTCGTTAAGGATCCAGACTTGTTAGAGAAGATTTATTTTTCCAAACAGGTAAACTTATCCTATGCTATTTGTAAAATGTTTAATCCATAGAAAAGAAAAATCTTAGATGTACAATTTGACATTTTACCATCAGGCTATCAGCAGGTACGATTCCTGGCTAGGAATATTGATTTTTCTAAAATCTAATGATGATGCAGTTTTAGTTTTTATAAAAATCGGGCCCGAGACTACTTTCAGCATTTTTCGCTATTCCTCATAGTTTCTGATTTGCCCTTCCAGGCCCACTTAAAATTCAACCTTTATATTGTATAAGCTAGAATTTTACCACTATCTCACCTTAATTGGTAAGTGATGATGCGGTCTAGGACGGTAGCACGCTAGGCCTAGAATGGCGACAGATTCTCTAAACTAGAGGGTGGTAGCTGGCCAGGGGGACACTTTCCTTCACCGGAGGGCCACTGTGCTGTGAGATGTGCACATACATTTTTCGATAGATAAATTCATTGGTGACACGGTAGGGATTGAACTCGCTACCCCTGGCGTCAAAACCGACCATTCTACCACTGTGCCACTAAGCCCTCAATTACTTTAAGATAATTGAAGATTCCTATGTAATGAACAATGTGTTCCAGATGATAAACAACGCGTGCGCTACACAAGCGGTGATCAGTTTGCTGCTGAACTGTGAGCATCCAGACTTGGAGCTGGGCCCGGAGTTGACCAAGCTGAAGGAGTTCAGCCGCTCCTTCGACCCCAAGATGCGAGGGCTGGCCCTCAGTAACTCACAGACCATACGGAGCGCCCATAACTCCATGGCGCAGCAACATATGTTCGAGGTGGATAACCAATCATCCAGCTCGGTAAGTCGTTTTACTTCTTTGATATGCTAAAAGAGAACCGTCACGGCGTTACCATGAACCAACTAACAAAGGCAAGGAATGGGACGTTCCTTCCTTACCTTCTTACCTTCCTACATACCTATTCCTACGATTCCTACATACATACTACTAGGTAGTAGCACGCGATAATGATAAGAGTAGGTATTCGTAGCAATGACAGCAGTGTTGTCAATGCAGTGACCACCGACCGACACGACCTCAATTTCTATGACGGTTCTCTTTTAGCACAGACTAGCTATATCTTGTAACCATCATTATATGGGTCAGAAGATACAGCCCTGTGACAGACTGATAGACAGTGGAGTCCCAGTAAAAGTATGGAGCCCTAAAAAGTCGCGAAATGGGTAGTAGTGATGCATCGTCCCAGGTACTAGCATTCAACAACAATGTCACCTTATATTGTGGGGTGACAATAATAATACAATCAATCAATAAATAAATTCACATCACTCAACATTATTTGCAATCATAAATAACTATGTTGTGCGTCTTATAATGTATAGATGGCGTTACATTCAGTCATTTGGCAAGATTTGCTTCTTTGTTCATCATACGAACAGCCAAGGTATGGAATATGTTACCCGAGTCTGTGTTTCCGGTTAAGTACAATATGGGGGTCTTCAAATCGCGAGTGAATAGGTATCTTCTGGATAAGCACGCTCCATCATCGACCGCATCATCACTTAACATCAGGTGAGATAGTGGTCAAGTGCTACCCAGTTCGGTGTATAAAAAGAAAAAGAGTTATCGATCACTAGGAGGTCAGGTATGTTATTATTAAATAAATAGTTAATGTTAAATGTTGTAGGAAGAAGACGCATACCACTACGTGTCGTACATCGCCATAGACGGCCGTATCTACGAGCTAGACGGCCTGTGTGAAGGGCCCATCGATCACGGACACATGGGTCCGGAGAAGGACTGGCTCGACGTCGTCAGACCTATCATTACTAAGAGGATCCAGTTGTAAGTATCATAATGTACAATACACTTACACTACACACATTGAGTGCCCAATGTTGTATTAGGAATGGTATTTCACCTTTACAGATATTAAATCACGCCATTTTCCCATAGAGATTATTTCTTTCCTCATGTTATGATTGTGACATTTTTGACATACCTCTTCCGGTTCTTCCACTATGGAAATTAAAGAAAACATTTTGCACATTTACACAGTAGCCCTCTGGTGAAAGACAACATTGTTAAGAAACCCTCCTGGGGTGAAAGTCTCTACATTGATGTCGATGCGTCCTGTCATCGCAAACGTCTGCTAGAAGGAGATGCAGCTAGACAGTTGTTATCTGCATCTCGTTTCGTATCGACGATTATCGCTCGCAATTCATCGCTATTCAGGTAGAGACTACCGGCCCTGGTATAGTATCGGTGTTGGGCAAACTTCATCAATGTTGTAACAGCTCCTACCTTGTTTTTGTAGCAAGACATTGTCTAGTGTCCGCCTGGCTAGGTACCACCCTCCAGTTGGAATGTCTGTCATCGAACATGTAATGAGTTCCGGCAGCTCTATTATTGTGAGAGAGTTCCTATACTCAACCACATCGTTACTTACCATCAAATAGATAACAGTTAGATATGGTAAGGGTGATGATAGTTCAATTATCTTATATCTGAGTAATAAAGTTGGTTGGTGATTAAGTTGAGTTGAAATTACTATTAAATTGTTCTCACAAACACATGTCTGCTTAGTCCTCGAAAATACAGGTGTCATTAAATGATATTCAAGTGTCGATTTTGACTGACTTTTCAGTGACTGGAAGAGAAGAGCCGAAGATCGGGCTCAGTGGCGCATCTTGGGAGAGGCCTATGTCCAGCAGTGGACTGATACAGGCTGATGATGATGATGATATTCAAGTGTAGATTTTATGTACTCTTAAAGCCATTTGATTAGTTAAAAACCTGCATGATATCGATCTATCACCACCCATCACTATCTAATACTGCACATTAAATCTAAAACTCCTCATACAGAAATAAAAATGTCTTGTGTAGCAAAACTAAATTAACTCCTCAATAACCAACAAATAATAACAGTGGTAGGACACTATGTAGTGTCCGCCTGACCACCAACTACCGTCAACTTAGAAAATCTGTCGCCAAACATGTAATGTGTTCCGGCAGCTATCCTTGAGAGCCAGTTCCCATTCTAGGCCTAGCGTGCTTACCATCTTCGACCGCATCATCACTTACTAACGTGTGAGATAGTGGTCAAACGCCAGCCTATAAGATATTAAAACAAAATGTAATGAGAGGCACGACATTGGTTGTCACGTCGTGTGGTGGTGACATGTAAGGGAACAAAGTAACGGTAAGTGGTGTTCTCAGGTACACGGAAGGTGAGATCCACTTCAACTTGATGGCGCTCGTGTCCGACCGTAAGGTGATCTACGAGCGGCAGCTGACGGAGCTGCTGAGCTCGTCGCAGCTGCTGGGCATGGAGACGGACGAGATAGACAACGAGGTGAGCCGGCTGCGCATGATGATGGTGTACGAAGACATGAAGATGGCCAAGTACGCCGCCGAGTCCGCGCGCCGCAGGCACAACTACCTGCCGTTCATCATCAACCTGCTGCAGATCCTCGCCGAGGAGAAGAAGCTGTCGCCGCTGCTGGACAAGTGCAGGGAGCGCGCGACGCGGCGCGGGGCCAAGCGGCTCAAGACATAACATGAAGCTCCCGCGGCGGCGGCGTCGGAGCCGCGCCGCGCGCCGCGCCCCGCCCCCGCCCCCGCCCCCGGCCCCGCCGCCGTGCACCCCCCGCGCCCCTTCCACTACGCAGTGTCGCGGCCGCACTCCCCGTGCACGTCGAGCACGCAGTCCGCCACGGAGTCCCCGCTGCCGTCGCCGGGCAGCTCCAAGCCCCCGTCCCCGAAGCGCGGGTGTCCGCTCCCGCCGGTGCCGGTGTTCGCGGCGGAGTCTCCGCCCGCGCTGTCCCCGTGCGCGGACATGGAGTACACGCTGGCGGACCTGGACGCCATCTACCGCGACGGGGACTCGATCCAGCTCCCGCAGCTGGACGAGGCGCAGCGCATCGACGAGATCCTGCAGCCCGCGGAGATCCTCACCACCGACCTGTTCGACTTCGAGGACATGAAGGAGGAGGCGGCGGCCGCGCCGGACTACCGGTGTTCGTTCCTGCAGCCCGCGGAGGAGGAGCTGGACGACCCGGACTCCGTGTCCTCCGGCCACCTGGTCATCGACCACAAGATGTCCACGCCGCAGGACACCGACCCCGAGGACGACGCGGACTGACCTCGCACCGCACGCTCGGACCGAGTTCGCTCACTTTGCATTATTTACTTTAGATGGTAGCTTTTCGTCGTTACACTACGTATATCATATTCGGAGTCGATGTTTAGATTCTTATCTATATTTTTCCTCTAACGTATCAACTATATATTTAATCATATATCTAAGTGTAATAAAACGAATGTGTCTATAATTACGTAGATTTATTTCTTAAAATATTGGTGTAACGTTAGGATGTAGGGTCGACGACCGCAGACCGGGTGATTGTTCAAGGGGAATGTACAAGAATGGAGACACGTCCGCGGCTGCGCTCGTCGACCGCGTTCTTATGTTACTTGTGGGGGCGCATACACTTTATATATTCGGGCGACGCAGCGCTCCTTCTACTTATCAGGTACTTTTAAGTTTATGTGCTAAAAACTTAAATATGAAAACGTGCAAGGCTATAGTTGTGTAGATGTGGGCTCGTTCACACTTGACTCG
Organism: Cabera pusaria; assembly: GCA_954871355.1. NCBI lineage: Eukaryota > Metazoa > Arthropoda > Insecta > Lepidoptera > Geometridae > Cabera > Cabera pusaria. The sequence goes on along the minus strand of OX940885.1, from coordinate 724,009 downwards.
AGCGACTCGCGAGTCGAACGGAGGCGTGTCACAACTCTCGCGGTAGCTCCACTGTTCCGTTCGCTTTCACCACGGTACTCTTATTATTATTTACATCTTATACAATTTTCTTAAAACTAAATTATAAACCTAATTAACGAGAGTTTCTTTTATGTCGAGATAGAATGAGCAATAAATTAATGAATTTGGGGTGTGATGTGGCACTTTTATAAAACGTATTCTAACGGTGTTATTTACAAAATTATAGCGAGCGACTCGATGGAGATTTTGTGACATGAGACGATGATGCAAGGGAAATATTTACAGAGATAGTACGTTATATATTGAGCGAACTGCCTGCGATGTTCTGCAGCATTACGTGGAGCGTTCGCGGGATCGCACAGTCGTGATCACATATCACAGGTCGATTTTATATTGGCGATGGAAAGAGAAGCACAATGAGTTATTTGTACTTATAAAAACAACGTAAAAGCTCGCTTAGTGTGGTGACAAATCCGACAAGAAACGCGCAATGAAATTCCGAACCAATTTAATAAAGAAAAGTTATTGGGAGCGTGCTAACTCGCGCAAAAGAAAATGCGTGAGTTAATTCCGTGAGATTTGTCATCACTTTTTATAATTTAGTTATTGCGTAGGCGATGTTAAGCGAGCCGTGTTGTCTGGAATCCACGTAATGAGAGTACAGAGGCGGGGTAATTAGCATCAGAGAGGGTATGGCAATATTTCACGTGTTCGGCTGCAGGCCCTTCGGCTTTATCATCATAGTGGCGCGCTTCAGAGTGTAGTCCCAGCCGCGCCAACGGAACCAAACGATACCTGCGGATTACAACTGTTACTATGGCATATATATACATCACAAAAAGCATATCTATACATAATACAAGTCAAAAGCCTCAAAAACATGTTTTTTGTATTTAATTTTATTTTGTTTTTATCGGTTTTTATACACAAATAGCGAATACTCATGTATGGAAGCGCCATAATGACAACCAAAGTCAAAAGTCAAAGCATTTATTCAGTATTTAAGCAAATTAAAAATCTGCACTTATACACTTCAAATAACAATAAATAGGTCATCAATAATAAATATTCTAAATATAACAAAAACATAACTTATTGCTTTGAATTTGAAAAAAAGTAAACAAAAGTCATGAGCCATTCAGCTTTCATCTAAACGTCGCACTTAAAACACATGTATAATTCCCTTAATTAATGTAGGGTTGCCAACCGTACTATAACGTGCACCCCCAATACATGTTTCAGTAGTTCAGACAATTTTTATCCAAAAATGGTGAAATAATGATGCAATAGAGTGTATCCACACGTCATCTGCCCGCGGTGCATCCTGCTGACAAACCAACGAGGCTCTGGCGACCGACAAATGGCGATATAACCATATCAAAATTATGGCGTAGCTAAATACTACAGGCCGGTGACGGGCAGCAGCGTCACCGGTGCGAGAAGCTACGTCCTGCGATCGCCAACACGCCTGCCCAGCGTGGCGATTAGGGCATCCCCCCCCCCCCACAATGGAAAGTCACTTTAAGCCGCGGCCCCCAATTCCCGGCCGCCCTATTCCTGACCACGGCGGTCACGGTAACGGCAGGGCAGGGGGTGCTAAGAATCCCCGGGTTACGGTAGGCCGCCAAAACAAACTGACCCTCGCTACGTTTAATGGACGCACGATTCGGCTGGATGAGCATCTGACGCAGCTGGAGGAGGAGCTGGGACACATAAGATGGCACATTCTGGGGTTATGTTAAGTCCGAAGACAGGAAGAGGACACCATAACTCTAGAATCAGGCCATCTTATGTATTATAGAGAAGGTGACCAGCCATCCCAAGGCGGCGTCGGGTTTGTGGTCAACAAGGCCCTCAGTGACAACGTTGTAGAAATCTCCAGCGTGTCGACCAGGGTTACGTACCTTATAATAAGGTTAACCAAGAGGTACAGCCTCAAGGTTATCCAGGTCGCACCGACCTCGGCCCACTTGGATGAAGAGGTAGAAAGTATGTACCAAGACATCTCCAGAGCCTTACATACCACCGCTAAAGCTCACTACAACGTTGTCATGGGAGACTTTAACGCCAAAGAGGAAGTACAGACCTGCAGTGAATCGACTATAGGACCACACGGATTTGGGAGTAGGAATCACAGGGGGCAAATGCTCGTCAATTTCCTCGAGAAAGACGGGCTTTTCTTTATGAACTCGTTCTTCAAGAAAAAGCCCCAAAGGAAGTGGACGTGGCACAGCCCCGACACTGACTAAAAACGAGATTGACTTCACCATTACGGACAAACGGCGCATATTCAGAGACGTCTCTGTGATCACTAGGTTCAATACTGGAAGTGATCACCGATTTGTACGAGGCTCTCTGGATATCGACTTCAAAGCCGAGAGATTCCGATTGATGAAGTCCACGCTCCGACCAAACCTACTCCAAACCGTTGTTGGGTCTGAAACATTCCAATTAAATCGATTCGCTGCCTTGGAAACCATAGATGACGTAGACCAGAAAGTCGAAGAAGTGGTGGAAATCCTCAGGGATGAAGTTTAGCGAGAGCAAGCGTACGGGCAAAAAGTCCAAACTTTCGGCAGAAACACTTCGACTAATGGAAGAAAGACGAACAGACCCATTGTCAGCTTTGTCAATTAACCAGGTGCGCAGCAAAACCATTAAGAAGCTGGTACGACGCGACCTCCGATCCTCTAACACGCTCTTGATTAAAGAATCAATTGAGCAGAATCGGGGGTCGAACGTGTTCGTCCAGCCTCTGGGTAGAAGCCATCTCACAAAGCTGACAACATCAACGGAGAACGTCGTCGCATCCAAGCCGGAGATTCTGTCGGAAGTTGAAAACTTCTACAGCAAGCTCTATGCATCGCATGCTTCAAGGCCCGAAACCGATACTGAGGATTGCAGAGTCACCTTAACCCGCCACTTCACAGAAGACCTGCCCGAAGTCGTGATGGCCCTTAGACAGCTCAAAAATGGAAAAGCCCCAGGTGAGGACGGCATCACAACGGAGCTTCTAAAAGCTGGAGGAGCTCCAGCTGTAAGCCAGCTGCAACAGCTCTTCAATTCTGTTCTCTTCACTGGTAGAACTCCACAGGCAGCGGTTACGGCACCATAGACCACATCCACACGGTGCGGCAGATTGTACAGAAAACCGAAGAGTACAATCGCCCCCTGTGCTTAGCATTTGTGGACTATGAGAAGGCCTTCGACTTAATCGAAACCTGGTCGGTTCTTGAGTCCTTGCAGCGTTGCCAAGTCGACTGGCGATATATCGAAGTGATGAGATGTCTATATAATGCCGCAACGATGACTGTACAAGTACAGAACCAGCGTACTAAACATATTCACCTGCGTCGAGGAGTGAGACAGGGGGACGTCATATCCCCGAAACTGTTCACTAACGCCTTAGAGGATATGTTTAAGACGCTGGACTGGAAAGATTGTGGCATCAACATTAACGGCAAGTACATCTCTCACTTACGATTCGCAGATGACATCGTCATTATGGCAGAGACGCTGCAGGACCTACAAAGGATGTTGAATGACCTAGCTGATTCTTCTCGTCGCATCGGTCTCCGGATGAATTTGGATAAAACCAAAGCCATGTACAACGAGCACGTTGTTCCGGAACCGATTGCCGTAGATGGAATCCCACTCGAAGTTGTCACGCAGTATGTTTACCTAGGGCAAACGCTCCAACTAGGCAAACACAACTTCGAGAAGCAAATCCAGAGAAGATTCAGCTTGGCTGGGCAGCATTTGGGAAACTCCGTCAAGTCTTCTCGTCGCCTATACCACAGTGCTTAAAGACAAAAGTCTTTAATCAGTGCGTTCTACCTGTCATGACATACGGAGCCGAGACGTAGACACTCACGGTTCGACTGGTCCACCAGTTCAAAGTCGCTCAGGGAGCTATGGAGAGAGCTATGCTCGGTGTTTCTCTGCGGGATCGAATCCGGAACAAAGTAATTCGCCAGAGATCTAAAGTGATCGATATAGCTCAGCGGATTAGCAAACTGAAGTGGCAGTGGGCTGGTCATATCTGCCGTAGGACCGATAACCGTTGGGGCAGACTGGTTTTAGAGTGGAGACCGCGAATCGGCAAACGTAGAGTAGGACGCCCTGTGACCAGGTCGAGCGACGACGTTCACAAAGCGGTGGGCAGTGGCTGGAAACAAAGAGCCGAAGACCGGGCTCAGTGGCGTGTCTTGGGGGAGGCCTACGTCCAGCAGTGGACTGATACCGGCTGATTATGATGATGAGACTGTATCCACACTGCAGTTGCAATGTAATGTTTAATCACAAAAAGTAATTGCGTTATGTAAAAATAATGAGCGCATTTAGACCAGAAAATACATAATAAAATCTATCTATAATAGGTCTATCAGAAACCGGTGAAATAAGCCCTTAATCTGTTTCTCACATAGTTTCCGACTTATTCTAGCTCCCCGATTGGTCTCAATTTAGTGACGTGTAGTAACCACTAGAGGCGCTGTACTGTTTTTCATACAAAATTTATTCGAAATACTGTATCGAGTTTGGTATGAAAACTTCTTGTTTTCGTTTAATCAGTTTTCAATGGATGTGTATAGGTAGAGATAGTGAGTTACCTTGCCGGGCGGTGAGGTCCTGAGGGTCATGAAGATAAAGTCCGTTGAGTCCTCGACCGCAAGACTTCCACCACCAGCCGCCTTTCAACATGGATGCGCAGTTCAATGACGATCTGTCGTTATCTCTGTAAACGTAACCATAAACAAATAGATAGGTTAATACGGACTATTTATTACAGTTAGATAAATGTACTTATGGATGGAAGTATCTTTTGTTGCTATATCTAACCAGGTAGCGCAATTATTTCCCGGGTAAACTAAAGTTAGTCTGCTGTGCTTTTTTGTTCTACAATCTCTCTTTTTTGTTCTACAATCTCTCCTGGCGTTAAGAGAAGATCTATTACCTCTTTGTCGAGGATGCATGATAAAAGATAAGACCATAGAACATTGACGAAGAACCATAGCTGGTTTGCATAACCGAGATCCCTGCAGAATGCCGGTCGCAGCAGCAACGTTTACAATCATCAATTCATCATTATCTGATTTGGCGTTTTCATCACATCCGAGCTCAAAAATACGTCACTCTGTCTGTCACTCTAGTTGTTACAGAATCGCCTAAACGGACTATCCGATCTTACTGAAGTTTAACAAGGAGATACTATATAGTACGAGGATGAACATAGGCTACTAAATTCTAGGTGTACGTTAATGAAATGTGGGTATCAGATGGTCACTCTATATAATATTTAAGAAAATGCATTAAATGCGTAATTTAAAAGATCTAAGCGTACAGACAGCAGGAGCGACCTTGTTTTATAATTCGAGGGCCTGGTGGTGTAAGTGGGAGAATGGTCGGCTTTGATGCCAGAGGTACCGAGTTCAAGCCCAGCCGCGCACCAATGGATATTTCTATCGAAAAATGTATGTGCGGTTTTCACAGTGGCCTTCCGGTGAAGGAAAAACATAGTTAAGAAACCAACAACCCCCGCATGGTGGTAGGACACTATCTAGTATCCGCCTGGCCAGCTACCACCCAAAGTTAGAAAATCTGTCGCCAAACATCTAATGTGTTCCGGCAGCTATCCTTGAGAGCCAGTTCCCATTCCCGTTCCCGTTCCCTATGCCTAGCGTGCTTACCATCATCGACCGCATCATCACTTACCAACAGGTGACATAGTGGTCAAACGCTAGCCTATAAGATATAAAAAAATCTTTTATAGATGTTATGTAGTGACTTAGATGGAGTAAGCGTCAGTATCGCATCTATAATTGAACAGCTCACCTGTTGTACGTGGAGAACGGACTGTTGTTAGACCCGTACCAGGGGTCATTCAGAGAGTCGCCGGCGTTGCCCTCGTACCCGTCGATCTCTAGCTTGTAGTACTCTCCTTCAGAGTAGATCTTGAAGTGAGAGTACTGGGCGAACCTGCAAAGTTATTGTTATTACATTCTTTATGCTATTATTTGTATAATTTAAATCACGGGTTGGAAATCGCCCGGTCCTTTGTAGGCATTGAAGGAGATGAAGCCAACGTCAAAAGGCCCTTTACAATGATAACTTAAATACTATAATTTGTAGATGAAGAGATGAAAAACTATAAAAAGATGGTAAATTTTTATTATGGCTATGAGTGTGTGCTGCTTGATGTCTGATTCCTGGTCTATGGGATAAGGTACTGCACCCGCCAATTATGCCTCATTTCAAAATATTTAGTCGGTGGTGACTTGCTGTACATTATACATGGGCCCCCCAATTATTTACTGCGAGCATTGGGAGAGACCTATGTCCAGCAGTAGACTGACGTGAGCTGATAGTGATGATGATGAAACTCTTCATCTCTAACCCTCTCGTCTTTCATTAAGTAGGCATCTTGGTTAATGGTGTTGGGACACCAACAACTGTAAAAGGTTTTGGGGCGAAATTTTACAGTCGACTAATCTGAATTCAATCTGTTGGGACTGCTAAATGTTGCTAGAGATAGTTTACAGGCCAACTTCGTGCGATCTTAGTATTCTATATATATATATAGATAGAGGCTTAGCACAGGTAACGCGATGTCCATTTAAAAGATGACTCTACGGTACGACTTTAGACCAGGCAGTAGCTTCGTAGTTTTTTCCGATTGGCATACATTTTTGACATCAAATCTTGTGCGAGTGACTGCATGTGTATATTTAGTAACATGAATGATACCTAGGAACGACATGTGAGCATTTTTGGCTACGTTAAAAGGGATTAGAGACTATCGAAAAAAGGTGACTGTCCACCGCTACTTATTATCTTGATTTATTTTGTCAAGATTCGAGGCTGACGGACATTGTTCATTTTATTTACGCCTGTAGCATCAGCTACGTAAGCTACACACATGATTACTCTACGCGTGTGCTAATAACGTATGGTAGCCACTTTTTTATGCTATGCTGATGTATAGTATATATGTATGATTACATTATTATATGTAGTATATGATGTATATATATATATATGATGTATGTGTATTTATGTGTAATGTATAGTATGACATTTGTTTTTTTATGTTTGTAAGCATATTTATTGATTTTATTTCAATATTGATACACCACCATCCGTCACAGTCTCGTTTTCTTTTTTACTATTGGGTTGTCTGGAAGAAATCGCTCTAAGTGATAAGACCGCCCTTTGCATAGCTATAGTTATAAGTTTAGAGTATATTTTGTTTAAATTGTTTCTGTTCTTTTGGTGTGCAAATAAAGAGTTTATCTATCTATCTATAGATAATCTTATAGTAAGTATATATAGAAACCACAGGCCTTATTAGGCCTGTGGTTTCTATAGCTTATTAGAAATACTTACTGGTGCACCTGAGGCGGTGTTTTGATGCTTTTTAGGGTTCCAAAGGGTAAAACGGGACCCTATTACTAAGACTCCGTTGTCCGTCTGTCTGTCTGTCTGTCTGTCTGTCTGTCTGTCTGTCTGTGTGTCTGTCTGTCTGTCTGTCCGTCTGTCACCAGGCTATAGCTCATTAACCGTGATAGTTAGACGGTTGAAATTTTCACAGATGGTGTATTTCTGTTGCCGCTAGAACAACAAATACTAAAAACAAAATAAAGTTAAAAATTAAAGGGGGTCCCCATACAAACAACGTGTTTTTAAACGCCATCTATCTAATTAGTTTCGGCAAAATGACATAGATGGCGCTAGTAAACGAGCCCCGTCTTTCTAGATCGCGACCAAACCAAATATTCTTGGTAATATCAATTAAGTAATCAAATATATGAGGTTGAAGCTCTGTTATGTTTCGTATTGTACGGAACCCTCCCTAAGTGTGCGATAAGAGACGCGATGCTGACTCGCACTTGGCCAGTTTTATTTCATACATAATTGGTACGTTAAGAGCGTGTTCAGCTATTGTATAAAACTATACATAGTAGGCTTTAGCAATCGTTGTCACTCTATTATTGAGTGTTTGCTTAAGGCATCTACGGGAATATAGCCACGTTAATGCTACTCACATTCCTGAAAAATGGTACCTGAGTTTTCGTAGATTTGTATAGTATAAGTACTTGGATTTACGTAAAATCATTATTTGCTTAGGCTACAGGATTATGCTTTACCAACTCGTTTTGTTTCATGACCCGACTACTGCAAAGCAAAGAAAGTTTTTCGTAACGTCAAATATTGTAATGTGCAACATATTTTTATACGTACCTCTTATTTCCATCAAAGTCTTCAAGCTCCACTCTGAGCATGTAATCGTCGTTGTTGGTCAGCATGTATATGTTTTCGTTTCCGAGCCAGAACTCCTTGCTGGGATCGCCGAAACCATTCTTATAGTCACTCCAGTCACGGTTGAAGTTTTCAGCTGGAATACCGTAGTCGTCTCTTCGGTGGATTACCTATTAATATAAAACGTTTCTTTAGATATTTTATAATAAACAAAATATCGAGCATACACATGAACATAGAACTGCTCCTATCTTTTGAAGTCGATTGAAAACTGTCCGTTATTCGGCCATAGAAAGGTTCTTTGTTTCGAAGGACAAAATTAAATAGTCCAGTGAAATAAATTGTCCACTAAACATCTTACAACAACCGAGATCTAGTTTGGCGGACATTAAAAATCAGTCTGAGATGAATAGAATCACGCTGGTCTGGAAGTAGAAAACAGCACTGAGAAAAGTGGTTGGCCCACATTTCACTTTGCCTTCAATACAATCCATTTAGTGCAACTATAGTGTCCGCCTGGCCACCACCCTCAGGTTAGAAAATCTGTCACCAAACATCTAATGTGTCCGTCAGCTATACTTGAGAGCCAGTTCCCATAGGCTTAGCGTGCTACCATCCTCGACCGCATCATCACTTAACAACAGGTGAGATAGAGGTCAAACGCTAGCCTATATGATATAATAATTAAAAAAGACTGTCTCGAACCGTGCCGTAACCGGCGGAAGGGCTTTAAAGACTTGCCGATATACTATGACGTATGTAATCAAACCTACCTACGTTTCATTACATAATGAAGCTGTTGAAGAGGTTTTTAGATACTAGACAAAGAATGTGATGCAAGCTTATCTTCAAGCTGGAGGTCTGTGCAAGTGTTATCGCTCGACAACACCTAAACGACGACAAAAAGAATCCGTAGGTAGTATGATATTCATTCTGAATTTACGAGTGATGTATGTAATATGTCTATACTTATAAGAAACTAGCTGTGATTTCGTTCACGAACACCAACAATTTAGTAGCCTATGTTCATCTTCATGCTATAAAGTATCTTCTTGTTAAATTTCAGTAAGTTCGGATCGTCCGTTTAGGCGTGATTAGGTAACAAACAGACAGAGTTACAATAGAAACTAAAAAAACAGTCAGTTTCAGTAGCAAGTTTGAGATGTTTATCGTCGTATCTCAGAGAAACTTATCAAGTATTGATAAAATTTAAATGTGACCACCTTTGAGATGAACTCATCATTGATAATATCGTTTAAAAACTAAATAAAAAAAGAACCGACTTCAGGGCCGCGCTATTCATTTTCAGTACCATTTTGAGGTGTTTATCTCAATATCTCTGGAGATACTTATCAGACCTCGATTAAATTACCATGGTACCACACTTGGGATATCTCTTTTCCAACAAAAAAATAATAATCAAAATCGGTCCATAAACGAAGACGAAGTTATCCGCGAACAAACATAAAAAAATACATATATACGGTCGAATTGAGAAACCTCCTCCTTTTTTTGAAGTCGGTTAAAAATATACAAAAACATACAGACGAATTGAGAATCTCCTCCTATGAAAAAAGTAGATCCTTACCGTCCAGCCACCGTCAGCGACATTCTGTTCACAATACACCTTTAGGAACCAGTAGGTGGTGCCTCTGATCTGCAGGTAGTACACGCCTGACTCCCTCATGCCGGCGTTCAGCAGATCCACGCATGAGTAACCCTGGAAAAAGGGAGAAAACCCTTCTAATAACTGTGAGAGAACTTAGAGTAAGGCGCTTTGCTACTAGATGGACCGAAATGCACGTAATGCGCCAAAATTTGGAAGACCTGTGCTCAGCTCAGGGCGCCCAAAGTTATACCGACCTACAAGAAAGTAGGTATGTTCATAATCTATCTAAACTTTTGATGTTAGCGTTTAGGCACTTTGTTCTTGCTTGTGTTCTTTTAAATACAGTTAAATATCAGTATACACTTCTCTTCACTAAGTAAAAAATACACTGGAGTAACTCGAAAGGGATTGTTACCCTTTTTTAGCAGTCTTTCTTATTTAAACTTTTATTTAAATTTTATTAAACTTTTGAACCATTATTTTAAAGGAACATGGCTCAACCACGGCTCGAATCCCGGTCTTTGCCAATGCAGTCTCTCCATAGATAGGCTAACTTATACAATATCCTTTTAAATATTGTTTCAAAAGTTATTTAGTTTCGCTAATAAGTTAGTTCGGGCCAGTTTCGAATGGTTCTTGATATAGTCTCTGATAGCCTGGTAGCTACTTAGCTGCTAGATAAACTATAACTTTTGTATATCAGACAACTATCGAAAGATTTATCGGGTACCGGTGAAACTGACCCATAGACCTACCTATCTACCTATACATAGTACACCACATATACCACACACCACATCGTCACTTATCATCAGGTGAGCTAGTGGTCAATAGCTTGCCTGTTCAGCGTTAAAAATACTTTCGCTTAGAGGAGCGTATGTAACATAGACAGGACCTTTGCTTGTTGTTAACACATTTAAAAAACTACGTACTAATTAATCTAAATAAAAAGCGATAAATCAATGTTATCATACAACACTCCAGTTATGTGTAAAATTATTACATATTATTATTATTGTGATACTTAAACTAGACAGAATAAATTCGCATTAGGTAGAACTTTAATAATACTATGTTTAGCGCTTACGCAACATTCGCAATGGTGACGGCTATATCATAAACGAGACGGCAACAGAATAACAAATTATAATATGCATGTAGAATAAAGAAGGCCGCTCACTTAACCAACCTATTCATTCATACGCATTGAGGTACAAAGTAGTAGAGGCAACTCTATGATCTTACGTTGACAAAGGAATGAGCACATACACCTTTGTTCGCCAGAAATTGTAATTCACATGAATATTATCGTATCTACTCTTGGTTTAGTATAACTTTATTTAACATTGTAACTAATCTTACTTCAGAATTTATATCAACTCCCGTTGATTGGGTTTGGGTAACTACTTAATAAATAAACTATAAATTATAACTGATATTATTTATTTAAACTAAAAATACTTCGTAGATTTGATTATTCCAGTGGAAAATGTATATCTAGTAATAACGGCATGAGTAAATATTACTGCCAGAGTGTTTATACCTATAATAAATATTAACTCTTGTATGCACTTATCAACAGACTTGAAGAAACAACGGTTGAAATAAGGTGCAGCGGTTCTATCCTACACAGTCATGCAAAAGTGGCGGAGACGACTTAGTGGCTGCTAAGATCGTTTAATTAAAAAAAATAAAAGAACCGACTTCCAATGCCGCGCTATTAATTTTCAGTACCTAGTTTGAGGTGTTTATCTCCAGATGTCGATGAAATTACTATGGTACGACCCTTGGAATATCTCCTTTCCAACAAAAAAAAGAATCATCAAAATCGGGTCATAAACGACGAACTTATCCGCGAACAAGCATAAACAAAAAATACTCGTATATATACGGTTGAATTGAGAAACATCCTTTTTTGAAGTCGGTTAAAAATAGATCGCTATTCCATAAATGATATCATACAGTCGAGTGTCACTTCTATGATAGGTACAGTAGAGGGTGAAATGAACGATCGGTCCAATGTTATCAATTTTAATGTCGATTTATATGTAGGTGTGTCGTTACGCAATTACTTTCTTTCCCTTCGGTGTAATGTAACAGATTACAGTTCCAATGAGTCACTGTCCGCTCATTATGCACTAGGTACTGTGAATAGTAGCAGACCATCAGGTGGTACTTCGTTTTATTGTGTAGTTCTGTATTCTACATTTGTATTCTGTACTGTTTGGGTTCTGTACCTCAAAAGGAGCCTGTCAAAAGCGTCTTTCTGTCTGTCTGTACTGCCCGTCCGTCAAGACCTTTTTTCTCGGAACGCGTAGAGGTATCAAGTTGAAACTTAAGTCAAATACTCAAATCTACGGTATCTTTAAGCTGTGAAAAAATCATACTTATAGGTCAATTCGCGTATTGTACAATGGAATCAAAACCTGTAGGGTACTCTCGTTGACCTACAATCATGAAATTTGGTAAGAAGAAAAGTCTCGAATCAATTATATGGGAATAAATCTGAAACCGTAAATATGTAGTTTAATAACAAAAAGGTGATTTTACAATTGCAAACTTATTATTTGTAGTTGGTGCAATATATGTTCTATGGAACCATCATGATAAGTTTGTATTTTAACCTAGTTTGACCAGTTTTTACGAAAGCCTATGTGCGTGAGTCCAACTCGCACCAGACCCTTTTTTAAGGGTTCCGTAGCCGAATGGCAAAAAACGGAACCCTTATAGATTCGTCATGTCTGTCTGTCTGTCTGTCTGTCCGTCCGTATGTCACAGCCATTTTATTCCGAAACTGTTAAGACTACAGAATTGAAACTTCTATCTACCTATCTATCTACCTACCGGTAGATGTATTCTGTAAACCGCTTTCCGATTTTTATACAAAAGTAAAAAAAATAAAAGTTTAAGGGGGGGGGGGGGGGGGGGGCATCCCATACATGGAACTGAAAGAAAAAAATTTTTTTTCTTCAAACCTATACGTGTGGGGTGTCTATGGATAGGTCTTCAAAAATGACATTGAGGTTTCTAAAATCATTTTTTCTCAAAGTCAATCATTTGAAAGATAGGCGCGTCTAAAGTGCTGTAGATCTCAATAAAAACTAACAACGAAAATTGGTTTGAACGAGATACAGTCAGCAGTTTTTGAGATATGGCGACCGCAAAGATAACTTTGTTTTCATACAAACACTATGAAAAACAAAGTTAATTTTGTAGTTGCGAAAAATCATAGTTAGGGAATACTTAACGGTGTTACGGAACCCTACGAGTGCGAGTCCGACTAGCACTTGGCCAGTTTATTTAAGTTAAGTAATTTTCGTTAAATGACTTGAATATGTGTTGGGATAGTTTAGCTATGTAGACTGTACATTAAAATTGTCGAGCGGCTCGTCTCACTGTTCTGTTCCTGTTTAAGGCAAGCACCATACCATATTAGACAGGATAATCATTTTTTTTTTTTTATTGGACAGGATCAAAGTCAAAGTCAAAGCATTTATTCAGTATATGGGCAAATTAAAAATTTGCACGTACACACGTCAAATAACAGTAAACAGATCATATTTAATAAAAAATATTATAGATATAACAGAAACATAACTTATTGCTTTGAATTTTAAAAAAAAACAAAGGTATTGAGCCATTTAGCTTTCATCTAGACGTCGAACGTCACACTTAAAACACATGTTTAATTCCCCTGATTAATGTAGGGTTGCCAACCGTACTATTACGATCACTACTTTACCTACAGTGTCGATACTTGTCTGTCTGTCAGAAACTAAAAAAAATACTTGAACAAGTTGTTATGGAATAGGCTGTATATGCTTAGCATCTCGTCTTAGTCTGTGGGCTAGATACCTACATGTTTTATCCGTCATTTGCACTATCAAAAAATATTGGATACTTATATTTTTAACCGACTTCAAAAAAAGGAGGAGGTTTCTCAATTCGACCGCATATTTTTTTTTTTTTTTTTTTATGTTTGTTCGCGGATAACTTCGTCGTTTATAAACCGATTTCGATTATTATTTTTTTGTTCGAAAGGAGATATCCCAAGTGTGGTACCATGGTAATTTTATCGAGGTATGATAAGTATCTCCAGAGATATTGAGATAAACATCTCAAAATTGGTACTGAAAATGAATAGCGCGGCATTGAAGTCGGTTGTTTTTTAGTTTTTAAACGATATTATATTATGTCAATTAAACAAAAAAATGACGAAATATAGAGCGTTGCAATTCCGCGTGACGTCACGGCTCACTACACTTTAGAGAGGTTCGTGACGTCACGACTCCCCACTCCTAATTTTTGTGTCCAATATCCAACTGTATTATCAAAAAATATTGGACACGTATTTTTGGTGGACTATTAGATTTTTTTTTACCCAGCCTTCATCCCTTCTGAATATGTCCTGTAAGGATACTTTGACTTTCATACGTAAACACACTAATTAGTTTTATTAGCGGTTAAATACGTGACAACACGGTGATATTCTAGGTGGACTAGCAGAAGAAGTGGTCTTCTACTACTCCATATATACATATAGGGTATAAATATAGTTGCACTATAAATGTAACGTGCACAATACATTGTTCACGAATAGAAAGAAACATGCAGTTTTGTCTCTTGCTCTAAATAACTTATGTATAATGAGAATAAATGATATTATAATTGATATTCATTAATAGACTTTCTGTGTTCAAATGTTAAATTTCAAACGAATTTCTATAATAAGTACCTATTGCAAGTTAGAAATAAGATGTCCATGTTAAACTTATTATTATTTGCTAAATAACACATTAATTTTAAAATGAAGCTAAAAGAGATATTGTGAATATTCGGTTTTGACGCTAGTGGTTAAAATCGTGACGTGCACCAATGGAGTTTTCTATCTTATAATATGTAGGTACGTACACATTTCACAGTAGCACTCCGGTGAAGGAAAACATCGTCTAGAAACCCCCGGTATTGTAGGACACTGCCTAGTGTCCGTCTGATCAGCTAGTAGCTAGACAGTAGAACACAGTAGATGTTTGGTGACAGACTTTCCAACTCTAGGGTGGTTTAAGTAGGAAAATCTGTCACATCTACTGTGCTCTACTATGTTCTGGCAGTTGTCCTTGAGAGCCAGTTCGCATTCTAGGCCTAGCGTATTACCATCCTTAACTCCTTAACGCATCATCATGTACCAACAGGTGAGATAGTGGTCATAAGCCTATACGATAAAAAAAGTGTCTTAAAGATGTTCACTACACTTCGACGATAGGCTTCGCGCATCGTCTCATGTCTGCCTTCACAATAACAACGTGGGTAAGTTGCCTAACATAGAATGTTAGAATTAATATAAAGAACTGATCGTTAAGGAAAATCCATTACGTACGAGTACGTATATAGTATTATTATCTTTTCTATGGTACGAGTATGTGTCTCGAAACAAGGTAACAATAGCGCAAGAAGTTAATTTACCATTATGAAGTTTATGTCACCGGTAGTGGAAATAAAAAAGAAATACATTATTTTTCAAAAAAAATAAAACAGACTTCTTAACCACAAACAGGCACTCAAAAGCGAAATATTATAAGCGCTACCCACTTGTCTATTTGAAGTCGGTGCCAGCCAAGTCTAATGGATAGTAGATAGATACTATGTATTTAGTAAAGGTCTTATGTCATTTATCGCGATAAAAGTACTTATATATCTTATGTGGTAAGTTAATCCAGGTTATACTCGTAAATATCTGAGTGCCAAATTTAGTTAAAATCTTTTCAGCATTTTTTGACTTTCACATTTATAATACACTACATATGTACGTAGATTAATTTCATAGGGGCTCAGACAACTTAAGTTTGATAGCACGCCAGGATTTTATTATCATAGATGGACACTAGCTAGTGTCCGTCTGACCAGCTACCACATTCAATTCAGAAAATCTGTCATCAAACGTCTGTGTTCCGGCAGCTATCCTAGAAAGCCGGTTCCCATTCTAGGCCTAGTGTGCTACCATCTTCGACCGCATCATCACTTGCCAACAGCAGGTGAGATAGTGGTAAAATAGATATTTTGATGTTGTAACTAAATTGTATCTAAATATCTACAATTGTATTTACAACACAATAAATTATAATAAACTAGCTGTACCCCCGGCTTCCCTCGCGTTAAAAAGTTTATCCTATAGCCTAATCCATAATACTGGCTATACAAAGGCAAAGTTTCAGCTAAATCGGTTCGGCCGTTTGACCGTGAAGAAGTCTCAAACAAACATACAAACTGACTTTCCATATTGGTGTTGATCATATTTTTGCAATATAATGCAACGTCACATAAGTATGAACTACTAATTATTAGGTAATAATAAATTGTATGTACTTAAAGGTACGGCCACACCGCGGCGTCCTGCGATCTGCGGGCGCGATCTGGGTACTTTTCAATTGTTTTCTGATCGCGTTTAGTGTGAACCAGTCGGTACAAATACTACTGCGCTATCTGATCGCCGCCTAGATCACGTACGCAGGACGCTGCGGTGTGTCCGTACCTTAATAGTAATTTGAATCTTAGCTAATATAATTATGTGTGAGCCTGATGAGGCAGATTTTTTTATGGAATTGACTGATACTGAATAGACAAACTAAATAACAGTACTAGGGTTGCCAGATTGTATTTGAGCCTGTAAGGGACAAACTGCTCATTTTGCAAAAAAATACGGGATTTTACATTTTCCCTCGGGACAAATGAAAAACATGTATTTTTTACTTTGTTTTTATTGCTACTAATCTAAATATGTATGTATATAAAAGAAAATCGTGTCAAATCATCAAAAAAATCAAGTAGTTACACTATTTATAACTCAAGAAAGGCTAAACCGATTTGGCTGAAAATTTGTGGGGAGGTAGCTTAGTTCTCGTGCGCGCGCAGCGCAGGCTGCCATCGTCGTCGGAATTATGCGCGCGGATTTTAAATTGAATATTGTTGAAATACGGGACAGACTTTGTCCCGGCGGGACCTATTAAATTATGCCTGAAAAACGGGACGTCCCGGGACCTACGGGACGTCTAGCAACGCTAAACAGTACCTCGTTATGTACCAAAATTCTGAAAAATAAATAATTTCATTTCATTCCCATCCTCTATCTAATGTTGCTAATTGAAATTGTAAAGAGTCAAATACATTGTCACGCTTACCAAGAAAAGACCAATGGGCTTTGTAAGATCATTAACCAAATATGGATCTTCTATGGTTCTATTACACACACAGCCTATTACCTATCCTTGATGTACGAGTATGATTACAATGACAGTTCATTTATTTTCTATAGAGAGTGAGCAAAGCTTGAATTCTGCATAGTGATGCTTGTGAATGAAGAGTAATACAGACTATTATGAAGGGATCGTCATTATCGTATGCTACGGCTACGTTTACATTAGAGTCAAGGTGACAGACAGTTCCGTGGCTTAGTAGCATGACTACAGATATCTAGAGATTTGGTCCTACGAGGAGTTATGTTCCGGTGCCGATGTCCGTACCACATATAACAACTACATGTGGCAGTGAATAATACACGCCGAGCTTTCACACATTCAAATCAGACTACT
This sequence comes from Cabera pusaria, assembly GCA_954871355.1. NCBI lineage: Eukaryota > Metazoa > Arthropoda > Insecta > Lepidoptera > Geometridae > Cabera > Cabera pusaria. The sequence goes on along the minus strand of OX940885.1, from coordinate 706,537 downwards.
GTTTCTACGCTCACATGGAAACTTGAATGTCAATGTGTGCTGTGTAAGTACGCACTAACACTACCACAAAATTAACTCACACTAATACGATAGTGATGGAAAGTAGCTCTAACACTATATTGTCAACATTATTTATTTGTTTTCTGCTTCGTTACAATAAAACAAATTACACACAATACATTTTATTTTAGTAGATGTTACCCGCGACTTCATTCGCGTACGCTTATTTATTTGTATTGTTGTAGATCTCATATAAGCAACATTTCACTTGTCAAACCAATATTTGCAAACTACATATAATTCAATGCAAAATAAATATGTGAAAAAAATATTAAATAATAACCGTAAACATAAAAACAAACATAAGTTTTTTTTAAAATAACTTGTCTAACTCGTTTTTGAGCAACTAAGAATGTTATGATAACGTATCGATAATGCATAACCACCTAACACGTGGTAAACACGTGTTAGGTAATCACAACAACCAAAGAACGAGTTTCTTAGGATCTTCGGTACGTATACGTACCGGTGGTAGATGATGGTACGTTAACATAATCTACCACATATTGTTACACACAATCTAAAATTTCATCGTACTGATGGGATTCGAACCTGCACCTCCTGGGAAACATTTTGCTTTTTATATATTCTAGGATTTCATATTTAACCAATTGGTATAACTAACCAATTAATTACAAATGCATAATTATGCATTGGTGGCCTACTTTGGTGCCTACTACATATTTACCTCGACTGCCGGCATTACGTTGGCATTTTCGAGGAATATCATGAAGAGAACATACATCTTCTGGTTTACCCACGGATAGCTAAACCAATGATCTTCGTTTGAACCACATACCTAATACCTAACACCGTATTATGCCGACACTCGAAAAACATATCCTCGTTTTGGGCAGTGGAGTAAATACAATGAAAATAAATCAATACTACCTTTGTATTGGCATTAAAATGATGACAAATATTTTTTAAATTTTTAACCGACGAAAAAATAAAACGGAGGAGGTTATCAAGGCGACGCGTATATATATTTTTATTATTTTTATGTATGACCACGCATAACTTTATACAGAGGATTTCGATAATTCTTTTTTTATTGGAAAGGGTATACCCTCAAGGGGGTCCCATTTAAATTTGAACGAAATCGGTCGAGCCGTTTTGAATAAATCAAGAAAAATAATGGATAAAAGTATCATTATTTTGATGATTTTATCATATCATCTATGTATGTCAACAAACACTGAAAAAAACAAAGAGCCGAAAATCGGGGTCAGCTGCGTGTCTTGAGAGAGGCATATGTCCAGCAGTGGACTGATACCGGCTGATTATGATGATGATATTTTACACGTGGTACCATTTAAATTTCATCGAGATATGTTCAGTATCTCCAGAGATATGAAGATAAACACCTCAAACTTAGTATTGAAATTGACTAGAGTGACGCTGGAAGTCGGTTTTTTAAGTTTTTTATGTGATCTTAAATTATTTTTATTATTATTATAGAGTATAAATTATAACGTTTGTCTAGACCAGGGGTAACCAATGACGCCTGCTTTTAACATAGTATATTATGGCTAAAATTATATATAAAAATTATAAAATAAAACTTTTTAACAAAAAAATTAAACCGCCGAAAACACTGAAAAGCAAAAAATAATTAAACTTTTCTATTTAACCTTAATAACGAAGTTCTTTAACTACTGTTAGTATACCTAAAAGTATGTATTTTTGTAATTGTTTTGTGTTTTCAACTAAACATAATAACTAAGTTCTTAAACTAATGTAAGTATGTATACCTAAGTAATTTTGAGTCGGCGCCAAATAATCAATAAGCAAAGATCACTAAATAACCTCTTAAGTTTAAATAAATAATCAAATAAAATTAACAATGCGACGTGAAATTTGCAGCTATGAACATAAACATTCCAAAAAATGCGCTTCCACACGACCCACAGACTAAATAGAGATGCACGACCACTCGCAATGACGTGTGCCCGTCACTGGCCGCCACAGATTACTATTATGTGGTGCCCGTACGGGTTGCAGTCTCGCTGACATTAACTTCGTCAACACTGCATTTTCCGGCGAACTGGCGTGTCGCGCCATGCCTCCGCCGCGCATCACGCTTTACGTAATTAATTAATTTGCTTGTTTGACGCCGACTCAAAACTACTTAGGGATACATACTTACATTAGTTTAAGAACTTAGTTATTATGTTTAGTTTTAACTAAATGTTTTAGTTTTAACTAAATTTAGTTTTAACTGTAATTGTTTTGAGTTTTTAAACTCAAAACAATTACAAAAATATATACTTAGGTATACTCACAGTAGTTTAAGAACTTCGTTATTAAGGTTAAATAAAAAAGTTTAATAATTTTTTGCTTTCCAGTTTTTTCGGCGGTTTAATTTTTTTATTAAAAAGTTTTATTCATCCGCAAATTGAAAAGTATTCTACGTAGGTACTAATTTTAAAGTGGGATATCGACAATTACTCTAGATGCATCCCAACCGTACTACGTGGACTCAAGATCCGCATCTCCAAACAAGCGTGTTTTGTGATATTATTACTAAGTACTATTTTAAAAAAACTTTTAATAAAAACATGCTTTTACATAATCTAGGACCAGAGTAAGTCAAGACAAATTCAACGGGCTCAAGCACGATGGGCGTATAATTTGTAGTTTAGGAGTTTCTAATGCTACCTTCCGGCTCCATTATCAGACGCACTCGACAGTGCCAATGCATTGTCACCCGATTCAGGGCTTTTACACAAAACTGCGATGCGAAGTCGCATCGCAAAAATCTGCGAGCTCCCTCTACGCATCGCAAGAACTTGCGAATTGATTCGCATCGCGCATTCCTGCGATGTTGACCCAAAATCTTCTTTGTTTCTTTTTCCTGTATCTCCTAAGCAATAATAAAAGTGCACACTTCTTTTTACGATCCATGTCACGACCTAGTTTTCAATTCAAAATACGTTTAGTACGGTTAACGGTCGTCGAAGGAATGGTCCCTGGGAGACGCCTTGCCGCACGAAATCGCATCGCAGCAATTCGTGTCGTAATTTTCTGCGTTGCGAATTCGCATCGCGTCGCATCGCAGTTTTGTGTACAAGCCCTCATATATGTGTGAACAATGGCGTAGCTAGGTAAACAAAGGCCCTGGGGCAAAAAATAAACTAGGGCCCCAACTAAACTATTTTACTACATATGAGGGCATGGTGGCGTAATCGGGAGAACGGTCGGCTTTGATGCCAGAGGTACCGAGTTCAATCCTCGCCATGCACCAATGGATTTTTTCTTAGAAAAATGTATGCGTGCTTTTCACAGTGGCCCTCCGGTGAAGGAAAACATCGTTAAGAAACCAACAACCCCCGCATGGTGGTGGGACACTATATAGTATCCGCCTGGCCAGCTACCACCCTCAAGTTAGAAATCTGTCGCCAAAACATCTAATGTGTTCCGGCAGCTACCCTTAAAAACCAGTTCTCATTATAGGCCTAGCGTGCTACCATCTTCGACCACATCATCAATTACCAACAGGTGAGATAGTGGTCAAACGCTTGCCTATAAGATATTTAAAAAAAAAACATATAACTATTAATCGTCCAGACGCGCGTGCTTGTAATTTTTTATTATTTTTATAAACGGTAAGCAAGCGTTTGAAGTTTAGGGATGTAAGGGAGCACAAATACCACCTCAGTACTCGCAGCCAACCTCACCTGCCCGTGGAGCATCCTGCTGGCCAATAGACAAGGCCCTGGCGACCGACAAATGGCGGTATATCCATATCAAGTTATGTATTTATTGTACTGTAGTATATATATATATATGAAATAAATGAATATATGCCCTGAACATACGTATATATCGTACATTCTTATAAAAAACAACGTACTAAGTATTGCGTACCGCACGCAAGCTAGTTCTTAACCGATGCCTACAAAGTGTGTAATGTTATTAAATAATAATACTACGAAAAGAAGAACATGCTAACAATGTTATAATACAGAATAGAAAAGTCGGGCCATTGAGGATGTTTCGTCGTTCAGGACCAGAGGCCTTATTCAGTATGACCGTTTTAAAGTCTTACCGTGCCGTGTTACGTTATCTCCGCGTTATGGTATTCTCTATGCCAATTAAAACGAGGTAGGATAAGGTTATGAGCGGGTTTTGAGCTGTCAAAATATCGTGGCGTATGAGGACGTGTAACGCGCGCGTTTTGTATAATGTACCTATCGTGTGGCATACAGAATACAATTTTTCAATAACGTAACGTGGCGCGTTAAGGAACGCGTTATCTCATTGGTCATACTGAATAAGGCCCCAGCTTATACTGCCTACGCTGTTGTTTTTTTATTATTTAAGGTAACAGGACAGCCACGACGCTTGTCTGATGGTACGCGATGAAGTCTACCTATTACAGATACAGCGGCATGAAAAATTCTGGATGGCCAAAATTTTGCATATCACTGCACCGCGCCTGTTACCAGTGTTACTTTGAGAGATAAAGATGTTAAGTCTCGTATGCCCTGTAATTTCACTGGACACTTTGCTAATCTAACCGAAAACTTTCCTATTTCACGGCTGAATGAATTGGCAAAGTGGTGGTACCGCCCCGAGCGGACTAGCAGAAGTCCTACCACGACAATAGTAATAGTTATTGCATAAAATATTCCTTAGCATTTGTGAACGCATGACATTCCAGATTCGTTTTGTCTTGGGAGCATATAATGTGCTTAGCGTCATAGCGACAAAGAAATACACATAATTTTATACGTATACCCTAAAAACTGAGTCCTTTATCTTGAACTGTTGTGTATACAGGAAGATCATATCAAAGTTTGCGCAAACGCATTTTGTAGCCAAGGCTTTCAGTTCGTTTGTCCGATGTTCGTAGAAAGTTCTGGGTCACATCGTTAGCACGAACTCATTAATCATCAGACTATCACTCAACATCATTGGACGGTTCTTTTGTTCAGCTAAGTGTGAATATGAATGACTCACTGACTTTATGAAAGAAACATTATATGTACCTTACTTAAGTATGGAGCTGTAATCGATCATATTCCAATAAGTTCCAAGTAGTAAAATTAATGACAGTAAGTAGATAACTACTTACTGTCATTAATTTTACAATTAAGTAAAAGTGCAAAGACAAAAGGAAATATGCAGTATGTGCTTTACATATATTTGAATTATTTTTTTCGTATCTCTATCGTTTTGGTATTATATGTAACACATTTTTTTATTATATTAAAAATGCAAGCTAAGCAAGGCATTTGCAATACGCATCGCTACTGCAGTTAGATAGTGACGTCACAACACACATCGCTGTCACAATGCAGATTAATTGTTTGATACAGAAATAGTATGTTGTACATCATCAGCCTGTGTCAGCCCACTGCTGGACGTAGGCCTCTCCCAAGATTGCGCATGTCCCTGCTCCACCTGGTCACAGGACGTGCTACGTTTGCCGATTCGCAGTCTCCACTCTAGGACAAGTCTACCCCAAAGGTCCTGTTGTACGATAGTACATTACTATTTCTATGCCAAAGATTTTATCTATGGTGACAGCAGTGTCTATTCTGATATCACCAAGGTACCTACTTAGGTACAAGGTAGGTACTTTAAAATATGGGTTTGAAACAGTTTATATTTAAACATGTAAAGCTGTTCTCAAAGTATATTTTGTATTGATTGAATTTTTTTAGTAGTATAATTTTTTTTACTATGTTTTAAGAATTTATAAGTGTAATAAAAAAAATAAAAAACTCAAGATATACTTATTCCCCATTACTTCGTTTAGCCACATTTAAAAACTAGATATACCTAGGTGCCTAGATTAAGAAACATCTAGTGTTTTTACGAGCATAGTGTACTAACGTTGCGCCACAGCTTCACCCGAGTTAGTGAAGTTTGTAAGAGAAGTACTCGTGAAATATATCTTATATATGAGTTGACATGACATGTTGTCTAAGTGCCAATTTTTTTCTAAATCCGTTCAGCCGTTATTGCGTGATTGAATAACATCCGTACAAACTTTCACATGCATGTATTATTTATTATACGATCAATAGAAAATAATGATTTTGGATTAAACAATTTTGTAAATTTGTTTTTAGTCACCTCATCAGATAATGTAAAGGTCGTTCTATTTGTGCCATTAACCCACAATCTAAAGTTAATATTAACCAGTTCTAGCCAACGAGTTAGAAATCACATCATCGACCTATCTCACCGACTTCTTTACGAGCCATATGTTATATGAAATACATTTATTAAATTTAATTCCCCATAACTAATACTCAAGTAACCCCAGCGTCGAGGTAAGGTACAAGCCAGAATTGCATATTAACCAAGTGATATTTACAAGATTTCCAACAAATTACTGAGATCTACGATCACGTCAAGCAAGACAGTTACGTACGGGAATTATTGCCATTATCAAAGTGTACGGTAATATTATTATACAACCTTTTGTAAAATTATCTGCAGCTCGGATGCCGGGGGAAATGAAAGTGATCTAGTAGGTACCTACCTATCTAGGTAGTAGTGTATACCTACCTACGTTATTTATATTGCTATGATAGGCTGAGTTGTCACGAAGCGTTCGCTTCCTGATTGTTCGGCACTTTTTGTAGAGGAAAAATTATATCAATTGATATAATAGAATACTTGATCATCAAATTTAACATGAACGTTGTTTGACTACCGATCAATGAAATAATTCGAAGTGTAGGACAGGTCCGATTGCTGCAACAGTACCTAGTACGAGTTATTAGAACGCATATTTTTTCTTCGGCGACCCGGGGTAGGGTAAACGAGTTATGTACGATTGCATCACCGGCCGACATAACTGGTGGTTCTCGTACGTTAAGAACAATATACACGGTGTAATCATTGGTAATTGTCACGCGGTGGGAATAGCTGGTTTTTGAGCGGGCGCTTACAAAGCGCGGAAAGCGCGCCCGACTCCGCCGAACTATATTTACGTAACGCGTATCGTATCGATGCAAGTTTCCTTGCACGGAAACCTTGTTAGCCGAGAGCTCCGAGTCGACTCGCAGCGGTCGACACTGCGGAACCACGTTTGTCTCAGATACCTAATACATACTACACCTGTTACTTGCGAAATTAATCTCGCGTTAGTAGTGTATTCAACGTGACCGATCCGTAGCATGGTAATTGATGTTTCTGATTGCCGCCCGAGGACCTAAATGCTATATCGAAACGCTGGGTGAGCGTTATGTACACCGGATTGCCGGAGCATTGATTAAAATTCCGACAACACAGCAGCCGCGGCTCGATTGAGTGATTTGTAATACTCCCTATCCGACAGCGATGCAATCGCTGCCACTCCGTTTAACCCACATTCGAACCTCTGTTTTTATCACCTAATATTTGCTCTATCCGGGCAATAATCCGGGCTTCCAAGGTAGATGACTACCTGCTTTATTTTATTTATTACTTAACTGCTCATGCTCGGCCTCACTACGTCGTTAATCTTGTGGAGAAAAACCTGTCAAGGCGCTTTTGTAACTGCGCGAAAATGACTCCGAAACAGAGTGTAGGTAACAGAAGCAAAGACAGAGAAAGCGCCGATCCAGTTGCATAATTCGCTCAAAGGGCACATTCTGAAAATGAGTACCGTTAAAGGATGTTTATGTAATTGACTCACTTTTACGTCTTTGTAGTTGGCGACGATTTCTGAGGCGAAGGTGTTGTTGCCGATGATGGGCTTGTTCTTGACGCTGGGGAAGATGATACCGCCCTTCCTGCTGGCGGGGCGCAGGGTGGTGGCGCCGCCGGAGGGCGACGCCGGCGTCACGGTCACCGTGGCCGCCGCGCTCGTACTCGCGCTGCTTGCGCTGGGGCTGTAGGCCACAGAACCATTAGTCTCCACGCCACTGCGCGCCGAGGCGCCAGCGGATTCCGCGAACATCGCAAAGCACACAGTCGCAATCAGACAACATCGCATTTGCAATTAAGATAACATTTATTTGAGCGGTAAAGCTACCTTCAAGACAATAGAGTAAAGATTCGCTACGGTACAGGTAAGGTGCTGCTCAGATGGAACATTGTCGTGGACGCGATATAAGTCTAAATTGAGCAGTCGAACTTAATCGATGAAGTTATAAGTCGCTTGCAGGCTGTGTTACATGTAGTGTTACATTTACATTTATCTGAGAGGAGTGTAAATATGTCACCTGTTGTTAACGGCGGGCGGCAGGGTGGTGGGAGCGGCGGTGCTGGGGGCGGGCTCGGTGGCCGGCTCGTCGACACGGTACCGCGTGGGAGCATACTCCACCAGACGGTCGATGGTCGGGTCCAACAACAGTTCCGGCGGGACGGGTCGTTGCGCCAACGTCGCCACGTCGTCCTCCTGCTTCTTCAGCCTCTTCTCGACCATGTCCAAATTCTCTATTATCAAATTGGTCTTCAGCCTCAAGTCGTTATGGATCTGTCCGATAGCACGTTCCTGCCGCTGCGTCTGAGTGAGAAGCTCGTCCGATTTCGGCACCAGATCGTCCACGGAGCTTTTGGTGCCCACGACGACGTCCCAAACTTCATCCATCTTCTCAGACACGCTCATCATAGGGATGATCTTGTTCACGAGAGTGTCGATCTTGCTAGACTTAGAGATCGGAGACGGCGTGCTGGAGGCGGCCGTGCGGTTTTTGAACAGGCTATTGACGTTAATAGAAGCCGCTTCGGGTTCAACGATGGCGGCGTGAACATCCGCCATCATGTACAGAACCTTGCCCAGGTTCTCCGACACCAAATTGATATGGAACTGTAGCTTTCGATCGACGGTTGACATGGAGGTTCTCAGCTGATCTACTTCTTTCGTTATTTCGTTAACGACTTCAGAGTTCAACCCTTTAGCTATTTCGATGACGTTCAAGTTGATAGGTTTCTTCTCGCTCGCTTCGGCGTTGATGTCGTCGACGGGAAGGAAATTGTTGTCGATTTGATTTTTTAACCCGAGTAAAGTGGTATCGATATTCGATACTTTCTGGTCGAGTGATTCTAGTTTTTTGTCGAGAAGTTGCGCATCGGTAATTCCGTGATTCCTAGGTTTCCTCGTGTTGGTTTCGGTGACGTCTTCTACGCCCTGGCTGAACAGTTTGAAGTCTAGTGTGCCGAGTTTGGAAATGATTGCATCTGTTTTGTGAATATTGTCATTGACTCTAGAGTCTAGAGCCTCTACTCTCCTCATGAGGTGTTCCACTGCTTTGTCTAGGTTCTCTATCCTCTGCAGTTTGGTTTCTAGTGTGCTCACTATTACTTCAAACACGTTGAAGATGTACTGCTCCCTGAAACAAAAGCAACGATACATTAATATCTATGTTATGTTGTTATGATTCAAAATTGTCGTATTAAATAACTGACACAATTTCTCGCTCATAATCACTAATAACTGTTGGTAATCAATGAGTTATTAGCGGCAGTGGCTGTCATATTTTATCTACATCTTTGATCAATACGAGCGTGGGTAGAATCGACTGCATTACGTATTTCCTACATATGTGTGGGTATGTTACATTTATTACATTACTGATAACAGCCATAAAGGCAGTGAAATTGACTTATTTGTGTTCTTACGCAATGAGAAATAGAAACGTTAAATACTTGCGTCCTACGTGCGTGCCACATTACGTTTAACGTAGACTTGCTATTCAAATAGACATGTCTCTATCAGATCGCCATACTGGTTATGACATTGTATTGCTATCGATCGACTAAATTTGAGATGATTGTAGTTATTTATGTATTTTATTTACTTTAGAACAACGAATAGTAAGTAGGTACCTACAAAAATATTATGTAAGGTAATGTAAATGTTACGGTTTTTTTTAATAATAAACATACAAGCACAGGACAATTATTTTGTTAAATGACGTTATTTTGACATATTCTCTATCCTTACAGCGTAACTGTCCCATCACCCGTTTTCCAAACGGGCTGGCACTAAACATCATGCCGCCATAGAAAAGATAATAATAACACGTAGTGCCGGTACGAACTATAGGAGGCATGTCTTTGTTTCTTTTTTAGGGTTCCGTACCTCAAAGGGAAAAAAGGGAACCCTTATAGGATCACTTTGTTGTCTGTCTGTCCATGAAGATCGTTTTTCTGAGGAACGCGTAGAGGTATCAAGTAGAAATGTATATCAAACACTCGGGTATACGGTGTCATTCAGCTGTGTGATATCATATCTACTAGTATTTCAAAGAGCAATGTCTTACAGAACATGTGAAAGAAAAAACTGTTAATATGTAGTTAACAAAAAAAAACGAATTTCCTATTACAAATTTATCATTTACGGTTGATGCAAAATAAAGTGATGTTAATGACACGTTTGTACGGAACGAGTACAAGCCTCACTAGGTCAGTTTTTATTATTTTCTATTTGTGACGGTATCAACCTTATTCTAATGATGTCTGTATAAATTCTATTAGGATTTATTGTATCGATAAACTTGATTAAAAGTGTTAGAGATTCCAAGAAATATATTATAAAGTACCTATAAGTTTACCAAGACTTTATCTTATACACCTAGTGTTGTATACAATTTCAAAACATTTACCGAGCAATTTGTTCGTATTAACCGATTAAATTAACCGCATTTCAATTAGATTAGCAATAAAGTATTGAGTATTATGTGCGATAATTCATAGCCGAGCCGACTCGATTTGGTCAACATCAACATTGGAGCGGCAACGACCCGCGCGCTATTTTAATGGGTAAGAACTACGTCGTAATAAGTTGTGTTGTGATATTTTTGTAGTCCTACAATCGAGTGCTTGTCTCATAATAATATCGTTTAAAAACTAAAAAAGAACCGACTAATCATTTTCAGTACCAATTTTGAGATGTTTATCTCAATATCTCTGGAGATACTTATCAGACCTCGATAAAATTACCATGGTACCACACTTGGAATTTCTCCTTTCGAACAAAAAAAGAATAATCAAAATCGGTTCATAAACGACGAAGTTATCCGCGAACAAACATAAAAAAAAAAAAAAAAATATATATATATATATACGGTCGAATTGAGAAAACTCCTCCTTTTTTTGAAGTCGGTTAAAAAAAAAACATCCTGATGGAAAATCTACTTTTATAGTTATTTAGTATTTAAAGATATAGAAAGAGGATATAAGTATGGGAAGAGGGGTAGCAGCCCTGCAAGAAGTCCGATGGCCGGGAAATGGAGATAAGGAGTCACTATTTTTAGAAAGAGCAGTGATTAATAATTAATAGTTTGCTAGATGATGATATTGATAAGTAGGTAATAATACTAATAATGCTTAAAACAATTACTTAAGTAGAAGGTGTTATCAGATGTACTAAGCTGTGGGTCAAACGGTCTACCCGTTGCGAATTATTTTCGTGCACTAATAATACTCAGGATGTCCTAGTAAGTACATACTTATAGTATTCAGCTACTGTGTTTTCCACATGTGCTTTCAGACCGTCAAATCTTACATCAAACACTTCATTGTATTACTACATGTACTATTAAGTACTATTACTTTCTACTATGTTATTGAAATTTAAAATTAATTACTTTCTACTATAAATAGAACATATTATTACATTATATATGATTTATCTGTTCAGCTACCATCAAAACGAATGCCTTAAAAATGTATTATTTATCATGTTGCTTAGCTACGACGGTTACGAGTATTATCTTAAGCACAATGCGCAAACTGTGGTATGTGAAAATTTAAAATGGACTAAGAGTGCAGAAATATACAATTGACGAATCGTATGTGTTATCAATAAACATAATGTAATTAATTACGGTCGAATGCCAACCACTGCGAGATCACTAGTATGTTTATTTAATGCAATTCGAACAAGGTTGTAAACCTTAAATATAATTCTGTTAGACGGATTTTGCGCATTCTCCTCCCGATCTAGATTAAGCCCGATGTAGAGTGCCTATGTTGAAACTTGCCAGAGATTGATTAGGTACCCGGCCGGGTATTAGGAAACATATTATAATGGTTCGGACGGAAGTGCCGTGCTGGCTAATTGTAGACAGCATGTGTACACTTTATTGGATTTATAATTTATAATATTTTTTTGTAAAATTTCATTAGGCATTATATTCTTGTAGTCTAAGTCCCTTATATCGTCATGAGAGTCTTTTCAACCGACTTACAAAAAGAAGGAGGTTCTAAATTCGTCTGTATGTTTTCTTTAATTATTTTTTTGTATACAACGTATGTTACGCGATTACTCCGTCAATTGTGAACCGATTCTAATGATTATTTTTTAAATCGGTAGGGTACGTTTCCGAGGTGTTTCCATTATAATATCATCGAGATCTGATAAGTATCTCTAGAGATATGACGATAAACGTCTCAAACTTGCTACTGAAATTGACTCGCGAGGCATGGAAGTCGGTTGTTTTAGTTTTTAAACTATGTTAATTATTTGCGTAACTCGTTATCATATCATGAGATTTTTTTTCTGTGATAGGCTAGTGTTTGACCAATGGTAAGCAATGATGCAGTTGAAGATGGTGAAACCGCTAGGCCTAGAATACTCTGATTCTCATGGGATGTAGGTGTGTTGCCGGGACACCGCAAGGGTATGATGGTAGATGTTCTTCTTGATGGTAGTAAGCTACTTTTTAGAAGCAAGCCAGATGAAACATCGATATAGTATGCTCCTAACACATGATATAGGTCCGAAATATATAATTTCTCCTTTTCGAAATAAAAACCACGAAGATTTTTTTTATATCATACTAGCAGCGCCTCGCGGTTTCACCCGCGTAGTTCACGTACCCATGAGAATACGGAGATAAAATATAGATTGTATTATTTGCTGATAATGTAGCTTTTCGTTACTGAAATTTTTTTTTTAATACAGTTGCTCAAAAAGTGGCATATTGCAGGGACGTATAGCGTTCGGAATGTGGGCTATTACATACTCGTGCTTTTTTTTTTTTTTTTTTTTTTTGTTTCTTTATGGCTCCACACGATTAGTGTATTTAGCCAGTGTCAAGTATTGAAATTTTTCAAGTTTTTATGAATGTTAGTCGTAGAGATGGGTCAAAGTCACATTTCAGGTCAGTTGTCAAGTAAAAGTCTAGTCTAAGTCAAACCTTCAGTAAAGATGTGGTGTTTACTGAAGATTTTCAGTGGAATTTTGGTGAGAACGCAAATAGCATGTTTTTCAACATTGTGCTGTTTCCCTACACTCGCACACATTCACCGGCACTTAATGGTTAATAATCCACATTTATTACATATTAACACGCGGAAGAACACAAGTTTTAGGAAAGAATACAATGAGATCATACACACTTTTCCACGTTCCCGCCAAAACTCTACTCGTGCTTTTTGTTTACCTTTCCCGAACTCGTGCGTTCTCTTTCCCAACTGTCAAAATAATGTCTATTAAAAAGGAAAACCAACCATGAAGTTTTTACTAAAAAAAATCTTAGAAGTTTTTATGATTCATGCAAATACGTATATTTTTAAAAAGAAGCTACTAATTTGTTTCAATATCAGATTTAATGATTTGATTGAATGAGTTAGGTTAGGTTTCATTTCATTTCATCTCATTAAATTTCATTTTCATTTCATATCAATAAAAAAAATCTACTGAAGACTTGGCCGTATGGGCATAGTTCCCTTTGCCTACCGGAATGGGTGAAGAAAAAAAAAACTCTGCTTATATTCTACGGTTGGCGCCATTTTTCAGAAATTTTCTTTGCGAGTTCAGTTGTTTGTTGCACTAAATGAGTAATTTCGACCCTAGTTTTTTTGAATTAACGCCACCGGAACTCATTATAATTGCGCAAAATGCTTCGGAGTTTTACCGGAAAAGTCAAAAAGTCGCTACATATCTACATACGACGAATTTATTGCGTGGAGAGAAATGTTAAGTTAGTTGAGTTTATTGTGTTTTTATTATTTTATTAAATTGCTTCATTTTTTCGCAACTGTATTAAAAATAGTCGTTCAGTACACGTGCGGAACCGTCATTGCAACTTGTTCCGACTGTCAACCAGTAGACATTTGTCGGAACTCTTTGCAATGACAGCCTTTCCGCACTTGTAATGAAATATACTATTGAAGTCGGTGCTGTAGTTTTTGAGTTAAATCGTCACAAACAAACAAAAAATCAAATCTTTCCTCGTTCTTATATTAGTTTATTTATAGACAATGGTAGCACGCTAGGCCTAGAATAGCCTGCCGGAACACATTAGATATATTGCGACAGATTTTCTAACTTGGGGGTGGTATTATAGCTAGACATGCGGACACTAGATTGTTTCCTACCATGTTTTCAAATAAGGGCTCAGGCAGCTCTAAAACTAAAGAGATCTACACGTATGTGTCATCTACACAGAGCTGTATTGACACGGACCTAAACATAACAATATGTTTATGTAGATTTGTACAAGTGCTCGGTTTAAAGTGCCGACCGCTGACACGCCTCGTTTCAAACATTTGGGAGAAAATCCTAAGGAATGTGTTTCTAATAACAGATGAAGTTATTTTTCAAATGCTCTGTGAGAGCACATGAGTAAAAAAAAGGTAGAGAGCAAAAGTAATTTGTTTACATTATCTTCACATCGCAAGACTTCATATATGAATATTTGAGAGCATTCTCGCACAGTCTATATAACCGGCACTGTGGTTTAGTGTAGAGAGACGAGTATACATATTTTATTGACTTTGATTTATGACTATTTTACTACATAACTATAACATATTTATACCTTATACCTTGTTTCACAATAAAGTTGGTTTTTTTACGTGAAGAGTTTTCTTTAATTGTTTCGTAAATTAATGTCATCTTAAGTATTTCTGACTAAACCTATTTTTACTTGCAAGGAAGTAAAGTGAAACTTAATTACATTATGATAAAATGACAAATGTATATCAAATTAATTGGACAACATCATCAACACCAATATTATAAATGATTATTTAAATAGTTTTTATAACTTCTTCACAGACAAACGGCTTGACCGATTTGGCTGGTGCACAGGGCAGTCAGCCCTGTGCACATCGCTATAGTAGATTAGGTATAACAACCAAACGATACTTAATAATCAAACGATACTTATAACGCGTCCAAAGCCGCGGGGTGCAACTAGCTAATATTGTTATTTATATTGCTTCGATGGCTCAGAACATAAAAAATATAGATTTATAGGCTACTAGCTACGCCCCGCGACTTTGCTCGCATGTAATCCTGGTTATAAACCACATAAATATGAATAATAAGGTAGTTATTCATATTTCTGTGTTATTAACCTTTCTCTTGAATCACTCGACCGCATCATCAGTTACCAACAGGTGAGATAGTGGTCAAACACTAGCCTATATGACATAAAAAACTCTATTAATGAAAACCACATTAAAATCGGTTACGTAGTTTAAAAGATATAAGTGTACCGACAGCGGGAGTGACTGTGTTTTATACTATGTAGAGATTTCAAAGATAAATATTATAGTAACAGTCCACGTTTACAATTAAAACGAAAATTTCGAAATTCGTAAAAATTAAATTATCTAACATTGATATAGAGTTGCAATCCCACGAAAGTATTGATTATTATAGCCATCGTATATCCACTTAATTTCATCTCGAGAGATCATAATACCCAGAGAAATACCGGGTCCAAGTAAATAGATAAAATATGTAATAGTACTTGTATATATTCCGTGGTAATGGTAGTTTCGAAACGTAACAAGTAAGGATAGACGGGTGAACGCCTGTGACTGCTTTACATTTGTTTCGAAAGTCGGTGCTCCGATTAATTCTGCATCTCGCACACTTCCTATCGATGAAATGCAGCTATTATTACGTAGTACCATTAAGTATTCTGTGCCTATAGCTAGCTGTGAAGATCGCGGCGGGCAGGACATTCCACATGTTACAGGTACGCGGTAAAAATCCTCGGTTTAATCGCGTAGTGCGAGACATCCATGTCTGTAAGATGTGAGGGTGAGCTTTTTGACGGTGCCGAGTAGTACTATAAAATAATGCCGATTGTGGTACCGTACACGTCTCTAGACGGTAAAAGATGGTCTTAAGTAAATGTTAAGAATGATCCAAAATAATTTTGAAATGTTATAAGATCCAAACGGTTGAAACGCAATTAAACTCGAATTACAGCAGATGGATGCGACTTAGGTGGTAAATAACTCAGCCAGACGGAATACCGCCGTATATTGTAAGGGATTGGGTGTAAATTCAGCCTAATGTTTAAATATGTGTACACGTACATTACAGCTTATATAGACCATTTGCTGTGGATAACTGGCGATTGTATCAATGTTGTATAAATCGTTTAAAAATAGTATCAGCTGCTTGGAACCAACTTAGGTATTACGTTTAACGTATCCAATTATTAAGTTTGGTATGCCTCAACCTGTAAATATTGTAATTGAATTTTAGAGAGCACACGATGTTAACATTAACTTGTTACATACTTTATTCAATGTATTAGGTACTTAATGTACCACCCTACTATGTAAGGATCTGTAAAACCTAATCACAATACATTTTCTTGTCAATTCAAACTGTAAAAATGGAAGGTATCTAGGTAAAATTTGAAATAACGGACAATTTCAATGTTAGCTTACTTATAGATTATTATTATGATACTATGTTTAGTAAGTACTTCCTAAGAGCTGCTCAACTAAGCTGGACATATCTGATTACTATTTATTCGTAGCTTAACATACGTCATATTTTAAGATTGATTAAGAAACTTAAAGAACCGACTTCAAAAGTCCCGCTAGTCAGTTCAGAAGGTACTAAGTTTGTGGAGTTTATCTTCATATCTCTAGAGATACTGAACATATATCGATGAAATGTAAATGGGATCACCTGTGAAGGTGAACCTGATCCTATACCTTTTCACATAATAAAAAACAAGTTCAAAACCTAAAACCCGACTACTGAAAAATCACACTCTAAAAAGTATGAAACAAGAAAATATTCTCACTTGAGATCGCTATGTACAAACTTTTCAATATGTATCGTGTATTATATAAACAACTTACTTTTAATAAATATTTTATTGTATTTCATAAATATTCTTAGTGGTGCTCAGAGGATAGCTGTGAAATACAATAAAATATTTATTAAAAGTAAGTTGTTTATATAAAACACGATACATATTGAATTGTTTGTAAATAGCGATCTCAGGTGATAATATTTTCTTGTTTCATACTTTTTAGGGTCTTTCAGTAGTAGAGTTTTAGTTTTTGAACTTATTTTTCATATAAAGCATTTTGGGGTTTTTGCATAATTGTATACATGCCAATATACTGACATAAATACACAGCGATCAAAAAACACATAACCCTCCAAACTGCTTCTTTGCGACGCCGTGTGGTAAAAATTAGTTTTCTTGACTTCGGCGGGATATATCTCGGCAACCCTACGCCCGACAAAAATATGATGTACTAATCCCTATCTTCATTTTAAAATCCCTATTCAACGATACCACACACGATGGGGTGGGGTGAATTTTTTTTTTTAGTTCTGGACTTCGTGCCCTCTAGAGGGCGCCACATTCTATTTGTTGTAACGTCACATAGCCTACAACTAGAAAACAAATAAGACGCGTCCACAGACACCTCATTAGTCAAATTATCATTAGTAGTTTAGAAATTAAGAGGGAACAGATGAACATACATACAAACATACATACTAACATACATACCCACATACCGGTCAAAACATAACCCTCCTTTTTGCTTCGCTGTAGTCGGGTAAAAAAAGGATTTTCCAAATCGATTCAGGCGTATTCGAATAATCGGTGAACATGTATAAAAAAAATACATACAGTCAAACATAGATCCTCCTCCTTTTTGAAGCTGGTTAATAAAAATAACAAGTACGCAGCCGCTTGCATAGGTAGGTATTACACATGGTATTTTACGGTAACGAGTTCACAGGCTATATAAATATTAAATATCTTCAGAGCACTATTTGCAACTAATCAATATGAATGTTCGAGAGCCAGCCTATTTAACTTCGACACTACAGTTAACAGGTCGGTTACATTATTACATTCAAGTTATCCAAAGACTGTTAGGCCTGCGTTCACTAGACAGGTACGGACTACAACGAAATAAACGTAAATATTTCGTTTCATCTAATTGTGAGCGTCTTACACACACTTGCATAAAAGTGGACTCCTAGCTCCATCATCAGACTATCGTTACAAAGCCCGAACTTCTTTTATATTTTATAGGCCAGCGTTTAACCGCTATCTCATCTATATATACATACAAAGATTCATTTCGACACACGATAATAAAAAGTAGGTTAAAATTGACTTCCAAGATTTAATTACATTGTTTGTTTATAGTTTGTTACAGGTGAAGCTAATAAATGCGTAATAACTTTAAACAAGAAATTCTTAACATTAATTATTGAGTATTTAAAACTAGCACTAGTCGCTTTCTGACTCACTCGCCAAACATTTTCATGGATATTGAGCATATTTCTAGGAAATTATGATATCCTCATCATCATTATCAGTCAATTTCCGTCCCCTGCTGGACATAGGCCTCTCCTATGGCACGCCACTGAGCTAAATCTTCAGCTATTCGTTTCCAACCGCTGCCAGCCAGCTTGCGTACCTATATCATAATTAACATATAATTATGTGAATAGTTCATCATATTTAAAACTGCTTTACTCTAACGGTGAATCGAATTTACTCCGACACGTGTCAGATATTTTTTGATGATATTTATTGAAAAATCTATACCATACTAGCTGTGCAGCAGCAGCTTCGCACGCGTTAAAAACTGTGCAAAATCAAGGATTAGTATCATGATTCTATTTTAACAAAATGTAGCCTAGGTTCATCCTCATGCTATAACGTATCTTCTTGTTAAATTTCAGTAAGATCGGATCGTCCGTTAAAGCGTGATTAGGTAACGAACAGACAGAGTGATAGAGTTACAAAGGTTTTATAATATCTATATATAATATATATATATATAAGTCTGGATATATTCTTGAGTGCGTACACTATGCTTCGCTTATAGTAACCCGTGGTCTTACTCTAAAGTAAACCAATTTCGTAAGGTACAATCGGTTGGTCCTATCCTAGCCCTCCTGCCATTCACTTTAGTTACTTTAACTAAATAGAGTATATTGTAATTCAGACCAGATCACTACCGGTGTTTGTTCTACTCCTATTATAGTCTAGTAGCATTTCGCAGAGTCAAAAGATTTTTATAGAAACATTTACTCTCATTTTTACCACTCAATAATTTTCTCCCAATGTTATTTATAAGCTAATGTTTAACCTTTTATGAAGTCATCAATCTGCGTCGTTAGTTTTATATGTTCTGAGTCTTTATTAAGGTACGATATGCTTGTCAGTCGTATTCTGCTATTGATTGTGGAAGACCCTTGACGTGCCTATATTTTCTTTATGTACAACCACGTATGAACTTTATCAGAGTGATCCTATTTATAACCGACTTCACAAAAAAGGAGGAGGTTCTCAATACATCTGTATGGTTTTTCTGTGTGTTTTTTTTCTGATTACTCCGTCAATTGTGAACGGATTCAAATGATTCTATTTTTAATAGGTAGGGTTTGTTTCCGAGGTGGTCCCATTGTCATTTCATCGAGATTTGATTAGTATCTAGATATAATTGGAGATAAATACCTCAAATATGAGAATATAATGGTTTTAGAAGAAGAGTCTCAAGAAGATTATACACAATGGAGGTTGCTATTGCATATACTTTTGAAGACTAAAATATATGACCTTGAATAATGTTTTAATATGTTAATATAATAATATATATGTTTTAATATGTTTACAATATAAACTACTCCTAAAACTATAATACAGACTATATAAAATCTACAAATAAAAAACTGAATTAAGGTCGCTGTCCGCTGGTAGGGTACCCAAAAAGCTGGCAACATTACCTCTTTGAATGGCAAGGCTAATTCGTTGGCCGAGGTACGCGCCAGCTCTTTGATCATGGGAGACATCTATCAGACGTCTGGACAACTCCTTTACAAAACCGCGTGCTTATTGACCCCACGAGCCCATGGTCTCGACCCCAAACGGAAAAAATGCGTAATTGTCTCCAATGTCTGCATATTTCCTCCGCTTAAGGGCCTCTGCCGCGTCTGCGGCTGCTCCTGCAGCCCGTGAGGTACTATTAAAGTGGGATGCTGCTAACGTATCGGCGCACGTTGCATCCCACACTAGCGGCTTTCCACGACACCAAGGAATCAACGTCATGCCGCCAGGTCTCTTGCCATCGTCACGTGAAATACCGTTCGGCTCTAAAATAGCCGGCACGTTGACGGTGGCAAGGGCCCGACGGATAACGTCGTTTAGTGAAGCGTGTCGTGAAAGCCGACCCGCACTGCGGCGACATGATAGGCCGTGGTGTCCCAGATGATTAACCTCGTCGCCACAGCGACAGCGGTGCGGCTCTGTTCTAGAGATGCCCAGACGCAGTCCCACGGCGACGGGAAAACTATTGTTATCCATAAACGTCCCTATATTGGACGAAGGTAACGCCTGCAACCAGTATCCTGATTCCCGTTCGCGCGTGGCAAGAAGACGAGCCCGGTCCCTATTATCTAAACAACTGCCTAAAAGATATTTCTGTACATTTTTGCATAAGGGCTCGTCCCATTGCCGTTGCGAACGGAGACTTCTCGGAAAGTCTTCCTCCGGGCATGCCAAGGACCAGGCATTTTTAGCTTCCTCCATTAGAGTGATCGATATTTTTGTTAAAGAATTATTTATTATTTTATCAAAAATACCGGTAATACCATGGACAGAAGATAAAAAAGCCGGTAGCGAAACACTGGA
This sequence comes from Cabera pusaria, assembly GCA_954871355.1. Taxonomy (NCBI): domain Eukaryota; kingdom Metazoa; phylum Arthropoda; class Insecta; order Lepidoptera; family Geometridae; genus Cabera; species Cabera pusaria. Next base: position 685,652 of record OX940885.1, on the reverse strand, counting down.
AATTTTGCGTATGCCTATGCCCCCGAACCGAATAGGCAAGGAAGCTTGACACCACGAATTGTCCGAAAGAGAGCAATTTAGAATTTTGGTAAGGATATTTTTTTGGCGCTGTTCATGAAAAAAATCTGGAAACGATTCTTCTAGAATTGGTGCACCAAGGAGGCGAAGATTATTATTTAAGAGTTTAATATTTGGTGCCAGACTGTTAAATTTTGCGAACATCTCATCTTTTTTTTCTTTATTTGCAGTGTCCGTAAAGAATATTTCACATTTAGAAAAATTTTGATCCAAACCAATCGAATGAAATTTCTCACAATTAATATTTGTAAATCCTTCAAAACAATGTTTGCATCGCCTCCTAGGGTCCCATCATCTAGATACCACATATTTAATGTTGAATTTAGACTCGAAATAATCGGGTGTATGGCAAGACCGAAGATAGCAGGTCCAAGAGGATCACCCTGTTGACAACCAGAGCAGGACTCAATTAAATGGTCTCTGTAAAGTAATTTTGAATCAACTCCATAACATTGCCAAAGATACTTAAACGTTTCTGGTATGTAATTTTGAATTTCGGTTAAAAGAGTGGTTCGGTCAACAGAATTAAATGCATTTTTAACATCAACCTTCAAAATCCCTTGACCAGCATCGTGATTAATAAATGATCGAAGTGCATGAACGGCCGCCTCACAACCACCTTTGCTGCCGAATCCTAACTGAATGGGCTGAAATTTTTCCGTTAGTTTCCGCTGTATATAGCGGCAGCAAACTTTGGATGTGATTCTCCTATACGTGCAACCTACGGCTATAGGCCTGATACCGCCATCTTTTTTATTTAAAGCACATAAGTTTGCACCGTATAGAAGAGGGGCGATCTGTTCATGCACTTTCCCTGCAAGCATTAAGTTTATAAGCTCCGTGATGTCTCGTAGGAGGGTCCGGCCAGCATCTCCAATAGCACCAGAGATTAAGTCTTTTAGATGTTGAGGTGTAAGGCCGTCCATGCCGCCAGCCGAACCATTCTTAAAAGACATCACAGCCGCTTTAATGTCTTTATCTGTTGTATCTACTACCTATTAGACGGCACGGCACCGACTTCAAATAGAGAAGTGGGTAGCGCTTATAATAATTATATTAAGTAATTTATTTTTCGCTTTTGAGTGCCTGTTTGTGGTAATAAAGTCAGTTTTATTTTTTTGAAAAATAATGTGTGACATTTTTGTTCATTTGTGTATTATTATATATTCTTTGTGTCTTGCGCTTGATCACGTTGTGTCCAAGCCCGTTACCTATAAAATATAACAGGTTTTATTCGTCGGTTTGATGTTTATAACCGACGTCTAAAACCAACCGTACATTAACGTTTCATGATGTATTCATTCTTTATTCTCTTTAGTCTTTATTCAATTCATATATATATATATATATATATATATATATATATATATTTCAAGATCAGTTAGTTGCAAGATACACAGAACACTTTCTTTGATTAGCTAAAAGTAATCTGTTATTGATGTAACTGGCTCAGGGCCTATCATTGTAGGACAGCGCGGGCGCAGTGCCTCATCGGCAGTTATTAGAGCCTTTTTGTTGTCCCATTGAGCCTCATAGTAGGCTTATTGTGCCCCGATAAACGACTCATTCGTCAAGATGACACCTTAATGAACGGTGTTGTACAAAAGTGTGACATGCTCGAGTCAGCCCACGTAACAGTGCCGAATTAAAATCAGCCTTATTTATAATTATGACTTGTTATTCGAGAGTGTGTATGTAAGTATGTGTGTGTGTATGTAAGTATGTGTGTATGAGTTATTGGTATAGCTTAATCGGTCGGACCTATTTTGATTAGCGAGTTGGTGAGCTTTTGTTAGGTTCGACCACAGAACAAGAGTTCTGTGCGTTCGACTTTGTATCCTGAGGTCCAGTTTCACCGGTTCCTGATATCCTTATTATGAAGAAATCTGACAGAGTTTTGGCAGCTTTTATGTGGCGACATGTGTCAGATAACTATCTAACACATTATCAGGAACCGGTGAAACTAGCCCTAAATCTTTTCGGTGACAGACAGGATACAATTTTGTTATTTTGTATACAATCATAGATTCTGATAAAAAGTTCATGAAAAACCTTTTTCTACGAATAATAGTCAGCAACCAGCATGTTACTTAGATACATACTATATACATACTATATGTAAATGTATATACTATATATACTTAAAAATATACTCCTCCTTGTGGTTATATAAAATGAGAGTAGTAAAGCATCGGTAATCTGGCTTTATAAATGAGGTGGTTAAACTATATTCTGTCATCATCACACTATATCTAAGCGCAAAGTGGTTTCTCATTAAGATTAGAGCTTTCTAGACTAAGAAATATATAGCTCCAACCTGCACGCAGATCTATTTATCTATTGTAGATCGGTGAAAATGGAATATAATACAATGATAGCTATTATTATGTGAACTAATTTCGAATGCACTTAAAATTAGTATTAAAAGTAGGTATACTTTTATTCGTTGTATGTTATTTACATAATAGTATATACATTATTTTTAAAACTACCTAACTATAAGCAATATGTTTATTTTAAGAATTAGTACGTGTAGAAGCATACAGTTATTTGATAATGGAACAAAAAGGCAATCGTCAGAAAAGTATAGATAAAAATGAATTTATATGTACTTATAACCGGCGAGCATGTATGAAGGCGCTCATGAAAGTGGAAGAAGCGAAAGAGGTATGTCAGGATCGTAGCATGTGGGAAGAAGTAGTCTCTGCCTACCTCAACGGGAAAAAGGCGTGATTGTATGTATTCCTAGTTCATGCGAAGAGATGTTTAAAATACTAGTTTTGAATACGATGACTGTTTGACGCTCAAATAAGCACTATTATAGCGGCCGTATTCAAGGTGTTGACAAACATAGCGGTAGATTCGACACAAGCAGTACCCATTAATGTATTGGTTTGAACGACACTATGAATATAAAGGTACGTAATAAACCTGCGCAAAATTAGTCCAGCTGTAAAGGTACGGATACACCGCAGCGTCCTGCGTGCGCGATCTAGGCGGCGATCAGACAGCGCAGTAGTATTTGTACCGACTGGTTCACACCAAACGCGATCAGAAAACAATTGAAAAGTACTGAGATCGCGCCCGCAGATCGCAGGACGCCGCGGTGTGGCCGTACCTTAAGACCGTGAAGTGGTAACAAATAAGCAAAGTAACTTTTGCATTTATAATAATATTGGTGGTGACAAAGTAGTTCAATTAAATGTAAAAATTGTATTAATTAATGGGAAGTAGCCTACTAGGTCGGATATATTAGTCTAGGAGCCTTGCTAAAACATGCTGACATTACTTTGCGAATGATCCATTATTTTGTAAAGCCGGCTCCATACTTATACTTATTTTACCAAACCGAATACCTTTTTGAGGAGTCCATCTTGATTTAAACAACTGTTTACAATGTAGTCGCTACAGCGCTGTGCTAATTTCCGAAAATGCTAAATCCACAGTTATTTTATTCTTAATTTGTTAAATTTATAAACGTATATTACTTATAACACCCATTATTTTGTATTGTAAGTTAAAGTGTTGTATGTAAGGATACGCGCTGACGTTACATATCTGTAGCTAAGATCATATTTTTACGTATGAGTTGTAAAACTGTGCTTCGATGTTTGGTGCGGCGACGGTGTGCACGTAGCTTTATGTAATGCATGCATGATACATATTCATGAAAGCTTGACCTTACAACTGCTAAGAGAAATTAGATAAGTCATTGTGTTTATGCAAACTTTAATTATCGCAACGGCGTACTTATGTATTTTTTATTGCTACTGTGTATACCCAAATGGTGACTGGCAAGAACAGAGTGAGAGTAGCCGACGATTTAGCTCAGTTGCGTGCAGTTGGAGAGATCTGTTGTCCAACTGTGGACTAAATAAATTAAAATGCAGCATGCATTAAGAACGATACCCAAATTGGGTGTGAACAGCTTAATGTGTGGGTGGTAGGTATCCAAAGAACAAACATATTGAAATTTAGTATTAATAACTTGAAAATCGATTGTTTCTAACCATTGGGTATATCAATTGGGATTTTTTATATAGCATGTTAGCCGGCGTTCCACCATAATCTCACCTCTTGGTTTGGTAAGTGATGCTGTGGTACCACAGAAATCTACCGTATTATTTCTGTGTGTCGTACAATCCTGCTAAAAGACGCTAGGCCTTGATGGGGTTTCACTCTAGTGGACAGCTGAACGGAACACATTAGATGCTTGGCAACAGATTTTTCCAACTTAACATTGACTGAACTATACCTAATATAACACGAGGACATAAACCAGTTGCAGTGCGCTACTTAGCGTAGTCACATGAAAACTTACCTTGGCCGCGCACTGTACTACTTTAGAAAATTATGCTCACATCACATATTAATAAGCTTATAGTATTAATAGCTGGCATAGCACACATACGAGAGTGGTAACTGTTGTACTAACTGTGCCATTGCTCAAGATCATGAGAAAACAACGCGGCATTGAGATTATAAACTTCAAGTTTAAGCAGCCTAGAATGTTATGTTTTTTGATAAAGATTTCGCACTTGCAAACTTTCAGATAACTTTGACAATGTTTCGATCGATTTTATAAACGGAGAAGATACTCAAGTCATATATATAGCAATAATTTGGACCAATCCACATAGCACAACTTTCCCAACCTATTCTTTATATTGGTTGACACCAAACAATGCCGGAACTTGGCGTACCGATTGTCGACATATCTTTGTTCGGGTGGTTCAAGTCGCGGTCGGAGCGTAACATCTGTGGTCACCCTTTAAGCACCACCCAAGGATTTCGTGTGCGGTAGATTGAGGTCTAAACCTACGGATGCAGGAAGCCAACAATGACCTCCCCGTAGGTAACAATGACCACAGTGAGTTGTATCAGCTTGCTGTCTTAAAAAGTGTATCAAAATTTGATGTATCTTTAGGAATATGGGTAAAACAGTTCAAACTTGCTCCTGCAAATCTATAGGTAGATAATCTATCTATCTATACCGCCAGATAGGAGCTAGCACTTTCTACTCATGAGGAGTATTAGGTGTTATTTTACAACGTGTTATGTTTAAGATATGCGGGGGGTCAACTACAAGTCCTAAAACAATCTTACTTCAAACTTACTAGGTACTTATATTGTGACAGGGTGATGCTTGTTGTACGTGAGTCTTCCAATTCTGTAAGATATGAGGGTGGGCTCTTTAGATCGATAGAAAAAAAGGCGACGGTGGTATTAGGTATTTATTACAGCAAAAGTCGTTGCAAAATTTAAAAACAAATTAGAAATATAAAGAATAAAAGTGGTATAGACATCAATCAAAAATGAATGAATAGGAAATATCTTTGAGTATTCTGGCTGAATACTCAAAGGGAAATATATATTTGTCAGATTTCCATTATCCAGTATGACAGTATTAGCCTATTGCCACAGAATAATAAACTATTACTTTCTTGAAGGCCATTCGGTTGAGTCTCCTAAAATAAAGGTACGGACACACCGCGGCGTCCTGCGTCCTGCGTGCGCGATCTCAGTACATTTCAATTATTTTCGGATCGCAAAACAATGTTTTCCTTAATTCTCTTTAAAGAAACGGTTTATAAAGCCCGGCAGAACGAACGAGAGCGCACACTAAATAGACGGCGCTATACGTCTATTCGCTTAGTGTGAACCCGGCAATATTGAATAGGTATCTATCTATTCGTTTCAATAATATTTAATTCACAGAGGCAAGAGTTTGTAGTAGGCACCCAGTACATACAAGTGTGTGTGTCCGTTTATTATTTTATCAAGCTTTTATGTAATCAGTTTATTGCGAATATACTGCAATAAACCATGGCAATACCATCATAAAATAGTAGGTGTATCTGCCATACACAGTGTTGGAATGCATCGATATGAGTAGAGATTTTATATAGATAATAACAAATATATCATAATTTCAAAAAATTTTGAATAAAAATTGTCTGAAGTACCGAAACATGCATTGGGGGTGCACGTAAAAGTACGGTTGGCAACCCTACATTAATCACGGGAATTAAACATTTTTTTAAGTGTAATGTTCGACGTTTAGATGAAAGCTGAATGACCCATTGCTTTTTTTTTAATTCAAAGCAATAGGTTATTTTTAAGTTTTATTTAGAATATTTATTATTGATATGATCTAAGTATTTAATGTTATTTGACGTGTGTAAGTGCACATTTTTAATTTGCCCATATCCTAACTTCCTAACTAATATTATAAATGCGAAAGTAACTCTGTCTGTCTGTCTGTCTATCACTTTCACGCCAAAACCACTGAACCGATTTATAAATGAAATTTGGTACACAGATAGTCTAGAGCCTGAGAAAGGACATAGGCTACTTTTAAATGCGAAACAAGGGTTGTAAGGGGTTGAAAGGGGGGATGAAATGTTGTATGGAAGTATCGTCATTTTTAGAGCTAGAAGCTTGAAACTTATTTTTTAAGCTGTTGATTCGATATAAATAAATATGTCATTCAAAGTTTGTAAATAATTAAAATTGCTACACAAAGATACCATTCCACGCGGACGAAGTCGCGGGCACAGCTAGTACTAAATAAATGCTTTGATTTTGACTTGACTTGACTATATTTGACAGTTTCAAAATTGGTGAAGACTAAACAAATCCCATCAAAAACATTATTATGATAAAATGTTGGCAAGACGAGGCCATGCGGCTCGCACTGTCAAAAACTTATCTGATCTCATTTAGATCCACTCTTCTACAGTTAAGAGCACACCGCGGCGTCCTACGTGCGCGGTCTAGGCGGCGATCAGATAGCGCAGTAGTATTTGTACCGACTGGTTCACACTACACGCGATCTACGGCGATCAGAAAACGTTTGAAATTTGAAAATCAGATCACAAACGCGCACGCGGACGCAGGACGCCGCGGTGTGGTCGTACCTTAACTCTACGCGCCTAACTGCACAAGCTCTAACTTCAAAGCTCTACACCTTAGTCAAAATATGTGGATTGGCCATTTCGTTACAACATGAACTATTGTGTAATAGAAAAGTAATGAACAGTGAATAAATCCTTACGTTACGTTTATACGTTTGTACAGGGATAGAAACAGCGACCTGATACCTCACAAAGTCGCTGAAATAGAACAATGTACTTTTAATAAATAGATTCTATTTAGAATCTTGTTCTTATGAACCTACTTCGTAAAGTCCAAAAAGTAAACAAGGAGCCCCATTAAGTGGAACTCAGGTATACGACTAGTGAATCAGACGAAATGATGTAACTTCTTCTATAAAAGTAAGTAAATATTGGACGAGTTTTTATAATTAATAAGTCTAATAACCCCTATCTGAATAACATCATGGTTTAAAATAGATATTCCGAGCCAAAAATTTCGTATATTTTATCCTGGCGTTTTTTGTAATGAATCCAACAAAAATATATAAGGCAATTTTTGTTTTTATCATCAGATAGTGAGATAGTGGTCAAGTGCTTGACTATCCAACTCCCTACTAATATAATGAAGGAAAAAGTTTGTGTATGTGTGTTCCTTCTTTACGCCAAAACTAATACTCTACCGATTGAGCTATAATAGGGTACTTTTTATCCCGATATACCTACGGGAACGATGTCTACGCGGGTAAAACCGCGGGAACAGCTAGTAATTAATAAAAATAAAATAATACATACATCTCAATAGTGTAGATGATGATACACTACAACGCTTTGGGGGCCGAGTCACCCTCGTCCGTAGGAGTAAACCCGAAAAATTTGAAACCCTAAACGTGGCCCCTGGGTGGTGCTAACCAGGTGACTTTGGTGGGAGGATTCGTCCGCGGCATTTTTACCACCCACCGGTCTAAGCCGTATCGCCAAGCGGCCGTTTTCCGATACGAAGACCGGTGTTAAGCCATTACGGAGGACGAGTCAGAACAGTTGCTCCATGCAAGCAGACAGAGCTGACACACACTGATGTCATCGCAATGAGAGTCTAGACTCGGAGGCTAGCGGGATCCGAAGCACGGTTTACCGCTGGCCGACCGTAGATAGTTGGGGGCCCAAGTAACGAGTTAGCCACTCGTGAAAGGCTGCCCCGCCATCTTACGAAAAATCCCGGGGTTGGTCATGGTGCCGGTTGGCGACCAGAAGAGAGGGCCCCATGAACATCTCCGGGGGGGCTCGGGCGTCCCCGCAGCCTCCAGTCTAGTCTCTCATCAGTGTGGTTACCCAGTGTGAGTCTGGATGTCTGCAGCGTAGTGCCTCGTTCTACTACCGTCTTCCGACCTCATAACACTCCACTAATATGAAAAGGTCAAAGAAAAAGAGCACGGTTAAACAGCGGATGCACTCCTTCTCGTTGAAAGTGCACCTCACGAACATCCGTGGGCTGCACTCAAATCTCGTTGCGGTCCACCACCATCTAGAAACCGAAAAACCAGCGCTCTTATTTCTCACGGAGACGCAGATACGGTGTCCATCTGACGTGGCGTACCTCTCATACCCAGGTTTTACCCTGGAGCACAATTTAAAACCACGTTTAGGTGTGTGCGTGTACGCCCGTGACGATATCTGTTGTCGGCGTCTCCGGAATCTTGAAGACCCCCATTTTTCCGTGCTTTGGGTACTGGTGGACACAGGTTTAGAAAACATTCTCTATGCCTGTGTCTATCGGTCGCACAACGGAGATCAGGAGACGACCAGGCTCACTGAGTATCTAAGTGAGGCGGCGGATGCCGCTCAACACAAGTACCCGTCCGCTCAATTGGTGCTACTGGGGGATTTTAACGCCCACCATCATGAGTGGCTATTCCCAAACCAGTTCACTGACCATGCTGGGAGAGAGATGCGAAAGCTTGCTCTAGCGTTAAATCTCACCCAGCTAGTCCAAGAAGCCACACGGGTTCCTGATGTTGACGGCCATACGGCTAATTGCTTGGACCTTCTGCTGACGACTGATCCAGACCGCTACTCAGTGTCGGTATCATCAGCACTTGGTAGCTCCGACCATTGTCTGGTGAAATCTGTATCAGTCTACTCCCCGCCCGATCTCAGCCCTAGTGGCACTCGGCGGGTGTGGCGATACAAGGCAGGCAGATTGGGATGAGATGCGCTCGTTCTTTGCGTCTTATCCTTGGCGACGTGTATGCTTTTCTTCCAACGATCCTTCGGTCTGCGCGGATGCCGTGGTAGATGTGCTACGTGAAGGGATAGAATACTACATTCCATTCTCCGACGTATCAATACCTGGCAAAGCTCAACCATGGTTCAGGGCTGACTGCCGACGCGCTGAGGCGCTAAGCAAGAGGCATAACTGGCATGGGCTGATTCTCGAAACTGCAAAGGCAGGGACATAAGCGCGAAGAAGAAAGCCTACAATAAAGCCGCTAAGTCCTGTAATAAAACCCCTACAGAAGGCTCGTTTTGACCACATTGGCCGGATAGGGACCAAATTAGCTTCGCACCCAGCTGGGAGTAAAGCATTTTGGTCCCTGGCTAAACAAGTTGAATCGAACTTCTGCCGCTCTTCACTTCCTCCACTGCTGAAACCCGACGGAACCCTGGCGCACACTGCTAAAGAGAAGGCAAACTTGTTTGCTACTCTTTTTGCAGAAAATTTGCATTTAGATTCTGCTGACGCTATACCATCCAGTCTCCCGGGATGTCGAGAGACGAGACACACATGTCGGAAATACGCATTCGTCAGATGGAGGTAAAAAAAATAAAAGAAAAAAAAAAAAGAAAAAGAAAAGAAAAGGTCCATAAAACGTTGCAGAATCTTGACGTGAACAAAGCCAGTGGTCCTGATGGAATTCCAGCCATAGTACTGAAAACCTGTGCACCTGAACTCGCTCCTGTACTCACACGCCTCTTTCGTCTATCGATGACAACTGGACGAGTACCAAATTCGTGGAAGCAAGCTAACGTGCAGCCCGTGCCCAAAAAGGCAGTCGTGCTGACCCTGTCAACTACAGGCCAATCTCGGTCACGTTCATACTCTGCAAGACTATGGAACGTGTACTGAACAATAGGCTCTTGGCATACCTAGAAGCGAACGATCTCCTCAGCGACCGACAATACGGATTTCGCCGAAATCGATCCACTGGGGATCTTCTAGCGTATGCCACGCACATCTGGAGTGAGGCCATCGAGAAGCACGGAGAAGCCATTGCTGTCTCTCTCGATATCTCGAAAGCCTTTGATAGGGTTTGGCACGACAGCTTACTAAGCAAGCGTCCATCGTATGGACTGCCCACAGGTCTCTGTGCATGGATATCGGATTTTTTGAGGTACCGGTCAATTTGAGTAGTCGTTGAAGGCTGCTCGTCCGACCTTTTGGCAATCAATGCCGGGGTTCCTCAAGGATCGGTACTCTCTGCAACACTTTTTCTGCTACATATTAACGATCTCCTGAAGCCCGGTATATTTGGGTACGTAGACAATAGCACTGTTGTAGAGAGCTACATATCTGTAGCACGCACCAATGGTGCAGATATCCAGTGTCTTCGAGAGGCGATGGTCGAGCGCTTGAATCTGTCTCTGAAGGCAGTCTCCGAATGGGGCGAAGCCAACCTGGTCAGTTTCAATGCGACTAAGACCCAGGCGTGTCTTTTCTCCGCAAAACGGAGTCAGTTCCATCTGACTCCTACTTTCCGAAATGTATCCGTGCCGTTAACTAATCACCTTGAGCTCCTTGGTATTTCCTTCACTCCAACGTCGAGCTTGGGTTCGTATATCGAATCAAAAGCACAAGTAGCCTCCAAAAAGCTTGGTGTTCTAGCGAAAGTGAGGCAGTACTTCACACCTGGACAGATGCTCAATCTTTATCAAGCACAAGTCCGATCATGTATGGAGTACTGTTCTCACCTCAGGGACGGTTCGGCTAAATACCAACTAGAGGCGTTGGAGGCAATTGAGCGAAGAGCTAAGAGGCTAATCAACAATGACGAGCTCATTAGCAGAAGACTCCAAAGCTTAGAGCATCGCCGCAGAGTTGCTTGTTTATCGGTTTTTTATCGGATACATTTCGGAGAGTGTGCCTCCCAACTGCACGAACTTATTCCCCCATCACCTTTTTTCAATCGGACAACCAGAGGTACTGATACACGCCACCGCTATATGGTGGATATTCCATCAATCCGAACGAAGCGATTTGCTTCCACATTCATCATACGTACCACCAGGGATTGGAACTCCGTGCCTGAGTCTGTGTTTCCGGAAAGGTACCATCTAGGGGTCTTCAAGTCGCGAGTGAATAGGTATTTTCTAGCCAAGCGTGCTACATCGTCGACCACATCGTCACTTGACATCAGGTGAGATAGTGGTCAAACGCTTGACTATAACGAATAAAAAAAAAACGTATTATAAAATGCGAAAGTCAGTGTGCATATTTGTTTTATGGTTACCACTTCACGGTCAAACGGCTGGACCGATTTAATACAAATTTTGATCAGTTATAGCCAATAGTGTACAATAAACAGGACATATTATTGCATATCCTTTGCAGTTCAGTGCACGGAAGAGTTTGATGATAGTGTCATATGACATGAAATACTTTAAATATTCATAAGTGTATGTCAGTAACCGTCATTGTTGCGTGGCACTCTGGCGACCTCTGCCACCGTCGCACTCTGCCCACCTCTGTCCTACCACACGACGTGGCATTGACCGGAGCTAGACATCAAGTATACCACACTACTACACTCTTCAAAATATCGGTCGTGTGCGAGTTGGACTCGCCCACTGAGGCTTCCGTAACTACTTCTCACTGACAACAAAGTGATCTTATAAGGGTTCCTTTTTTCCTCCACGGCGGAACCCTAAAAATAATAGCAGATATATCGTATTTGGATTCGCTTAGATCAATATTTGTGGCAACACGATGAGATGTTGCTGCAGCCGAGATATGCTCCACACTAGTACACTCTTTAATAAATATCAATTCCTCACCGACTTACAATGACTTACAACAGAGATGTCGTGACGTGTTTGAGTTCATTGGAAGAGTCTCAATGAACAGATCATACGAAGATGGTGAGCACGCTAGGCCTAGGGGCCTTGTAAACTCTGTCTTTAGAGGACTGCGTGCTGCCAGAATATCAGAATTTCTTCTTGATGGTGGCGAGACACTTTTTGGTAGCAAGTCAGTACTGCCTGTGGATGAAATATGAACACTCGTGAAAGCTCGTAGATAAAACCAGGATATGAAGCGACGACCTCTTGTTTAGAAGGCATGCCATCTACTTATCCTTTACGCCAACGGGCCGTCAGTTATTCTTGCAATATAAAACTAGTTGTATGACCTACATTTTGGGATCATTGACTGAGTATAACTTGTTTATAATACAAATAAATATTATGTTTATACGTATGTTATCTTTTGTCGATTACCACAGAATAAATAATAGTGAGCTTACTATGTTTATCATTGCACTAGCGTCCCGCCCCGGTTTCGCTCGGGGCGGGCCCGGTTTCGCTCGGGTTGAGCACATATGCCTGTATTTTTACATCAGTTTGTCGCGACGAGTATGAATTAACATCTTGCAAGGTGATGGCAAGTGACGACGCCGACGGCGTTAATTGCATCTTCATATTCACAAACATCGTCATATTTCAACCAATTTACACAAAACCTTAACGAATTATACACCTAAACCTTCCTCATGAATCACTTTCCTTTGGTGAAAACCGCATGAAAATCCATTCAGTTATCTTTAACCGACTTCAAAAAAAGGAGGAGGTTTCTCAATTCGACCGTATATATATATATATATATCTCTTAATATATATCTTAATATATATAAATCTTTCTTAATATATATAAATCTCGTGTCACAATGTTTGTCCTCAATGGACTCCTAAACCACTTAACCGATTATAATAAAATTCGCACACCATGTGCAGTTCGATCGAACTTGAGAGATAGGATAGTTTAAATCTCAAATTATAGTCGCAATTTTAATTTATTGCTAATTATAAAAACAAAAAACAAAAACAAAAACTTTAGCCACAGCAAGGCGTGGCCGGGTCAGCTAGTATATATATATATATACGGTATATATATATATCTCGTATATATATATATATATTTATGTTTGTTCGCGGATAACTTCTTCGTTTATGAACAGATTTTGATTATTCTTTTTTTGTTCGAAAGGAGATATCCCAAATGTGGTACCATGGTAATTTTATCGAGGTATGATAAGTATCTCCAGAGATATTGAGATAAACATCTCAAAATTGGTACTGAAAATGAATAGCGCGGCATTGAAGTCGCTTCTTTTGTAGTTTTTAAACGATATTATTGAGTTTATCATGAACAAACAGACAAAAGTAAAAACATTTATTCAGTATGTGGGCAAATGAAAAATGTGCACTTACACGCGTCAAATAACATTAAATAGATCATATTCAATAATAATTATTATAGATATAACAGAAACATAACTTATTGCTTTGAAAGTACAATAAATTATTTTTCAAAAACATAAAACCGACTTCATAACCACAAACAGGCACTCAAAAGCGAAAATAAATTACTTAATATAATTATTATAAGCGCTACCCACTTATTTATTTGAAGTCGGTGCCAGCCAAGTCTAATAGGTAGTAGATAGATGTACTACATGTATCTACCTACTTACTACTGCTACTACTACATACATAGTATCTATCTACTATCCAATAACTCAATGGCGCATCTTTGGAGAGGCCTACGTCCAGCAGTGGACTGATACAGGCTGATGATGATGATGATGATGATCCAATAGACTGGGCTGGCACCGACTTCAAATAGATAAGTGGGTAGCGCTTATAATAATTTTAATAAGTAATTTATTTTTTGCTTTTGAGTGCCTGTTTGTAGTTGTTAAGTCGTTTTTTTTTTAAATAATTTATTAATTATGTAAAAATCTGATGATTAGTTTCGGAGACAGACAACGCAACTCTTCAATAAATGCCAGGAAATTTTGTTACCTCAGAACTTGTTCATTTATTAACAGATTTGGAAAATTATTTTTTATTTATTTAAAAGACGCTTATTTTGAATTGGTTCCATTAAAGATTTCGTAAAGATCTGATAATGAGTTTCCTATTCTTTTTAAAAATAAAACTAAAAACATCACAAAAATACATCCGTAATAGTGTGCAATGTTGAAAAAAGTTAAAGTTGTCATGTCACCAAACAAAACCGATTGGAATATTCATTTTGTTTTTATTTTGAGAGAGTATACTTTCCGTTGGGTCCCATTGTAATTTCATTGAGATCTAATAAATATCTCCAGAGATATAAACACCTTAAAGTTGGTACCAAAAATTACTAGCGTGGCATTTGGGGTAGCTTTTTTTCATTTTATAAACGATCCTAAATTATTATTTTCACATTATTATGGTATCTAGTTGTTGCCATATTGAATTTTGATTACATTTATGTCTAATGGTCGGTTTATTGAGAGTTCATCTACTCAATTGTACCGTTATTGAATAGATAAACTCTCAATAAATGTACTCAGAAACCGACCATAAGTGACTCTCGTAAGACGAAGACAAATCAATTGACGTAGGCAATATTAAAAGCGCCCACGCGTTTAAAATTTATGCAAATGAAGCCACGAGCGCGACAATCAACGAATGAAGCCACGAGCGCGACAATCAACGAATGAAGCCACGAGCGCGACAATCAACGAATGAAGCCACGAGCGCGACAATCAACGAATGAAGCCACGAGCGCGACAATCAACGAATGAAGCCACGAGCGCGACAATCAACGAATGAAGCCACGAGCGCGACAATCAACGAATGAAGCCACGAGCGCGACAATCAACGAATGAAGCCACGAGCGCGACAATCAACGAATGAAGCCACGAGCGCGACTATCATAGAACAAATCTAACTAATTAAGAACCTCATTCACGCTATGACGTAATCTATATGGCGAACCTTGATCGATCGTCGCTAGATGTCGCTCTTCGTTGACCTTGGGGCACGCTGAATCGCACAAACGTTTTGTCTTAGATTTAGTAAAGGTGTTTACTACCGTATCGTTACATAGTAATCACTAACCATATTCGTATTTTTATAATCGTCATCTGCGCATGTGCATGTGCATGTGAATTAATGTCAACGCGACGGCGAATATTTGAGATTAATGGTGAGAAGATACATTAAATATTGATTGCCATAAATAGTCAGAGATTACAATGTATTTAATTTTGATTATGTATTTGAGTGAGGATACGAGTATACGCAAAGCGGTTGGCAGTGACTGGAAAAGAAGAGCCGAAGATCGGGCTCAGTGGCTTATTTTGGGAGAGGCCTACGTCCAGCAGTGGACTGACACCGGCTGATTATGATGATAATGTTTACTTACAGCATTAATAAAAATTGAAAATATAGACACACTAGCAGCTCGCCCCGGCTTCGAACGGGTAGAACATATATGCCTACAAAATTTGCATCAGTTTGTTGCATCGAATATAAAATATGAACATATTTAACAACCATCGTCATATTTCATCCAATTTACACAAAACCTTAACGAATTATACACCTAAACCTTCCTCATAAACACTCTGGCTATTGGTGAAAACCGCATGATAATCCGTTCAGTAGCTATTGAGATTATTGCGAACAGACAGACAGACGCAGTGATGAACTTTGTTTTATAATACTTACGTATTGATATTGGACGGCCCTTTGGCGTAAAGGATAGTTACCCTGATTCTGACCCGACGGTCGTTGGTTCTAATCCTAGCTATATACCTACCAATGAAAGTTTTCTGTGCATTCATGAATCATGATCTTTCGTACAGTGGTAGTGGAATCATTAAATCTACCAAAAAGTAGCTTACCACCGCACATCTTAGTACATCTGCCGCCGTAACCTTACGGCGTTCCCCGACGCAAAATGTAGGGGTAATATACGTTTAACGTGTGTATCTGTGTGTCTGTCTGTAGCATCTTAGCACCTAACCGGATGAACCGATTTTGTTTTTATTATTGATAGTTTTTAGGGTTCCGTAGCCGAATGGCAAAAAACGGAACCCTTATAGATTCGTCATGTCTGTCTGTCTGTCCGTCCGTATGTCACAGCCATTTTATTCCGAAACTGTTAGGACTACAGAATTGAAACTTAGTAGGTAGATGTATTCTATAAACCGCTTTCCGATTTTTATACAAAAGTAAAAATAATAAAAGTTTAAGAGGGGGCATCCCATACATGGAACTGAAACAAAAAAAAAATTTTTCTTCAAACCTATACATGTGGGGTGTCTATGGATAGGTCTTCAAAAATGACATTGAGGTTCCTAAAATCATTTTTTCAAGTCAATCATTTGAAAGATAGGCGCGTCTAAAGTGGTAAATATGTGTCCCCCCCCCCTCTAACTTTTAAAGTATGGGAGTAAAAAAAAAAAAAAATATATATGCTGTACATCTCAATAAAAACTAACAACGAAAATTGGTTTGAACGAGATACAGCCAGCAGTTTTTGAGACCGCATTATGGCGACCGCAAAGATAACTTTGTTTTTCATACAAACACTATGAAAAACAAAGTTAATTTTCAAGTTGCGAAAATTCATAGTTATGGAATACTTAACTGTGTTACGGAACCCTGCGAGTGCGAGTCCGACTTGCACTTGGCCAGTTTATTTTTTGTTTGATAGATATCTTCATCGAGAGAGCTTTGATTTATGTAAATTCGTTCAATCGTTATATCACTATGAGCTTTTTTCTAGTTAATTGCGCTATGAAATCAACTTTCATAGGTCTGATCAATTCGAAAATCTTCTTCTTCAACGATATTGTAAGAACATGGAAGCCTCCTAGACTCTACAGAATACTCAAATCCTCACCAACTTACAGCTCAGATTTTAAATGTCGTGTTTAGAGTCATTGGAAAAAGCTATTATACATAGATCAGTCAGGGTGGTTTAAAATATTATATTATATTATTATATATATAGATGAATATTATTTTATACAAAAAGCTTATAATAATATTTTCGTAGTAACTATGACCTAATCTGTGGTTTCACTGCAAATATTTTGTGAAATTCGTGATATCTTCTAGAGTTTTCATTTGAATTATATACTGTAAAGAACAATTTTTATCTATAATATGTGGCCAAGCTAATTAACGTAATTATTTGGATAAGGATTAATACTATCTACTCGAAAATAGCCTTGGAAGTTATGTAATATTTTTTAACAAAAATTTTAAGATTAAAATGGTTACTGTGAGTCAACTTTAAGAGATAGACATATGCTGTCGCGGACTTTTTTGTAGGTCTTATTAAGTTGTACAACTCTTGCATAGAAAATATTCTTCTATCTATTTTCAATTAAGCAGCGTTCGTAAGAAACGTGTTTTTTCGACCGTTTATTTGCCGACTTAGGTTGCAAATTAGGTCTCCACGAATGTACCTTTGATTTAAACGGGATAATATATAGCCTATTTTCATTCCGAAAGTCCATTCTAAGTATTAGTGAGAGAATTTTTTAAATCGGTTAATTAGTTTTTGATCTTACTCATTACAAACATACAAAAATACAAAAATACAAATGTTCTCTCTTTATAATTAATATTAGTATAGATAGCCGTTAGTATTTTCAACAGATCGTATAGCTATTTAACCAGCACCTATTCAGGTTAAGACAAATCAATACAACAGCACACTTAACAAGCTCCTACAATTACCGTCTCGCACACTTTCCCCTTATACAAGAAGAAAACTTTCTGATTGGTAGAAGCTTCACACCTCTTAATCCGAGCTGGCAAGAAGCGGGTGGAATATAAAACGGTAAGTTACCATCACACGGCCGGTTAGAACTGGTAATGCCGATAATGTATTGTTACAGGATAATCTTCGAAGTTCCATATGAAGACAATTAGTGTACTCAATATAATACACGGCCGTTATAATAGTGTATTGAGATCGTTAATATTCACCCGCGTCTGTAGAAGAAACCTAACTGCTACACGTGATCCCTGGGTGGTGCTAAATATGTGATCACGAATGTAAAGTTTATAATATCTATTATATAGACTATACATAATCTCATGTAGTCATTGTGTTACGGCGAGACTCCCCGGGGCGTAAGATCGCGCACGGCCGATGACCACGCACGGGCATGCACAGACTCGCACTACGTAGTATTATTATCTTTTCTATGCTCGCACGGTACATGCCTATCCGAGGTTTCACGCACATCTCTGGATTCCACGGCGAGCCCGTGCGGGCTGGTGTGTCTCCGGGATGTATCTCACGGAAATAACACTGGATACAATGTCTCAAGGATTGTATTGCATTCAGCATTACAATTATTGATTCATATTTTCCAACAATTTCTATGCTCTAAGTGTAAAAGTGTTTAAAGTAGGTACCTGTATCTCTATAAGAGGTAGAATCAATTCCCGAGCCACAACAAACGGTCCTAAATTATTCGTGCGACAAACGCGCGCGTTTGTTTTATTGTTAAATTGTTTTTTTTAGCTGTTTAGTTGTTTAATTAAGTTGTTTAATTGTTGTAAAAACATAACCCTCCTTTTTGCCGTAGTCGGGTAAAAAATATGATAGGTTCAGGTTTCGAATGACTATGCATCTAATTATCCGATCCAACGGATGATACGGACACAGTTTTACAATCCGTAATACGGATTTTCAGTTAGAGTATGATCACTCGTGTGCAAACTCCTCGAGATATAGATGTGCGGGTCCTCAGAGGGTCTGTATCAGTAACGGTAGTTACCGCGGCCTCAGCCATTACTCGCTTGTATCAGTATAGACTGATAATGATTACTATTATATACGAGTAGGTGACAATTTTACACTATTTTCCGCAGATGTTTTACGGTTGCCATTTTTAGGGTTCCGTAGCCGAATGGCAAAAAACGGAACCCTTATAGATTCGTCATGTCTGTCTGTCTGTCCGTCCGTATGTCACAGCCATTTTATTCCAAAACTGTTAAGACTACAGTATTGAAACTTAGTAGGTAAATGTATTCTGTAAACCGCTTTCCGATTTTTATACAAAAATAAAATATTTAAAAGTTTAAGAGAGGGCATCTCATACATGGAACTGAAACAAAAAAAAAATTTTTTCTTCAAACTTATACGTGTGTCTATGGATAGGTCTTTAAAAATGACATTGAGGTTCCTAAAATCATTTTTTCTCAAAGTCAATCATTTGGAAGATAGGCGCGTCTAAAGTGGTAAAATGTGTGTCCCCCCACCCCTCTAACTTTTAAAGTATGGGAGTGAAAAATCTAAAAAAAATATATGCTGTAGATCTCAATAAAAACTAACAACGAAAATTGGCTTGAACGAGATACATTCAGCAGTTTTAGAGATATAGCGTCCGCAAAGATAACTTTGTTTTTCATACAAGTACATATATACACATACAAGTTAATTTTGTAGTTGCGAAAAATCATAGTTATGGAATACTTAACTGTGTTACGGAACCCTACGAGTGCGAGTCCGACTTGCACTTGGCCAGTTTATTGAGACAATACTATGCAGCTGAAAAACGAAAGATCTGTTCTGTTCATACTCTAACCACAGATTTTATAATAGTATAGACTAAAGAAACTAAAGAAAAAACACTAAAGAAAACAAAATATTCCTGAGTACATAGACAATACAGAATATTCAACTTTAATAGGACCAGGAAAAGTAATATTCAATTCTCAAGTTGCCGCCCGCCATTTTCCGCAGGCTCCGCCGTAATTCGTCAATTTATCTAATTGCATTACCCTTCCTTTGTCAAGTCGGTCGAAAATTAAAACAAATTAGCGGCGAGTTGGTGATTCTGCGCAAAAATGGAAATGTTTCGTCGCGCT
This sequence comes from Cabera pusaria, assembly GCA_954871355.1. NCBI lineage: Eukaryota > Metazoa > Arthropoda > Insecta > Lepidoptera > Geometridae > Cabera > Cabera pusaria. The sequence continues at coordinate 665,754 of OX940885.1, read as the reverse complement.
GGTATTCATTAAATGCGGAGATACAATATTATTATTGTTATTATTTTAAATAATTTTCAGTCGAAACTGTACATTGAAATTAGTTTTAAGTATTGCCACATTCTGTAGTTTTATTTGTCTTGTCTTGACTGCTATCTCGCCTAGTGAAAAGCGATGATGTGGTCGAGGATGGTGAACAGTAGATAGAATGGCCAACTCTAAAGGTACGGCCACACCGCGGCGTCCTGCGTTCTGCGTGCGCGATCTCAGTACTTTTCAATTGTTTTCTGATCGCGTTTGGTGTGAACCAGTCGGTACAAATACTACTGCGCTATCTGATCGCCGCCTAGATCGCGGACGCAGGACGCTGCGGTGTGTCCGTAACTTAAATGGATGTCTGAAGCCGAAACACCGTAAGGTTATGGCACAGATTTTCTCCTTGATGATAGGTAGTAAGCTACTTTTTGGTGGCAAGTGCGGTGAACATTGTTATAGATTAATGCGCCTTACTCCAGTGCAAGATAGATAGATAGACTCCTTATTTGCACACCAAAAGAACAGAAGCAATAAATAATATCGTTTAAAAACTAAAAAAGAACCCACTTCAATGCCGCGCTATAATCACTAATAATCACTAATCCAATTGTTATCCTTATACATATACACTTGTTATAAGAACATGACCTACTTATCTAGATGTTGAGATTATTGACAGCGTAACCTGTCTGTTATGAATAAACATTTATTTTTATTTGCTGTATATCTTGGTTGTTAAGTACTACGTTTATCGTTGTTTTCTAAATTGCATTGTCTGGTATTGTAAATAAACTGAATAATAAATTATAATAAATAATAAGTTGCGAATAGTTCTAAGCTATTTCTTTCTCGATAGTCAGGTCACCACATCCTTTTACATTTCTTCACTCGACCACTTTTCCTATGACTCAAGACAGAAGTCACCATAGCCGAGATTTGTTCCAACACATGAGATAGTTTATGCAACGCGGTAAATATTTATGTAAGTAAGTGATCTTATTTAGGCATAATCGCCATTTTAGGCTGCGGTTAGCCGCCGGTGTCAGTTACGTGGCTCGGTTGAGGCAACACAAGGCATAGTGGTTCACCGAACTTAGTGGTTACTGAGCCTTTTTTAAACTTATACATATACTAGCTGTTACCCGCGGCTTCGCCCGCGATATTTGAGTTTTTATGACCTTTTAGGTCAAGATCGATGATCTCTTAGACCAAGCCTATATATATATATATATCTTCTGTTATAAAGGCTATCTATGTTGATGGTTATGCTAAGTTGGTACTAAATAAAATATGATCAATTCTGATCTAAAGAAGTAGTAGTAGGAAGTAATGTTTAAGCGCAAAAAATTTAAAATATTACAAAAAATAAATAAAAAAAAAAAAGTTAATAAAACGAATAGTTATGGGAGCGAAGCGAGCGATATATTTTTTATAAACATTTATGACTAGGAATTTTTTTGACCTTCGAGTTTAAGATCGTTGCCCCTAAGGTTAGGTTCATCCTCCGTTGTCAGGGCCAATTGTGTTTTTTGAAATTTCTGAAATGCAGCAAGTGCGATTGCTATAAACGGGATTTTTTTAATGATATAAGTTTTATGGTATTGATAACACGATTTACTTTTAATATCTGATAGCCTAGTGTTTGACCACTAACTCGCCTGGTGGTGAGAGATAGTGTGGTCGAGGATGGTCACAATTCTAGCTTGGTCTAGAATGGTCTGACTCTCAAGGGCTGTCATGTTTTGGTGACAGTGGTAAGCTATTTTCAACTGACATACAAAAAGGAGGAGGTTCTAAATTCATCTTTATGTTATATTTATGTATGTATGTTACCCGATTACTCCGCCAATTGTGAACCGATTTGAATGATTATTTTTTGTACAGATAGGGTTCATCTCCAAGGTGGTCTCATTTAAACATTATCGAGATCTAATAAGTATTTTGAGAGATAAGACGTTAAATGCCTTAAACTTGCTGCTGAAACAAGTAGCTAGTCAGGCGGAACATTCAAGTAATACTGCTGTCACTTGGGAACGACCGCTCAACAATGTACATATAAAAATCCTTTGGAGCACGGCTAGGATTTGAACCTTCGTACTCCGGGTTCGAAGTCACAGTGTCTATCCTTGACGCCACGAGGCCGTTACTTACTATACTTACTTTCGTTATGTTTATTATTATGGTATATGTATTTACATACACACACTTCGTAACACACATAAATAATAAGCCCTTGTTTGTATCTTTTTACCTACATGAAATTATTGTAGCATTGAGTGGTTATAGCGCACTCAATGTGTATTATATCAATAGAATAGTTAATATTCCTACACAGTATTCAGAATACTGTGTAGGAGTATTTAGAAAACGCAGCACTTAATTTTTTGATTATTTTTTTATGGACTATCTACTATCTCACCTGTTGGTGATGATGCGATCGAGGTAGGCACACTAGGCCTAGAATGGGAACTGGCTCTCAAGGATAGATGCCGGAACAGATTAGATGTTTAACGACAGATTTTCTACCTTGAGGGTGGTAGCTGGCCATGCGGACACTAGATGGTGTCCTACCACTATGCAGGGGTTGTTGTTTTCTTAACTATGTTTTTCCTTCGCCGGAGGGCCACTGTAAAAAGCGCACATAAATATTTCGATAGAAACATCTATTTATATTTGAGTTTATTTTTTGAAATATTCATAATAGGCCGAATAGGCTTTCGGTGCAAGTAAATGTAAAATATTGTTTCTTTAAGAGTTAATTACACTTTACACTTTGTGCAATATTATTATTTTTAATCATTATTATATACAATCCAAAATGAAATCCAGAAAATGTTGTTGCTTCAGTGGGAGGCTTCTTTGAGTTCTTTGGGTAAATTGATTAAAGCCTTTGGGCGTGTTACCCAGAAGCCGCAGGTTCGAGCGACATTTTGGGTTATTATATATATGTAAAATATTGCTCAAGGAATCGAAAAATTTGAACGAACTCGAAACATAGGACAGGAGTTAATAATATTCCAAAGTACCTAACATTGATCTATTTAAAACTCCCAAAATACTAGGTACTTCACCAAAACAGTTTCAGAAGGCATGGTTCCAATTTAGCTTGAGATTTTCGCCATTATAAATCGTATCCCAATGACGTACATCGCTATTAAAGCACAATAATCACTTTTAATGTTTATATACATTAAGAGTCTTCTTAGCTAGATATCATCATCATCATCAGTCGGTGTCAGTCTACTGCTGGACGTAGGTCTCTCCCAAGATGCGCCGCTGAGCCCGATCTTCGGCTCTTCTTTTCCAGTCACTGCTATATAGCAGCTATATGCTATATATGCTAGATAATACTTCGATTAAATATTTATAACCTACATACCTAATGAAACGTGACGGACATTGCCTAATTTGTATGTAATTGTATCCAGCCGCGGGAAATTAGCGTCAACATTCAATTATACGAGTTATCAAAAGATTTTTTCCTCGTTGACTGTGTCTAATGCAATCAATGTTTTTGTATTATTTTTTGCAATAATGCTCCAATTGTTGTAATGAATTATTCGTATTGACATACTTAATTTTAAACGTAATTGTTGCAGCTTTGATGTCGTATGTATCTTGCGATTTAGCAATAATTATTTACAATATAGGTAGTTGTTTATTTATTTTTGAAGGGAAAACTTCTTTAGCCGCGGAGTTGTGAACTTTTTGGGATGGGTAAGATGTTAAACTCGCGTCAGGACCTCGCGTGAGGACATGTGACCTGATCGAAAATTCGTAAGACGGAAGGAGAGTAGACCAAATGCACAACGTTAATGTTCAAGTTTTCACTTCTGCCGGCTCTCCCGGAATGCATTCCGTTGTTTTTTAGGGTTCTGTAGTCCTGACAAGGAACCCTTTTAGTTTCGTCATGTCCGTCTGTCTGTCTGTCTGTCTGTCTGTCCGAGGTTTTGCTAAGATACCGTCTATATCATATTACTATATCGATATTATTAGAAAGCTGTAATTTTGTGGGGGTATGTATATATAGTGAAAAAACAAAGTGCTGAAATAAAATTGTGAAAAATATTTTTTTTTAGGGTAGCTCCCCTATATGAGAAGTGGGGATGAATTTTTTTTCATCATCTCCCCATCGTGTGGGGTATCGTTGAATAGGTCTTTTAATGACTTAAGGGTTGCTAATACCATTTTTCGATTGAATGCTCCATTTACGAAATATTAAACTTTAAAGTGCAAATTTTTGTTCCAGTAGGGCGTCTGGGTGTTGGATTATTTTGTACCAAATACAAAATATATACGTAGAATAAATCCTTTAAAATGACAAAGACGGAGTACCTAGTTGCTTGTTTATAACGGGTAAAGACTTGCATTAAATAACGGGCTACTACGGAACCCTACACAGCGTGGCCCGACACGCACTTGGCCGGTTATTGTTATATTTAGAATATTTATTAATAATATGATCTATTTAATGTTATTTGACGTGTGTAAGTGCAGATTTGTCCATATCCTAACATCCTAACTAATATTATAAATGCGAAAGTAACTCTGTCTGTCTATCTGTCTCTCACTTTCACGCCAAAACCACTGAACTGATTTATAAATGAAATTTGGTAAACAGATAGTCTAGAGTGTTGTATGAAAGTATCGTCATTTTTAGAGCTAGAAGCTTGAAACTTATTTTTTAAGCTGTTTTGTTTGTTTTGTTTTGTTTTGTTTTGTTCTTATTTTTTAAGCTGTTTCGATATAAATAAATATGACATTCAAAGTTTGTAAATAATTAAAAATGCTACCCAAAGACACCATTCCATGCTTATTAACTACAACGCTATCTAACAAATATCTAACGAACTACAAACACCAACTAAGTGAACATTAACACAAAGGTAGGTAATTAATATTATTTATTAATAAGTTAAACAATCGTTCATAGATGGCGCTATAGTAAAACACGTTTTTTGTATGGGGACCCCCTTTAATTTTTTACTTTGTTCTGTTTTTAGTATTTGTTGTTATAGCGGCAACCGAAATACATCATCTGTGAAAATTTCAACCATCTAACTATCACAGTTCATGAGATACAGCCTGGTGACAGACGGACAGACAGACAGCCAGACAGACGGACAGCGGAGCCTCAGTAATAGGGTTTCGTTGGTAACCTTTGGGTTCGGAACCCTAAAAAACACATACGATGAATTGAGAACCTCTTCCTTTTTGGAAGTTGGTTGAATAGAAAAAGACTATGAGAGTATTCAAAAGAATGTTATTAGCACACTTTATTATGTATATGAAGTAAAATTGGGACATAATAACCGAAACAGTAAAAACACGCATAGAGTGCATTGCGCACTTATGGTACGTAAGATGATTGACAGCCACCCACGACCCGACGACTCATTGAGAGGGGTTATGTAATCCGGTATTAATTAGGTATGTACTGAGACGAAATCGAGAGCCGTCAAGAAGGCTTTTCGACGAACTTCTTGTTCATACAAATGTAATCAAGTGACAGATCCCGTCTTTCTAGTTATTTGCACAGAATAAAAAATAGCGCTACGTTGTATTTGTTCCAAATAGTGGTGTGGTCTACTTTTCGGCTGTATAGGTCTACACAAAAGTAAGTTTAAAAAAATGTATACAACACACATGAATTAATAAATTGGCCAAGTGTGACTCGCACACGTAGAGTTCCGTACCACAGTACATTAATTTATAAGATGGAGCAACACATACCACTATCATTTTTCGCAAAACATTAACTTTGTTTTTCATAGGGTTTGTATGAATGACAAAGTTATGTTATGTTGAACATAGATTACTTATAGGTATTGTCAATTAGGTAAATTATTTTCAACTAAATTTAGCGACAGCAAAGTTTTCGTTCTAATGATTAATTCTAGACCTATGCAACCCTACACAATACGTGTGTCAACTATAGGAAAATTGGACGCGTCGTGGGTAAACATAACAGGTAAGTATATACGTTAATTAACTCAACAAAATAAGCTTTATTTTATACCTGAACAAACATGGTCAAAATGCTTCATTTGAATATGTATATAAATTCATTATTTATAGCTGCAGATAAAAAATGTTAAAAATACTTTAATGAATATTCAATTTCAGCTTAAGGCATCGCTATCTTCATATTGTATTGATAAAAAGAAAATAAATAGGATGGGCAAGGTTGGATACCCTCCCCTACCCTAGGTACTTCATTTTTTACTTATTTTTAGTAGACTCGGGTCTTTGGCTTTCCTTGAAAGCTATATCCGACAAGGCGATAAATTAAACAGTAATCAATCAATCAAATTATTTATTGATTGAGTGAAACTTGTTTTACCTGTGTTTTTACTAGGAGTTTGAGAATCGTGTTGGCGGTGGCTGAATTTTCTACTAAAGCTTATGATACATCGCTTTAGCAAAACACGTAAAAATAAGATCTCAATCGGTCAAGACTGACTGTCTGTAAGACCTGAAGACTATCTGACATTATATCAACTTGTAAAATAAGAAAAAAAATGTATCCAATAAGGCCTAATATATGAGTGCTGAAATGAGGCGATCAAAAATGATTACGAGTAAAACTATGTCGAGGGCCCGGTGGCGTAATCGGAAGAACGGTCGGCTTTGATGCCAAAGATACCGTAAGTAAGTTCAAACCCCGCCGTGCACTAATGGATTTTTCTATCGAAAAATGTATGTGCGCTTTTCACGGTGGCCCTCCGGTGAAGGAAAATCATCGTTAAGAAACCAAAAACCCCCGCATGGTGGTAGGACACTATCTAGTGTCCGCCTGGCCAGCTACCACCTTCAAGTTGGAAAGTCTGTCGCCAAAACATCGAATGTGTTCCGGCAGCTATCCTTGAGAGCCAGTTCCCATTCTAGGCCTAGCGTGCTGGCCATCTTCGACCGCATCATCACTTCCCAACAGGTGAGATAGTGGTCAAAAGCTTACCTATAAGATATTTAAAAAAAAACATATAACTATTAAAGGTCCAGACGCGCGTGCTTGACAAAAAATGTCAATAAAAAAACTAAAATATCTACTTACCACTATCAGAACCGTACAAAAACAATCTTACAAAAGTTTAAAGCTGAATTCAAAGCCATTACAAGCCGTAAGATAAGTAATAAGCAAAACGACCAAAAAACACGTAAATTATTCCATTAAAACACTTGGGGTATCTACCTACAGTTAAAATAATGATATTTCTCTACCATATACCTGGTCGAATAAGGATATATTCAAAAGAAGATTCACTTGATAGACGAGGGCATAAATAATGGATGGTTTCCAAGATTGGACATATTTACATCCTGCGTGTTGAAAGGAATTAACAAAAAGGAAAAATAACAACAGCCGACGCCATATAAAAATAATGATGATACCAGCCAGCGTCTGCAAAATAGAGTAAGCCTTATTAAATAAACCTGCCGAGGGCGAGTCGGACTCGCTCACATAGGGTTCCATACCACAATACAATATTTAATTATATTGAACATATATTGCCAGAAAATATGTTTCCTGTATCGCGACCCCCTTTAATTTTTAACTTTATTCTGTTTTTAGTATTTTATGTTTATAACCGCGACCAAAGTAATACATATTTTGTGAAAATTTCAAGTGTCTATATAACGGTTTGGGAGATACATCCCTCTGACAGACGGGCAGACGGACGGACGGACAGCGTAATCTCAGTACTAGAGTTCCGTTGGCACCCTTTGGGAACGGAACCCTAAGTTGGCCCAGTGACTACGACCTGCTCTGTCTTATTTTGATTACAAAGGTACGACCAGACCGCGGCGTCCTGCGTGCGCGATCTAGGCGGCGATCAGATAGCGCAGTAGTATTTGTACCGACTGGTTTACACCAAACGCGTTCTACTGCAATCAGTAAAACAATAGAAATTCAGATCGCTAACGCGACTTAACTGAGAAACATTTTTGGTCGAATCGTTTATCCGTGAAAAGGTAGCACAGATACAACGCATTTATACATAACTATACTTCACGGCTTCGTTAAAAATATGCTATGTGCTAATCCCTGTGTCATAAACTATCTGTGCTTCAAATTATATCCAAATCTGTGAAGCCGGTGTTGTGTGAATAAGTAACACACGTCCAACCATTCATCCATACTGAGAAACTTTCGAATTTATACTATGAGTAGGATATAGATGTCGCTTAGTATGAACATATGCTAATAACGAGCCAGTTAGGCCTAGCGCATACATACAACTTCTACATCGACTAAACTGTTTAGTCGAGTTGTATTTCTCTTGATTCAAGAGAAGTATTCGAGTTGACTGTATGTGCGCTTTAATATATTCTTTTAAACATATGATACACAACAAAATAGTTGTTCAACTAAAAGTTGTATGTAAGCGCTAGCCCTTAGACTCACGAACATAACATACGAACACAACATTAAAGCTGCAAAAAATTTGGTACAGCATTTTTTTTTGCAACTACAATTTAGTTGACATCGCCCGCTGCAACTTTTCTTTAGAAATTCTGCTGACGACATTATACTGTGCAACTATTGAACTAGTCTGGAAATTGTTCATCATTCACTTGTCGAGCTTGTAGCAGTAATAGGCACGTTCTGCCGTTATTACAGTTCGTAAGTACGTGTTCTATTATTTTTGCATCAACGCTGACCATTTCGTAAGAGGCCTTGGATCTCGGCGGTGCTGCCCGGAGAGCGGTCTACCATGCCATGACTGATGGAACAAATCAAGTTTGAAAACTTCGTTTTGGGTGCCTATTTCAATGTTGGAGATTGTTTTTTATGTTAGTTTTCTTAGTAGATGTTTACACTTCACAAAAAACACACCCTCCAAATTTCACGCGTCTAGGGCCAGAGGTTTGGGCTGTGGGTTGATAACTCAGTCAGTCAGTCAGTCAGGACTTTGGGATTTTATATACGAGTATATAGAATATTGAAAAGGATTTGATAAAGGATTTGAAAATAAGGCTATAATATTGATGTCGGTGACCCCAGTTAGTTCAATACGATTGTATTTACGTGTATATAGTACTCGTAGGTGAATATATGCAAGTGGGTAAAATTATCTCACATATATTTTTATAACGTAGTATTTGTATAAAAGGAAATACCTGTCTATTTATACGTATTTTCCATATCTAGATACTGATTCAGAAGTGGCACCTAACCACACCTCACTGCCCAGTCCAGTAGAACTAATTGCAAAACATCAAGACCATTTAACGGTGGCGATGGTGAAATCAATAACCAACTAAAAGTATAGCATTAAGCTTAGATGATTGACATGTTCCGATAACTGTCCACAGCGCAGCAGAATTTAGGCTATACTCATATTAGGCTCACTGCAAACTACACACTCAGTTATTGTGTCTTCAAACATTAAAGAATTCGAAAGATGTGCTACGTACAGACATGCGCCGTTGATTAGGTATTTGTCTCAGACGAGCATAAAAAAGGATTTGTTACCTAGGATACAGTTTAGTTACTAGTTCAGGTACTAAAGGACAAAGGGTAATAATGATGGTTCAATCTGACATGAATCTCATTGTTACGTATATTCTGCCAACAAAGTGAGTCAATCAATTTTTATGTAGGTTTATTGATACATGGTGGACATTCGTTCAACCCACTCGAAGCGTCACATTCATCATACGCACTGCTATGGAGTGAAAGCCTGTGTTTGCGAAAAGGTACTGATCTAGAGATCTCCTCGTAGCGAGATAAATTCTAGGCGAGCGTCCTATATTGTGGAAACCATCGTCACTTAACATAGGGTAAGATAGTGGCCAAACGTGTACTTTTACCGAACTATACCGAAAAAGCCATCGACAAACATCTCCAACGATCAGAGCCTTGACTTGTCATCGCCGCCTAGTCTAATATAAACAAAGTCTAATAAATCAAAATATAGGTTTTGCTAAAGAAACTCAGTCGGGCTCAAGCAGTTATTGCAAAATAGTGCAACATCTGGGCGTTTCTTTTAGCTTGACTTAACATACACTCGTTGCGAGTACCTAGCCTTTGTTTCCTCATTACATCACTATGATATTTGTTCTAAAGTATTAGCTGTTAGATATTCCAATTATCTATGGTTTAAATTACTACATGCTCTATTAAATCAAAGGAAACATATTTAGATTTCTTTTTAGTTTTCGAAACAAATAAATTCTAACTTTGCCGTTGTTCTAATTTGTTTCACTAGATTATGTAAATATGCCCTGGAATTAATAGCACATAGCAAATAGAGATTAATTAAGATCTCGGTTTGTTCTGCAAGCGAATGTTGCTAACATTAAATTATGCATGCAACAATATTTTATTTAGTAATAGTAGTAGTCCTGTTACCTTTGCCTGTTATAGATACACAACAGTAAAGAAGAAAGCTGTTCATTCATGTTGAAAAAAGCAATGATCTATAATAGCACAGTGTGACCTAAACCCGCACTTTACGCACGCTTTTCTGTGACTTAAATAGTCAATTATTGCACGAAGATTAGCACCCTCGTTGCGCTCGGGTGCCAACTTCACGCCGTGCAATAATCTTCTATTTGACGGAAAAGCGTAGCAAGCGTAAAGTGCGGGTTTATGTCACACTGACAGCTATAACATAATATATGATGAATGAAATTAAATGAATTTATTTTTAACAATTATATTTACACATTACAGATTGGACGGGAAAAATTAAAATTATTTTAGGTAGGTGTTTAAAAGTTGGCTAGTCCATCATTGTCCATCAAGTTGGCTAGTCCATCAACTACGAGCCCTAAACTAGGCTAGGCCTGTATTTTGGGTGCACGTACTATCACTCAGTTTACGACGGTGAGTGCAGAACAAATAGGTATAAAATAAAGTATAATTAAGTATTAACTTTACATTTAAACATCTAAATACCAAATTGTTTTGTTGTCATTGCCACACTGTCTAAAATTGTAGGTTAGTTAATTTGATATACCTACTTTTTAAGTTGGTTTGTTTGTACAAGTCGCTCGTCGTATTCACCATTAGGTCTCTCATCATTTTTAGGTGCATGTTTTTTATTACTCACTAATACTTTGAGCTCCAATCGTAGCAGTCATACTTCGTGTAGGTTACCTGTAAAAAAGTGAATAAAAAAGTTAACAAACATATTAAAACTTCTTGTTAGACTACGGTCTAGTGACAGCATGGGAATCCACTCGAGACTTCATATTCTTTTCGATGGGGTCACGTGGACGGCATAACTGTTTGGCGTTGGTTATAAATAAAAATGTGTAGCCACGATTTTCCATGATAATTTCGCATAAGAAACGCGTTTTTAGCTTGTAGTTTATCACGGTAATTTGTGTCATATCTAGCCACTTTTAATTGCAATACTAGACTTTGACGTTGAACGTGAGAGGACATCAATTATTATACCAACATCATCTGATCCAGTCTTATACTATAAAGTCCTTATTTGGAAGTGAAAGGTGATATAAGGAGGTGGACAATTTAGTAAAGTCCTAAATAGCTGTGTTGAGCCTCTGACAACAAAGGTACCTGTGTAAGTATCTCATAGATCAAGTACTAACTATGTATTAATGTAGAAAGCCTGTGTGACATTGTATCGGTGCCATCGTAGCTGTCAAACGAATAAGCCGCAGGAGCCACTTATGTCGATTGTAAAAACTTTTATTAAACTTGCCGTATTAGTATATACTCGTATTATGTAAGGCGGGTCAAATCTTAGATGCTAAATTAGAACCACTTCCCGACGTTTGATTGTACTGAGGAGTATGTACTTGAGTATCTTAGAGGACACTGCTATATGGTATCATGGAGCTGACCTGATGATGGAGCCTGACTGTAGGGAATGGAACTACGTAATTGCAAATGTCAGGACAGTTGAATTGGGGCTAGTAATATATGTTATAATTTATGTACAGTACTTTTCTTTATACATGATAAAGTATTTTATAAAACTTGTGTTTCAAAAACTTGTAAATATTCTGTTTGAAAGGTGAGTTGTTCGAGAATGTTCTTAGCTATGATTCAAGGAAATCTGTAGAGTCGTTTGAAGATAGTCGAGTGTTTATCTTTTATAATATTCCTGTATAATGTACATTATGAGGTGGTTTATTATAATTCTCAGCCCACGAATCCATAAATAGTCAGAAACGCAATAATATACGAAAGACAGATCAGATATTAGTATCATGGTGTAACGAAGGCATCACACCCACCGCCTACACAACTATGACCATACAAACAGTATGGGGACTATCCAACATACGTACTTACAAACTTACTGTTCACAAACACTATCATCAAGGCTTACGGTCGTATTCACGAAGATTTTGATGAACGCACGTGACGCAGTATGCGTATATAATATATGATACTATGTGTTCGCAAGCACTGTGACTTGTTTGTGAATACGGAGGTTACAGTGCTTGCAAACGGAAAGTGCCGTTGAAATGAAACCATTGCATGGTGATAGGACACTATCTAGTGTCCGCCTGGCCAGCTACCACTCTTAAGTTAGAAAATTTGTCGCCAAACATCTAATGTGTTCCGGCAGCTATCCTTGAGAGCCAATTCCCATTCTAGGCCTAGCGTGCTTACCATCTTCGACCGCATCATCACTTACCAACAGGTGAGATAGTGGACAAACGCTAGCCTATAAGCTATAAAAAAATCAATACTGTATAATATGTATATTGATTTACTTGAATCAAATCCACGCCACGCATGCGCTATGTATTCGTCAAAATGGGCGGCCATTATTTTGTAGTCGTTTTGGTAATGCTAATTGAGAACCTTCTCCTTTTTGAAGTCGGTTAAAAAGAGATAAGCGTATCATATTACATTATAGACGCGGCTTTAAAGTCACGAATCTCTTAATATCTGGACGTCCATTGTTTACTCGAATACCGCAGCTAAAAGGATTATTTATACGTCTCTACGTATGTATAGATATTTCACCATAATGCCTATTAACCTAAACCACTGTTTTTACCGAATAGGTAACCCATTGACCACTGTCTCACCTGATGTTAAGTGGTATTGTGATCCAAGATGCACGCTCACCTTGAAAATTCCTCGAGAAGATTCACTCGCGATTTAAAAACCTCAGATGGTAGTTGTGTATGATGAATGTAGAACTCATGCAACTTTGATGGATGAGGTGTCGATCGAGTCGTTATTATTATTATAGTCCAGTTATACTATCTAGTGTCCGTCTGGCCAGCTACCAAGCTACCCTCAAGTTAGAAAATCTGTCGCCAACATAGCTAGCCTAAAGGATATAAATTTAAAAAAAAAGGTGACATAGAATACATTAAAAACTGTAGGTAATAGGATAGTTTTACCTTAATATGGTGTCTTGTATTTGTGTCCTTACTGATTTAAAGACGCCGGTAGATGCTTGTAAACACTACCATAGTCTACACAACACTATAGTAAAATATGTATATCGTATTAAAATTTGTCATCATAAAGACGCAAAACATAGTTGCATGACACCTAATGAGGATCACAGCATAAACGATCATCGTCAACGTAAATGTCAACATAATGTTGTTGTTCAAATTCTTAGCAGCATGGTTTCGATGTAATCATTTTTAGGGTTCCGAACCCAAAGGGTACCAACGGAACCCTATTACTGAGACTCCGCTGTCCGTCCGACTGTCTGTCTGTCTGTCTGTCTGTCTGTCTATCTGTCTGTCCGTCTGTCACCAGGCTGTATCTCATGAACCGTGATAGTTAGACGGTTGAAATTTTCACAGATGATGTATTTCTGTTGCCACTATAACAACAAATACTAAGAACAGAACAAAGTCAAAAATTAAAGAAAAGTTTAAAAAAAGTTTTTTATGATAGCGCAGCGCCACCTATCTAGTTGCTAAGATCGCGCTGTCGTCTTTACCTTAATCTGAATCTCGGAAGCGGCTCCAACGATTAAATAAAATTTAATATACCTACGGGGGATTTCGGGGGCGATAAATCGATCTAGGTAGGAGTCATTTTCAGAAAATGTTGTTTTATTCGTGTTTTCAATAATCAACTTTATTGATAATCAACTTAAAATATGACTCTTCCCGACATCTATTGGCGAGTAGAAGTACTGTATCAGTAAAGCAGTTAGTTGCTCTCAATTAAAAAAAAAAATATTATTCCTCAATAGATGTCGGGAAGAGTCATACTAGTATTTGTCTGTTTAAGTGGCAAAAAATACCGAGCAAAGCTCGGTCAACCAGATATTTAATAATATTAATTACTACAATTACTATTACTATTACTACTATATAATACTATTCTACCTTTGTGTTAACGTTTACTTAGTTTTTTTTTTATTTATTCATAACAAAATTATTTACAAGTTTTTAATCATATAGCACCAGTAAACCTTATATAGGTTTGTCTAGGCACTAGATCCTCTACATATTACAAATTCATTTTAGCTTAATTTAATTATAGTTATTTAATAAGTTTTGATGTAAGTTAGTAAAGTTACTTTATTTAATATTAAAGTGAATTACATTTGTATGATATTTTTATACTAGTGCGACAATGTTATGTTAATGTTTTAGTTGTTAGTTTGTGTATATTATTTAAACGTGTACAATAATAAAGCGACTACGTGCGGCCAATCATCACCCACCGCTGGCTGTCGCGCTCGCTCTCAGGCAAACAATCAGAACCGGTCTGGCGCAACAACAGTTGGTGTTAGAAGTTCGTTAGAAACTCGATAGATGGCGTTCGGAACCCTCCGTGTGCGGGACAATGTCTGACTCGCACTTGGCCAGTTTTTTGTGTTAACTTTCGATATTTTGACCCTCTTTCGGTAAATGCAATTTTGTTTATAATGTGATGTAAGTAATGTAATCAAGTAACGGGTAATTATGTAAAATACGTGTGAGATCGACGATACTAGTACATAACGTTGATGTTGGTCATTTTAGACGGTCCGTTAGAGTAAAACATAAATAGATATCTATCTATCTATAAGGTCTACCTACCTCTATCTACCTTGACAATGAATCCGGATGTCGCCGGTTAAAACACTACCCGTGCACCGTGGATGTGCATTCTTGGTGGGTCATCTGCAGACTCCACAGGTATAGGTAGTAGGAGCATTGTACAGGGTGTTTGGTGGATGGGCCGACTATTTGTTTGGGGCGTTGGGGAGTCAAGCGCAAGTTTTCCTTGGTAGACCTGAAGTCCTAAGTGTCACGGTGTTTTATATATGATTATTTTTGTTTGTTTTTAGGGTTCCGTACCCAAAGGGTAAAACGGGACCCTATTACTAAGACTCCGCTGTCCGTCTGTCTGTCTGTCTGTCTGTCCGTCTGTCACCAGGCTGTATCTTATGATCCTTGATGGTTAGACAGTTGACATTTTCACAGATGATGTATTTCTGTTGCCGCTATAACAACAAATACTAAACATAGAATAAAGTCAAAAATAATAGGGGGTCCCCATACAAGAAACGTGTTTTAACCATCTACGAACGCTTTGGTAAACGTCCATAAATGGCGTTATATTGAAATGTCGATCCCTAATACCTTTGTTAGACGTTAGATGGCGTATATAAAAAATAAAATGTTTATTAATTATTATTTTTTGCTGGCAAAAAATGATAGTGGTATTTTTTGGTCGATCTTATAAAATAATGTAGTGTGGTACGGAACCCTACGAGTGCGAGTCCGACTTGCACTTGGCCAGTTTATTTAAATCACCCAAAATCACTCAAAGTTAAGAAGATGTCACTTTTTAAAACAATCAAATAGATTAACGACTTTAAAAGCAAATTAAGTAATGTTTTAATTTAGAATACAGATACAATGCAGAATACAGCACAAGATCGTTTGTCGTATTATTATAACCACAAACAAAAAAGTTAGCACGATCACGATAAAAAAAAATCATAACTTAAACACCGTGACACTTAGGACTTCGGGTCAACCGGAAAAAACTTGCGCATGAACCCCCCAACCCCCGAAAAAAATGTGTCGGTCCATCCACCAAACACCCTGTATTAATATTCTGCCTGACTTGCTCCTTGCTTGCAAGGAGAAAATCTTCCGCCAAAACCTGACGGTGTTCCGGCAGCATAAACCTTGAGAATCAGACCACTATAAGCGGACCGTCTTCGACCACATCATTGTGTACCCACATGCAGATTGACGATTAATAGTCCACAGTTGTCTTGATGTTCTCATGACCTTGACTTCTCATAAACATTTATGGTGGAGTACCTATCGGTGCATTTGCTGTTTAGCACGCCTTTTCCAGTACAAGTTTCTTTTTTATTTATTGTTTAGGCTAGCGGTTGGCCACTATATCTATATCACCTGTTGGTAACTGATGATGTGATCGAGGATAGAAGCACGCTAGGCTTAGTATGAAAACTGGCTCTCCAGGACAGCTGCCTGAACACATTAGATGTTTTTGGGTGTTTCTTGATGATGTTCTAACCTCCTGAGGGACACTGTAAAATGCGCACATACATTTTACGATTGAAAAATCCACTGATGCACGGTATTTAAACCCTTTCTTTATCTCTTGCGTCACGTTTTGTATGCTGTTATGTATAACAGACTCCAGAGAGTATCTAGTTAAGGTACGGACACACCGCGGCGTCCTGCGTGCTCGTCTAGGCGGAAATCAGATAGCGCAGTAGTATTTGTATTGACTGGTTCACACCAAACGCGATCAGAAAACAATTGAAATGTATTGAGATCGCGCCCGCAGATCGCAGGACGCCGCGGTGTGTCCGTACCTTTACGCGGACTAACAAAGTACCTTATTTTGTACACATTACCAAAACTGTGTGTTGACTGTACAAATAATACAGCAATAGTTTGTAAGTAAGTAAGTTGCTACAACCACAAGGCTCTTTTGTTAATTAAATAGTAGCTTTTATTGTTCAGACTTAGACTTTATTGTTCAACTAGCTGTAACCCGCGGTTTTCCCCGCATAGACATCATTCCTGTCGGAATACTGGGATCAAAAGTACCCCATGTGTTATTCCGGGTCCATACTATCTTCATACCAAATTTGAGCTCAATCGGTTTAGAAGTGTTAACCTTTGCCGTTGTTTATATTCATAGGAATTAGGATAGTACGATAGGATAAGACTACCATACAACATTATTTTATGTGTTATCTTTGACTAAAAGCAAATATGTAAAACCATAATCAGACATAATATTGGTTAGATTTAAATGTGAAAGTTTGTATTTAAGGATGTTTGTTATTCAATCACGCATAGGCCGAACGGATTTGGATTAAATAAGTATATAACTAGTACGATTATCAGATACAGCCCTGGAGACATTCAGGCCTTACATTACCCAGTATAATCGTGTCCCGTTGTTCTCAATGAACACACAATAAATGTCCATAGTATGTATGAACCTAAGTACGTAGTGTATAGTTTACAAGCCTAGTTGCGCCACCCTACTACATTCATTACTCAATCACGAATGTCTCCCGCCTGCTACCACATGTTGTACTATAATACATCATCTATATGTAACATGCAGGTATTTGTAATGTGTACTAATAAGCGTGATAACAGCCTTTCGTGCGTACTGATACCGATCAAGGCAGACCCCAGTTGTCCATTGTATAACCAACATACTGGTCACACCGCTATTAGTACCGACTGGTATATTACTCGACCACTTCACTACTGTAACACACATTTATATTGCGTACTCAGATAACACAAGGGCCATTACCCTCAGTAACAGATCCGAGAAAAGTTCATGAACTACTTACTTAAAAAATTAGACCTTCCCATTAAAACAATAATGCCATTATATAACTCCCTACTGAATTCTCATGAGTTGAAAGTCATTTATATATAATGTCGCACGTATGTATGTCAGTTCACAAACTAAGTAATGTAAATTCGTGTGAACTGGGATCCAGGTCCTCGGAAAGGCCGCGGTTGCTGTCACGTAATGGACTATTGCAATTTGAAAGAACGCTCCGATCACGAAATGTAAACAAAAAATGGGCCGTGGATATTTGAAGGGCCGTGTATTGATCGAGAAAAATGTCGATTATATCGATCTCAATAAATAACTTCAAACCTATATCGATAAGTCCCAAGTGCCTTGTCCAATGTTACTTTTTTTTTATACACGATATGCATGCGTTTGACCACTATCTCACCTGATGTTAAGTGACGATGTGATTGATAGACGATAATAGGAAGCTTGCCTAGAAGATACCTGTTCATTCGCGATTTAAACCCGATTTAACCCCCGGATTGTACTGAACAGGATACACAGACTGTGGCAGGGAATTTAATTCCATCGCTATTCGTATGATGAATGTGGATATGGATGTGGATATGGATATGGATTCGTATGATGGATGTCATAGAATTAAGCGTCTCAAGAGAGTCAAGTGTTATTCAAGCTAAATATGGAATGCTTTCTCTAAATTATATCTCAATCAAATATTTTTATTTGCACAATTCTAAGTCAAAATAAAGAATTGTGTAAAAAAAATATTTTAATTTAGATCAATATTATCCACAAGTCCACAGTCCAACAGTCACTCTATCGATAAATACAAAATATATTAATTATATTCATCGATATCGAAATCGTCACATCCCTAGCCTTAGTGAGCGCACCGTGAGACATCAGATTAGAATTCAGTACAAATTGGAGGTATCAATCAAATTGTTTGTTGTCCGTAATCATCGAAATTAGCATCTAACTACATAATTGACTTGATAACTTGATTTATATCTAAATAGCAAAAACCAAGGCCGTTATTTTCAACTGACTTCCGAAAAAGGTAAGGTTCTCAATTCGTCTGTATGTTTTATTCGTTGTATGTTTGTTACGAATCGGAGTAAGTACTCCGCCAGTTGTGAACCTACTCGATTCTCTTTTTAATTGGTAGGGTACACCCCCAAGTAGGGAATAATATATATAATAATAATAATTGTAATTTTATCGAGATCTGACGAGTATCTCCAAAGATTTTATGGAGATAGACACCTAAAACTTGGTACTTAAAATGACTAGCGCGGCATAAGCAGTCCGTTTTATTTTCGTTTTGTAGATGATCTTAAATGATTACATAACTTGTGTTCCGACTCTAAAAATGTGTGTAAGGTTCGTGAATGCCGTTAAAATGCTGGTTATATATTTTGTAAGATAACTCTCAATATTTCAAGAATCAAGAATCAAGAATCAAAGCATTTATTCAGTATGTAGGCAGTATAAATATACGCACATATACACGTCAAAATCATAAATCATAAAATAAATCATAACCAATTATCAAGTAAACATAGCAAAACCAGAATTTAACGCTTTGAATTAGAAAAAAAAAGTAATGAACCATTCAGCTGTCATCCAATCGTTTACGTCAGAATATTTAAAAAAATGAAAGTAGGTTAAAACCAACCATACATGTAACTGTGTGTTTCAGTACTTCAAGATCATATGACCCACCATATTATTATGATCTGAATGAGCAGTTATGGTGCATATATATCTACCATCTACCCGAAAGAAGCGATTTGCTTATACGATGTGCACTTAACTTACACACGTCAAATAACATTAAATAAATAATATCAATCATAATTATTTTAAATATAAATAAAACATTAAATTAAAAAATCAAAAAACCCAACTGCGCAAAAAGTGAAGTGTTAAAAAACGAACTGAAAAGAAAAAAACAAGTAAGTCTAGTAGTTTAGACTTCTGTTTAGGGATATCAAAAAACTATACCACTTAAATTCTTTCTCGGTCGATACACTCATAAAATAAATTATACTATGTTATATGGAATGTAGAGACTTTAACAGTCGGGACACATTAATGGCTTAACGAATGGGGATTAATGTGTCCCGACTGTTAAAGTCTCTATATTCCGTATAACAATGTATAATTTATTTTATGAGTGTATCGACCGAGAAAGAATTTAAATGGTATAGTTTATTGATATCCCTAAACAGAAGTCTAAACTACTAGACTTACTTGTTTTTTTCTTTTCAGTTCGTTTTTTAACACTTCACTTTTTGCGCAGTTGGGTTTTTTGATTTTTTAATTTAATGTTTATTTTACACTTTTTAGTTAAGTAAAGGACGGCAAATTCCGTAATCTTCTCATTTCATTTAGAGAGTTGATGTCATGTGGATTATTGAGTAGTTTCCGGGGATCTAAACTACTTATTACTAGTCCATCTAAAGATCTAACCCGGCTCAATGCTACATAGGCTTGACCTTTCGCAAAAATGTGTGAACTTAAGTCGACCACAGCTTTGTCCAAGGTAGTACCTTGTAATTTATGGACAGTTACACCCCAACATAATATCAACGGTAACATTTTCCGCTCTATTTTACCCTGTCCACGAAGTGCGTCGAATTCTGTACATGATGGTTCGATTCGGACTCCTATTCCAGAGACGTTGTTTTTGATACCTTTGTCGTCAAATTCAACATAAACAGCCTGTGGCAGTTCTCAGTTCTCAGTTCACTTCCATATTAACATACGTTCAAATATATATATTGACGTTAGCGTTAATATTTTATTGTTTATGAAATGGGGCCAGCAGGATTCCAGTACTGCTATATTTGCTAATATGCTTACGCATTTTTTTGGCAAATATAAGGTTTTGTGCGTCTACACTACTAAGTATGTATTACAATGGGGGATTTAACAACAAATACTAAAAACAAAATAAAATTAAATATAAAAGGGGGTCTACATCACAGTGTGGTCTACATACAAGTAACGTGTATTTTTCGGCGTTTTGTGCTTGAACTTGTAAACTAATAATAGATAGAGACTTGAAATCTTCACAAAATATGTATAACTATGACCGTTATTACAATTATGGAAAAAAGAACAAAAAACGAAATGCGTGAAATAGATAGGGTATTGCTTTTTAAGCTTACTTACTTTACAGTTGTACTATTAAACGACTATACCAAAAGGAAGAGGTTGTTTGTTACCTCAGAACTCCATCAATTCTTAACCGATTTGGAAAATTCTTTTTTGTTTGAGTTAATATGATTTTCGTTTGGTCTCATTGTAATTTTATTGAGATCTGATAAGTAACTTCAGAGATAAGCACCGCAAACTTGTTACTGAAAGTGACTAACGCGGCATATAAAATCGTTTTTTTTTCGATTTGTACGATCATAAATTATTTGTTATAAATATATTTTGAATCTCCATTTTAAGACCTTTAATTCGATACCCCACTCGATAGGTATTGAAAAAATTTTTTGAACCCCAAATTTTGGCGTCTGAAATCCGCAATTTTGATTTTTTTAATTTTTTATGTTTTCGTTGACACTCGCGATAGCATGGCAAATCTATTGACGTGCCAATTATCAAAATCGGCCCACGCATTTGGTCTCTAGTGTGCCACAAAGGAACAAACATATATACATACATACATATATAGACTGATAAACACATTACCTCTCCTTTGCGTCGCGCAGTCGGGTAAAAAGTATCAGTTATTGTTTTGTATTAAAAAAAAACAAAAGCACTGAGCCATACAGCTTTCATACAAACGTCGAACGTCACACTTATAAATCAAATAATTCCTCTGATCAATGTAATGTTGTCAACCGTACTATTACGTGCACCGTCAATGCATGTTTTTGTACTTAAGATAATTTTTATCAAAAAATTTTGTGAAATCAGTTTTGTCAAGTGTTTGTCTGTCAGAAAAAGAAATAAATTATATAATAATTAAAAAAAACTAAACTTTGTAAACGTTGTAAAGACGTTGTCGTGTGCAAAGAAAAGTATTTAATGATAACATTACATACTACGACTTGATTTACTGCAACATACTAATACTAGCTAAAAATTGGACTGTCCAATCGAACGCGAGGAAGTAGTTCTAATTTAGTTTGCAAGATTTGACCCGTACAAACATACTGAATTCGCAAGATAAATAAAAGCTTGTAAAAAACCACATCTAGTATGTGTATGGGCTCTCTGATAATTGCGGGAATTAGATGGTAGAGACGGGATTGCGGGCGGTATGATATCGAAGAACTCTAGAAGTTCTTGGTAACTATATCATTTCAAAACGCTGTGTGCTTATCAATGTATAATAGGCATGCATGCAACGGTGCTTTTGTGTGATAAGCTGTGTCGCATGTACTGTATACTACAATGATCTCAATCTCTCCGCTCCACATACGATGCTGTCTCTAGATCCCGTTAGTAAAGAGTTCATTTACTCACACGTGAAGAATTTCCCCTATCTGTCGAGGAATCGTTTACAATGTTAATCGCTGTCACTGGTAACAGAGCTAGTTTTATCAGTTACTAGCTGTGCCCCGCGGCTTCGCCTGTGTTAAAAACAACTTTTACAACTTTTTTTTCATAAGAACCATCTCCTGACGATATAAAACACAACAAAAAAAGAATTAGCGAAATCGGTCCAGCCGTTTACGCGTGATACCGTGACCAAGGGCAATTGGGATTCATTTTAATACGCTTTTATTAGCTTCAGACGTATGTATGTTAGTATGTAACGGAATCTTTGAACATGATTTTAACCCCCTTCAAAACGTCGGATTAACTCGAAATTTGGCATACTTATTAAGGACCGATGACAATTCAATATTTTAAATATTTTGACCCGTTATCCATACTAGGATTTTTTTTAAAATTCGACTAAAAAATGAAAAATGAATAATAGTTTAAAAAAACTAAAAAAATACGCTTTTATAGAAAATCCAACTAAAAAATAGAAAATAAATTTTAATAAATTTGAATTAAAAATAGTGTAAGAAAAAATGATTTTATTGTAAAAAAAGCGTGGGGTGCTTTTCAGGATATTATCAAAATAACCCTTCTAGTCATATCTGTTCATAAAATATTTGGAACTATTGATACCATGCACCCCACGCTTTTTTTACAATAAAATATATTTTTCTTTTGTTCATTAATTCTTTTTGTGTTGTGTTTGTTATTGTCAGGAGAAGGTTTTTGTGCAAACAGTTTTAAATAAATCGAAGTAATTTTTTAAAGCTCAGTTAGTATATACACACATAGTATACACATCATAATATAAAGCAAAAAAACATTGAATAAAGGTATATTTCCAGCTTTGAAACATAAAGAGTTTTCTAAGAAGGAAAAAGACAGGTGGGGGAATGGATAGTTTCAAATTGACATTGGACCTCAGATGACGCTGGTAGGTGTTCTGTTTGGCTAATCAGTGTTAGTAGTCGTATTGTTTTTTTCGCTAGAGTTGTATATACATCAAAGGCACATGTCCAGCAGCTCGACAAATAGCGACACATAGCGAATTTCTTTCAAACCGTCTTCCAAACTGTTACATTGTTATAGTAACCATATAATTTGACCATTAAGGTCACCACCACATGCCATCAGGTCGTTTGCTACCTATATCATAAAAAAATAATTTATTACAGGTAATATAATCCTAGAATATATGTTTTTTGCTATGCCACCTCCCAGGTCGTGGCTGAAAACCAGCGCATGCCGAGTTACGACCTTTTCAACACTGTAAAGTATGTTTAATGTGTTCCCTTTTTCTTTACCTGTCTCTATTTTTATTCTTTTCTTTCTTTCTTTCTTCTTCTATAATTAACCACTTATCTTTATGTATTGAGGTAGCAGGCGCAGTGCAGTGACTGTATCTGTGATAGGTATACGTCATCGCTTACCATCAGTTAAGCGTAGTACATTGTTGTACTGTTACCTCATATCACCGTTTTGCTTCGCCGTAGTCGTGTTAAAAATAACTACTAACACACAGCCATATAGCATAGTTACCTCAAATCCAATCATTCACAAGGATCAGATCGGTCATACCATACCTACATATTTATGTTACTATTAACGTTAGAATATGCCTTAATCACTATATTTAAATGAATATAAAAATCTGTTTGCCTCCGTTAAGGAGATGCATACGATATGTCATAGTATGCCTGTATTAGCTGTTTTATTGAAACGCCATCGTCTTTTACGTTGCTGTTGGGATGGCAAAGAATCTTAATAAGAATTGTATTATTGCGGTGTACATTCTCGTATCCTATGTAGGTACTCGTTCAATATGAATGTGTATATTACTATATAGGCTAGCGTTTGGGAACTATAACACCTGCTGGTAAGTGATCGAGGATGGTATTATAGCACACTAAGCTTCGATTGAGAACTGGGCTCTCAAGGATAACTGTCGAAACAAATTGTTCTTAATTTAACCATAAAATTAGCTATGTGGATAAATGTTAAAAACAGTAGGTATTCCATAATAGAATCTGTAGATCTACCTTAATATATAGTACAAAAACAAACCTCACGTTAATTTTCATAATCAAATAACTATTCTAAGAAGTAAAGTACATAGCATAGAGTAGTACCTCCTAGCGGCAACAGACCTTGCACGGGCGAGATAGATAAACGAGTCGTAAATACGACGACCGACCTTACTCACAGTTCCGTTCAGTGTACACTCATTAAAAGTACCTACATTTACATAAAAATCTACACTTCGCTTTGCATTGCTACGTTTTGCTTGTTGGATTTTTGCTTTGCTATCGTATAACGTTTCACATATTTTTGTATCTCTGATATTGGTAAATAAAAAGTTTGATAAAGTCAAACATGGCCGGGCCTACAAGATTCATTTTTAGGGTTCCGAACCCAAAGGGTACCAACGGAACCCTATTACTGAGACTCCGCTGTCCGTCTGTCTGTCTGTGTGTCTGTCTGTCTGTCTGTCTGTCCGTCTGTCACCAGGCTGTATCTCATGAACCGTGATAGTTAGAAAGTTGACATTTTCACAGATGATGTATTTCTGTTGCCGCTATAACAACAAATACTAAAAACAGAACAAAGTTAAAAATTAAAGGGGTCCCCATACAAAAAACGTGTTTTTACTACAGCGCCATCTATGAACGATTGTTTCTTGAACGCGACCCCCTTAGTATGAAAAAAAAATCGACCAACTTGCACTGTTTATAATTTGTATTTTGTTATATCTCTAGCTTCTACCCGCGGCTTCGTTCGTGTGGCCTACAGAAAACAAATTACATAGTTTTCTTTTGAAACAAATATTATAAGCACTCTCAGTCGAAATACCTACAAATGCTCTTTAATAAATATTTTCTTTAAAAGTATATTTTCAAAATTTGTTATTTTCTTTTACTGAGGCTTCGCGACCCCCTTATAGAGGCTTCGCGACCCACACGTTGAAAAACACTGGTTTACCCATGGAGGTATATAAAGCTTTACCTTACCTAACATTGTCTTAACGTTCACTTAGTTGGTGTTAGAAGTTCGTTAAATATTCGTTAGATGGCGTTGTATTAAATAAGCATGTTTAGTATTGACACGGTATTTATATAATATCGATGTTAAAACTACATGTACTTAATTTTTCCGGCAAATTTTGTTCAATCTACGTGTGCGAGTCCGACTCGCACTTGGCCAGTTTATTTATGTGTCAGGTGACAATAAAATAGTATACAGGGTTTCGCGGTCGACTTTAACGTAAAATTTTAGTATGTACAAAATAATTGAATCGCTTAACCTCTCTTTGACTGTGTGACTATTCGTTAACTTTTGAGATGCTTACATAATATACTTAGACTGTTCACGAAAAGTAACATTTATTTCTCTTCGATGTGTGCAAATCCCATCTAGCTGTGAGTTGTGGACTTTATTTCTGCTATCTAGCTGCTAGCCGACTATCATATCTTCTCTGGTCTCATTATTCAACTTAAGTTCCTTCAAAGCCGTATCACTTATAAATACAGCTCTCAATTTCTCTATCATGTTCATTCAAAACCAAGGTTTTTTTACTGAACTATGCAAGAGAATAAACAATAGTACTGGTCGCTCAATATCTGTGTCAGTGGCAGTGAACACAGGCTTTATAAACGCCAGGAGCTTACTACAAGAAACAATAGTACCGGTCGCTCAATAGCTGTGTCAGTGGCAGTGAACACAGGCTTTATAAACGCCAGGAGCTTACTACAAGAAACAATAGTACTGGTCGCTCAATAGCTGTGTCAGTAACAGTGAACACAGGCTTTATAAACGCCAGGAGCTTACTACAAGAAACAATAGTACCGGTCGCTCAATAGCTGTGTCAGTAACAGTGAACACAGGCTTTATAAACGCCAGGAGCTTACTACAAGAAACAATAGTACTGGTCGCTCAATAGCTGTGTCAGTGGCAGTGAACACAGGCTTTATAAACGCCAGGAGCTTACTACAAGAAACAATAGTACCGGTCGCTCAATAGCTGTGTCAGTGGCAGTGAACACAGGCTTTATAAACGCCAGGAGCTTACTACAAGAAACAATAGTACTGGTCGCTCAATAGCTGTGTCAGTAACAGTGAACACAGGCTTTATAAACGCCAGGAGCTTACTACAAGAAACATATACTTGACATAAATATTCTTGTTATTAAATTAATTGCAAGATTAATATTATTTACCCATTTTGTGTCATTAGGTGTACTTCAAGTTGACCGATTGGTATTTTACTTGTTTAGATATTTGTACCTTCTCTATTGCAATAGAAGAATGGAATATAAATAAATTCGCGCTTGCCCAAAAAGCATGATAGATCAATTTCAACATCACGAAATGCTCATATCCTAGTTTCTAATCTGTAAATGAGGCATGTATATCTGCAACATTTTTTATCAACACATAAATCTTTTTAGTACATAACTGGTTCCATTGGCGTTTCCGAATTCGAGTGAGAATCATTCATACAAAGCATTTCGTTTTATGATCTACTTTCTTTCGTCTTCACTTCACACTTTCATTTTGAATTAACATCCTAAGACGATGAGAAAGATTAAATGCCTAACTATATCATGCGAATATTGTCGACGATGGAACAATGGCGGGTGCGTCGGAGTACTTCATAATATCTGAATGTATTCAGTCCGAGTATTCAACGATCCATTGTTATTGTTCGACAATGTTCATGGTGTGTTAAGTTCGAGCGCTTTTTAATTCGGGGACATTATCGTCCCCGACATCGTGTTGAATTGTTGTTTTCGATACCGATATATCGTAGAATACTAACTTTTGCAGACGTAAAGTTTGTTGGTGATTTTGTAAGATAGTAGGAGATAATCTGTGGAACGGCTGATTCAACTTTCAAGTTATATTCTCAATAGTAAGTTAAACTGCGCTACGGCTATATTTTATGCCGCCATTTTTACCCGACTACGGCGAAGCAAAAAGGAGGGTTATGTTTTTGACCGGTATGTGGGTATGTATGTCTGTATGTACTCGTATGTATGTATGTAAGTATGTATGTTCATCTGTTCCCTCATAACTTCTAAACTACTTATCATAATTTGACAAATGAGGTGTCGTTGGACGCGTCTTATTTGTCTGCTGGTTATAGGCTATGTGTCGTCACAAAAATTGAATGTGGCGCCCTCTATAGGGCACGAAATCAAAAACTAAAAAAAAAAAATCACCCTACTCCATCGTGTGTGGTGTCGTTGAATAGGGATTTTAAAATGAAGGTAAGGTTTACTACATCATATTTTTGTCAAGCGTAGCGTTCGCGAGATATATCCCGAGATATATAGCCGTGGTCGTATGTCACCTACCGTAACAAAACAATACATTCTGCAAAGTAGCATACGACCACGGGTATCCACTGAGCACCACTAGAATATGTATGAAATATAATGAAATATTTATTAAAAGTAAGTTATTTATATAATACACGATACATATTGAATAGTTTGTACATAGTGATCTCAGATGAGAATATTTTCTTGTTTCATACTTTTTAGAGCGTGATTTTTCAGTAGTCGGGTTTTAGTTTTTGAACTTATATTTTATTCAGAATTAGGTTCCATAGGCGTATAACTGGTATCCAATATTACGGTTGTTATATGCAATATCACTGTTAAATAATAGTAAGTGCTAATTACATTACTTTTTTATAAGTAAGTTATATTCAAAGGTAGTGCAGCCGTTTAACAATATTTGAGGTAAAAAATAGATAGAGCTTTTTTTTTAACCGACTTTAAAAAGGAGAAGGTTTCTCAATTCGACGGTATCTATATTTTTTTTATGTTTGTTCGCGGATAACTTCTTCGTTTATGAACCGATTTTGAGTATTCTTTTTTGTTAGAGAGGAGATATTTCAAGTATGGTACCATGGTAATTTCATCGAGGTCTGATAATTATCTCCAGAGATATGGAGATAAACACCTCAAACTTGGTACTGAAAATGAATAGCGCGGCATTTGAAGTCGGTTCTTTTAGTTTTTTAAACGATCTTTTAATCATACAAACGCGGGTGTGTCGACACGCAATACCCTACCTAATGAGAGTGTACATTGGCTAGATAGTCATAAATCCTAATCAAAATTGGGCTGGGCGTCATTGAGACGCAAGTTGCCAAATGCGAGAGTCAGGTGTTACCAAGAGTCTTTACGGTAACGCGTTGACCAATGTGTTTCGAAACTTATGCGAGATCCCGCTGTGCGATTTCTGCCTTCTTTTTGTAATGAACGATTTGTTCAACTATTTCATTTTTAACAAGCATTGTGCGTGATTTTCGTCAGTACTTTCTTCAACCTACTCATTTTTGTTTAGATTACCTACTATAATAGTCTGACCCTTATTCCACCGACGCGACGCGGGGATCGATATTTCATTCTTTTCCATTTAGCTCTACATGCTGAAATTTCCATATTCCACTAGCGGTGATTTTTTTACCCAAAATTCTTTCGTTATTCCAGTTAACATTGTACTCGTATGTACTGAAAGTAATTATATTATAACATTATGATGTGAGGACCAAGGAATGCCGGCTGTTTGTTTTCAGTCCAATTGCATTATGGCAACACAGTTATAAGCGTTTAATACAACAAAGTTGACTTACTTTCTTGTTTTAACATTAAGCAAGAAGTTCGTGTATCGATTCAAATCAAATCAAACCAAATATATGTATTTGCTAGAATACATATACATTCACAGGCCATTTCAGGTTATAATTTTAGGTTTTTTTTAAATATTTTTATAGACTAGCGTTTGACCACTATCTCACCTGTTGGTAAGTGATGATGCGGTCGAAGATGGTAAGCACGCTAAGCCTAGAATGGGAACTGGCTCTCAAGGATAGCTGCCGAAACACATTCGATTTTTGGTGACAGATTTTCTAACTTGAGGGTGGTAGCTGGCCAGGCGGACACTAGATACTGTCCTACCACCATGCGGGGGTGGTTGGTTTCTTAACGATGTTTTCCTTTACCGGAGGGCCACTGCGAGAAGCGCACATAAATTGTTCGATAGAAAAATCCATTGATGCACGGCGGTTTGAACTCGGTACCACGGCATCAAAGCCGACCGTTCTACCGATTACGCCACCGGGCCCTCAACTCATAGGTAGTATTAGATGTCAGCGTGTATGCAGACGTGAAAAAATATTTTACATGTCATTTCAAATTCCTTAATACTATAAGAACAATTAAATAATAGCCAGATTGGATTCATGTTAAGACCCTTCAGTATTTTTATTGCATAATGTAACGTAATGTAGTACGGCACAAACAAAACTTCTACCAAATGCTCGATGGAAAGTGATGATGTTTACTTATAACAGTTTTTCAGTTCAATTCTATATTGCCAGAATGACACTACATTGCGCCTCTTACATTTATTTATCCGGCCTCACATGTCCTATGATAGGACTTCTTCACATCACAATAAGGAAATTTTATTTATAAGATTTATGTTTTACGTGTGTGAGATCTTGGGCTATAATTTTAGCTGACATGACACCTTCTGAACTGACTATTCACAGCTTTCGTCAAAACACGTGCATTTACTATGTGCTTGCTTTAGCTTCCCACGCATTTTAATTATGGAAAATTCTATGTCGATGTTCAAGATTTTACAAGCCTTTATTCATCATTCAATATTCGCAGGTTACCTATGTTAGAAAGTAAATTCTTTGTTTCAAAATTTGCAAATTGTTTTTAACCACTTGCTTGTCTGATTGAACTGAAATTTGATAAAAACGTTTGTAACTCTGTCTGTTTGTTACCTAATCACGCCTAAACGGACGATCCGATCTTACTGAAATTTAACAAGGAGTTACTTTATAGCATGAGGATTAACACAGGCTACTAAATTGTTGGTGTAAATGAACGAAGTCGCGGGTATCAGCTAGTACTCATATAAACGAATGGAATGGTACCTTCGACCTGATCTGATGATGGAGCCCGGATGTCGCCCGGATGTCGCTGATCTGATTATTTTGTTACCGTGAGTACCTTCCATTACACACGATGACGAGTGTTTTTACACTAAACTAGTCCTTATTTATTTATTTACAATTTACTTTCCAATAAAACGTACATATCTAGCCTTACCTAATTTGGGTATCAACTTAAATGGAAATAATTTTAATTCTGTAAATTCTATGTTTTACCTGGGCCCCTAGAAAAAATCCAATTTCCTGTTTTCATTCACGCTGACGCAAGTTCGAAATGTATGGAATGACATTTAAGTTTCCGCAACAAAAATGTCATTCCCACACATTTTGAACTTGCGTTAGCGTGAATGGAAACGGGAAATTGGATTTTGTCTAGGGGCCCTGTTGTTTGTTTAACAATATACGGCATACGTTAAAGGTGGACCAGTACCTTACCCTTACGTATAAATAGTTTTTTGTTCTGGATCAAAGTTTTACAATGAAATAGCATTGTAATAAAGCATAATTAATTCCTACTATTTAAACTATATTTATATACAATACTAACTGTGTAGGTTGGACCGATTTTTGTACCAGTATAGTAGAACGGACCTAGGATACATGCGCTATCTGATCACCGCCTAGATCGCGCACGCAGGACGCTGCGGTGTGTCCGTACCTTTACTGCAGGCAGATAACGCTGCGGTGCGCAACTGGGTTTTTGCAAAAACAGTTAAGATTTCGATTCCGAACAAAAATGCAACGTAAAAGGCATTTATAATTTTGTCGATTTATCAGAATTTTCTAGTATGGTTACCAACCTACAGAAAATATTATTTGAATTATAACAAGAATCACTAAATCTGTTCTCAGGTGATGCGCGTATAAACAAATAGCATTTTATTATTATAAAGTATACGATACATACGAGTATGTAGGTAAACAAATATATCGACGCGATCGATAAAGTGTAAATTAGATTCTACTTTTAATAGACTTAAAGAAAAAGATAGAGATTTATGAAACAGGAAACAAGTAGTACTATTAATAAGTAACCTGTTACACAAGATGGGTATTGAACCAACGACCGGATATCGCCGAGCCGGTTTGGCAGACGAACCGTGAGACAAGAAAGCTTCCGTTACGTTATATGTCAATACATTTGTAGCCTACTTCAATAAACTCTCATAGAAATATAAATTAAAACTGATTTTACTTTTACAAATATCCATTTTTATTGCAGTTTAAGCAAACATTTGAGCATAATTTCACCTGGTATAAGATGATGATATGATCTAGGATGTAGCATCTCTTTTCTTAGCAATGATCATGGCTCGGTTAATTCATCGCTATTTATGTAGAGACTCGGTAGTCTCAACATGAACAGCGATGATCTTCGGACCGGTGCTCAGGAATTCACCAGGCCTACCACGAAAAAGTAGAAAACCTGCCACGTACGTGGTAAGCCCGGCAGATACTACATATTTATCCACGTAATTAGTGTAGTTTAGGTGGTAATAGCCCAATGGCTAAGGCCGGCGCCTTAGCCTGGCAATGGAAAGATCGCGAGTTCTATCCCCACCCATTGCACTATTGAAGTGAACCCGCTCCAGACACAAGCATATTTAGCTTAGTTAGAGGGGTTAACTCTTTTTAACATCACTAGTAGTCTTCTACTAGTGATGTGCAGACTACTAGTGATGTGCAACCCACATATAGCCAGCAAGCTTTTAAAATATGAATGTTATTACTAAAAACGTTGACGTTACAAAAAAGTCTTTAATAGGAACCAATTAATCTTAAAGCTGGATGACCAGCAAATTTCGCCAACGTTCGATCAAAAAAATGTTATAATTATTTAAAGCAGCAGCCATTTTGGGCTTGGCTTAAATATCCGGCTACAAGGAAAAAATAATAAAACATTTTCACGTGTTTACACAGGCAGGGTTTGGGCTTTCATGTATGAATACATTTTGGCAAAATAAGCCAATGATTTATGACAGATAAAAAACAGAATAATTTGATAATCATTGTCAATCTCAACAGCCTATGCGAAGATAAGATAAACTAAATAATTAATAATGGATGTTATTCTAATGTCGGACATTGGGCGACCACGTGTTATTATTAGTCTTTTGTAGAACACGGACATTTGCGATTATAATGACTTCGATTGCTACACGTTAACATAGTATTACGACCTTTTCCTACAGTGTAATTAAATTGTTGGTAAGACCACTGAAACTCGATAAATTCTTTGAGACATATCAGTAGAGGTGATTAAAGTAAGTAACAGTTAAAGCTAACGTGTTTACTGGGTTAACATAACTTTACGACTACTACCTGAGCGCACAATTACACAGCCTGATAAATGCTGGCTCATTTCAATATATACCACCATTTCAAACCGAACATTATATATACTTGGTTACAGCTTACAACTATATTTAAGCAGCTTTGACCTACAAAAAGCAATCAACAGCAAAATCAAGATATTATTTAAGCAGTCCAAGTTACTCGTGAATCAATTTGGAAAACTACGATAAATAAAATATTTTTCCATATAAAATAAAATATGCGAATTATTTCTTTAAGCATGCGTTTTAGGCAATTATGTGTTTGATCGTTTAGTTGTAATGAGTGTGCGCATGATAAATGATGTCGATTAATGTTAATGTACGCGTCCACTAGCGATGGAGCGCAGCGCAGCGCGGCGAAACATTTTTTTTAAAATATACTTTATAGGCTAGCGTTTGACCACTATCTCACCTATATGCGGTCGAAGGTGGTAAGCACGCTAGGCCTAGAATGGGAACTGGCTTTCAAGGATAGCTACCGGAACACATTAGATGTTTGGTGACAGATTTTCTAACTTGAGGGTGGTAGCTGGCCAGGCGGACACTAGATAGTGTCCTACCACCATGCGAGGGTTGTTGGTTTCTTAACGATGTTTTTCCTTGACCGGAGGGCCACTGTGAGAAGCGCACATACATTTTTTCGATAGAAAAATCCATTGGTGCACGGCGGTTTGAACTCGGTACCACGGCATCAAATCCGACCGTTCATTTTAATATTTAATTTATATTTTTGTACCTTTTTACACACAATCCAAAATATCATCGTACCGACGGGATTAGAACCCGCGTCTCCTGGGAAACGTGCCCTGGCGCTGTAATCAACTAAGCCACAGTACGATCCTATCAATACGACGAAACTAATGAATTGCATTTTAACCATGTCGGTACGATGAAATTTTGGATTGTGTGTAACATGTGTGTTCATTTTAATGGTCTCTTGAAATACGCGATACTGGTAATTACTATATTTTTAATTCGCGATACTTTATAAGTTAAGGCGCTTCGCTCTGTATGTTGAATGCACTTAAACATAAAGAGGTGCTTCTAACAGATGTTACGTTCTCGTTGGATTAACAATCAATTATAATTAACACAAACGGCTACATTTATGATACAACTCTAATTAAAAAGTTACTTAACTTTTTAAGTAACTTTTATAAAAGCCATACAAGATTATTTTCATTAAAGTTGGAGCTATGTTATATCATTCTCATGACGAGATATGTGACCTTTTACTTTTACTACTACCATTAAGCCCTCTTTGCTTTATTAGATTCTCGTTTTCTACACTCTGTGCCAATATGTAACAGTTTAGACAATTGCTTGCTTAATTTTTGCGATTAACATGTGATTTAAAAATACCTGTAAAACCTGTTATTCATCCCGTTTTACTCTTATGATCGGGATCTATTCGGGTCAAAGTCAAAGCATTTATTCAGTATATGGGCAAATTAAAAATTAGCACTTACACACGTCAAATAACATTAAATAGATCATATTCAACAAAAAATATAGATATAACAGAAACATAACGCTTTGAATTAACAAAAAAAAAAACAAAGGTATTGAGCCATTCAGCTTTCATCTAGACGTCGAACGTCACACTTAAAACACATGTTTAATTCCCCTTATTAATGTAGGGTTGCCAACCGTACCATTACGTGCACCCGCAACCCAGTGCATGTTTCAGTACTTCAGACAATTTTTATCCAAAAAATTGTAAACCCCCGATGAAACCCCGAGCGACTACTGGTATTATATATTTTTTTATAATATAGATCAAATTAATGCAGTGTACACCTAGTGGACGCGGAGCTTTATGAGCAATGCGGTGCTAAATAAGTCGAGACTTCATCTATATGTGTGCTTTATTAATTTCTTTTCGATTTGGAATAAACATGAGTTTGTGTTTACGATTTCATAGAATTTTAATGTTAAACTTTACAACTTCGCATGCATTTTAATTTGAAGTAATTTAATTCTTAATTTGGCAAAGATCTGTTTCAGGGTGAGTTTTAAAACGACACGAGTTTACTGTTACGTCACAACACACATTACTGTTACGTCACAACACACATTACAGTAATGTGTGTTATCCACAAAATTATGAATAATATATTCATTCCTGTGGTGTTACCTGATGTACTGACAATGCTGACATTAGCACATTAAAAATCATACACCTTTGTTGAGTGAATTTACTCTACTTCTAAGAAATATATCGAAAATGATCTGCATGAGTGCAATGAAACGATGACCATTGCGTAGAAACGTTACAGATCAATGACAAGTCTCAGTACCGAGCCATTCATGGAGAGAAAACATATTAATATTTGGTTGTATTATGCAATATGATTGGTACAAAAAGTTCAATGTCCTATTTTATAAGGAAACTACTTTTTAAACCTGTTCCTTGTCGGATGTTTGGACAAGAGATACCAACGCAAACAGTCTGTAGATACCGATATTTGATATGTTTTTAATTATTGCCATTAACTATAACTGCTTACTAATTATTTAAATATTTAAATAAGGTCCTTTCAGTTATAATAACAAAATACTGTTAGTCGCTATTTAATAACTTTTATAGTTCGCAAGATAACATTGATTCTTTGTTTATACTTTGTTTTTACCCGACAACGGGAGGGTTATGATTTTGGCCTGTCTGTGTGTATGTATGTTCATTTGTTCTCTCTTAGATATCACATCAAATTGAATATGGAATATCTAAAGCATTAAATACATAAACTTATAACCGGCCAAGTGCGTGTCGGGCCACGCGCAGTGTAGGGTTCCGTAGTAGCCCGTTATTCAATGCAAGTCCTTACCCGTTATAAACAAGCAACTAGGTACTTCGTCTTTGTCACTGTCACTTTAGAGGATTTATTCTAAGGATTTTGTATTTGGTACAAAATTATCCAACACTTAAGTTCAACGACTATTACTGCTAAACTAATAAAGTTATATTAACTGCTGCTATAGTTTTCCTTTAAAGTTCATAAAATGCACTATTATCACGAATTTTTCCAGATTTTTCAAGCCAGCAGTTTAGCTTTTAGAAGGGGGGGGGGGGACGCCCTACCAGAACAAACATTTGGCACTTTAAAATTTCGTAAATGGAGCATTCAATCGAAAAATAGTATTAGCAACCCTTAAGTCATTTTAAAAGACCTATTCAACGATACCCCAAAAGATGGGGTAGACGACGAAAAAAAATCATCCCCACTTCTCATGTAGGGGAACTACCCGAAAAAAAAATATTTTTCAAAATTTTATTTCACCACCTTATCGGCGTAATTTATATACATACCCCTACAAAATTGCAGCTTTCTAGTATTAACGGTCTCTTAGTAAAACCTCGGACAGACAGACAGACAGACAGACAGACAGACAGACAGACAGACAGACAGACGGACATGACGAAACTATAAGGGTTCCTTGTCAGGACTACGGAACCCTAAAAAAGTGCTTTTTATTGATGCCGTATCAAACGATTGCTCGATTAGCAAATTTAAAAATAACATAATATAATATTGTTATAGCTGTTGCTCGTGGCATTGTCTGCATGCACCCTATAACTAGCAAATTAGTCGGGTTTTAAGATTTAACTTACTTTTAAACCTGTTCCTTAATATGTTTATAATCCAAATAAATGTTGACCTGGAATGCCCCGATGTATGTTATATCATACGTAGGCCTGGATGAATGAATATAAAATGATGACATGAAAGCTAATTACTCACACACGTAAAATACATACAGAAAATAAATTACAGACACAATATACTTAGTTAGTATAAGAGAAACCTAAAACTGTCTGTTTAGTGATTACGTCAAAATTACTGACTCCTACGTGTTATTAGCCATAAAAATAATCCAATCTAATTGTCCATACCACATCTACAAGTCTTCAAGGAAACATAAATATGATCGTGTTTATGTTTCAATATTATTGATTCCAATGACTGGTTAATTTATTGCTCGAATTAAAATATTGGTCAGGTTTATCAAAATGAAACGAGTTTTCTTTTCCTTTTTCTGTCGATAAGTTGCGTAAGATACAGATAGAATATGATGAATGACTGAACGTAACGTCATGAAGGTGGATACTGAACCTTTATTATAATAATATGTGTATGTGCGTATATTAATACTGCCTACATACTGAATAAATGCTTTCATTTGATTTGATTTATTATATATATTTATACGCTCGACTCTTAACTTTATCTATCCTTCTTATAAATATTGAAAATCAACATCAATATTATAAATGCAAAAGTCAGTTTGTTTTGTTTTATTTGATTTAGCTAAAATGTTGTACAGGGATAGCCAGTTCTATGGATTAGGCTATAGGAAACTCTGTAACGCGGGCAAAGCCGCGGGACACAGCTAGTGAGTTATGAAAGTAACGGAGACATGCACACAACATCCATTAGTATTACGTGAAACATATATAAACGGATCATTACAGTTTCATGTGTGTTGCAGTTCAACTCTACAAATGATGTTTGCTACAGTTGTACCCACCAGACCAGACTACCACTATTACATTACTACAATTTCGCCCAGTCACGAAATACGCAACAAGTGTGACAAAATCTTGCAAGATGTAACCAGAGCAAGTAATGTTTAAAAAGTGTAAAAATTAATAAGATCTCGGTGCAACATTAAACATTTAATTTTGTGCAAGGTGACCCGAATAGCGAGCGATCGCATCGCGTTGCGACTCCAGATGTGATTTCAAATTATTTATCTACATATTTGGTAAACGTTTAATTAGATTTAAACAGTGGTGGTCTCCGTTAATTTATGTAACGATGTTAACGTTTATGTACACATTCCTGCCTTACAAAACAATTAAGCGGCACATGAGACAGCTGTTCTGTTGCGCAATCGTCCAAATTACACGGACAAATAATATGCGCGAATAAAAACAAAAGAAACGCGGAGAGAGCTCGACCGCGAGTGCGAGCTTTTGATTGACGCCGTTCGCTCAAATTAATTTAGATTCGCGTACAGATATCACGGTTATTGACGGTTCGATCGCTGGTTGCACTATATAATCTGTATTACCGTGTTCTCTAGATGACGTAGACGAAAATAGCCCTTTCCCTGCAGTGAAAGTTCAACTTGGACATTTGGCGAATTGTCGGGTTTCACAATATGGTCTCGTGCCGTTTCGTAACGTATAAATACCGGGAAAGGTATTTTATCAAGTGGTTCGCGAAACGGCGAGTTCTGAATTCCTCGATCGCTCGAATTAGTTGCGACGTGGAAGATCCGCGCCTCGAGAAGAGTAATGACGCCTTGACCGAATAAGGTGTCTCACGGCGACCCTCGTCTCCGCTAGTTAACATTTAAATAAGTAGCTGCTGTCCATTGTTCGTTTTTTCCACAAGGGCGGAAGGCATTAAGTCTCGTTTCTTTAATTAATTTCCCAATCAGTAGACTAGACGAACTCTTGCATTGTTGTTATTTTCTAACGAGCAGTCGCATTGTTATTCTTTTATTAATAACACCGGCTTTTGGCCGTGGCTCCTTCGTGTACATCGTTTACATAAGATTATACATTCTCTATTTTTGTAAGGATTTAAATAATTTAAACGAGATGGAGGTGTAAATATAATTTTTTGACGGTACAGATATTTTTAATATATGATAGGCACACCATCATATCATCATCACATGGGCATATCATCACTTGCCATCGAGATCTATCTCGGTAAGATCTATCTCGCCTGATGGCAAGTGATGATATAATCGAAAATGGTGAACACGGGCATTCTCTCAAGGGCTGTGTGCTGCCGGAATATCGTTAGGTGCTTTGCGTTTACGGAGTTTCATTTCCACAGAATCGAGATGAATTCAGGAGCTGTCAAACTTCTTACATATATGCTAAAGATAATTTCAAAATATCTGGAATGATTGACCAGAGGATATAAGTTTATTAGAGAAGTTTAATACAGTAGGTATACATACATATGTACTCGTATATCTTGTACATGAATAATAGAACTTACTTCTCTCCATGACACCGTGACATTTAATTCGCTCTTTAAATAACTTATTTTATTTGAATCACGCGCAATCGTTTTAATTATTCTAATTGCTAGACTGTATAATGTCGGTATTTTAGTGTATTGTTTAATTTGGTGGCAATTTAATTTTATGTTAATTGAACATGAGCTTGTTATACATAGTTCAGTACAAAGTGTTTCGCATTTAATTGAGCCCAGAGTTAGGTTTGTACTGACTACTTGTATGCCTGTTTATCTAGCTTATTTCATTTAATAAGCTAGCACTTTTTGTTGCTGAGGGATACATGGTTCGAATAATAACGTGCTTGCAGCTCAGACCTAAATGACGTTTATATCTAAAAAGATGCGTCAAATTGTTTATTTTCGCTAATTAAATGAAAGACCATTGCTTTCCTCTAAGCCTAGCTTAGAGAATAACAACATGAACACAACGCAACATGACGAAGCAGTCGGTGATAGAAAATTTGAGGGCTCAGTGGTGTAGTGGGAGAATGGCTTGATGTGACGCCAGCCAGAGGTACCGAGTTCAAACCCCACCATGTACTAATGGATTTTTCTATAGAAAAAATTATGTGCGCTTTCACAGTGGCCCTCCGGTGAAGGAAAACATCGTTAAGAAACCCTCAAACCTCGCATGGTGGTAGGACACAATCTAGTGTCCGCCTGGCCAGCTACCACCCTCAAGTTAGAAAATCTGTCGCCAAACATCTAATGTGTTCTGGCAGCTATCCGTGCTATCATACTTGACCGCATTATCACTGGTTAATAATTGTGAAGGCGTTAATTTTATCGAAGATCAGTGAATGTGGGGCTGAACGTCACACATACGTGTTCATACAAACTGAGGCAGGTAGCAATGTTCCCCATTATATTTCCGTAACAGCATTTCATATTTCCACTTCCTCATCCCACATCGTTGCGTTCCGCTCCAACATCGAGAGCTACTTACAATGATACCCGTGACTGTCATCTGCTTTAAACCACTTACTCGTCCTCTAATCAAGTATATTTGATTACAATACGTAATGAGCGCTCGAGGAAATGCGTGCACCTTCCTAGAGACCCCAACCGGATGCTCGCTCGATTTCCCATGGGCTTGCCACTGTTACGGTCTTACGGTAGGCATATGCTCAGTATGGTTAATCGATACGTAACTATGTTAAAATGCAATGCTTATTATGCAATGCAGCTGATGCAAAGCTTATTTGGTGCTAATTTGATGTAAATAATACCTAATTCAAGTTAAGTTAAGTCAAACACATTATTAAATAAGTCACATACAGTATGTATGTGATTTAAGTAATAATGTATTGTATAGTACATTTTGAATTTGTAAGGTGTAAGTACAGTTGCAGTACAGTCTGTATAAGTTCGTTCGTTACTTTCGCCTATGAACGATCGATAAATATAAAGTTTATAGGAGGGCAGATTATTTTGACAATTTATAATTCTACTAGCTGCGCCCGCGGTTTTACCTGCGTTGACATCTTTCCCGTAGGAATATCGGTATAAAAAGTACCCTACATGTTATACCAGGGTCTAGGCTATCTACATACCAATTTCAGCTCAATCGGTTGAGAAGTTTTTGCATGAAAGAGTAACACACATCCATACATACAAACTTTGGCGTTTATAATATTAGTAATTAGTGAGGATTTACATGTCGATTGACAAAAAAATATATACAGATGAATTGAGAACCTCCGCTTTTTTAAGTTGGTTGAAAAAAAGCGATATCGGTAGTCTGTCGCTTAGACATTTACTTGCGCTTTTGTGTGATCACACATGTCCTTCGTCAATAGGTGGACATAGACTGTATATTGTCTCGTGTAAATAAAAGGGCTTTTCGGGGAGACATATTTTACAAAGTACTTGCATGTTAAGATGGTCGAGATTGCAAACGCTGCTCATGTACCTATATACATATTATTAACCAATAATTATTTTTTATTTTAATTACAGAATGTACAATTATTTGACCATGCTTCAATGCATACTAACTACAGTATAGACAACAAGTGTATAACAAAACCTTCAGGTTTATACTACCAGCTCTAATTACCCAACTATTATGTGAAAGTTCGCAAACCGATTATAGGTGGCATTTACCGGTTGCCCTACATTGCAACAGGGAGTCTCTTCCGCATAAGTGATCCACATTTTAAAAGCGGCAATGCACCGGACTGGAAGGATTGTGAAACTAGACTGTACTAACATTACTGTAAAACTAAACCTTTTGCGTGGAGCTAGCTACCCTGGAATATTGGATAGTTGCACTATGTAAATCGGACTCAAGCATAGATAAACTATTAAAAAACATAATAATTTATCTATATTAAGGTACGACCACACCGCGGCGTCCTGCGTGCGCGATCTAGGCGGCGATCACATAGCGCAGTAGTATTTGTACCGACTGGTTCACACCAAACGCGATCTACGGCGATCAGAAAACAATAGAAATTCAGATCATTAACGCGCACGCGGACGCAAGATGCCGCGGTGTGATCGTATCTTTACAATATTATTTATTAAAATAATTTAAGATCGTTTAAAAACTAAAAGAATCGTTTTCAAACGTCGCGCTAGTCAATGGTCAGTATCAAGTCATCGAGGTATATAAATGCATTGTAATACAAAAGTTCATATATTAAAAACCGCTCTACCGTATTTCGTTAAAATTTAAATAGGATCGCCCTTCGAGTAATCAGTGAACATACATAAAAATAACCGGCCAAGTGCGTGTCGGGCGACGCGCAGTGTAGGGTTCCGTAGTAGCCTGTTATTCAATGCAAGTCTTTACCCGTTATAAACAAGCAACTAGGTACTCCGTCTTTGTCACTTTAAAGGATTTATTCTAAGGATGTTGTATTTGGTACAAAATTATCCAACACCCAAAATCAACGACTGTTACTGCTAAACTAATAAAGTTATCTCAACCGCTATAATTTTCCTTTCAAGTTCATGAAATGCGATATTATCACGAATTTTTCCAGATTTTTCAAGCCCGCAGTTTAGCTTTTAGAGGGGGCGGGGGAACGCCCTACTGGAACAAAAATTTGCACTTTAAAGTTTAATATTTCGTAAATGGCGCATTCAATCAAAAAATAGTATTAGCAACTCTAAAGTCATTTTAAAAGACCTATTCAACGATACCCCACACGATAGGGTAGACGATGAAAAAAAAATTCATCCCCACTTCGCATATAGGGGAGCTACCATAAAAAAAATATTTTTCACAATTTTATTTCAGCACTTTGTTGGCGTAATATATATACATACCCCATTCTAGTATTAACGGTCTCTTAGCAAAACCTCGACCAGACAGACGGACATGACGAAACTATAAGGGTTCCTTGTCAGGACTACGGAACCCTAAAAAAGATTCCGACTAATTGAGAACCTCCTCCTTTTTTGTGAAGTTGGTTGTAAGTGAAAGATCGATGATCAACGAAGTGTCAAATATTCATCTTTATTTGTATCTGAATGTAACAAAGAGGCGCATGTTAATGTGACATTGGCTATAGCTGTCGTTTTTACGCAAAAATACGAGTATTGCGAAATATCCCTGACAACAATACAGAAATAAATATTATAATGTCGTTTTAATGCATGCGTATTTTCAGGTAATTATAATATAATTTTATTTTTGTAGGTCGCAGTTTTTAACAATTACATAATTAACCATTATTAGTTGACTTATATTATTTTAATGATTAACCTTTCTAATATAGAAGGTAATAGGACAAGCGAAACGCTCGCTTGATGGTAAACGATGACGTCTGAAATAGAGACTGTAGTACAGAAAACGGTGGATCGAAGACAGACAGAAAACAGTGCTGTGACACAAACATTTCTGGATTAGAATATCCACGGCACTGTTACCATATGACAGAGCTCATACGCCCTATAATTTTGGGGTTTTTGTTTTTCATACCAATTTGTAAAAACCATTAAATTTTTTCAAACATAGAGTGACGAACAAGATGGGAGCCCACCTAATGGTAAGTGATTTCATGAATGTGTTCATCAGACAAAGCGGCAGCACAAAATACACTAGCAGGATTCCTACCACACAAACTGATTTAAATTATTTTTAAGGGTTCCGTACCCAAAATAATCAAGAAATTGGTTTCTAGGCGTTATGTGCTCGATCTTATGAACCGTAATAGCACAGATTATATAATAGTTACTACGTAATAGATATACCTAAACCTGAAATTTGCTCATAGTGTGTATTACTGCTATAACAAAACAAAATAAAAAATTAATTAGCTAAATTAAAAATTATAGGGGGGTCACCATACAAGATACCAAACGTGTTTTTCACCATATTTTGTTCAATCTTATTAAATATTTATTGTATTGTGGCACGGAACCCTAGAGTTCTACTCGCACTTGGCCAGTTTATTTTTTAATTTTCCTGTTAATTGCGTAGGTACTCGTCTTTTCGTTTTCCCTTATTAACACAGTAGTTATTTGGTTGAAGCGAAAGTTCAACTCGACACAATGCTTGAGAATGTTGCAAAGATATCAAAATCTCGTA
The DNA here is from genome assembly GCA_954871355.1 of Cabera pusaria. Taxonomy (NCBI): domain Eukaryota; kingdom Metazoa; phylum Arthropoda; class Insecta; order Lepidoptera; family Geometridae; genus Cabera; species Cabera pusaria. The sequence continues at coordinate 622,593 of OX940885.1, read as the reverse complement.
ATAAAGAAAGCGGGTACAGATAGTTTTGTTTTACGTTATAAAAGTGTCTGTATTTGTTCATCACACAATCTTTGTAGTGGTAGGACTTCTGCTAGTCTGCTTGGTACTACCTCTTTACCAATTAATTTTCAGTCGTGAAATAGGAATGTTTTTCGGTTGAAATGGCAAGGTGTCCAGTGAAATTACAGTGCATGTGAGACTCACCATCTTTATGTCTCAAGGTAACAGGCACAGTGCAGAGACATGCAAAATTCTAGCAGTCCAGAATTTTGCATACCGCTATATGTAATAGGTAGACGTCATCGCTTACCATCAGGCGAGCGTTGTGTTTGTCCTGTTACCTTATATCATTAAAAAAAACAACGGTTTGCACTCCGGGAGTGCCGGCAGAAGTGAAAACTTGAACATTAACGTTTTGCATTTGGTCTACTCTCCCTGTCTACCCTCTGTCTTACGATTTTTCAATCAGGTGACGTGTCCTGACGCGACTTTAGCATTTTTTACGCCGCTAATAAAGTTTTCACTTCAAAAAAAATACGGTGATGTAATCGGATCTTCTTTATTATCAAGTCTGTGGCCTTATGGATGGATATATTGGACACTTTATATTGAGGATGACGGCTGTATTCGTAAAGATTTTGAAGAACGCATAGCGGTGGATTTAACACAAGTAATGTAAACAATAGGTAAGGCCTATGTCCAGCAGTGGACTGAGATAAGTTGATGATGATGAATGTCAACAATGTAATGGTTCGAATTACACTATACCAAGAAAATTATGTCAGTGCGTAACGTTTTTAACCAAGTACGACTTTTAATGTATGTTCGGGCATAACTATGTCATAAATGGACAGATTTGCAAAATGTTTTTGTTCGAGAGAAGTTTATTCCGAAATGGTCCCATATAAAATTCGTAAAGATCTTATGATTTCGGACACAGACAACGGAACTCTTCAAAAATGTTAGCAAATTTAGTTACCTTAAAACCGTCATATATTAACCGACGACAGAGAAGGAGAAGTCTAGTCGTTGCACCATATGACGATTTCAACATATTTATAACTATACCGCAAAGCCAAAATACAAGACAAGACAAGAAGGTAGTTTAGGAGCTACAAGGGTACAGATAAATATACTTTAAAAGCTTCTCTCTTTTGGTTTTGCCATAGCCTAGTAAAAAGGCATAAATTGCTAAACTACGCATCTTTGTTGACAGTAACATTTCTAAACTACGCATCTTTGTTGACAGTAACATTTCTGACCGTGGACAGTAAATCAATTCTTGTCATTGCTACAGTTATTTTAGTTGTTTGTTAGTTGTCTCGAACTGCGCCGAATTTATGAGAAACCAGAAGGTCATTCAACACATCTCAGTCAAATTCGATCATTTATAAGCCTCCGGTTTTATGACGGCTATTAACTTTGTTTGTAAAGGTTAACCGAATAAAGTTAAGTAAGATCTAAAGGTATCCCTAGAATAGCCCATTCGGATTCCACACAAATAATTGTATCGAATTGCTTAATTTATGAGTTCGGAGATGCTATCACGAAACAAGTTGATGTATAAAATATTTCGTATTTTAATTTATTAAGGGTCTTGTATAATATAGTTTAGCTTGTTTTGCTCACGTTCTATTGCAGAATTTTTGTAAAGGGGTATGTTCCATTCGGCTTGGGATTCACGTATATTTGTGGGAGTTTGGGTGGGCCTTATCTTTTTGCTTCCTATATTGATCAATGAGTAGCTCGTGTTATCATTTAACCTGTGAACAGAGATGGCTTTAATCGCTATCTCATCTAATATCAACTAGCGGTAGTCTCGGTTGGAACATTTATATATATAAAAGAAAGTCGTGTTAGTTACTACACTTATAACTCAAGAACGGCTGGACCAATTTTAATGAATTTTGTATTTTTGGAATTGTCTTTGTCAGGAATAGGATAATAAGTATTAAAAACAATGAATAATTGACCTAAAAAAATTATATAAGAATAAATATTTTGCCAAAATGTTCCTGGGTTTAAAAACTGTCGATTATTTGATGTTCAATTGTTTATCCCGCCGTATATTTTATTTTGTATAATTATAGCTCCACACGATTAGTGTATATAGCCAGTGTCAAGTATAAAAATTCTTCCCATGTGTGGATAAGACAATATTCGGATTATCGCGTATTTTTTTTTGTATTATTATGGCTCCACACGATTAGTGTATTTAGACCGTGTCAAGTAGTAAGTGAAGTAAAATTCTTCACGTTTTTGTGAATTCAAGTCATGTAGATTTTAAAATTAAAATGAACCCACTCCAGACACAAGCATATTTAGCTTAGTTGGAGGGGTTAACAAGAATACTAGTAATGTGCAACCCACATTGCGAGTAATCTTTAAAAAAAAAAAAATAAAAAAAAAAAATGTCAAATATTGTCAGTAATAATCATTGTTTGACATATTTATTGATTGTCAAATATGCGGGTGTTCAGAAATGTATGCTTACAAACAACTTAAAAAAGTTTATATTTCCAAAAACCATTTTTACCAATTTTTATTCTATATCTGGATTAATAAACTTAAAACATTAATAAAATTAATATCTCTTTTGTATTCATTTATTACGTTTATAAAAGCCTAAAACAATGTAATCTAAAAGGTAACACGACATTCATTGTCTGTTAGGTGGTACGAAGTTCGCCGCCAGCTAGTTTATTATATAGAAGCAGAAACGACATCGAGACAAGTCACAGGACCACTACACTAGGACTGTGCCCTATAAGGTATTGGACTCTACTATGAACAATAAATACGAAACACGTCTGCTTATTGCCAGATCATAATCGGTTCATCCGTTTTGGCACTACGATGCCACAGATAGACTCACAGATACACAGACACACACGTCAAACTTATAACACCCCTTTTTTGCGTCGGGGGCTAAATATAATCTGCGGCTACCGAAAAATTGGTTTGCGATATTATTACAACGTTAACAATGTCGATAATAGTGTGACAGTAAGGTATGCTCTGCGCTGCTTCGTCATACGTGCCTATAATCGGGGTTGGGTTTCCTTGAACCCTATGCATTCACGACTCCTCGACGACCATCCTTTCCGGTGATGACAGTGTAATTCCAACAAAGCACGGCACCATTCCTGGCTTCTGAAGCCGATGCTATCATTAGTAGTTTCCCAAACCGCCGCTAAGGAAACCTTTGTTCCGCAATCGTGATTAAATTTCAATGAACATATTTTCTTTTGTTAATACTGATTGTATTTAGTGTCGACTATTTGACATTTACAATGTGTAATTATTTTATTAAAATAATTAAATAAATCATGGAAAATCATTTAGAATTAATTGCCGATTATCGTTTATGTGTTTTCTCTATAATCAATTGTCGCCATCTATTGTTGTTGTTTTTAAGTATTTAGAGGTCATATAGATTAAAGTTGGGTTTGGTAACTGACTGCCAAAAAATTGAAGGTCTCATTTTTTTAAGCTTTGGCTTTTTGGATAAGTGCATATCTGACTCGATCGTTATTATGATGACGTGGTCTAAACAAAAACGTTTAAATTAAATGAGTTCACAGTAAAAGTTATTGTATATGAATATTATTTACTTTGTTTTCAGTCACTGCCCAGCGCTTTGCGAATGTCGTCGCTCCACCAGGGGTGGAAGTCTCTACATTGATACATTGATCTACATTGATTGAGAGACTACCGGCCGGTAGTCTCTCTCTACATAAAAAGCGATGAATTTCGAGCGATAATCGTTGATACGAAAAGAGAAGTTCTAATACATCGCAATCTAATATTATTTTAGTTTCGAAAGTAATTCTGTATCTGTGTCTTTTTGGTACGTTGTTACGACCGAAGTTTAGGACAGAGATAGTCAGTATGGTAGGATATTTTCACCTCAGGAAATAAATTAAATTAATTAAATTAAATATAATTTATTATATTTATGTTAATAGTGTTGATAAGCGGCTGTTAGTCAGCTTTCGGTCTTTTAGAATAATCGTTGTATAAATGTCGTTTGTCAACTCATTCACCGGTATAAAAATTACTTAATGTTAGTTAGTTTTATAATCGTTAATCCAATTTTATCCCAAGTATCTGTGAGCCACAAATAATCCAAATCCGTTAAGCCAACATAATACCTACTATGTAAGAATTCCTGAGCTGAAAGTATCCTACCATACTGACTATCTCTGTCCTAAACTTCTAGTTCTAGTTCGAGAGAAGTCTAGCAGAAGTTTGCGATGACAAGACGCATCGCTATCAATGAAGAGACTTCCACCCCTGGTCACAGGGCGTCCTACGCTACGTTTACCGATTCGCAGAAACAAAGTGCCGAAGATCGGGCTCAGTGGCACGACTTGGGAGAGGCCTATGTCCAGCAGCGGACTGAAACCGGATGATTATGAGGATGAAGATGATTATTTTGTAGCAAACCGCCCTCTCGGCTCGTCCGCGAATATCTTACTTGCTGATCATTTAGCCATAGAAAAGATAATAATGCTACGTAATTTAACTTTTGGAGAGAAAGGATCTTAAAATTGGATCTACTTTTTAGTTTGTCCATCACAAGCAAACATACGAAACAATCAAATCTCAAATCTCAATCTTCAAATGAAGAGAAAACTTCTTTAGCGGCGTTGTGAATTTTTTGGGATGGCTAAAAAATGTTAAACTCGCGTCAGGACCTCGCGTCAGGACACGTGACCTGCTCGAAAATTCGTAAGACGGAGGGAGAGTAGTCCAAATGCACAACGTTAATGTTCAAGTTCAACCCGTTGTTTTTTTTCTTACTTTTGTTAGTTTGTAAGTTCTTTATTGCAGAAAAATTAGTAAAAAATAAGATTCAGACAGAATGTTTAGCTAGGTTCTGAAATAATAGTAAATATTATGTTAACTATAGTTTCATACTAATTAGTTTTGACTGCAGAAATTTAGAAAAAATCTTTGTGGTAAATGTATGAGCCTTATAAAAAAATAATATTGCTCTAAAGTCCTGCGTGATTCCAGTGTACATAAATAGTTATACCTACTGACCTACTAAAGTCCCGCGTGATTCCAGTGTACATAAATAGTTATACCTACTGACCTACTAAAGTCCCGCGTGATTCCAGTGTACATAAATAGTTATACCTACTGACCTACTAAAATCCCGCGTGATTCCAGTGTACATAAATAGTTATAGTTATAAATAAAATATCTAACTGAAATATTTAACTGTAATATTCAACCGAAACATTCAACTGAAATATTCAACCAAAACATTCAACATAAATATCTAACTGAAATATTAAAGTGAAACGAGTTGGGAGCGACGGAGTCGGCAGTCGCAGCGTCGTCGAGTGAAGGCAGCGACGCAGCAAGTCGGCGCCTGCACCAGGGACAACGACCTGCGATGCTCTGCCACCCACTGCACCCGTACACACCACGAGCTCCACTCCCAGCCACTGAAATATTTAACAGAAATATTTAACCGAAATATTTAACCGAAATATTTAACTGAAACATTTAACTAAAATACTTTAACCGAATATTTAACTGAAATGTTTAACCGAAATGTTTAACTGAAATGTTTTAACCGAAATATCCAACCGAATATTTAACCAAAATATTAAACGAGACGAGACGGTCAGTCGTCTCGTGACCACGATCAATGCAACTTGGTCGAAACGTCGAGTAGATAAGATTTATGTTTTAGGCGCGATAAGTCCCGTATTTAAATATTTATAACTGGATATTTCGGTTTAATATTTTGGTTAAATATTCGGTTGGATATTTCGGTTAAAACATTTCAGTTAAACATTTCGGTTAAACATTTCAGTTAAATATTCGGTTAAAGTATTTTAGTTAAATGTTTCAGTTAAATATTTCGGTTAAATATTTCGGTTAAATATTTCTGTTAAATATTTCAGTGGCTGGGAGTGGAGCTCGTGGTGTGTACGGGTGCAGTGGGTGGCAGAGCATCGCAGGTCGTTGTCCCTGGTGCAGGCGCCGACTTGCTGCGTCGCTGCCTTCACTCGACGACGCTGCGACTGCCGACTCCGTCGCTCCCAACTCGTTTCACTTTAATATTTCAGTTAGATATTTATGTTGAATGTTTTGGTTGAATATTTCAGTTGAATGTTTCGGTTGAATATTACAGTTAAATATTTCAGTTAGATATTTTATTTATAACTATGTGTTCAAATCGCGAAAGTTTAAAGTTTACAATTACATAAATAGTTATACCTACTGACCTACTAAAGCATTAAAGTTCACATGTCTTCAAATATATAAGGAAAATATTTAAAACAAAATAATTTGATACGGATCAATGATTAATTTTGCATTTTTTAATAAATATCAGCGAGTTGATCTTAGCTCTAGACGTTCCGACCGCCATTTTGCAATATTCCAATAAGATATTGATGTGGCATATTAATAATCATATTATGAAGATGTTAATTATAATTGTGATCGTAATATGAATCACCGCCAAATAAATCATTATTTGATACTTACTACCGACATTCAACTCTTATAAAAAGTTGAAACAATTTAAATAAGCGGGTAATCTAAGAGTAATCGAGTAATACATCGCAATCTAATATTATTTTAGTTTCAAAAGTAATTCTGTATCTGTGTCTTTTTGGTACGTTGTTACGACCGAAGTTTAGGACAGAGATAGTCAGTATGGTAGGATACTTTCAGCTCAGGAATTCTTACATAGTAGGTATTATGTTGGCTTAACGAATTTGGATTATTTGTGGCTCACATATACTTGGGATAAAATTGGATTAACGATTATAAAATTAACTAACATTAAGTAATTTTTATACCGGTGAATGAGTTGACAAACGACATTTATTCTAAAAGACCGAAAGCTGACTAACAGCCGCTTATCAACACTATTAACATAAATATAATAATAATTATATTTTTTAATATCTTGTAGGCTAGCGTTTGACCAATATCTCACCTGTTGGTAAGTGATGATGCGGTCGATGACGGCAAGCACGCTAGGCCTAGAATGAAAATGAATGCGAAACATTGTTTGTAAGTATATAAGTATGTTTGCTTGTAGGTATACATGGTGAATCGGCTTGATCAAATATGTTACATTTAATCGAAGCCAAAGGGCGCTACTAGTGTATCATAAAATAGAGGATCATCAATAAGTAATAAAATTACCTAAACTCGTCAAAAAACCTAAAGTATTCCAATATGTAAATACGCACTCATAAACAAAATGTTCTTTGACCTATAACGAAACTGTCTCGACAACTTTTAAACAAACAGCCTCGGGTGCGAGATTATAAATATTTGTAATGTTTGCCAATAATGTCGCACTAATAAATATATGTATATTTAATTGCACATTCCGTTGGATGCGTATTTGCATATGAATGTAGTTGAGAAATTAGTGTACAGACCATCAAACGTACACTCTCTTATATTGTACATTTACTGTCTCTTTGATATTTATCTGACTGAACAAATGAAGGGGAACGTCTTCGAGTATTGATTTTATGTACCTATGTTTCTATATGAACGCCTATTGATAAAACATAAAAAAGGTTTAATTATACATGAAACTATATATAAATATAACATACATGTATTAATATATCTTTTAGTATTTATAATTTCGTTTGAATTCCTAAGATTGCTCCACAGTTGAAAAATGCATTTTCAAGTCCTTTTGCTATGACCATAAATAATTCTTAAAGCCATAGGTAGGTTACACTTTTACTTTAGCAGAGACTGCATCACTGCTTTCCACACGGTCAGTTATATGTGGCCTGCTCAAGAGTAAGCTCTCGGAGCAGCCTAGTGATTACATACCTGAAGTAAAAACATAAAATATTTTTTACAAAGAAATACTGCAGTATCTACGTATAGTATTTTGTTGTAAGCATTATTAATTATTTATCAACTTCTGGTTGTATCCTAATAAGACCTTTTCACATGCGCTTTGAGTTCTGTTAAAAACCATACTTCTCTTATACCAGAGATTAGTTAAGTTTTACGGAGAACTGCGTCCTTGCTTGGTTTGAGATATTTTCAGTTGGTATACTCCATTAAGAGGGAGTGAGAGCGTTTATAATATTTGTTCTGAGGATAAATCTACAATGTTTATAGGAGAGACCGACTGAATGTTTGCTAGTAATATATCGAATGTTTGTAAAACGTAACAGGTGGCCAGTGCAGCGAGCCGAGCCGCTAGATGCGAGTCGAACCCATCACTTATCTCTCAGATTATTCGTGAATTCCTTTAAAACGCGATTCAGTAGTCAATAAAGTCAATTCTTTATTCAAGCGCTCGAGGCCTCGAATCAAACATTACAAATGAGTCCCCACCTTTATGTAAACATAAGGGCCATAGGGCTCGGCTTAATCCTAACTTATCCTAGTTACCTCTACATATGGTAACTGTCAATACATTTCAACAACACAAGCCAAAGGAAGGAAATGGAGTGATTAGTTAGGCTTAAATCAAAATAGAATGCTTGTTTTGACCGTTTACGTCCCGGCAAAGGCGAGGTTAGGCATAATAGCCTTAGCATAATAACTTGTCCAAGTACGCACTATTAAACTGAGGTGTTAGTGTTGACGGGGTACAGTTACTGGCTTTACTGTTCGGATGGCGTCAAGGTTCTATACTTCTACCACGTTCAAGTAGCGAGTGCGTATGTACTATACACATAAATATAGATATTAGATGATACATTAAGTATCGTCTAGTTAAGCGCATTATAGTCAAGCGTTTGACCACTATCTTACCTTATGGTAAGTGGTGATGTGATCGACGATGAGGCACGGTTGGCTAGAAGCTAATATTCACCCGCGACTTGAAGGCCATTTATTATATATATATATTATATGATATATTGTATATACTCGTAGCTCTTCGTAGCTTCTCGTAGTCTTCACAAAAAAACGAAAAGTTATAAATACAATAATATTTATATCCATAATCATTGACTGCACCAAAGACCATCATGGCTATCTTGACTATCATCATCACTATCGTTTTAATTTGGATTCGGAAACTGCTCTCATTCGACGCTAACTTTGAAACTGACAATGCTCCGATCGGAGACTTTTGACATTTTAAATGGAAAAGTCAGTGATCCTAGTCGAAGAGGTTTCCGCGGCCAAGTAACGCACGAGTACATTCATAATTCAAAATGAGTATTTTAAATGCGAAAGTCAGTTTTTATATTAAAATATTTAAAAATAAAAATAAAAATCAACTAACAAAAAATGAAGGGATGTCCGTGTGGTAAAGTGAAGAGAGAACGCTGGCTGCGTTCCCGCGTTGAATCGCTAAAGAGATTCTTTGTGCTAGGAATGAGCCAGCCCTTTTGTCACCGGTGGCATCTTCGAGGCGAGGAGCAATTTTCTTAAGAAAAGTTTTGGTGCTCGGACCAAAAGTTTCAACACCAAGCAAGCGGCATAAATATGTAGCTACCAGGTAAAGATGCATATTTACGCCGCTTGGTGTCTTCGGCAGCTTCCGCCGCGGCTCCGGCTCTCCACACTGTCCCACTGAGACGGGACGGGGCCAGAGTGACGACACAAGTCGCATCCCATACTAGGGCCCGCCCACGCTCCCAGGGGATTCGGGTCATGCCATCCGGGCGCTTACCATCATCACGAAGCACCCCCACTGGTTCCAGTATAGATGGAACGTGAATGGTGGTAAGCGCCCGTTTAATGATGTCATTAATAGAGTCATGGCGGGAAAATCTGCCGGCACTACGGTGACAATAAAGACCATGGTGCCGACGTCGCTCAAACACGGACACATGTGCACTTCACCAGACCCGCACCGAGACGAAGACCGACTGCGATGCGGAAATTTTTTGCGATTTTAAATTAGAATATATACAATTTTTAATAACAAAAACAGGTGAAATTAATGAGCCACCAAAATTATAGGGCGTGTGAAACTTGACTTACAGTTGTCATAGACTGTCCAACGACCACTTTTGGGGTTTTAGGGCGTCTTGGTTCACCAAGACGAGACGCCCTTGGTGTCTAGTGGGTAGTGAGACGTAGTCAGCCGCGGGCGGTTCATTGGTACCCATCCGCGTCGGTAGGCTGAGACCTTAATCCTTAACCTACACGTAATGCCTGGGTTATTCTAATCTGGTGACCACACACGAACAAAGGCATATCGCTGATCGGTACGCTGAGTTCCAACGTTATATTCGGATTCATGACATGCTAGCTAGTTTGCAAGAAGCTTCCAATTATTACGCTTTGTTAATTGGATTATAGTTAGTTGTCAAGCGACATTTGTTTTATTTCCATTGCGGTTATATAAATAAAATCGTTTAAAAAACTAAACAAGAACCGACTTCAAATGCCGCGCTATTTATCTTCAGTACCAAGTTTGAGGTGTTCATCGCCGGATATCACTGGAGACACTTATCAGATGTCAATGACATTACTATGGTACCACCCTTGGGATATCTCCTTTCCAACAAAAAAAAAACATCTACATCGGTTCTATATATATATACGGTTGAATTGAGAAACCTCCTTTTTTGAAGTCGGTTTTTGAACGTCCGTATACAGGCCCCATTAAATAACTCAGTCCGGCAAAAGCGGTACAGAATACTGATACTGATGCTGATACCAAATGTGGCACTCACCATTCGCGATGCAATTAAAACACTAGCTCTACAGATCCGTAGCGTGCTGATGTAATACCTTGATTAGTGAATAAATTAATTATATTAACTGATAATGTTCTCATAACTATTTACTAAATTCAGGCCCGTTTTGGCAATAGCTGCTCACTGATTGGCGGACATTCTAACCACGAAAGGCTGCTTGTTAAATACGCATATATTTAATACTTATGGCGAAGGCTTGACGCTTAATATACCTATATCGTAATACTACATAGATTTATAGCGCAGCCTAATCTTAGATCTGTGCGTATCACTATTAGGAAATCTAGAAATTCTTTACCTCTCTACGCGTTCAGTTAATCTATACTAATATTATAAAGAGAGAACATTTGTATTTTTGTATGTTTGTAATGAGTAGGCTCAAAAACTACTGAACCGATTTAAAAAATTCTTTCACTAATGCATAGAATGGACTTTAGGAATGAAAAAAGGGTATATATTATCCAGTTTAAATTAAAGGTACATTCGTGGAGACCTAATTTGCAACCTAAGTCGGCAAATAAACAGTCGAAAAACACGTTTCTTACGAACGCTGCTTAATTGAAAATAGATAGAAGAATATTTTCTATGCAAGAGTTGTACATCTTAATAAGACCTACAAAAAAGTCCGCGACAGCATATGTCTATCTCTTAAGGTTGACTCACAGTAACCATTTTAATCTTAACATTTTTGTTAAAAAATATTACATAACTTCCAAGCCTATTTTCAAGTATATAGTATTAATCCTTATCCAAATAATTACGTTAATTAGCTTGGCCACATATTATAAATTAAAATTGTCCTGTACAGTATATAATTCAAATGAAAACTCTAGAAGATATCACGAATTTCACAAACACGCATTGCAAAATTAATAAAATATTTGCAGTGAAACCACAGATTAGGTCATAGTTCCTACGAAAATATTATTATAAGCTTAGCTATGCTGTAGATCCCCACCGATCACAATCAATTTGAAGTCAATATAGTATAATAATATGATCTATTGTATAAAATAATATTCATCTATATATATATAATATTTTAAACCACCCCGACTGATCTATGTATAATAGCTTTTTCCAATGACTCTAAACACGACATTTAAAATCTGAGCTGTAAGTTGGTGAGGATTTGACTATTCTGTAGAGTCTAGGAGGCTTCCATGTTCTTACAATATCGTTGAAGAAGAATATTTTCGAATTGATCAGACCTATGAAAGTTGATTTCATGGCGCAATTAACTAGAAAAAAGCTTGAACGAATTTTCATGAATCAAAGCTAAGAAAACTCTCGATGAAGACATCTATCAAACAAAAAAAAACTATCAATACTAAAAACAAAATCAGTTCATCCGGTTAGGTGCTAAGATGCTACAGACAGACACACAGATACACACGTTAAACGTATATTACCTCTACATTTTGCGTCGGGGAACGCCGTAAGGTTACGGCGGCAGATGTACTCCTTGGTGGTAAGCTACTTTTTGGTAGATTTAATGATTCCACTACCACTGTACGAAAATTCATGATTCATGAATGCACATAAAACTTTCATTGGTAGGTATATAGCTAGGATTAGAACCAACGACTGTCGGGTCAGAATCAGGGTAACTATCCTTTACGCCAAAGGGCCGTCCAATATCAATACGTAAGTATTATAAAACAAAGTTCATCACTGCGTCTGTCTGTCTGTTCGCAATAATCTCAATAGCTACTGAACGGATTATCATGCGGTTTTCACCAATAGCCAGAGTGTTTATGAGGAAGGTTTAGGTGCATAATTCGTTAAGGTTTTGTGTAAATTGGATGAAATATGACGATGGTTGTTAAATATGTTCATATTTTATATTCGATGCAACAAACTGATGCAAATTTTGTAGGCATATATGTTCTATCCGTGCGAAGCCGGGGCGGGCTGCTAGTATTTAATAATGGAATAAATAGCTGCAAAAACCGCACTACAGCCTTTTCTGAGTGGTTTTACTGTTGGTGGATTTTCAATGTTTTAGGTATAGATTCCATAGCAATTAAAAACCAATTTTAATCCAGTGCCGGACATAGGCCTCTCCTATGACATGTCACTGAGCTGTTCCAACCGCTGCCAGCCAGCTTGCGTATAGCATCATTCCACCTAGTTAAAGGGCCTCTACGTTTGCCGAGCCGTGCCTAACGGTTATGGATTATACGACATTAAAAATGCGTCAGTAAATTTGTGGAGTCGGTCATCAAGTATCTAAGTAGTATGTACAACACTATTTCGTTAGTTTTAGCACATGATTCATATTCTATTACACTTAAATCGAGATTATTACTCAAGATAATATAATCAGAGATTTAATTAACTCAGTAAGTGTACCAGCAAATCGTTTATAATTGGCTTAATATACACCAAATCGCCTAATTATCTAACAATTAACAGTTTCTTAAAGTTGCACTACGTTATTAACAGTGTTAACAGTGAACAGATATGAGATTGTATATTTTTGTTCATATTTCAACATGTGGTGCTATGAGCTTATTTATAGTACGCGGGTCGTTAATGTTATGTTATGATATAAAAACATTTATCACCAAATCTAAAATAAGCAAAATATATGATGAAAGGATTTATGTAGGCTTTGAGAAAACTGCGTCTAGGTGGCTAAGAAAAATTGTTAATTCCTATTGTCCCTATATGGAAAGTTAGAAAATATGTCGCCAAATTTCTAATGTGCTCGGGCAGTCCTTGAGAGCTAGTTCCCATCCTAGGCCTAGCGTGCTATTATCCTCGACCGCATCATCGATTACCAACAGGTGAGATAGTGGTCAAACGCTAGCCTATTCGATTTAAATAAAAAAAATATAGGGTACTCTATGGATAATTATCATTTCGTATTTTCCAGTAGTAATCCTTTATTTTATTCCATCCCATGCTACGAATACGACGTCTACGAGTGCTACGATTGGATCCCTCTACGAAAATTATTCACGATTAATTAGCAGCAGTAAAAGGACTATTTTCATTGTGAACCATCTGTTTTTGAAATCTTATAAATAAACTAGACGTGCTGTGTGACTGTGACTTCTTCCGAATTAAAAAGTATATAAATCCAGTGGCGTGTCTAGACACAGAATAATTAATAGTACAAGTAGGCTAAGGGGAGGTCGTATGCTATGCATGTGCCAAATAACAAAAAACGTTTTTGGGTAATAAAGGAACAAATATGCAAACTTTACTGTTTCTTATATTAGATCGATACGTGGAGCACAAACTTCGGATGTCTTCTTATAGATATTGCGTGCACGGAGAAGTCTGACTGACATTTGTCATAGTTTTAGTAGTTTATATACCTATTGAGAAGAAGTACAGAAAGCTTAAATCCCCACAGCCGGTAGGTGCATTATATCGATGTTCCACCTGGCTTGCTACAAAAAAGTTACTTACCACCTTCAAGGAGAAAATCTTTCGGCATAACCTTACTGTACTCCGGCAGCCCTAGAGAGATCAGATTATTCTAGACCAAGCGTGTTCAACATGTTCGACCACATCGACAGACGACATAGTGGCATACGCTATCCTATCAGATACAAATTTCGACTACTGTGTGACTACTACTGGGCCAATGATACAAGTGGTCGTGAAAGGCTCTATTTCACAACATTATAATGACAGGATGTGGAATATGTCAAAGTATTCGAAAGTAATGCCCTGTCAACTCTGGATAGATGTAATTTACCTATGATTGCTTGACTTTACGACATTTTGTTAGGTACCAATGTAATTATATACATTTCGTAAGAAAACTAACGACTTTGCGGGTTTCGTTTTGAAATACCGAATTACTAGTTATACTTAAGTATAAGCTTAGTTACTAATTAAATATACTTTTATAAGGTTCTAGCAAATCTGCCTCGTGCACGATATATAGCGTATGTTGTAAGGGCACAGTGAGCGCAGTGGGAGAATGGTCAGCTTTGACACCAGAGGTAGTGGGTTCAACTCGGCGCGCACAAAATATTTTTTCTATTGAAAAATGTATGGGCACAATTCACAGTGGTAGATGAAAATGGTGAAGGAAAAACATCGTTAAGAAACCCGCGGCAAGGAATGACACTATCTAGTGACCAGTTGACCAGCTGGCTAGCTTAAGCTAGGCTATCTGTCGCCAAACATCTAATGAGTTTCTGCAGCAGTCCTTTAGAGGTAGTTCCTATTCTAGGCTTAAGGTACGACCACACCGCGGCGTCCTGCGTGCGCGATCTAGGCGGCGATCAGATAGCGCAGTAGTATTTGTACCGACTGGTTCACACCAAACGCGATCTACGGCGATCAGAAAACAATAGAAATTCAGATCGCGAACGCGTACGCAAACGCAGGACGCCGCGGTGTGGTCGTACCTTTAGCGTGCTATTATTCCTTGACTTGAATTTTGCACTTACAGCACAAGTAAAGGAAACCTTCCGAAAAATAAAAATGTTAATAAACTGGCCAAGTGCAAGTCGGATTTGCTCTCGTAGGGTTTCAATTCCGTACCACACTACAATCTATACTAATACTAATACTAATACTAATAATATTATAAAGAGAGAACATTTGTATTTTTGTATTTTTGTATGTTTGTAATGAGTAGGCTCAAATACTACTGAACCGATTTCAAAAATTCTTTCACTAATACATAGAATGGACTTTCGGAATGAAAATAGGCTATATATTATTCCGTTAAAATCAAAGGTACATTCGTGGAGACCTAATTTGCAACCTAAGTCGGCAAATATACGGTCGAAAAAACACGTTTCTTACGAACGCTGCTTAATTGAAAATAGATAGAAGAATATTTTCTATGCAAGAGTTGTACAACTTAATAAGACCTACAAAAAAGTCCGCGACAGCATAAGTCTATCTCTTAAGGTTGCCTCACAATAACCATTTTAATCTTAAAAATTTTGTTAAAAAATATTACATAACTTCCAAGGCTATTTTCAAGTATATAGTATTAATCCTTATCCAAATAATTAATTTAATCAAATTAAAATCGTTAATTAGCTTGGCCACATATTATAGATAAAAATTGTCCTTTACAGTATATAATTCAAATGAAAACTCTAGAAGATATCACGAATTTCACAAACACGCATCGCAAAATTAATAAAATATTTGCAGTGAAACCACAGATTAGGTCATAGTTAATATAGTAGTAGTTGAAGTCAATATAGTATAATAATATGATCTATTGTATAAAATAATATTCATCTATATATATAATAATATAATATAATATTTTAAACCACCCCGACTGATCTATGTATAATAGCTTTTTCCAATGACTATAAACACGACATTTAAAATCTGAGCTGTAAGTTGGTGAGGATTTGAGTATTCTGTAGAGTTCAGGAGGCTTCCATGTTCTTACAATATCGTTGAAGAAGAAGATTTTCGAATTGATCAGACCTATGAAAGTTGATTTCATAGCGCAATTAACTAGGAAAAAGCTCATAATTTTATAACGATTGAACGAATTTTCATGAATCAAAGCTAAGAAAACTCTCGATGAACACATCTATCAAACAAAAAAAAACTATCAATTGCTAGGTCCACCCGTTCCTGAGAAAATCGGTGATGAAAAAATTTCGAAAAATATTTTTTTTTTAGGGCCGCTCCCCTACATGAGAAGTGGGGATGAATTTATTTTCGTCGTCTACCCCATCGTGTGGGGTATCGTTGAATAGGTCTTATACCAATTTTCGATTGAATGCTCCATTTACGAAATATTAAACTTTAAAGTGCAAATTTTTGTTCCAGTAGGGCGTCCCCCCCCCCCTCTAAAAGCTAAACTGCTAGCTTAAAAAATCTGGAAAAATTCGTGATAACAGTGCATTTTATGAACTTTGAAGGAAAACTATAGCGGTTAAGATAACTTTATTAGTTTAGCAGTAATAGTCGTTGAACTTGGGTGTTGGATAATTTTGTACCAAATACAAAATCCTTGGAATAAATCCTTTTTTAACACCGTTGCTCGTAAAGCTGATGTAATTCCACCGGTTTTAAATATGTAAAGCGGGTCATAAAAAACGCGTATGTTACCAAAGCAAATAGTTAAGTTATAGTCCATACAAATTCCATAACAGTATTATGTGCCATTTCGCGCGCTGTTGCTATTAAAATTTCGAACTAATCGCCGCGCGACGCCAGTCAGTAGGCAGCGCTAGCGCGCTGTTAAAATGGCGGGAAAGCAACAGTGTGCATTCACAGATTCAGTTTATTTAAAATAAAAAAATCTGTTTATTCGGTAATTTAAAAACTTGGCTGCATGCTCTAACGTCTTTGCCAACATTTTCACGCAGCTACGGCAGAAAATAATCCTCGCGCCATTTTTCTCAAATTTTCTTTTCTTTGTACTTGTATTGTGAAAATTTAAATATGACAACTTTCAATAATGAAGAAGAGCCATATATTACTTCAACTCCACCGGATATACTAACAGAAGCGCGAACCGCATGCGACAGCTTGCTGCCGTCAATATCCAAAGACAGATACATAACCACGTATGAAAATTTTTTTAAGTGGAAAAACATGAAAAATGCCATGTCATTTTCCGAAAATGTAGTTTTGTCGTATTTTAATGAACTAGCTAGTAAATATAAGCCTAGCTCGTAGTGGACAACATATTCGATGCTGAAAAGTACCCTCAAGATGAAAAATGGTGTCGATATTAATTTATATTCAAATCTCATTGCATTTTTAAAGAGACGCTCTGATGGTTTTATAAAGAAAAAATCTAAGGTACTGTCATCAAATGACGTCGAAAAGTTTCTAAGAGATGCTCCAGATAGCCAGTACCTGGCAACTAAGGTCAGTTTGCCTCCTTATTTTATGTATTGATCTACCTACTGTACATACTCTTTTACATATTTTTTAACGACCGTCTGTAAGCTAAGTACCTATACCTTATCTTACACATTTTTATTTCTTTTCAGGTTGCGTTAATATTTGGTATTCATGGTGCATGTAGACGGCAAGAGCTTCACAATATTACCACAAATGACATTGAAAATCAAGGCAAAATGCTTTTAATTAAAATCCCAAACACTAAAAACAAAATACCCGATCTTTTATTATCAACGGCCCATTTTATGACGTGGTCAAAAAATATGAAGCTCTGCGTACGACTAAGGCAAAAAATAATCATTTCTTTCAGAATTACCAAAAAGATAAATGTACTGCGCAACCTATTGGCATAAATAAATTCGGTGCCATGCCAAAGGAAGTCGCCAAGTTTTTAGGATTGCCGGACGCTGATTGTTATACAGGGCACAGTTTCAGAAGAACGTCAGCTACATTACTTGCTGATTCGGGAGCTGATATATTGACTTTAAAGCGGCATGGCGGGTGGCGTTCTAACGCAGTAGCAGAATCTTATGTAGAAGATTCCATCCAAAACAAAGCAAATATAAGTGCCAAAATAACTCAGGCAATAAATTTGGAGCCACAAACGAAGAAGTTTTGCCCTGAGCCGCGCCCCTCTACTTCTACTGAGGATATTTTTTTATTTACAACTAATGACGAATTACAATGCTCTTCTGCCGCCTTTCAAGAAGTTTCGTCGTCTCCAACATTTACCCTAGCACAAAACAATGACATTATGAATAGTAATAATAATAATAAAAACATAATTAAAAAACCAACTACAACTACGTATCATTTTTATAATTGTAATTTCACTAACTGTTTCAATAATTAGAAATGAACAAAATATATGTTTTTTTTTTCTGTTTCCTCGCAAATGTGTTAAAAAAAACGTCGTACGGTATACGTGCGTATTGGTTATAACGCACTAATATCGTAATGTACTATAAAGTGACAAAGACGAAGTACCTAGTTGCTTGTTTATAACAGGTAAAGTCTTGCATTGAATAACGGGCTACTACGGAACCTTCACTGCGCGACGCACTTGGCCGGTTATTTTTATTATTTATTGTACAGGATATTCAGTTGAGACTATTTATCAAATTATGTAAGTTTCTATATGTTTTTGTGTAGATATAGGTATAATTTGTATTTTCCAGATTGGTTTCTGAGCGATATAGTACACGATAAAATGTCTCACCCTAAAAATAAAACAATTGGAAAGTGACGTATTCATAATGTTATAAACCAGATATTTTATGAAGTACACACATAGCACTCGGTAATCAAAACAAAAATGACGTGACCTTCAGCTAGACACTACATAAAAATATCCAATAAATCCCACGGCATTTTTTTGTCTCACAGACGCATAAGAGGCAATAAATGTCGATTTAAAAGCTAGACCATTAATTTGATTACATTCTTATTGTTACTTCAATGAGTGTTGTCGTAGGCGGTACTGAACTACTGCCAACTACCTCCGACTCCGACTTCAACTACCTAAAACAAGTGACCTTAACGCTTATTTCCGTGTTCGTTACGTTGCCGTGCTCTACATCTCACTGGATACAGTGGGACCACGCTCATTGAACCTTTGTAATTGACCATAAACTAATCCTCAGTACGCAGCACTATTAAGTATTCTGTGTCCTCAGATGAAATTTTATCGTCAAACGTTGACTCAGGTAGGTGTAACTTAACTATAAATTACTTAAAAACAACGAACCTGACTGCGGGTAATGCCATGCTAAAGAATGGTTGCAAACCCACATTAAATCGTTATATATTCTAAATGTTTTTCGAAGGGAAAGATAATAAGAGAAACTATAGATCATTTTGAAATACCTATTCAATGATACCCCACTTAACATAGAGACATTATGTTTTTCTTTTATGCAAAATGGCGTTTGGTTAGCGCCATATTTAATATATTTTGATAACTGTCATGTCTTTAGTGACACTTGCAAGGTTAAGACAAATCAATTAACGTGAGAATTATCAAAATCAGAACATACGTGTAGTCTGTAGAGTACCACACAATAAGAAACATACATGTGTATGTATATAATATACGAAAAACATTATCCTAGTTCGAGTCACGCAGTCGGGTAAACAAAACTAAGGTATAAACTATATAATATAATATATATGGTATAACTATACCTACTGCAAAATCGGAAACAACTAAATTTCAAAAGTTTGCCCGATGGGAACTTCTTCCACACCATATAATTTCTTAGGCAGGAATTAAAAATAAACTGGCCAAGTGCAAGTCGGACTCGCACTTGTAGGGTTCCGTAACACAGTAAAGTATGCTATCACTATGATTTTTCGCAACTCAAAAATTAACTTTGTTTTTCATAGTGTTTGTATGATTTCTTTTTCGTTGCTAGTTTTTTTTAATTTTCGTTGCTAGTTTTTATCAAGATCTACAGCATATATTTTTTTAAGATTTTTCACTCCCATACTTTAAAAGTTAGAGAGGGGGAGGGGAGGGATACACACAATTTATCACTTTAGACGCGCCTATCTTTGAAATGATTGACTTTGAGAAAAAATGATTTTAGAAACCTCAATGTCATTTTTAAAGACCTATTCATAAACACACCACACGTATAGGTTTGAAGATTTTTTTTTTGTTTCAGTTCCATGTATGGGATGCCCCCCCTTAAACTTTTTTTATTTTTGTATAAAAATTGGAAAGCGGTTTACAGAATACACCTATCTACCAAGTTTCAATTCTGTAGTCCAAACAGTTTCGGAATAAAATGGCTGTGACATACGGACAGTCAGACAGATAGACAGACAGACAGACATGACGAATCTATAATCTATATTCCCTTTTTTGCCATTCAGCTACGTAACCCTAAAAAGGAAGTGCGTAGAAAGTTATGCGTTAGTCAAAGTCAAAGTCAAAGCATTTATTCAGTATATGGGCAAATTAAAAATTTGCACTTACACACGTCAAATTACATTAAACAGATCATATTCAATAAAAAATATTATAGATTTAACAGAAACATAACTTATTGCTTTTAATTTACAAATAAAAACAAACGTATTGAGCCATTCAGCTTTCATCTAGACGTCGAACGTCACACTTAAAACACATGTTTAATTCCCCTGATTAATGTAGGGTTGCCAACCGTACTATTACGTGCACCCACAACCCAGTGCATGTTTCAGTACTTCAGACAATTTTTATCCAAAAAAAAGTTACAAGTGAAACTTCCTTCACATTGTAATATTGACAATTTAGATTTACGTGTATGTGACTTCCGTTGCATTCGGACCCTGACGCTACGTCAATTACGTTGCATTTTTACCCCAGTGCGCCTATAGAAACTAACTTCAATAATTCTTGCTTCTATTCCAAGCAGTGAGACTGTAAGTTGTCTGTCCGCTATCACGAATAGTCACAAATTATTTATTACCTACTTCACACATTTTCAAAGTGTGATAGCTCGGTACGATATATTTGTGGTTACACTGTATTCAGTAAACTTATATTATTACCTACGACCAATCAAGTATTTTGGCGACCCCGAACAAGTGTTAAATATCAATGTCTCCTTGCGATAATTGTAACGTACCTACGTAGATATATTACATACATACATTATGGTATATATTGTATTTACATGTGTAGCTATTATGCTGATTCAAACTCATAGAGGTGAACATAGCTAAAATTGAAGTCTATATCTTTTGTAACTATTTCGAATAAGTATTTTAGTAAAAACTATCTGATCGCCGCCTAGATCGCGCACGCAGGACGCTGCGGTGTGTCCGTACCTTAACAAATCCAAGCTCGTAATACAGAGAACAAGACTCAAAAATAAAGAAATGTTTTTTTAACAAGCTGTGTTAGATTATAAAACGCTATTTCTAAAATCATTCAATGAAAAGCAATTTATATATACTTTAATATTCAATCTATCAATTACATTATATACATTATTATATTTTTAAAACTACCTAACTAAAAACAAATAAATATACCTAATAAAAAACCATAAAAACTAAAATGTAGCCTACCAAACCACTACCAGTAGGTAAAGTTCCCAAAATGCTGGCTGTATTCCCCCGTTGAATGGCGATGCTTAGTCTCTGAGCTAAATACATGCCAGCATTTTATCCCGTGTCGTTTCAACCAGCCGTGTGGAAAGATCTTTGAAAATGCTGTGTGCACCCGGTCCCCACATTAAAATTATGTTTAAAGAAAGTGTAAATGAATAGATCTTATTGAAATAACCTTTAAAATAACAATGAATTTTTATTTTACACAGCTATTTTTGGAATAAACATTAACTGTAGTCATTATATTGACCCGATTGGCCCAAAATGAATAAATATTTCGAGGTATATTGTATTTAATCGCCATACATAATCAGCCGGTATCAGTCCACTGCTGGACGAAGGCCTCTCCCAAGATACGCCACTGAGCCGATCTTCAGCTCTTCTTTTTACCCGACTACGGCGAAGCAAAAAGGAGGGTTATGTTTTTGACCGGTATGTGGGTATGTATGTATGTATGTATGTAAGTATGTATGTTCATCTGTTCCCTCATAACTACTAAACTACTTATCACAATTTGACAAATGAGGTGTCGTTGGACGCGTCTTATTTGTTTGCTGGTTATATATAGTCTATGTGACGTCACAAAAAATTGAATGTGGCGCCCTCTAGAGGGCGCAAAGTTAAGAACTAAAAAAAATTTCACCCCATCATTGTGTGGGGTATCGTTAAATAGGGTTATCGTTAATAATTTTAAAATTAAGGCAGGGTTTGCTACATTATATTTTTGTCAAGCGTAGCGTTTGCGAGATATATCTCGTCGAAGTCAAGAAAACTATTTTTTACCCCACGGCGCGGCGTCGCAAAGAAGAACAGGGAGGGTTATGTGTTTGTTGATCGCTATGTGTGTATGTAAGTATGTTGACATGTATGCATGTATACATTTATGCAAAAACCCCAAAATACTTGAAATAAACACTAAGTTCAAAAACTAAAACCCGACTACTGACATATCACGCTCTAAAAAGTATGAAACAAGAAAAAATTCTCATTTAAGATCGCTATGTACAAACTATTCGATATGTATCATTTATCATATAAAAAACTTACTTTTAACAACAATTTTATCGTATTTTATCTTAGTGGTGCTCAGAGAATAGCCGTGGTCGTATGTCACGTACCGAACGTAACAAAACAATACATTCTGAAAAGTAGCATACGACCACTGGTATCTAAACACCACTAAGAGGATTTATAAAATACGATAAAATATTTATTTAAAATAAGTTTTTTATATAATAAACGATACATATCGAATAGTTTGTACATAGCGATCTCAAATGAGAATATTTCTTGTTTCATACGTTTTAGAGCGTGATATGTCAGTGAAGATAAATATAAAGATGTTTTATTTGTTCAAAACATGCGTTATACACAAACATTGCATGCAGTATGGTCTTAAACATAAAAAAAGCTCGTCATGTTTTGCCCACATGGGCGTACAAATGTGACGCGTGACGCTGCTGAATATTGTTAAATTCATATTTGTACATTTTTATAAAAAGATTAAATAAATTAAAGTTAATAATATCAAAAATTAAGAACATTTGAATATGTCAAAATAATGTCAAAAAAGTTATAATAAATTACAGCACAGTTAAAATTTGTCATTTAAAAAGTCGTCAATAGAATAATAGCATTTCTTAACTAGCATTTTCTTCAGATGGTTTTTAAACATTACATTGTCGAGTTATTTTATAGATTTAGGAATTTTATTAAATATTGTAGGATGCTCTTGCGAAATGTCCTATAATGCTCTTTGCGCAATAGTTGGGTTTTACCTTTTACAATGCGGATTGTGTCATTACGTCTATTTCGAGTAACAGTTGAAGACAAATTTGGAAAAAGATTTAGTAGTCGGGTTTTAGTTTTTGAACTTATTTTTTTCAGTTACTGCCCGCCGCTTTGCTTTTATTTAATTTAATGTGCATTGTTACATATTAGTTTGCATATGTTATAATTATTGTTGTGTAAAAGTTTGACATTCACAAGTGTACAATGTACCTAAATAAAAATAAATGATATGATAATGATGGTATAAGCATTGGAAATGCTTGAAACGTAGTCCGAAATAGATAATACAATTATGAGTACAATAGTTCAAAAGTATACTCATAAATCCTAAATATATTCATTATAATATTCATTCAATGTTGAGTAAAAGTTGCAACCAGATGCTGTATATATGTAACCGACAAGGCCCATATTATAAAAACATATCAGAAACTTCGGCTCCATTCTCGTATCCATCTTGGATGTCACAGGTCACCGAGAAAAAACTAATCATTGAGCTAAATGCCTGAATAGATGTTTAACATTGTGACTTAATCGCGGCAGGTCAGCGTGCTTCTGCCTATTGAAGGTATTTAAAAAAATGTTTGACTCAGTAGTGCAAGGCTGAGATGTGACTGTCGGATACGATCGGCCTTTACATAGTGCGTTTACTTCGCACGCTGCGTTTGTACAGCGCTATCAACGCCCCGCAGCACTGTAGGTTTAAAGTTGCTGCGACACACATACTCGTAGTTTGTCTATCATTTGTCGACCATTAAAAACATGAATTCACGGCTTAAACGCGTCCTATGTAAGTGGCTCCAAGGTGTGCCAGAGTAGACTCGACTTTTTTTCAATACGCTTACGTTTTGAGAAGTGTTTAAGTGTTTAGGTAAACTCAGATTAAGCTCGATTAATTACTCTGCTGAAATATGAATGTGCCTAATGACATACAATTTGTTTGTTGAAGCATGCAGTCAAATTCATCATTACGTTTTTATTGGCTAATTCGTAGACTTGATTCAGAGGATGGCGTCTGAAACACTTACTTTTTAGTTCACTTGCTTAACAGTTTGCCAAATACACTATTATTTTCAAATGTTCAAGCATTTTATATTTTATAAATTTGATACTAAATCGACCGTAAATTACGTACTACGGAAAACATTAATTATCTACAAGATGACATTTGAGTTATTTACGACCAACCAAAAACATAAATAATAAATTCGTAAAACTATATTCTTGAATTGATCGTTATAAATATGGGATAACCAACCATTATACTAAGTAGCTGACATTTAAAGTTTCCGAGAAGAGTACAACAAATAGCCCAAACTTACATTCTACAATGGAATGATATCCATCACGGTGGCATAGTTAAATCGTCTGTATTTATGCAACAAATAAATAAATTACGTGAAGGCACCTTACGTTTCCAATATCATGAGAATTCTCAGCCGAGATCGTGAGGATCTAAATGATCCCTGTAAAGGTATCCATTGACTGTATACTCTACAGTAGTTTGAAGGAAACTAAACATTATTTGTTCGTTATAAGAATAATATTTATTGTTCAAAACTGTGTTTACAAATAGATGTTAAAATTATGTAGTATCAACAGTTTGTTCTTTTCGAACATACAATAATTGCGTAGTGAATCAATTCGGAAAGGTTCTCTTCTAAGATTGGGACGAATGCTCTTGTGTATTTGTGCCGATAAAAACTAGCTTGCAATCCGTTTCTAAAACAATAATTTGAATTTTGTTTACGAAATGAATGAAGATTGGTGAGTATGTATTATCGTCCGAATCAAACATGATTTTAGACTAAAGATTTGCCAGTTATTCTATACAAAATCCCTAAAGAATACTCGGGAATCACGTCTCACAAATGAGTATTGATATACAAATACACATATCAAATCCGTAGTGGCAAATATAATTTGCAGAAGATATTGTTTCGTACGCGCCTGTTCGCCGTGCACCTTCGGCCTTATGCTCCGATGGGAAAAGAACTCGTGAATGCTTCTGAAGAATAGTCTAACGATTGTGTACCGAAGGCCGCTTCCGATTAGAGCTAATTACTGCGCACTGCCTACTATGCCGAACGCAAATTATACCCTGAGGATACAACGATAGTATCGCGAGCACCAGAGCACGAATCGCTCATTGTTATTTTTAAATTATTATATATGCAATATTTACAGGAGTCTACTGCAGTAACAAGGGTCGTCAACAAAAACCTCACTACACTCACTTCATTGAAAGATAATACCACTGTGAAAGTGCTCTTTAGATGTAACAGCTTACATACGTTTTGTGGTAGCTTTTCGAGGAACCACAACCTATAGATAATATTTTAATGGAAAGTACTCATGAAGAAACAGCAATCAAAATACTTGAGAAAATTAGGTGTACTTACCTAATTTAAAATACCACCTATGTACACAATTGTGGTATTTTAAATTAGAAAAATCTCTAGAAAACTATTTTTCAAGAGATTTTCCAAAGAACTTGAGTTCGAGATCTTTTTCTCTAAATGCTTAATTAAAATCGAAAAGTAGTAACTACTCATGATACATAGCATGCACATTATATATGTACATATATACAGTATATATGTACATATATACAATTATAATCAAAGTGCATGTGTTGTTATTGATATTTATTGTGAAAGTTCATTAAAGTCTAATCTTGGCATTTCTTAATTTGCATCGTAAAATAATCAGTCAGAAACATATAATAATTATTTATTAATAATATTATTACAATACTATACATAAATTTAAATGAATTAGTACAATCAGCCACGATATTGCAATCGAGCTTACCGCTCGGTTCGAAATAATCGATTTTAGACAATGCTTATACATTTCAGAACTATTTCTAAGGTTTAGCAACTGACAGTGAACTGGATAATAGTTTGAATCGTCTTGATAATTGGACCCATATCGAGAGAACGGAGTTGCGAAATTACTTCATTGTTCTTGTCTGATAAACGATAATTGACAATATCGATGATTATTTAGTATCGATAGTTTTGAAATCATTATGTTAATTTGATCTGAATTTTTTATCATGATTGTTTTTGCATAAACAAAAAACGTTTCTTCAATCAGAACTCAACAGTGTAACTGATAAAAACTAATGTTAAAATATCAATAGAAAATATAATTGTAGTTCAACCCAATTTCGTATAATTACAAAAACAAATCTATTAAATACTTTTCCAATCATTTAAAAGTTAATTAATAGTAAATTCAACCAATTATATAACTAACATACACTGAGTTGGCTTACAATCACATTTATTATTAACTAAGACCTATTTCCCACTGAGCAGCTAAACGCAAAATTAATCTATTGACGTGAACGTGTCCTGAAATCGACACGACTACGATGAGTTTTATATATTTGAATCACCAATAACATAAAATGAACCGAGAGAAATGATGCCTTTTTGATGCAAATGATTAATGTCAAAATGTTTTAGTCATAGAAAAGATGTACAAGTACCAACGACAAAAAAAACTCACAATGATCAAAACAGCAAACGACATAATAATAATTACGCATTCCACTAATATAAAAAAAGGCGGCAGTAGCCCAAAGGATAGGGTGTCGGACTTGCGATGGAGAGGTCGTGAGTTCGAATCCCACCCCACCCATTGCACTACTGACGTGAACCCACTCCAGACACAAGCATATTAAGCTTAGTTGGAGGGGTTAACAAGAATACTAGTAATGTGCAACCCACATTGCGAGTAATCTTTTTTTTTAAAAAACATTTTTTTTTTATTTTTTTTTACTAAATCATATATTTAATAAAATAAATTTGCTTTGGCGTCCTTTAGTAACTTTATTTTGAATGAACGCAAGAAGAGCAATAATGTTCTTATTTTACTTCTCTATATTACGAGTAGATATTATACACTTCCACAAGTAAATAACATATGCAACATTTGGTGAAACATTAACTGTTGATTAGACAGCAGCTAACAGAGGGATAATAAAAATAAATAAGTTATCTGTATGTACCCCAAACCTGTGTTCGTTTCCTTTACTATAATACGCTATTGTTTTGACATCAACGTTGATTTTTAGAGTTCAGTTTCAAGCGCCGAGTCGAGTACGCACTCAATGCGAAACGTAAGGCAGCAGCCAGACAGGAGATACGTAAGACGCGTCTTAACCCGTCCCCCTCTATACGTTTTATATTCCTTACGTATTGTATGGAAGTAAATATTAAAAGATGCCACGTCAATATATGTGGCTGGCCTGCGTCTACCAGTCGTATGTGTGAGTCGCCTACGCACGCTACGCGTCTAGAGGAGTGGACGCAACGCCCGCGGCGCTGGCCACTATTATTTTTTTGTCATCAAATAGATACTTAATAGATTGTTAAATTATTCATGTGTGTAGCAATATCAATCAATATTATAGATACATGAGTTATTAATGTTAATAAAGCTACAAGGTTCTATTCCTCGAAACATTTTGTCGGCAGTTAAGCGCGGTTATAAAATATATGAAAATACGAAAAATACTAGTTCTGTTAAACATAAAATGTGTAATGATTTCACAATTATTTTGTGATCAGTTTAATTAACAAGTACGTTAGATATTTCTCAAGTCTCGTTAAAGAGTCAATAAAGCCTCTTAAATTTGTGCAACCAAATTGAGATTTATTTTAGAACTCTTATGAAAGTTATTAATAAAACTGAAGTGCTCATCTCGACCGGAGGCGGGCGAAGGAATCATATTGATTTATGCAAGAATGAGTCCGAAATGTTATGACACGTACAGCTGACGTAGACGCAACCATATTTGTCAGTTATGTTCGAATGATCACAATATTAATTTGAAATAATCTGCAAACTGTATACTTCATGACATGACCAGCGGATTAATAGTCCGATGTCGATAACTTCAATTGAAATATTATCATTGCCAACTAAACTGGCAAAAGCGATTATATTGTTAATACATTTTCGATGCCGTTCGCGAGCATTTGTATCGATCCAAGGCGAGCGAGGCATCTTCGTCAAATGATTTAACTAGCTCCGTCCAGTAAGTTATCCACCAAACTGTGATACAACGTAATTATGCTATTTCTATTCAAATTTTAAGAATAAGTTATGAAACGTCAGCATTCCTTAGCCCAGTAGGATTCTCTTATTTCAAAACAATCGTTGGACCATGGACAGTTATTATATATTATATATACTCTTTGGTCGAACCTTACTCAGACCACAGATTGGTTTGTACAGCCTGAGCCACCTTATTACGAAACGCCGATCGCTATCGTAATTAGTGAAATGAGCGAGATAAATAAATATTCAGTATACCTGTATCTTTATTTTCCGTTTCTTCAAATAATCCTCATTATAAATTACGCGACAAGGCCGCAGTATGTGCTGTGCTGTAGGCAAATAGACCTCGCGTCGCTTATAGACACAGTACATAGTTGAAACTTTGCTAAGCGTCGGACATGCGTGTGCTTGTTTCATTTTTTCATAGAAGACAAGTAGGCTTGCTTGATGATATAAGCGATGGCCCGCAAATCTACGACACCAGAGTATAAATGAATTACGCCTCTGAAACCTACTTTTTCGTAGCCTGAAACGCTTTTCTGATTGAATAACTGACAAAGTGGATGAGGTACCTACTGGCCTAAAAAGACTAACAGAAGTCCATTCACTTGGTCTCTGGGACCTTAGAAGTTGTTCGAAGCCCTAGTCGTGATCGAGAAGATCTAAGGTTGCGAACGGATTAAGCTGTACGAAATATAAACATATTCAAATCGAAAGTTTTAGAAAAAATAGATTCATATTAACTTTTGTTTAAATATTGCAAAAATGCTAATTTAACAGTTTGAATCATAAAAAATAAATAATAATAGTGAGTTATTTCGTTCCCGTAGGCGACGTATGACTACTGATACATTTGTTCCTTTAATGAATGTAGGGTTGCCGACAGTATTTATTACACGCCACTATGGTTAGAAACTCCATGGTATATTAGTCAAAAAATTGTTAAATAATTAAAAACATCTTTTAAGTTTTGCATGTTTATCAGGCAAAAACATCTGAAAGGATTTTGATAAATAAATTGTCACACAGTAGTATTTGTCGGATGAATATTAATATATAATACCAATTAACATGGGTGAAGTCGCGGAGCGCACCCTAAATTATTCCCCGTTCGGGCAGAGCAAACTGTGGCCTAGAGGCCTAGACAATGTCCTGCAAAATGTATAGCAGCGGATACACGAAGACAACCAAGTTACGATTTTCGGATACCTTACGATAATCGCATCTCGTATCGTGTATTACGTCACGTTGACAGTTGACGGTTTGACCGAGGTTACGAAAGGGTCTTTACTTGCACGTTGCATGAGCAAGGTTCCGTCAAAACAAAATATGTACAGACCAACTACGTATGTATATTTATGTACACAGTCTGCAGCGAGGCTAGCTCCTGTAACATTTTCGAATAACTTCACAAAAAAGGCACTCAATTATTGTTTGTGTGTGTATATTAAGCTATTTGTATTAATGTATATTACAATACTTACAATATACATTACAAATGAAAGGATAACTAATAAAAACAGAAATTCACATTAATTTTCAAACGTTCTTAGATTTTACATATTAAAAACAATATTACATTTACAAATACAATTACATTATAATGAAATCAGTTTGGGGCACATCGGCTGGATGGTTTCAAAATGTATGAAAACCGGCCAAGTCGAGTTGGACTCGCCCACCGAGGCTTCCGTACCAACTTCGGAGACTAGGTTAAAAGACAAACTTAACTTTGTAGTTCGATCCATAGAAAATGTATTGTACCAACTACAAATAATAAGTTTGTAATTGAATTTTTTAGTTATTAAACTACATATTTACGGTTTTCAGATTTATTCCTATATAAGTGCTTCCAGTCACGTGAAGTTCCCTATAGGTTTTGATTCCCTTGTGAAATCGCAAAATATGCGAAAATATGCTAATTAAACGGTCATATCGTTTGATCGCTTTGACTTACAAGTTAATTTTTTTCACAGCTGAAAGACACCGTAGACCCAAGTATTTAGTATAAGTTTCAACTTGTTACCTCTACGCATTCCGGAGATAAAGAGTCTTGACAGACTGACAGACGGACAGATAGACATACGGACAACAAAGTGATCCTATAAGAGTTCCTTTTATCCTTTTAAGGTACGGACCCTAATAACGGACATAAGTAGAAACAATGTTTGTGTTTTATATGCATAGAGATAACATAGAACAATGAGCACCACGACAGTGACAACAAATATTAAGTTGGTCGTCTGTGCAGCGTTCTATCACTAGCAGTTGATTTGATCTCAATCCTTTCGGACCGGTCTCCAAACGGATATACATATACGAACAAGCAATACCATGTAATTAGCTAATCTCAATATTGCACAATAACCTGTTTTATTGCTACTTGCTATATGCATTATAATATCTATATATATAAATAAAAATCAATTGCGGCATGTATGAAAGATCTTTGCATTAGAACAGCTCGAACTATTATGTAGGGTGATTTTTGTTGAGTTTAATTCAGAAAAAAAATAAATGATTGAAATGAGAAGGACACTATCAAGGAGAAAATCAGCCAGTCCTTAACCTTACCGCAGTCCGGCAGCACACATCCCTTGAGAGTCAAACCGTTCTAGGCCTAGCGTGCTCACTATCCTCGACCACATCCTCGCCTACCACTAAGCGAGATAGTTGTTATACGCTGCCCTATCAGATATAAAAAAGTGGTATATAGCTGTCTCATGTTGTTCATAACGATCATGATCGGTGTTTTACAATAAAACGCAGGTTTGTACAAGAGAACATGTTTGGTAAATCTACTGGAAAATTTGGAGAGACATCTATTTCTCAAACAACTTCCATAAAGTAGGTGTTCATTTCGCCTGTAGGTAACTATGTTTTTTTTCCTTTTTTGTATTACGATATTACTCCGCAAATTATGAATTCGAATGACTCTTTTTTCATGAGTAAGGTACATCTTCACACTGGTCCCGTTATACAATTCATTGATTTGATGAGTATCTCCAGAGATATGGACGTAAACATCTCAAACTTGCTACTGAAACTAACTCGCTCCGCATATGAAGTCGGCATTTTAGTTTTTAAACTATCTCAAATATGTATTAAAACTCAATAAAAATCGATTAGTTTGATAGTTCTATTGTCACATTGCATGTCCGTGCGAAGCTGGAAGGGGCGCTAGTTTAAAACCTTCTTTAAGCAAATATCAAGAAATGTTACACTTTATTAAAATCAGTATAAAACCTTCTTTAAACAAATATCAAGAAATGTTACACTTTATTAAAATCAGTATAAAACCTTCTTTAAACAAATATCAAGAAATGTTACACTTTATTAAAATCAGTTTGGCAGCAACATTGAAATGAATAAACATAAACCTTAATTTGATGCAGTTATTTGATGTTTTATAAGCCATTAAAATTGTATCAGTTGTGAAAATATCGTTATAAAAGTCTGTGAGAAAGTCTCGCGCGTTCTTTATCATCATCATCAGCTTATCTTCGTCCACTGTTGGACATAAGCCTCACCTATCGCACGCCACTGAGCTCGATCTTCAGCACTCTGTTTCCAACCGCTGCCAGCCAACTTGCGTATATCATCGCTCCACCTAGCTGGAGGGCGCCCTACACTACGTTAACCGCGCCGTGGTCTCCACTCTAGTACACGTCTACCCCATCGGTTATCGGTTCTACGACAGATGTGACCAGCCCACTGCCACTTCAGCTTGCTGATCCTTTGAGCTATGTCGATAACTTTGGTTCTCTGACGGATGACTTCATTTCGAATCCGATCCTTCAGAGAGACTCCAGGCATAGCCCTCTCCATAGCTCGCTGAGCGACTTTGAATTGGTGAACCAGTCGCACCGTCAGCGTCCACGTCTCGGCTCCGTAGGTAATAACAGGTAGGATGCGCTCGTTAAAGACTTTCGTCTTCAGGCTTTTCGGTATGGGCGAAGTAAAGACTCGACGATGTTTTCCGAATGCTGCCCATCCTAGGTGTATTCTTCTGCGAGCTTCCTTTTCGAAATTGTTTTTACCCAATTGCAAGACCCAAGTCCAAGATAGACATATTCGTGAACAACTGCGAGAGGAACTCCGTTTAGGGCAATCGCTTCCGGAATAACATGTTCGTTGAACATGATCTTGGTCTAATCCAAGTTCATCCGGAGACCGATGAGTGCAGAAGAATCAGCAAGAGTGCTCAGCATGTATTGTGAGTCCTGCACGGTTTAAGCCATGATGACGATATCGTCCGCAAACCTCAAGTGAGAGAGGTGCTCGCCCTTTATACTTATGCCCCGCCCTTTCCAATCGAGCGTCTTGAACATATCCTCAAGTGTGTTAGTGAACAATTTGGCGGAAATAACGTACCCTTGTCTCACTCCTCTATGTAAAAAGATATGTTCAGTCTGCTGATTTAGTACTTGGACGGTCATAGTCGCGGCGTCATACAGACCTCTCAGTACATGGACGTATCGCCAATCAACTTGGCACCGTTGCAGAGACTCCAGAACTACAGAGACAAAGGTTTTCATAGTCCACAAACGCAAGGCACAGGGGCTGGTTATACTCTTCGGTCTTCTGTATAACCTGCCGCATTATGTGTGTGTGATCTACGGTGCCATATCCTCCTCGAATCCAAGCCTGTTCAGGGGGCTGAAACTCGTCGAGTCTACGATTTGTGATGACTCTCGAAAACAGCTTATAGACGTGACTCAAGAGTGAAATGGGTCGATAGTTCTTTAAGATGGTTTTGTCTCCTTTTTTAAAGAACATACCACACTCTTGCTCCACGCCTTTGGAGTTCTCCCCGAAAAGAGGACAGAATTAAATATACGCTGCAGCTGTACAAGCGTTGGAGTTCCACCAGCTTTTAAGAACTCCGTTGTAATTTCATCCTCTCCGGGGGCTTTTTCCATTTTGCCATCACAATTTCGTCCAGGCTGACCTCTGGCAGATCCTCGGTATAATGGCGGGTAAGAGTGGCTCTAAGATCTTTGGACTGGGGTTAGGGACGAGACGCTTGCGAGGTATATAGTTGGCCGTAGAAGTCCGTTACCTCCCTAAGAATCTCCGGCTTAGAAGCGATGACACTCCCGTTAGATGTGGTCAACTTCGTCAAATGGCTTCGACCCAGCTGTTGAACAAAAACTTTTGACCCCCGGTTTCGCTCGATCGCTTCTTTGATAGAGCGTGTGTTGAAGCTCCGGAGGTCACGTTTTACAATCTTAGAGATTTTTTGTTCAAAGCCCGTTGGTCTGACGAAGTGACTGCGGGGTTTTCTCGTCGCCGCTGCATTAACTGCAGATATTATTCTGAAAGCTTAGACTTCTTACCGACACGAAGTGGACGAAATTATGCAAGTCGCGAGGACTTGCATAATTTCGTCCCCTCCTTCCCGAGGATTCCCACCACTTGGTCGAGATCCTGGTCCATGTCAACGTCAATTTTGGTTTCCAAGGCAGCGAATCGGTTCTCCAGTTTTAACTGGAACGTTTCAGAACCAACCACGGATTGGAGCATATTAGGCCGGAGCGTAGATTCCATTAGGCGGACTCGTTCTAGCTTACAATCGATATCTAGAGTGCCTCGGACCAGTCTGTGATCAATGAGACATCTCTAAATATACGCTTCTCGTCCGTCATAATGAAATCAATCTCATAGCGTCGGGGCTTTGCCACGTCCACTTTTGCCGGTTTCTGAAAATAAGAATTCATCAAAAAAGGCCCCTCTTTCTCCAGGAAGTTGACGAGCATTTGTCCCCTATGATTCCTGCTTCCCAATTCGTGTGGTCCTACTACCGATTCGCCGCTTGTCTGTACTCCCAATTTAGCATTGAGATCCCCCATGACAACGTTGAAGTGGGCCTTTTGGGTGGTGTACAAGGCCTTTGAAATGTCCTCGTACAATACCGCCACTTCAACATCCGAATGTGCCGAAGTCGGTGTGTATACTTGGATAACCTTGAGGCTATACCTCTCGGTGAGTTTGATGACAAGATACGCTACCCTTGTCAACACACTGCAGATTTCTAGGACGTTGTCAGAGAGGACCTTGTGTACCAAGAACCCAACGCCGCCTTGGGATGGTTGGTCTCCCTCTCTGAAGTACATAAGTAAAAAGTACATAATACTCTTCGGACTTCACATAACCCTAGAATGAGCCATCTTATGCTATATCCTCAGCTCCTCTTAGAGTTGTGCCAGATGTTCGTCGAGCCGTAGCGTGCGTCCGTTGTTTGCAGCCAGAGTCAGTCGGTGTTGGCGGCCTGCCGTAGCCCGGGGATTCTTAGCACCCCCTGCCCCGCCGTTACCATGACCGCCGCCTTGGCCAGGAATAGCGGGGCGACCGGGAACTGGGGGCCGTTTTTTTGGTGTGCTTCCCATAGATAGAAATGCCCGTAATCATCTCATGCTGGTGATCACAGAACGTAGCTCTCGCACCAGTGACACTGCTGCCCGTCACTGGCCTGTGGCATTTAGCTACGTTGTCTCGAATGGTTATACCGCTATTGGTCGGTCGCCAGAGCCTCGTTCGCTATTCGGCAGGACGCACCGCGGGCAGGTGAGGTTGGCTGGGAGCACTAACATGAAATTGTGCTCCCTTACATTCCTTACGTTCTTACGTTCTTTATATAAGTTGGCAAACTATACACATAAATTTAGTTTTAAAATAAAGTCTTACTGTTATTCCATTTAAATCATTTAGTAATTATTTTTGTTGCATGTATATTGTAATAACTTTGTTACTACCGGATACATTATCTGATACTGATTGACTGATCAGTTATTAGATTATAAAATTAGCAGTGGAAATGACGCAGTTTATCCGAGGTAGTTATAACACAAGTAAAACAAAACAAGAGACTTTGTGGTCACCTACTTTGAAAAATGTAACAAACGAACACCTTTTAGAGTATAATTTAATTACCAACTTACAACAATTACCTGTTATTACTAATGGAATAGAAATAATCGCGTTATGAGATATAAATAATTCAAAGCAATATTGTTAAATAAGTGTCCGAAGCGTGACAGGGCAGCGAATCGACAATTCAATCTCAATTATTTTTCTAAAAAAACATTTGTAAGTGTAGTAGCACGGTTACGCCGACTCGTTGTTAAAAAAGTGACTGTCACCAGCTAGGCCTGTTTAGCAACCATTATGTTGCGACAAACATTTCTGCTACTGGTAAATAGTAATGCAAAAATGTTGTGCCTATTCCAAAATGGTTTAAAAAAGCTGAATAGGCACCGAGTTCATATGCCGTTCGAGTCCATTTTAATTACAAGTTTAAGACTTTTTTTTTTATATTTCTGTGCTAAGACGTCCTGTGACCAGGTGGAGCGACGATATATACGCAAATCGGTGGGAAGTGGCTGGAAAAGAAGAGCTGAAGATTGAGCTCAGTGGCTTACGTCCAGCAGAGAACTGACTCCATTCATCTAATCTTAATAACATTGATATGGGACGATCCGGTAGTTATAGAAACATAACTATCTCAGTCGGTGAACGCTCGTGATGCAAGATGTAGCGTATAAAACAAAAGCATCATTCTCACAACTCGAGTACAAGCCTCCTTTTCCGAAATAATCGAAAACAAGAAGCTTCCAACCACACCTCATTTGTCAAATTACATTCGAAGTTGTAACGCAGTATGTTTACCTAGGGCAAACGCTTCAACTAGGCAAACACAACTTCGAGAAGGAAATCCAGAGAAGAATTCAGCTGGGCTGGGCAGCATTCGGAAAACTCCGTCGAGTCTTCTCGCCGCCTATACCGCAGTGTTTAAAGACAAAAGTCTTTAACCAGTGCGTCCTACCTGTGATGATATACGGAGCCAAGACGTGGACACTCACATTTCGACTGGTCCACCAATTTAAAGTCGCTCAGCGAGCTATGGAGAGAGCTATGCTCGGTATTTCTCTGAGGGATCGAATCCGGAACGAAGTAATTCGCCAGAGAACTAAAGTTATCGACATAGCTCAACGGATTAGTAAGCTGAAGTGGCAGTGGGCTGGTCATATCTGCCGCAGGACTGACAACCGTTGGGGTAGACTTGTCCTAGAGTGGAGACCGCGAATCAATAAACGTAGCGTAGGACGTCCTGTGACCAGGAGAAGCGACGACATACGCAAAGCGGTGGGCAGTGACTGGAAAAGAAGAGCCGAAAATCGGGCTCAGTGGCGCACCTTGGGAGAGGCCTACGTCCAGCAGTGGACGGACACCGGCTGATAATAATGATGATGATGATTGCCAATACGACTAAAAATGTTAGATACCTTGGTAGGTACCTACTCTTATCATTATCGGGTGGTACTAGGGAGGTATGTACCTTCCTTCCTTACCTTTCAATTTTAGTTCACCGTAAAAACACGAGGGTTTTCCTTTTGCACAGACTTTAGCTGCCAGATTTCAGATATTTTTGTTTTGTGATGCTATTGCGATTTAAATTTGTGTTGCTTTTATATATATTTATATATATATATATATATATATATATCTAATAGTGTTTGACCACTATCTCACCTGTTGGTAAGTGACGAAGCGGTCGAAGATGGTGAGCATGCTAGGCCTAGAATGGGAACTGGCTCTCAAGGATAGCTGCGGGAATGCATTAGATGTTTGGCGACAGATTTTTTACCTTGAGGGTAATAGCTGGCCAGGTGGAAACTAGATAGAGTCCTACCACCATGCGAGGGTTGTTGGTTTCTTAACGATGTTTTTTCTTCACCGGAGGGCCACTGTGAAAAGCGCACATACATTTTTCGATAG
The DNA here is from genome assembly GCA_954871355.1 of Cabera pusaria. Taxonomy (NCBI): domain Eukaryota; kingdom Metazoa; phylum Arthropoda; class Insecta; order Lepidoptera; family Geometridae; genus Cabera; species Cabera pusaria. The sequence goes on along the minus strand of OX940885.1, from coordinate 585,304 downwards.
AAAAATCCCTTGATGCACGGAGGGGTCAGAACTCGGTTCCTCTGGCATAAAAACCGACCGTTCTCCCGATTATGCCACCAGCCCTCGTATGAACATTATTGTAATATTAGTTTAAATAAATATCTTTCTTTAATTTAATAGATTTTTTTTTTTACATTTGTTACAACAGTTAAATTCGTACACATTAACATTTACATTTACACACATTTACATTTACAAGTTACTACTTAAAATATAGATATATCAATAAGATAAAAATATTTCGGTATTTAAAATATATTTTTTTTAGCATAATTAAATTTTTAAGTTAATTTATTTGTAACAAAATAGAACTTCTAAACATTATGTACCAGCAGGGCTAGCATGGCAAGAGGACTATTTTGTCTTTACACCTATCCGTGTTTTGTTTGGTGGAGAAGGCAAATTATAAGTAATATTTTTCGACAGTTATAAACGCCTGACTTTTAATCAATTCTTTTTTTTAACTTTTTAATCCGAAACAAAATCAAAACTCGGGGTTAAACTTCACCAAGCGTTTCAATTGTTGTGTTGATCTCCTGTCAGTGGCGAAAAACAGGGAAATAAATTTGTCTTTCTCTCGGGGATAAGGCCATGCTAGCCCTGCAGGTGGAAATCAAAACAGTTAATACCTAAGTACCAGGGTGAAGTATTTTATTACTGATATAATATAGTTTTTTAAAAGTGATTCATAAGTTGTAAGCAGCCTTCAGTAGAGTCTACCGATTTACTAAAACGTGACGAGGCTGAATCGTGACGAGTTAGGACGTGACACTCTCATGAGTTTGACGTTATACCAGCGTATTATTTAATTAATTAGTGGTATTATTTCGGCTAAATGTGATAATCATGCGGAACTTATAAAATCACAATACAATAGCATTTTGTGCCGGTATTTGAATGCTCAATTTACATACAAATCTTCCAAGCTTGCTCTATATTTTAAATAATAAAATTCCTGACGAACAATAAAATTAATGGGCCCATTAAACATTAGAATTATTGGATAATTTAATATATTATCAAAGGCATCTGATCTCATACATCATTAACCTCGCTCGGTCTCAATTAAGGGTTATATTATAATACACAAATATATACCTAACCATGATCTTGTTTATTAAAGAACACCTCTCAGTTGTCTCGTGAGAACAATGTCTGTAATAGAACATTTCTAAAAGGGTATTACCGAATATTTCGTTTAAATATTGTTCCTAATGTCATGGGAGTAAAGTTAGATAAATGAGATCGTTAGCGACAGATAAATAGTATAAATAAGAATATCTAGCAGTTTTCGAATAGCGATACAATCGGCGACCTTCGCGGAGGTATCTCGGCGAACATTATTAAGTTTTGAACAATTGTAGTGTTATCGCAGGTATGTATCGCAGGCGGTAGCGGCGAGGTCGAGCTTCGGAGGTACACACCACGGCAGAACGTTGTACGCCTACGTCCTGCGGTCGCACCGTACTCGTGCTGACTCTATTAAATGTATAACTCTTGAATGAAACGTTGTTGTAACAACAACGGTGATGAACAGTGTGCCCCGCAATTGCTGGACTTGTCACTTATATACATGTAAATATCCGTCTGTGGCGACTGGGTATTTGTCGAGATCGGATCGGATCTAAGGTAGGAATGGCAGGATTCATTTCAATATCATCAAACTCATATATAATGAGTTAGAAGATGTAAAACATAAACTATTGCAATTGATTTCAATATCATATTTTAAACGTGTGATTTTAATTTAATTAGTGAACTCTGGATCTTCGGATAAGTTGCGAAACTCTTTAGCGAAATACGAAAAATACTCGTCAGCTCTTAAAATCTATAAATGTTTTTAAGCTAAATAACATAATGTTTTATTGAACGTTTTCCTCCCAAGTATATATACTCGTATCTAGGCAAGCGGATACAGGATATTATTAGGTATCGGCTGAACGTTATACGTATAACATTGTGAATGTTGCTTAGTACAACCTTATCAAGGACGAAAGCTCGGCCGGCCAGGCGGCTGTAATCACTGCGGTATCATAATTCAAACATGTTATAAAGGCCTCGTGTTGATGTACATTTATACAGTAAATAGCAGCAGGATTTTAATATGATTATGATCATTAAGATACTTTAAAAACTAAAACAACCGACTTCTATGCATCGGAGTCAGTTTCAGTAGCAAGTTTGAGACGTTTATCGTCATATCTGTGGAGATACTTATCATATCTCGAAAAAATTACAATGAGGCCACCTTGAAAATGAACCCTACTAATTAAAAAAAAATCATTCGTATCGGTTCACAATTGACGGAGTAAACGCGTAACACGTAACATACATACAAAAAAACATGCAGACAAATTAAGAACCTCCTCTTTTTTGTATGTCGGTAGAAAAGTAATGAACTCGCGAAGTATTTGCGTAACATACATATAAAGAAAACAAAACAACGGGTTGCACTCTGGGATAGCCGGCAGAAGTGAAAACTTGAATATTAACATTGTGCATTTGGTCTACTCTCCCGTCTTACAAATTTTCGAGCAGGTCACGTGTCCTGACACGAGTTTAAAATTTTGTACCCATCCCAAAACGTTCACATTCACAACGCCGCTACAGAAGTTTTCGCTCAAAAAACAACATTCAAACAAATTTAGAAACTCCTCCTTTTTAAAAGTCAGTTGATAAATGAGAGAATATTAAAATAACAATATAAAAGCTTCTAAATTATATACTTACACCAGATCGAACCTCTAAACACCCTAACATAATCTGCTTTTAATAATTTTGATAATCAAAATGTGAGTTGATTGCATTAACCGCCTGAGAAAAGATTGATAATGTTTTCAATTTGTCTGTGTTGTTTATATTTGACACTAGCTGATACCCGCGACTTTGTTCACGCACACTAAGAATGTTATCACTGTAACGCGCTGTCAATCAACATTTGTGTCATCTGAGTTATTTAACTTATGTATAAAACTCATGATTTTATTTTCACAACAATTAAGATAGTTTAAAAACTAAAACAACCGACTTCAATGCCCCGCGAGCCAATTTCAGTAGCAAGTTTGAGACGTTTCTCGGAAACGTACCCTAGCGATAACTATACATACACAAAAGAAAGAAAAAAACCTCCTCAACCCTTGAGAACCTCCTTTGTTTATGTAAGTTAGTTGGACAGTAGTTCCTCCTCGTGAGTAGTGCTATTAATTGTCTCCTTGTTACATTTCAGTAAAATAAGATCGTCCGTTTAGGCGTGATTAGGTAACAAACAGACAGAGTAATAGAGTTACAAAGGTTTTCATAATATTAGTCTCGATTGGCAAGCGTTTGGCCATAGTGCTTATAATGAACAATATTACTGACTTACGCTGACTATTCAGAATAATACAAATAACAAAACACGTTTACAATATAGTATATTACGATATGTGTGACTGAAGCAGTCGATTATTGCACGACGTGTAGCGTAGCGTAGTAACGGCGTGCAATAATACACTACTTAAGTCACACGTATCGTAATATACTATCTATTATACTCGTATGACATAAACCCGCACTTTACGCTTACTATAAAATATTTTTTTGTTCTATTTCTCACTACTCACTATTTATTGCTTGTTCTATGTAAAGAATTTACTAAAGCCTATCTCGATCAATACTTTTGATGAAGGTGAACTTTTTTAGGGTCTCGTTGTTTCATTGAAAAAAAATTTTAAATCTCGTTTAAAAAAATTGCAACCTTCTTAGACTGGCTACAGAAATCACTATATTAGTTACCACATTGCAATAACCTCTGCCTCTCTACATCTAATTGCTACAAACGATTTCATTTAACATCAACAATCGTAATATAAATCCTTTCGTGTCAACAAATCTGAGGAACAATATATCTGTCAGAATCGCGCAATACACGATATTATGCTGCTGTTAGAAATTGAAAGAAATCAGCCTCGAACTGCGGGTCAAGGCTATTAGTATCGTTTTAATAGAAGATGAACTTTATATTGACCTAGTGCAATCGATACTCTTCTAATGCAATCGATTATTTTTATTATCGTATAGAGAGCATTCCGGAATAATCGAGTAGGGATTTAATAGTTTCTTAATTAATTTGAAGAAGAAGAAGGAGTCATAAATAGAACTATTCTGAGCGTAGCGAGGGATTTAAAGTATGTCGGCCGAGAGAAAATAATTCTGCGAACGAGATATATACTCTACTTTTCATCCTCTCTATGAAAAAAGCTCTCGAAGAGGTACAATAGACAGATGGTCGAGTGGTCAAGAACAAATAAAATTTGAATAGTTTTAAAACTAAAAACATGTTCACATGCCGCGCGAGTCAGCTTCAGTAGCAGTTTGAGTTTTTTGAGCCCCGATAGCTTACAGGACAGATGGCTCGACTTCTAAAGGAGAAGTCGCCAGTTCTAATCCTAGCACAAGGTGGTATTTGTCCACGGGTGGTAGGAGGACATTATATCGATGTTCCGCATGACTTGCTGACCAAAAAGTAGCTTACCACCATCAAACAGAAAATCTGCCGCCATAACCTTGCGGTGTTCTGGCAGTATACATCACTTGAGAATCAGAGTTTTCCAGACCTAGCGTGTTCACTATCTTTGACCACATCATCGCTTACCAAGCGAGTTAGTGGTCAAACGATAGCCTAAAAAAAGAGCTTATTTCCATATCTCTGGAGATACTCATCAGCTTTGAATGAATTGTACAATGGGACCACCGTGGAGCCGTGCTACTACCCATAAAAAAAGAATCATTTGAATCAATCGGTTCTTACACAACGAGCGGAGTAATCGCGTAACAAACATACAAAAAAACATACAGACGAATTAAGAACCTCCTTATTCTTGTAAGTCGGTGGAAAAAGCGCGTGAATCGTCATTAAACAGGATTAACGTTATAGTTAAGACGATTATCTTACAATCTACAATTGAAGCTGAAAAATATTATTTTGAAGATAAACTAATTCATCCCGGTTTTGTTCCTCAGAGAGGCATATGTCCAGCGGTGGACTAGTATAGACTGATTGTTTCAGACAATTCACTGTTAATAATAATACTCTCCTCCTTTTATAAAATCATAGATCGGTGCGTACTTACAGGTTAAACATCCATGTAGAGAGGTTACAAATCGTATTGGACATGCGGTAACACTATAAATATTGAGCAAAACTACACGTAATTCACTGAAAGGTCAGATGATGGCGGACATTGACTTCAGATGTAACGGTATCTATGCATATTGCCATGAGATACCAACCACTAAATAAAACATTTTTGTATAATTTATAGCTCAGAATATCTAATCTTAGAGAATTAATTCTTTTAGTATTAGATACACTTTATCTGGACAACCCGTTCCCACCTGCCTGCTGCTAGGTATTCTTATATTTTCATATTAACGTCAGCCGTCTTTTATATACGAACGTTTGACCAATCATGTTGAGTTCCTCCCTGCCATTTGCAATTATTATCCATTGACTTGCTTGGGTAACTCCGGACACATCTTTATCTTCGGATGTATATCCCTAAGCGGATATATATCCTTTCTTCCTCTTGCCAAAACCTTACTATGTCCCATATATCCGGTATATCTTGATGAAACATAAATTTTTGTGAAGTCGGTTAAAAACTCAAGCCGTGAGTGGAAAGGTATTTTCTAGGCAACTGTGCTAAATCACTATTTTGGATCACATCGTCACTAACAACAGGTACAAAAACAATTCAAGTTCAAGACACAACAAATACGGCCTAATAATCGGTTACGAAACGCTATAAAGATATAAGATATATATATAAAGATATGCTTAATTTTGGATATGGGATTTATACTAGTAGATATTATTTGTATTTTTGAGCGAGTTTCTCTGCAAAGTTTGAAACGCAATTGACATGACATACGATTGCTAAACGATCCGATACAAAACGGCTGGTATGCTGCTATATTTGTGTGTCAGTCTGTGGCATAGCATCGTAGCACATTTTTATGAGCGTAGCACCTAAACGATTTTGATTTTTATTTTTGTTTGATAGGTGACTATCACAGAAATATGAATAATAAATTATCGTCTTAATGGCATTGCAAGAACATGGTAACGTCGATGAACCTTATGCTGGCACATCTCCTGAATTCTGTACAATACTCAACTCCTCACCGACTTACAGCATAGATGTCAAGTTTAGACTCATTGGAAAATTGTGTCAATGAACAGATTATACACAGATCAGTCGGGGGAGGTCTATTATATCTTTGACAGTCAAATACAAAATCACTGTGAACTAAAATGTCGTTTATATGCATCTTGTCTAAACAAATTTTCACAGTTTTACCTCTGAGTCCCGACACTCACGATTAACAATAATGTAATATTTAACTGTCAAGGTCGGAGGTAGTATAATTGAGAAGTCAGTATAATATTGCTACACATACGAGTATATGAGGTGTACGTAGATCACATCGAGCGCACAATGTCAACTTAATTCGTTGGATTAGCCTCCATTGAACCAGCCGGCGATCGAATGTAAAAGTTTAGATAATCTGATGGATGAAGGTCGTAAGTTTTGAAATGTTTATACCCTCAAGCTTAAGCCTGACCGCTAAATGCAATACTGGCCGCTGGTACAAAACGTTATGATTCTGGCGCCAACTAAATCTACGTTTCCATTTACAGATACATAAACAGATAATTACATTTTCCATGTTCTGTGTTTTGATCGGGGGTCGTGTCACGCCCTGGATCGTGGGTTATATTTCTGCATCCGTAGGCACGTGATCCGTGGGTGGTTTTAAGTTACCACTGTTGGTAGACCTTGGCAGCGGATTGAACCACCCACCGCACAAAGACGTGTCGCCAATCGGTTCGCCGAGTCTCGCAGTGATGTCAGGTTGGGAAACAGATTGGCACAGTTGCGGTATGAACAATAGTTTTTTTGCTCTTCGTTTTGTATCATTGCCATCTTCAATTTCCAAATAAGCACATTTCCATGTTCGAACGCTCTCATGTCTCTGAACCTAAGGTGATACAGAGGTAAAGTCCTTATCAGTCCCGCACATTAATTATTATTTAAAATCGAAAAAATTAAAATACCGTAGTAGTCATTTTCGAAACTAAGTTTGAGGGGTTTATTTCCATATCTCTGGAGAAACTTATAGAGAGCTGTCTCGATAAGATCTCGATAGTCTAGAAAATGTTTTTGTAAATTGGTTATGAAATCACGGAGTTAAATTACGGTAACAAATATAAAAAGAAAAAGTATATTGTGAAGTTGATTTAAAAATGCAGGTGACGTGCTTATTTTATATATTATTTATGTATATTATATAGCCTGTATATATATATGTATATATGTATATTTATATATATGTGTGTTTTGCACTGCTAGATACAGGCATCTAACCCACAAATAATTTATCTAATTCGTCGCCTCTAGCAAATTATACTATGCATTTGAAAGTAATAAAAAATAGCACTATATTAGGCTTAATGGTATGCAAATATATGATATAGTTAGTTAACCAATGGGATAACATTTGCAATAAAAACCAATATCTAGGCAAAAAATTGTCGTGAGTCCTTTTTGAATACAATTGAATAGGCATAGTTTGATAGGCAAATCTTCGAGAAAGCTATGCTCCAGTCAGCCAAAGCCCGTAATGTAGGTAAAGCAGTTTATTATAATATAAGCGATTGTGAATCCTTAGAAAAACCAAATGTGACATTTACAAATACAAATATTATATAACCGACACTAAATATGTGTCTGCATGTCTTAAAAGGATAGATCTAATAGATTGACATATTGCACAGCGATAGTCGGTGTGGTGGATGTACGACTAACAATACTTTTCACGTTGAAAGGTTGTTCTGCCATATTCGCCAGATATGACGCGGGGTGCACTTTTCAATAGAAATATGACTCCTCAAAAATCTTAGAGAGGAGTTAAAAAGGCTTATATTTCTTTTTGCAATTGGTTGGTCTAAAAAAGCAAATGATAAGGGCATAGCTACAGCAGACCTTCACTTTTTGTGGAAACTAATTATTTCTAGAAGCATTTTCCAGAAAACGGGGGAATACATTTGTATGGAATACTGCACCACGCGATCCGGTCTAGCCGTTTAACAGCGCAGAGGCTACAAACAAATATACAACTTAACTTCTGCATTTATAATATTGGTGTTAATGTGTCCTTCTCTGTATGTCAACCTTTTAATTTTTTACGAACTGCTTTATCTTTGGATTGTCTATTCACCAGATGTTAAAATCACGACATATCGTCACGACATGTTTTTAGTCGAAATTATGAAAAGAAATGCTTAAGATGCAATGCAAGCAGCTCTAATCTCTGTCTCTGTGAAAATATTGAACAGTTTTTTAAATATTTCTGGGTGAAAGCGCAAGCGGACCGTTCGTCTAATGGTAAGTGGTGACATTATCGATGCCAGACGCCTGAAAATTATTTGTGACATAGTGGTGGACTATGGGCCAGTTTCATAGGTTCCTGATAGTATGGCTCTTATATTATAGCATTAGGAACAAATCTGACAGTCTTGACAACTTTGACATGGCTTTATCTGTCAGATAATTATATGAACCTATATCAGCCACCGGTGAAACTGGCCCTATAAACATTAAAAACTTCGCGAGAACCGCTCACATTTTCAAGTCAAGACAAATATGTAGGGAACCGTAATAACAAAAAATATGATTATAGGCTTCATATTGTTTAACAATTTTATTTATAAATCTGTAACTAAACGGAGAATCTTGAGTTTTTAGACAAGAACTAGGTACTTACTATTTTTTGAAACGAAACGATCAAGAATTTGTCATAAATCATCAATTATATCGTTTAAAAACTAAAAAAAGAACCGACTTCAATGTTCATTTTCAGTACCAATTTTGAGATGTTTATCTCAATATCTCTGGAGATACTTATCAGACCTCGATAAAATTACCATGGTACCACACTTGGGATATCTCCTTTCGAACAAAAAAAGAATAATCAAAATCGGTGCATAAATGACAAAGTTATCTCCGAACAAACATAAAATATATATATATATATATATATATATATATATATATATATATACGGTCGAATTGAGAAACCTCCTCCTTTTTTGAAGTCGGTTAAAAAGCGTAAAATGCAAAGTTTTATTGGCTTAACTAAAAAAAACCACTTCCATGTGGGCCGGGAGTGCCGGCAAAAGTGAAAACTTAAAATTAAAAAAACATTTAAAATATGTTTGAATATTTTGGAATGACACCTCGCGCAAATTACGATCAGGACACGTGACACTGACGCGAGTTTAACATTATTTACCCATCCCTAGAAAAGTGCACAAAGCCGCTAAAAAAGTTTTCACTTCAAAACAAACAAACAAACGAATTGAGAACCTCCTCCTTCCTGGAAATCACTTGATAACGTTTGTGTGTGCATTATTTCGACGCAGGCATCTTAATATGTAAACAAGTGTCTACTTAGTTTTAGGTAAAAGACGGCTCCACACGGACTCAAGTTAAACAATTTGTAAGCACGATCTGTCGTGTCGACTTAAAGCACTGCCATGTCGAAATCTTTCGTCGAACGCAATTTCAGAAATTATATTCGACATAGTTTCAACACGTTACTGCTCCTAGTTCAACGCAGGATCATTATATGTCCGTTATACCTGTTGTTTATAATGTGTTCATTAATTACTATACTATATTACTACACATGGAAATTTATCTAATACTATAAGAATATTTGTCCTGACATACTGACTGACTTATAGACAACGCACAGCCTATACCGCTGCTCGTAGAAACTTGAAATTTGGAGGGTATATTTGTCTTAATACGTAAGGGTTGTACTAAGAAAAGATTTTCCAAAATTCACCCCTTAAGGGGATGAAATGGGTAAAGTTTGTATGAAGAAACAAGATAAGATAGTCTTTTCTATCCGAAACTTCACACAAGTAGTCCAATAAATAAATAATTAAATACGTGTTACAGGCTTTTTCGAAATTCCACCCCTAAGAGGGTGAAATAGGGCAACAAAGTCTGAAAATCAATATTGCTTCGGATTGCGCTGAAATTTGGCAAGCAGATAATTATTACGATAATTATTAAATAATTTTTCAGAGGGAACTAACCCTCTGAAAAATTATTTACTAAAATTCAACCCTTAAGGGGATGAAACGGGGGTTCAAAGTTTGTATGGAGAAACATGATTAGATAGTCTTTTCTATTCGAAATTTTACACAAGTTCTTTAGTAAATAAATGAGTAAATACGTGTTTGACTTTTTCGCAATTCTAACCTTAAGAGATGAAGTGGGGTAACAGTCTGAAATAAATTTCGCAAGCAGATAGTTATAATGACGTACGTTTCCGTTAAGAAAGGATTTTTCAAAATTCACTCTTTAAAGTGTTACAAATTAACTAAGAATAAGTTTAAACATATTATGTAGTTCCTATTAGATTTAACCTGTAACCGTATTGATTATAAACAAATTATGTTATGTATTATATAATTCAGATTTTTATAAATTATGCATAACATTGCCATATCCTAATAAGTACAGAGTACATGTCAATAGTAATAAGTAGATTAGTTTTAGTCTAATATACAACTATTTTACATTGTGTTGCAATAAACAATACTGAATATAGTTTATAACCTAAAATAACCGACTTCCATGCCCCGCGACTCCAGCGAGTCAGTTTCAGTATTATACGTAGCAAGTTTGAGACGTTTATCGTCATATCTCTGAAGATACTTATCAGATCTCGATGAAATTGCAATTTGACCACTTCGGAACTGAATAAAAAAAGGATCATTCGAATCGGTTCTCAATTGACGGAGTAATCGCTTAACATACAAAAAAACATAAAATTAATTGAGAACTTCCTCCTTTTTTGAAGTCGGTTGAAAATTCGGTATTATTATATTATTTCGGCAATATCTACTCATCTTATCACCAACTTACAACAGAGATGTCGCGTTTGGGATCATTGGAGTGGTCTCAATGAACGGATAGATCAGACGGAGGTGGTTCAATTTTTAATTAAAGTATTATTATTTATAGTTTTTATGAGTTCGACTTGTATGACGAATGAGGTAACTCTTGACGAAATGCGGATAGCAGTGCAAAGCATGAAAAATAGTAAAGCGGTAGGACCAGATGGAATACCAGTTGAAGAATGTAAGTTTTTGAAATTGGATGGATGGATGTGGCTGACTTTATTCTTCAATAAGTTGCTACAAGAGGAGGAGATCCCTGAGGAATGGTGCAACAGTTCACTGGTGCCCATTTTTAAGAATAAAGGTGATGTACAAGATTGTAACAACTATATAGAGGAATAAAGCTTATGTCTCATAGTATGAAAGTTTGGGAAAAAGTGATAGCGAGACGCATGAGAGAAGAGAGTGAGATAAGTCAGTTCGGATTTATGCCTGGACGAGGTACAACGGATGCTATATTTGCACTTCGCCAACTATGCGAAAAATACAGAAGTGCACATAAAAATTTACACATGGTATTCGTTGACCTCGAAAAGGCATATGATAGAGTGCCCCGGGATGTATTATGGTGGGCTCTAAGAGTGAAAGGTGTGCCTAGTAAGTACGTGCAGCTTATAAAAGCTGTGTACAGTCGTCCTAGCACGTACGTCCGGTCCGCAGCTGGTGAAACTGACAAATTTAATGTGGCTGTAGGTTTGCACCAAGGGTCGGCTTTAAGCCCATATTTGTTTCTCCTAGTAATGGATGCGCTGACATCAGACATACAGGTGAAGCACCTTGGTGCATGCTGTTTGCCGACGACATTATACTTGTTGGAGAGGACGCAAACGAGGTACAGAACAGGCTAGAAAAATGGCAAAATAAACTGGAAAACGTGGGGCTTAAAATCAGTCGGACCAAAACGGAACATTTGTTCTGTGATTTTGGTGGTCCCTGCAGTTTCAGACCGATTGCCTTAAATGGAGTTACCCTACCAGCCTGTTCCAACTTCCGTTACCTTGGAACCCTCATACAGAATGATGGCGATATCGATCGAGATGTCAAAAGGCGCATAAATGCGGGATGGACGAAATGGCGACAGGTTACAGGTACAACTTGCGACCCGAGAATGCCCCTTAAACTGAAGGGACAAATCTACAAAACGGTTATTAGACCTGTCGTATGTATGGATCTGAGTGTTGGGCCACGAAGAATCGGGATGAAAAGAGATTGCATGTGGCGGAGATGCGAATGTTGAGATGGATGTGTGGAGTCACAAGATTGGATAAAATTCGGAATGAGTATGTGAGGGGAAGCTTGAAAGTGGCACCTGTGACAGAAAAGTTAAAAAGCTGATGAAGCTGAAATTAAGAGCAGAAAAATGATGATGAGTTCGACTTGAAACGACTGGTGACCGATGGCGAAGCGGCGAATTTTAAATGTGACAATGTATATTTGCACGTATCTATCTAATAGTAATAAGACAAAGATTCTGGCATCAACCCGTCGTGCCTTGCCCTGCCCTCCGCCGGTGAGCGCTGGCTTTTACAATACATTGAATCTTGTTACCGTGGGGTACGTACGAATTTACTTTAGCAAATTCAACTCGACAAAGTTGACTCGACTTCGTTTCGTGCATGTCCGATGCAATTTCTCTGGGAGGTTACAGAGCTAAATCGCGACGATCACCTAGTCTCACACACAACAGTAGTGAGTAGGTACATATCAAAGTTGCTACTTTATAATTACTTGATAGACGTATCGGCGCGCGTACATGGAAACGATCGACATCGTGTGCACCGATGGAGGACTTCCTTTAAGTTTAGACACTGACCTCTACCACAGCCTCTACACCTAACATTATATCAAAAGTACTAACATAACAGATAAGGCTCACAATAAGAAGCGTATTAACATCAACATTAACATTAATTATAAATATTCATATTCATTCATAAAATCACTAATCGACGAAATATAAACATTAATAAAGTTCCGATTCGGAAAAACTTTTGGATAATTAAATGAAAGCGCCTTTTGTGTACGAACGTTTAGAATAACATTTACATATTCTTGCATAATCGTCATTAATTAGTCACCTTTTTATGTTTTTTTAAATTGAAAACAAATACTTTGACCAAGTGTGTGTTTTGGTAGCATTTAGTGGGTTCCGTATTGACGGCATTAAAAAAACTAAAAATGTAACGTGCTACATCGTATCTATTGTTAGAACTGCCTTATATGGGTGTATGCACACTTTAGAAACACATCAATGAATGAACAGTTAACTAATACAAAGCTATGTATTACTTAAATACAAAAACTATAATGACAGATAGCCATGAAATGATTGCAATAGATATTTTATCTAGTTTAGATACTTGTAGATTGTATATATATTTTAATTTTTCTCACAGCGGTACATTTTGAGCACATGTTTGGAACACCAAAGATATTAAAAGCGACCGTTCCGTCAATACAAAACGGTGTTCATGCATCGGAGCTGTGGGTCCCTAATCTTTGATTGTATAATAAACTTTCTTTGACATTGAAAGACTTCATGTATGAATACGTATAGTGAGAGTTGTATTACCAAAGGTTGAAATAATAAATATAATTATTTGATTACATACATCATATAAATGTTAAGCAATAAAATACGATAGTTTTTGCCCTAAAATATTTTATTTTGATGGTACTCTCTTATTAGTAGGTATTTATAATGAATTCTAAAAAGTCTGTATTTTTACTCAGCAACTCAACAAGGTGATTGCATATATTTAGTAAATATATTATACGTAGTACCAATTTCTAATGCTTCATTAGACCCGCATGAAGCGATTTGCTTCCACATAAATGATACTTGGAACTCGTTGCCCGAATGTTTCCAGAAAGGTAGCATCTGGGGCTTCTTTCAAGTTGCGAGTAAACAGGTATCTTCTAGCCAAGCGTGCTTCACCGTCCACCACATCGTCACTTACTATCAGAGATACTGATCAAACTCTTGAAATAATAAAACCCTTAGGTATCTAGCTGATTGTATTTTTAGTCTAGATATATTTTACTAAAAACATTGAACATTGAAGTAACATTGTAAGGTCACGTTAAAACCAAACTAGAAAATCATATGTTTTCAATTGTATTGACAATGCACAAGTGGGCGTGGATTGCCAAATTCTAGTGTAAGTATAAGAAATACCTATATATAACTGCTTAAAGCATCCTCGGGAAACATTTTGATCAAAGCGTAAACTGCATACCTACTTACATTTTTTAAATCTATATCCTAGTCAGTATTCAACATACCTGAAAAAAGCTATACCTATATCCTCCGTGTTTTCACCGATTATTAAATGTAAGATGCATAGGTGCCTTATTAAGTTTTTTTTTAAATAATATCAAGAAAAGTAAAAGGGCTGATCATATGAAATTTAATAAGAAATTTAAAAAAACTATTATTATATGCCAACAACTATTATCTTAGGTACTTGTATATATATTTAGAATAAATGTATGTGTATAATACATAGGCAACCGTTTGACCGTCATCTCACCTGTCAGTGAGTGACAATGTTCGAGGATGTCAGTCCGCTAGGCCTGGAATCCAATCTATCTAAATATGGCATTTTCTTCCTACTACAAAATACTGTACTATTCTGAGTATACATATTTTTAAATAGCCATAGTTTTTATAAAGAGTTCCTTTTAAATACTTGAAAACATAGTATTCTTTGATTGTAACATTATTGAATAACTCGTTAAGAGTGCCATACAATACCTGTGACATATTTTTAATTATTTCACAAAGGTCCGTACTTTATGATGAAGGCATTCGTATGCCAGTCAGTGTATGGCGCTGATAACATTCCGAAGGCAGAATTCCAAATGTCAATAGATGGATAACCATCTAATGGACGTAGTAATGCAACAGAAAGCTAGAAATGCAGGAAATCTTTGACATACAAGTATATTATATATGTATATACATTACTTGCATACCTATAACTATAACATAATATATTTATATTATGTTTTGATTCGGTAAGGTATACATATAGCGTAGAGCAATATATGGAGATGTACAAATGTAGTATAATACATGTGTAATATGAGTAGTACATATAATAAATATATACCAGGCAACTAACCTTCAAGTTCATCGGATTTTTGCCAGATATGTGAATGTTAAAAATATAAATATTATTTTATATATTTTAATGTTATAATATGAATATAATTGTATTGCCTAATTTTTATTTTGCTGGGACCTGAACAAAGATTAGATTAGATTGTGCTTACTATCCTCGACCGCATCATCACTTACCAACAGGTGAGATAGTGGTCAAACGTTAGCCTATAAGATATATATATAAAAAAAAAGATCAAATTTCTAAGCATTTATTACACAAATTATTTTTAAAGTGAACACTTCTTTATCAGCGTTGTGCACTTTTCTTGGGATAGTTAAAAATGTGAAACTCGCGTCAGGGTCACGTGTCCTGATTGTAAGACGAAAATTCTAAGACGGAGGCGCTTGCGCTTGTTGTCACATTCCAAAATATTTAAAAATGACGTGTTCAAGTTTTCACTTCTGCCGGCACGCCCGGAGTGCAACCCGTTGTTTTTTTTTAACTAGGTATAACTTTTTATTAATTTACATATTGGATATACATAACAGCATTTATTCAGTATGTAGACGTCTAAAACAATAAAATCAATCATATCAATAGACATGTAAACATAATTAATAACGCTTTGAATTTAAACAAAGAAACAAACGTAATGAGCCATTCAGCTGAGCCAATAGTCGAAGTCAGACTACTCAAAAATATTAAAGTATGTTTGCCAAACGTACTATTTATTTCCTCTCTTTTTCAGTAGGTACTTCAGACATTTTTTTATCAAAAAAAGGTAAAATAATAGAGCACAATTTAAAAATAACGCATGCTGATCGCAATACACATCACAAACCGAATGGAACTGAGCATCCGTCTGTCAGTCACTTAACAATAATTACCAACCCCCAATACTATCATACCTATAACATCTAAAAGTCAAGAAGTTTGTTTCGCTGTTCACGGATAACAAACTCCACCCATCTCTTACATTCAGGTATAGCCAGTGTGGTGGTGTTGGGAGAAATAATTGAATATCTTGTTTGAGCGCAGACGAAGCTGCTGCTACAAGCGCGTTGTTATAAATCTCCCTATAAGTACAATGTCGTAAGTAAGGACGACCGCTTCCCTGACCCGTGTTGTAACTACCCCGGAAATGTGTGCAATAAGTACTTAGTGGCAAGTTGCGCCCACGTCGCGCTGAAAGTGTATGAATGTCACAATCTCATTTCTACGGAGATATATGTCCCTTCGATAACAACTTGCTTACTTTGATTTAGAGTAGACATCTGAAGTAGATATAGACATTACAAATGGAATTGGGTAGAGTCATGTGTATTAGAAGTCATAAGCCTTCATTCGTGTGTGACTCTTGTAACGGTCCTGTGCTAATCCAGTTTTTATATTGATTAAAGTAAAATCTCAACTAATGTGTATTATAAACAGGAAATATTTGATTTTTTGTTTGTTTGTTTGTTACGATTTAACTCAACAACTACTGTACCGATTTAAAAAAATCTTTCACTAATGGTAAATTACATTATCAGCGAGTAAAATAAGCTACATTTTGACCCCATATTCTCACTGGAACGGGAAGTACGCGGGTGAAACCGCGGGGCTCTGCTATTATTATAATTAAAGTTATAATATCTCATAATTTATAAAAGTATTAAATAATTATAATTATTAATTTGCCAACTTAGCGTTTTAATATTAAAATTTCGAGCCCATAGAGGAAATAAATAATTTGTTCCGAACAAGTTCAATAAAGTAAGAGAGAGTGCACTATACAAAACCAATGAAATATGAATCGTCAGCAGATAAAGGTCATCAAGCAATATCTTAAATATGCATCTAGGATAGCCAACAATACTTCTAATGAGCGATACATGATCCGGTCGACAAATAGAGCCGGCCTCGGCGCAATGACCAATACTTAATTGTCGGTACACTGTCGTATCTAGGGAGCAAAGTGAGCAAACGATCCTTTCCCGTCGTCCTTGTTATAGATACATAAATACACAACACGCCCAGTCACCAGTCTTCCTGCTTTACTAACTCGACATTGACATTTAGTCGCAGTAGATGCGGTCCGCCCGCGACTCCAAAATGTCGACGCACTCGATTCGGACTCACAGTTTAATACGTTTTTCAATTCACATTCGAAGCGCTGTCCTTGGTCGCTCGATGCCCCTTCGAAACGAAGCGATAGGTGCTGCATCTTGTATTAGAGTAGAGACCATTCATATGGTACTATTGAACTGTTACTGGATATTAGAACCCGCAATTAGCATTAGAGCAGTAACAATGCCGGTGTGTAACCTTGATCTCATTCGGGTCGGGTAAGTCTCCGTCCACCTGTTATTTTTGTTTGTGCGTCTCTATGTCTAGAAAGTCTATGGCAAACGTCTCATACGAACCTACATACACTGTACTCGTATAAATAAGTCGAACCTTTGTACAATACTTTTAAAACACACTTCAATCCGTCGTTTAGTTTCTCACTTTTCACTAAAATTCAGTTTCTATAAACGAATCAAGCTTTTATAATTGGATATTAATTTTGTTGCAAAGTGCTCGCGGTCAAAACGATAGGCTTACATCTACGTTCATTTGAACTACAGTGCAAATTTGAGACAAGTTATTATTGTAACGAAATATTCAACAAGTTAATGGACAAAATTCGCAAGCTATAATTAATGTCGTCCGGTAGACAGCCCCTGTGTACTAGGAGTATTATTAGACATCAAATGTTATCATTTATTACGAGTTTAATAAGAGCAATTTGGCTGATCTGCCTGAGGAAAAGTTTCATCATATACCTGTGGGTCTGGCGTACATCAGTGCTTTGCATATTTAAATCTGTGATACGTAATTATGAAGTCGGATTAGTGTTTGCTGCTTCGGTTCTGGCATGCATTGATGTAATGTATCATTTGGTAGCAGATAGCACACTATTGAGATTATTTTTACCCGACTACGGCGCAGCAAAAAGGAGGGTTTATGTCTTTGACCAGTATTACTTGTACTATGTATGTATGTATGTATGTATGTATGTTCATCTGTTCCCTCATAATAATACATTGTGTCGGGTTTCATGTGGTCCACAGGAAAACGATCAATGGTTGAGTCTCTTAGATGAATATATAGGAATTCAATTTTCTCGGTTTTTCATCAGTGCTGAATATTGCATTTTTTTTGGGATAATTTAATCGCTACACTAATATTAATTCTGTGGCACTACTTACTTTCTTTAGTAAAATTTGCTCTAAATTGTACAGATTGATTAATACTTTGCTAAAGTATCGTTATCATGGACACATCCACGGACTTACCATCAGCTGGGCCATTAGCTTGTTTGCCTCTCTATCTTATATATATATATTATAAAAAAAAACAAATGTTGATGATAACCAATCTGTATCATATTACGAGGCAATCATACATTCAATTAAGACATAAATATGTTCAGAAGTGAGACCATAATGCACTAAATATTGGTAGAGTAGAAAAAGACGTTCAGCACGTTACAATATTAAACCGACATAGGAAGTGAATGTGTCCATGATAACATATTGTTACGTAGTTACTTCTTACAGTAAAACAAGTGTTAAACTTCAAATACGTTCACCACTAAAATATAATACATTAAGCGTAGAGAACCGTGAACAAAACCAAATGTAACAAGATAATGTAAAATGTGTTAACACTAATTGATAACCAAATTTAATTAATTGGAGTTTACTATTTACGAATCTATTTTCATACAGCCCACCTACGGTATAGATATTTTGTGAGAAGTGAAATTAAGCGCGTTATTTTAATAGCATTACTAGTTAATACCCGCGACTTCGTTCACGTACACCAAGAATTAAGTAGCCTATGTTCATACTATAAAAAAAAACAATAAGACGATTTTCATGCTATAAAATATATCCTTGTTAAAATTCAGTAAGATCGAATCGTCCGTTATTAAATCAGACAGAGTTATAGAGTTACAAAGGTTTTTATAATATTAGTATTATAAAAACTATTAAAATCAAGGACTGCTGTAGCTATGCTCCTATCATTTGCTTTTTTAGACCAACAAAAAATATATAAGCATTCTAATCTCCTCTTTAAGATTTTTAAAGGGTCATATTTCTATTTGCTATAGGGTGGTCGAAACATTTTTTTCTCTAGAAGCATTTTCCGGGGAGGAAACGGGGGAATACATTTGTATGGAAAAGTACACCCCGCGTTCCTAAGCATTGGTAACATCTCCTCGTACCGCTTTCATGGTATATAATTATAAATATAAGGATTAACAGCTATAAATGATGGAAGATAAGAAAAACAATGATCGTAATAAAGATATGGAATGCAGTGAATCACGAATGGTTCCGCTCGTCATTAAATGCATTCGAGGTATGGAAAGCGCTGAGACACGCATATCTACCTCAGTATACTAATACTACTCGCGCCCTGGCTGCGTCTGTTTCAAAACTATTCTGAGATATAGGATCTTCAATTTTTTTAATCTTACTAGCAATGTGGGTTGCAAATTACTAGTAGTCTCGTTAACCCCTCCAGCCAAGCTGAATATGCTTATGTCTAGAGTGGGCTCCCGTCAATAGTGCAATGGGTGGGAATCGAACTCACGACCTGTCCTTCGCAAAGCCGACCGACGACTCAGCCTTGAACTATTGACTCACAAGACCTTACAAAAGCATAAATATTTTAACCCTTATAGGCTAGCGTCTGACCGCTATTTCGCCTGGTGCCACCAAGTATACATAAAACTAGAAGTGTCCCGCGGATTCGCCCGCGTTAAAGACTTCTTTTATTTATAAAACCTTTCTGTCATTAAAGACATCAAAGAAGTAAAAGCCAAATCGGTTCATCCGTTTTTAAGTAATTGCGTGACTAAGGGAAATAGGGATTCATATTTATAAAACCCGAAAAACCATATTGATTTTCAGACTTTTTTACCAACCCCTTGCAAAAATCATGCAACACGTATTTACTTATTTATTTACAAAAGTACTGAAGTAAATCTTTAAGTTTATATTTATAATTAAAAATGATAAGTAATATCCGGGGGAAATTTTTAGAAAATCCTTTCTAGGCGGATACCTACGTCATAACAACTATCTACATTCTAAATTTCAGCGCAATCCAAAACAATATTGATTTTCAGACATTGCAACCCCTCTTCACCCTCTTAGGGTGGCATTTAAAAAAAACCTGAAACTTGTATTTACTTATTTCTTTACAGAAGTACTTGTGTGAAATGTTGAATAAAATGACTATCCAAACTTTGAACCCCCGTTTCATCCCCTTCTGGGGTGAATTTTGGAAAATCCTTTCGTAACAGATACTAACGTCAAATCTATCTGCATGCCAAATTTCAGCGCAACATGAAACAATATTGATTTTAGACTTTATTACCCCACTTCACCCTTTTAGGGGTGGCATTTCGAAAAAGCCTGAAACAGGTATTTACTTATTTATTTACTGAAGTACTTGTGCGAAGTCTCGAATAGAAAAGACTATCTTATCTTGTTTCTCCATACAAACTTTGAACCCCCGTTTCATCCCCTTAAGGGGTGAATTTTAGAAAATCATTTTTCAGAGGATACTAACGTCGTTATAACTATCTGCATGCCAAATTTTAGCGCAATCCGAAACAATACTGATTTTCAGACTTTGTTACCCCATTTCACCCACTTAGGAGTGGAATTTCAAAAAAGCTTGAAACACGTATTTATTATCTCATTACTGAAACACTTGTGTGAAGTTTCGAATAGAATAGACAATCTAATCCTGTTTCTTCATACACACTTTGAACCCCCATTTCATCCCCCAAAGGGGTGAATTTTGGGATATCCTTTCTTAGTACACCCTTACGTACTAAGACGAATATACGTTCCAAATTTTAAGTCTCTACGACCAGTGGTTTAGGCTGTGCGTTGTCTGTCAGTCAGTCAGTCAGTCAGTGAGTCAGTATGTCAGGACAAAGATTCTTATAGTATTAGATTAGGAAGTTATTTAAATAAAAGTGTAACAATAAAAGCTAAGTGTAAGCTAATCTTCTCCATACCACCTTGGATCAAGAGGAGTTATAAAAGCGTATAAGATACCCGTGAAGATGATAATATGAGTATGTGCACAGTTTTCTCGTGATCCGTTGCTCATATCATAATTATAAAACCACAACGATTTAATACCTTGTCCGTTTAAAAGGGTAGAAGTAATTCAAGTTCAATATTATTAAAATACTAGCAGGACCCCGCGGCTTCTCCCGCGTATAATCTTGGTTACAAACCTCCCTGTTGAATCACTCTACCTATAGCTGAAAACTGCATTAAAATCTGTTGCGCAGTTTAAAAAATCTAATCTTACAGACAGCGGGAGCAACTTTGTTCTGTGCTATGTATTAATATTTCTAGTTACTATGTAAATAAAGAAGTATTCACAGTTTAAAAAATATTATTCCACGTATTTGTGTGACTTTTAACCTACTTAATATATATTTTAAGCCAAAGGCTATGCCATAATAAATACCAGCAAGATCCCATGGAAACGTTCAAACATCTAGAGCGTAACTGAAATAAAAAACAACAACACCCGAGCGCTATTTGTAATCGGTTCTTTTTGATGTTTTTTGATTACAATTATTTCTAACAGTGACCACACTTTTTCACTTAGTTCGATAGACTGATGGCGATAACACATAAAAACCATACCTTAATGAATTCGTCTTACGTAAGGGGCCTACTGAGTATATTAACTATATCAGGGATGAAAAATCGTGAAAAATGGCCCGTGAACAAGTTAGCAATATATTTGCCATTGTTCGAAAATATCGCTAAAGATTTATATCTTATGTGTTTGTAATGGGACTACTTTTCTGTTAATTAATCAAATAAAAAGAGTCAATTTATCAAATGATGTCCGGCGTCGGTTAATTAAAATTAACAATTAAAATAATTGAATTGTGTTTATGTTAGGTGTAAGGAAATAAACCATTATCGATACAAGCCAACGTTCCGATGAACAATATAACCATAACGTTCATTTACAATTATAGAGATAGTCGTAGTTATGTAATATTACATTATTGTCCTAATTCGATAATAGCCGATAATATTATAATAGCTACACACATCACTGTCTGTATTTTACAAGCTTTTATTTACCTGTCCCAGTGTCTGCGGGTAATAAAATCTATTAAGTTAAATTTAACTCACTTCCCGGTGTTCGATTGAGCTGAAATTTTGTTTTGATAGTATCGAGCTGGCTTGATTGTGGAGAGGGCCGTAGGAGCTCCTGAACTAACCATTATAAATCAATAATGCTTAAACTAGAGACAGTTCCCATTCTAGGCCTAGCGTGCTACCATCCTCGACCGCATCATTTCTTACCAACAAGTGAGATAATGATCAAACGTTAGCGTATATGATATTAAAAAAAGTAATAAATTATATGTAGTACTTTATAATGTAACTATATAAAATAAAACTTAACTGGATTTGGAAAATGGCAGTGAGACGAGGCGCCGAAAAATAACATGAATGTAATGCACATAGCATGCTCTCTCAACCCGTACACATACCAGCCGAATAGTTTTTGAGTAGCTATAATATGGGTCCATAAGTAAAGAGTGAACAGGTTGAAATGAGCTAGGCAAGCAATGCTACACCCTCGATCACATCGTCACTCTCCATCAGGTCAGAACCGAGAAGAATGGGATCGAGTGAGTTAGTGGTTAAGAATAATAACAATAAAAATATTTTATTGTTACTTCTATATATATATTATACATTTTAATATTATATTCACATAATAAAAAAAAAATAACCACAAGAGTTTTAACAATAGGATCAATTTCAGCTTTTGCTGCGTGCGTAATTAATTGCACACGCAGCGCTGATTTTCAAAAGATGTTCGCCGATAGTTAAATTACAGTAAGAGCGAGCTACAAAAATAAGCTGATGAACCAATAAATACTAGTAGACTCCTGTATTTTGTATAGTCGGTACGCCGTGCAATCGTTTAACACTAATTTATCTGACCAACAACTAAACACATATGTTCAAACTAGTTTGGTATCACCAAATCGGTTCAATGATTTTGTCCTCACAGTTTTTAAGTAGATTCAATATGTAAGCAAGCGCAACTAAAGCGAGGACAACCGTTCATATTGCTACAACGCTTCGGAAAAAATATATAAACCTTATATCTGACAAT
This sequence comes from Cabera pusaria, assembly GCA_954871355.1. Lineage (NCBI taxonomy): Eukaryota > Metazoa > Arthropoda > Insecta > Lepidoptera > Geometridae > Cabera > Cabera pusaria. The sequence continues at coordinate 561,937 of OX940885.1, read as the reverse complement.
ATAAAAACTGTATTTATATTGTATTTTGTTACGGCAAGGGTATTGGGCTAATTGTTAGTTGAATGTTAGTATAATGTTATAACTCATTTTGCTAGTCGTAAAATAAGTGTATGGTAACAAATAGCTGTAAGTACTAACATAATGTTTAGTATAATTATAACATGGCTAATTAATTTATCAGAATTTAAAATGTAATCATTATAATAAAAGTCATATTATGCTTGAGATAATCATCGGAGTATTATGGCTTTAGTTTGTATACGAGAGCTAAAACATCGGATCCCTTTTAAAAATTTGATTAATCTGCGATTAAAACGATCGTAATGTGCCAAATTTCATCAGGCTTCGTTCAGCCGTTTTTACAAGAAAGAGTAACAAACATCGACCCACCCATCCTCACAAACATTTACATTTATAATATTACATATAGTAGGATTTCGCGCACTGAGTGTGAGATTTGGCGTAGTTTTAGTTACAATCGAGACGAAATGCAGAAAGAAATAAGGCTAACAATCAAACTTGAAAGAAATATAGTGAAATTAGGTCGAAGACCACTAAGTGACCATTAGTCCTTATTGACATTTCAATCGTAAATATAAATAATTAGATATAATATACCGAATGTCCTAGTTTTGTATTGGGCAAGCGCAGTTCATTAATAAAAGACTTCAACGCGCTCGCGCATTTCCTTTACCCTCGTAAAATGTAATACGAATGATTAATTAAAGCAATTACATACAATGAAACATGTTTAGTAGTTTAGTGAGCCAGTAAACGATACACTAACGGTTACTGTCAGTAGAATGTCCGCACACCAATAACAATTAGTAAGATGCTTCTTAATGACCTTTGAAGAGATAGAGTTTGCTGAAATATATCAAATTAACTGTCTAATGCCGAAACAGTTTTGTAAGGCGTTCATTAATATATTGTTACAAAACTGTGTATTCTCAGATTATTTATTTATGTTCAGTTGCGCAAGGTGAACGTTTTGTTTTTCGTCACGATAATACAGCAAGCAGCTAACTGCGTTTTTATGTAAATAAATAAATTTGATACGTGCGTTATCGCGTAACATCCACTGGCCTAATGAAATCTATATTCATAATTGTGTGTCGATCATCAGATTTATTAGACATCGATATCATAATTATAATGCGCATCTTAAACGATGTTTATCATCCGAGAACAGAAACTAAACATTTTTTAAATATTATTGTATTATGTTAAAACGTTAACCTTTAGCAAATCGTCAGGTATTACAATAAAGCGAGCAGAATTGGGGCACAGCATTTCATCGATACCTCGTGTATTCTCGCGCACCAGTCTGTAGTTGTCGTACTTGACAACTTATGCACAAAAGCAGTAACTTACATTGTTGGTTAATAAGGTTCGCGCGCGCCGATGTCATTTCAAAACGTATTTGTAGTAAGAGTATTTTTTCTATCTTACATAATGAGTACCTACGTCCTCGTGTATCAATGTAATGTATGCATGTGAGTATAGGGCATAGGGCTTGACATTTGGAGAACTGACCTGTTTCTGACGGAGGATCTCGAGGATAGGGTGAGATTCCTGGGGGGTAGCCTCGGGGGCGAGGGCGCAGGCGCGGGCGAGGGCGCGGGCGGCGACGTTCTAGGCAGCCGGCCGCCCGCCGCCGCCTCGGTCGCTAGCAGCATCACGATATACATCCACCGCATCATCACGACACGATATCCGCGCGGCACTGTCGGCGAGCCACTGAGCGGCCGGTCGCGGCGCGCGCGCCACCACCTTCACTTTTGTTGTGGTAACGCGCCCCACTACGATGAAACACATGAAAGTACGGGCGCGGGCGCGGGCCGTGGGCTTTCACTGCGAGTGTAAGCACGACTCTCGCACGCATCGCACGCTTACGCTTCTTAATTTTGTTAAGATACACGGAAATAAAAATTTGAAAATTAACAATTTAATGAAAAAAAAAATGCACGTCGGCTCTACCGACAACTATTTACGAACCATAGCAGATAATTAATTACAAATTATTAAAAAAAAGGAAATTACAGTACACATTTTATTACAGTACAGTTACAGACGGAGTAGGTAATCGTGTAACATACGAGTACATACAAGAGTCAGTTGAAATAAATTAAAAGTAAAACATATTTTTTAAGACAAGCTTTTATCTGGGACAATTAACTAAAATGTTAAAATAAATTCTAGTAAGTATTTTGCGGGTAGGTATTTACCTATATTCTTAAAAGCTTGAGGCACTACTACCCGTTTACAGGTTAGGTTAGGTTTTGAGGGTCCGTTGGCGTAATTGTATTGTCACCGAAGATACATAAGTTCACCAAATTTGTGTCAAATCGGACATCGGGAAGTAGGTCTAATTTAGCTTTCAAGATTCCACCCGAACATACATACTTACATACATACATTGCAAGTAAATAAAAGCTTTTAAAAAAAGCACAGACGCTGCGCTGAAAATTTACATCTCTCATCATATCCTCTTTCATCAGGTGTCCTGACAAGGAATGGATTTCTTTTCCTGAGTCCGTGTTTCCGATTAGATGCAACAAATAAATATATATTAATAACATTTCATGACCCAATTTTTTTTTTATTTTGTTAATAATAGTGGATTAGTAGCCAAGGGCTGTAAGGCATCAATTGCAGCCCGAGATATTTAGGCGCACGAGCGCAGCGAGGGCGCCTTTAGTTCGAGGGTGCAATTGATGCTTACACCCGAGCTAACTACTCTGCTTTACATCTCGATTGTGAGGTAAGTAGAAAAAAACCGGCATTACAAGAATAAAACATTTTATTAGTTAATATTTATAGTGAAATGAGAACAATTTTCAAATTTTAGGGACAGTTGTTTTTTTTAACATTGAATAAATGCACCACAAACTAGATGGCTGCAGCTGTTTTGATAGCTCATTAAAGTATGTTAAGAATACAGTCTCAGATAAAGACTTTACTCGTTTTTCTTTTCGCCACTTCATGAACTCGTCGTAAGTTTTCAAATATGTCTCTTTAGAACTTTCAGACAAAATATTGTTAATTGCTGCTTCAGCTTCCATTTTCATTGAATCGGGAGTGCAGCTTATTTCTTCATCACTTGCAGAACTCATGTTTTTTTCCTAATTAGCTCGTAATTATAAAAAAATCCCAAAAACAAACAATATTTAAAGTAAAAGTTTTGTATTCCCGCCTTTTTCATCTTTATTTTTATTTATTTTTTCAAGAACGAAATTGATCTTCGCCGTTCGATATTTAAAATTGATGACTATTATACTCATACGAAGACAAGGCTGAATAGCGAAGCGACCTCTTTTGTCATTGGGCTGTATGCATGATGTCTATTGCCAGTATGATGGTTAGATGTACGCGAACTTTTTGAAAGAGTGAAGAGTTTTTTTTTAAATTACTTACCGCCCTAGGGCTTTTCTAGCTACATTATTACCCTAGAGCGCTAATTGGTTACCTACAAGCCCCATTTGGGGGTAATAAGGACCTACTTACCGAATATGAGAGATGTAAAAAAAATTAGCTCATGAAACTTCTAAAATTTAATGTTTTTTAAAAAATTGTTAAGTTCCAAATATCTCGTGAACTATAAATTTTCGGCCATACATTAGGGGGGCTAAATATGTCGCATTATAGCCCCCCTATCTGCTCCTGCCGGGAATACGGCGAATAACCAATAACCCTGTATTCTAAAACTTTCCTCATGAATGAATCACTCTATATATTGGTGAAAATCTTATAAAAAATCCGTTCAGTAGTTTTTGAGATTATCGCGAACAGACAGACAGACTCGGCGAGAGGTCTTTGTTTTATAATATGTGATTATTAAAAGGGCTATGCCCTTAATACTATACATACCGTTTATACTTCCCGTTTTATACCATTAGTGGAGTGCCGTAAGGTTTATACCTCGGAATCCAGGGTCAGTCAATGAATCTTTATAGAAACTTTTGAATTGTGTTTCTAACTATAAATAAAAAAAGTAAAAAAAAAAATTTACCCGATCTTCAGTTATTTTAAATTTTTATTTTTTCAGTTTTTTATTTATTTTTATTAGTTTAAAGTTATATTTTGACACTTGTTTTATACTGCTGGACACAGGCCTCACCTATGGCACGCCACTGAGCTCGATCTTAGCTCTTTGTTTCCAACCGCTGCCAGCCAGCTTGCGTATATCATCGCTCCACCTAGCTGGAGCGCGCCCTACACTCCGTTTACCAAGCCACGGTCTCCACTCTAGAACAGAGGTGTTCTAGACCCCAACGGTTATTACGACAGATGTGACCAGCCCACTGCCACTTCAGCTTGCTAATCCTTTGAGCTACGTCGATAACTTTGGTTCTCGGACGATTGACCTCGTTTCGAATTCGATCCCTCAGAGATACTCCGAGCACAGCCCTTTCCATAGCTCGCTGAGAAACTTTGAATTGGTGAACCAGTCGCACTGTCAGTGTCCACGTCTTGGCTCCGTAAGTAATAAAAGGTAGGACGCACTTGTTAAAGTCTTTCGTCTTTAGGCTTTGTGATATGGGCGATGAAAAGACTCGACGAAGTTTTCTAAATGCTGCCCATCCCAGCTGTATCCTTCTGCGAGCTTCCTTATCGAAGTTGATTTACCCAATTGCAAGATTTGCCCAAGGTATACGTATTCGTGAACAACTTCGAGAAGAACTCCGTTTATGACAATCGGTTCCGCGACAACATGTTCGTTGAACAAGAACTTGGTCTTATCCAATAGGTACTCAATACTCAATCATTTATTGCGTTCATAATATTTAATAATATCCAAGTTCATCCGGAGGTGGTTGCGTGCAGAAGAATCAGCAAGGGTGGTCAGCATGTATTGCAAATCCTGCACGGTTTCAGTCATGATGATGATATCGTCCGCAAACCTCAAGTGTGAGAGGTGCTCGCCGTTTGTATTTATGCCCTGTCCTTTCCAACTCAGCGTCTTGAACATATCCCCCAGAGTGTTAGTAAACAATTTGGGGGAAATAACGTCCCCTTGTCTCACTCTTCTATGCAAGGGGATATGTTCAGTCTGCTGATTTTGTACTTGGACGGTCATAGTCGCGGCGTCATACAGGCCTCTCAGTACTTGGACGTATCGTCAATCAACTTGGCAACGTTGCAGAGACTCCAGAACAGAACAGGATTCTAGAGACTCAAAAGCTTTCTCATAGTCCACAAATGCAAGGCACAGGGGCTCGTTATACTCTTCGGTCTTCTGTTTAACCTGTTGCACTGTATGTATGTGGTATATAGTGCGATATCCTCCTGGAAACCCAGCTTGTTCAGGGGGCTGAAACTCGTCGAGTCTACGCTCGAGACGATTTGTGATGAATCTCGAAAACAACTTATAGACGTGACTCAAGAGTGAAATGGGTCGATAGTTCTTGAAGAGGGTCTTGTCTCCTTTCTTTAAGAACATAATGACCACACTCTTTGGACCACGCCTTTGGAGTTTTCCCCTGAAAAGTAGACTGAATTAAATATACGCTACAGCTGTACAAGCGTTGGAGTTCCACTAGCTTTCAAGATCCGTTGCAATTCCATCCTCTCCGGGGGCTTTTCCATTTTTAAGTTGTTTGAGAGCCATCACAATTTCGTCCAGGCTGACCTCTGGCAGCTCCTCGGTATGATGGCGGGTAAGAGTTTTCTCGTCGATTCTGCATTGGCTGCTCAGAATTTTCTGAAAGCTTATACTTCTTTCCGGCACCTCGCGTCTCGCAGAATTTCTTCACCTCCCCCGTAATGTATATATAGTTCATAATATTTTTTTTGTTGTAAATTGATATTTTAAACGAAATAATAATAAATAAACGTTAAAGTTAATATGCAAATATTATTTATTAGGTATATAATTTATGATCGTACAAAACGAAAAAACCGACTTCACATGCCGCAATAGTAATTTTTAGTACTAAGTTTGATATGTTCATCTCCATATCTCAGGAGATAATAATTAGATCTAGATAAAGTTTCATTTCATTTCATTGGGACCACACGGGAAGCATATTCTCTCAAACAAAATAATATTTTTTCAAATCGGTTAAGATTTAACGGAATTCTGAAGTCACATACATAAAAAAATATATATATACCTGTCGAAATGAGAACCTCCTCCTTTTATGTGAAGTCGGTTGAAAATAGAAATCTTTGCTGTAAATATTTTATTTCCCTTGTCCCTCTCATTTTTCAGTAAATTGTTATTATACATTTTTATAATCAAGAGCGGATTTTTTTTAAAACTTTTTTATTTGCGCTTTTAGCAATGCAGTCCAACAGTTTTTATGAAGATTCATTGACTGGCCTTGGATTCCGAGGTTTTACCATTTTTACGTCTTACGGCACTCCACTACATTGCACACAATTCATCGATACCTGATGAGTATATCCAGAGGTATTAGACCGGGAGATGGTAACAGAAAATACTTGGTTATTTGTACCAGTATGGCGGTTCTTCAGGGGTCTAATTACGGAATGACAAAAAAGAAAATGATGGTCATAGCGCTGGTACCGGCGGCCCAATCGCGTGGGCGTGAATCGAATGTGTCGGATAAATAATAGTGTCGAACGATTTGTTCCACAAAAATGCTTGCATTTTCCGATAGTCGATAAAAAAAAGAAGTAGGCGGTAGCTAATGCCATACTTCTCCGGTGTGACTTACAGCCCGCCATACCGACGTGAATACATTAATATAAAAAAAAAAAATTCAACCATTTGTTCCATTTTGCATAGCTAATCATCGTCGAGTCATTCACGAAATACACCATGCCATACTTTTTTGATGGTTCCAAATGGCCGCCATACCGCCGCAAAGGAGTAATTTTGTTTTTTTTTTTCGCAAACGATTTGTATCAGTATTGCATTTGGATTTTTGGAAAGTTATTGATAAAATGTGTCCAGTATTACATTTCCCATACGTCTTATAGGAGGAAAAAGTGCTGCAATACTTGAAAAACTTATTTATTCCAAACGTTTAAAAATACGGCTGTAAAAAACGTAAACTCAATTTTTACATCATGGAATCATTGTATTCTGTTCGTTTCGTTGTAATTGTACCTAAAAAAAAAATTATTCCAGATTGTAACCATGGGGCGGACGACTGTCGGACTCAATCCAAGATGTTAAAAAAAAATGACGATTTGTACCAGTATGGCATTTGGATTTTCGGAAATTATATGATACAATGTGACCATTATTATATTTGCCATACTTCTAGTAGAGGGAACAAGCGGCGCCATACTATTATTATTATATTATTATGTGGCGTTATTTAAAAGTGCGTTCCCATATATTATGGCTTATATACACGATTGCCTATCTACGATTCGAAAAATCTTTTGAGCGCTGGTAGCCGTACAATATTATACGACATAAAACCTGGTTATAAGAGAAGATTGCCGCCACCTAGGTGTTTGAAATTTAGTATTTATATTCGTTAAATCTTACAGGAAAAATTAGTGCCATACTGGTACAAATCGTGCGAATTACGAATAAAATCTTAGAATTTTGAAAAAATATTGTACACATTTGCCACCTCCCACAGGTATTACATCGAAATAAAAAGAAAGAAAGAAAAAAACGTTTATTTCAACAAAACTATATCCTGTACACAACAACAATGGGTACAGCAAAATAACAAATAAAAATACAAAATTAAAAACATAATATTACAAAATAAGCAATGTAATCCTCTGAAAAATTATGAGATCGTCCAAGTATTTGTGCTACAAAGAAAGAGTTCATTTTCCTGAAGTGTACAGTACGTGTGGCCGAAATAGGTTCAGGCTCAGCGAAATGCTGCAGACGACTACAGCGCTGCTTTTCACTGATTTTCTATTTATCAGACTTCTATTTATGATCATACAGAGAACTGTTAAAAAAAGTTTTAGAATGGTACAAATCGTTTAGCAAAAAAAAAAAATTTTACTACTTTGTCATGGCGGCCATTAGGAACCGTCGGAAAAGTGATGACAAGGTGATTTCCGTGAATGGCAACAAATGGTTGAATTGCTTTTTTTTAAATTAATGTATTCGCGTCGGTATGGCGGGCTGTTAGTCACACCGGAGAAGTATGGCATTACGCTACCGCATACTTCTTTTTTTATCGACTATCGGAAAATACAAGCATTTTTGTGGAACAAATCGTTCGACACTATTATTTATCCGACACATTCGATTCACGCCCACGCGATTGGGCCGCCGGTACCAGCGCTATGACCATCAGTTTCTTTTTTGTCATTTCGTAATTAAACCCCTAAAGAACCGCCATGCTGTAACAAATGACCAAGTATTTTCTGTTACCATCTCCCGGTCTATATGAAGAGAACACCTTTAACCAGCTACTGAAAATGACTATGTCAGTGCCATATAGATTGGCACAAAAGTGCATCGACCTCTCGTCAGCCGCTAAGAAAAAATGAGTGTAACTTACAATTTTGCCAAAATCAAAACCAAAAATATCTATTTATCATTAATGTTTATTACAATTCTACATATTACTAGAACACATTTGATATATTTAATATCTTATTTTCATGATCTCGATATTTATTATCCGTTTTTATTGTAAAAAGGGATTTTAACGCGCTAAGAGTGTTCTATGTTATACTTTATTTTAATGATTATTAACGAACATCTCTTTTTGTAATTTTTTTCAAATTCACATCACGGGTCGTACACGCCCGGTCGTTTGGAGGGCATTGATGGAGCCTAAGCCAACACCAAGAGGCCCATTACAATTTTAACTTAGGAACTACTGTGTATGGATGGATATGGGAAACTATTTTATAAAAAGATGGTACATTATATTATCGTGATGACTATTAAATGAGCTGATTTATGTCTGATATATGGTCTATGGGATGAGGTACGGCACCCGCCAATTATGCCTCATTTCAAAATATTAAGACGGGTGGTGACTCGCTATACACTGAATGGGCCCCCCATAAAGGCGGACCGTTATGTCGGCGCCGAGGGGCAACATTGGCGTGGATAGCTAAGGGTGTTTAGAGGTGTGCTGCACTTTCACTAAACGCTACTAGCGGCTTTATGCCTTTAACACTTCCACCCTGGAGCTTAGGTCTTAGCTCTTGCGATTCCCACCACCGGCCGGCCGGTCAAGGCAAGCCGGGGGTCAGAGGGTCTCATTTAGCCAGTAGGTGGTTATTGGGTGTTCTACTCCAACCACATCTGTTGATTAAACGATATACCCAACTGCGTTCGCTCCGCTTGCTGCGCTCACTTGTTGCAGTTGGGTATATCGTTTAATCAACAGATGTGGCTGGAGTAGAACACCCAATAACTAAAAATTGATTATCTCTCGCCACTTGTGTTTTAGAACTCTCAAAGCTTCCGGTGTAATAATTTTGATCAACATGTTTTAGAACTCTCAAAGCCTCCGGTGAAAATTATAATGTTTATTAATGTGGTTACTAAACATTACTTATCATTCTGCGAAAAGCGCTCTTGCAATGAAGTTCGTTAAGCAGCCAATATCATTAAAATTCGAAAATATAAATATTAATTCTGAAAAACGCAGTTTTCGTCATGGAAAGCTTTTACCAAATACAATACGATGTATAATATGTGGCCCGTCGAACTGTGGAAAAACTAATTTGGCTATCGGACTCATCTTACATGAAAATGGTTTGCAATTTAAAAATGTTTATGTTTATTCAAAAACTCTTTATCAACCGAGATACATGTATTTGGAACAGGTATTACGAATGGTTCCTGGTGTTACTTTTTCTAAGTATCATGAAAATGAAGAAGTTCTTACTCCAGAGGCAGCAAAATGTAACTCAATAATTATATTCGATGACGTAGCGTGTGAGAATCAAAATAATATGCGCGACTATTTTGCAATGGGAAGACATAAATATATAGACTGTTTTTATCTAAATCAGACTTATAGCAAAATACCAAAACAGTTAGTGAGAGATAATGCAAATTTAATTGTTCTCTTTAAGCAAGATGATATAAATATGAGACATATTTATGATGAACACGTCAATACAGATATGACGTGGCAGGAATTTAGAGAAATGTGTGCAAATATATGGAAAGAACCCTACAGTTATGTAGTGATTAACAAGGATTGTGAAAAAAACAAAGGATGTTACCGAAAGAAATTCGATACGTTTGTTGTGTTTCATTAGTATGTATGTCGTAAATATGTCAATGCTTGTCGAGGTGTTGAAAAGTAAACAGCTAATAGCAGTAAACTTAATAATTAAATATAGAAATCATGTTTAATAATCCTGTGAACCGTATATACTCCACTGTATACAAACGTTTAAGAAGTTTCGATACCTGGCCTCGAGGATTAACACAAAAACCACAAGAAATGGCTGAAGCAGGATTTTTTTATGCAGGCTGTGACGATAGAGTTATTTGTTTTTACTGCGATGGAAGGCTTAAAGACTGGAACTCCGAAGATCAACCATGGGTAGAGCACGCGCGCTGGTTCCAGTCATGTCCGTATGTTTTAGTAATGAAAGGAAAAGACTACGTTAAGAGCATGAAAAATTATGTATACGAAGAAATTAAAAAAAATTGCCAACAGACTCCACTGGATGATCTACCTTTGATAGTAAATACATCATCTTCAATAATCTGTAAAATTTGTTTAGAAGAAGAGCTTAACACTTGTTTTTTACCTTGTGGTCATGCTGCGGCTTGTGCAAAGTGTGCTTTTTCCATTGGTAATAAGTGTCCAATTTGTAGGCGAGTATTCGCCAATATAACACGATTGTATTTCTGATTATACTCTATTGCTAGCCTACTATAAATAGCTGAAGTAAAAACATATGTTATCACTTTCGTGAGAACACTGACAATAGTTCAATCAATTGAAATTCAATTTAAAGATATGGAAAAAAATCTAAAGAGACAAATTGTAAAGGCTGCGGCAGCTGTTAAAAATAAGGTTAAAAAGATGCGAGATATTGAAATGGAAAACAATAGTATTTTGGAATCTGTTTTTAAACCAATTACAAGTCCTCTTAATGAAATGGTGGAAAAATCTAAAACGTGTTCCCAAACTAAAGGAGTACAATTTGAAACTTCAAGTCCATTAGACAAGGACAAAACTCTTAAGAGAGATTCTAACATCGAGTTCGACGTATTTAGTCCAAGAGACTCTAATGATTCAGATGAAAGCTATGAGAATTCAGAAAAATCTGATAATGAAGAAAATGAGGAATCATTTAAATCAGTGCAATCAGGTTCAAGTGATCAAGAAATTTCTTCGTGGTCCATGTCTTCCAAAACATTACAAGATGTTCCGTTTGGCGTGAGAAATGAACGAGGTAAACACATGATGGGATCTTCGCGTGTAACTCTTTTTGATGATTATATTCAAGTTGGTGCAAACAAGTACAAATATACTCCTGGTATAAAGGAACTTCTGTTTAAAAAAGTACCTAATATATCTGCAATAACTGATGAAGATTTGAGACATTATAAAATAATGTTACTAGAAACAAATGTGCACCGAAGAGAATTCGATCCAAATAAACCAATCAGAAGTAACAGAGGTCGAAAATACTTGAATATAATAAAACCGCTATTTAAGTTGCGTAAAGTTTCAGCGAGCACTGACAGTAGTCAACCTGATTTACTTCATCAAGGAAAAGGACTACCTCTGTTGAAACAGTGGAAGAAAAATGTTGACTACGTTTACTGGGACAATCCTAATGAACTGGTTGAAAGATTAAAACTATTGATTGCTTCAAAAGATGCTGGTAACACTGGGTTAGATAATGAAATAATATCTATTATAGAAGAACTGCGCGAAAGCAACATTATACCTTAATAAATAGCATACATTTCTAAAAATAGTATCATTTGATCTTTGTCAACAACACCCATCAGTTCACAATAATGGATAAGTTTGGACATCATATTCATAAACGATTGCGTTTACCAGACTTTTTAGAAAATTTTGATAAAGTCTTGATGCGAACTGAAACCGGAGAGTTCGATTTACAAAATACAAGGTTGACTGGGATTACAATTCCATTGAAAAATACCGATGCTGTGAACAAGGAATACGTAGACAGCCAATCTCAATTGTTTGTAAAAAAACAAGAAGTCGATATAATATTCAACGATTTAAAAGCAGATGTTAAAAAAGGCATTGAGAATTTAAAAGCAGATTATTATACAAAGGCTGAATTAGACCAAATCATTAAATCAAAGAAATGAGTAAGCTACAAATAGTAAATGAAATTCATAAAACAGCTCGTAAAAACTTTGTTCGACGATCTGTAATATTAAGAGGAATTGATGATTTATGGCAAGCTGATCTTATGGATTTTCAAAATATAAAAAGTTGTAATAATGGATATAGGTATATTTTTGTTGTAATAGATTGTTTTTCTAAATTTTCCTGGGCTATCCCTGTTAAAACGAAGACTAAATCCGAAATAGCAAATGCATTTAGTTCGCTATTATTTAAAAATTATCGAAAGCCAGTTAACTTACAAACTGACATGGGCACAGAATTTTATAACGATGAATTTAAAAAAGTTATGCTAAAAAATAAAATTAATCATTACTCTACATATTCCATAAAAAAGGCTTCTATAGTAGAAAGACTAATCAAAACTCTCAAGAACAAGTTGTATAAAAATTTTAGTTTGAATGGTAGTTATAAATGGATTGGAAAGCTTTTAGAAAGTGTTATGGCAACATACAATAACACAATACATCGAACAATAAAATATAAACCAAACGATGTTAACCAATCAAACCAAAGTGAAGTATTGAGAAATATAATCAAATCACAGGAAATTAATTGTCTGTCAAAGACCAGAAAATTAGAAGTTGGTGACCATGTTCGTATAAGTAAATATAAAGGTAACTTTGAAAAAGGATACACCCCAAACTGGTCTACGGAATTGTTTTTGATTAAAAAAGTTCATGGTTCTAAACCTATCACTTATTCCATAGAAGATCTACACTATCAACCAATTTTAGGAAGTTTTTATGAACAAGAACTTCAAAAAACTAAGTGTCCTAAAGTGTATCTAATTGAAAAGGTTATAAGAAAAAAAGGTAATAAATTATTCGTAAAGTGGTTAGGTCTACCTAGTACTGAAAACAGTTGGATTGAAAAACGAGCAATTGTATGATTATCTTTTCTATAGAGTTACATACCTAAGTATATAAAATTAAGTCTATTTAGATATTTTATCTCATTTATAACTCAGCTATGCATGGTGGTGGACTCGTTAACAGCATCATAAATAACTTACCATTTGAATTGCATTTACCTGGGTACAATTACTGTGGACCTGGTACCAGATTAAGAAAACGATTATTGAGAGGTGATCAAGGAGTTAATGAGCTTGATAATGCTTGCATGAGACACGATATAGCATACGATAATTCAAATAAATTGGAAGATCGACACAGAGCTGATTTAGAATTATTAAATATGGCAAAGCAACGGATGAAATCGAAAAATGCAGGAAGAGGAGAAAAACTGTCTTCGTGGCTTGTGAGCAAAGTGATGAAAACCAAAATGAAGCATGGTGCTGGCGTGAGAACATTTAAATCGATCGTCTCTACAATACATAAACGACTGAAAAAATTAAAACCAAAAAGCAATTCTAGAGCTATTAAAGCTGCATATTCAGCTGCGAAAAAACTGATAAAAAATAAAAAAGGAGTGTGTCTGCCTCGTGTAATACCGTTACCAAAAACAGGTGGTATTTTACCACTTATACCAATATTCGCAGGACTGTCTGCTCTAGGTGCATTGGTTGGAGGTGCAGCAGGTATTACTAAAGCTGTAAATGATCATAAAGCAGCTAAAAAGAATTTGGAAGAAGCCCAACGTCATAATAAAACGATGGAAAGTATCGCCTTAGGAAAAGGCTTATATATAAAACCATATAAAAAAGGCAATGGTCTTTTTGTAAATAGTTCAAAAAACTAATAGAAAGGTTACCCAAGCGTGCTCTCACTGATATAGACATATTAGAGTATGCTACTAAACACATACCTTACTTTAGAGGTGTTTTCATGAGAAATGAATTGCCGCCAAAGCCTAAGGACATTGAGTGTGCGATTGTTAATTTAGATAGCTCAGAGAATGAAGGAACCCATTGGGTAGCCTATGTAAAACATTTTAACTATTGTGAGTATTTTGATAGCTTTGGTGATTTAAAGCCACCAATTGAGTTAATAAGATATTTAAAATTTAATATAACATACAATTATTGTAGATATCAACGTTTTAATACATCTAATTGTGGTCATTTATGTTTAAAGTTCCTAAGTGAATTTTGGAAAAAATGTTATGCTAATACTATTTGTATAAAATGTTCTAATAAAGTATTGTGACTATATATTTATAAACGTGTTTTTATTACCATCATTTCTAAAATGTCTTTCACGCTGTCAATAACAGGCAACACCTCTATTTTATCCACTACCTATTATCCAGCTTTACAATTTGATGATGAATACGAGTGTGCTCTGTTATATTTCTCAACATTCAATTCAATACCTAACATTGATAACAGAAACAATAAATATTATTATGACAATAACGAAGTCGTAGACATACCAGAAGGCACTTACGAACTGCAAGATATTTCTGATTATCTAAAGTCAAACGTAAAAAAAGGAGTCGCTTTTAATTTATTTTGCAATAATAACACGTTGAAATCGTTTATCTTCTGCTCTAAAGATATCCATTTTGAAAAAGCTAATTCTCCAGGAACTTTACTAGGATTTGGTAATAAAACTCTTAAAGCCAATATAATACACGAGTCGCAACTCCCAGTTAACATTTTATCGACAACAGTGGTAAGAGTCGAATGTGATATAGTGAGCGGATCATATATTAATGGAAAACCAAGCCATATTCTTTATGAATTTGCTCCTAACGTGCCTCCAGGATACCGAATAATAGAAGTGCCAAAGAATATAATTTATTTTCCTGTCAATCAAATTGACGTCAGCACTATTAATATTAGATTATTAGATATTAATAATAATTTAATAAATCTACGCGGTGAAGAAGTTCAATTATATTTGCATATCAGGAAAAGATGATCGACTTCAATAAAAGTAGTAATTCAATAATGAAACACATCAGTACTCATCGAACAATCCAAAAAGGAACAACTAAGAAAAAAATTAAATTGACCAGGGAAAATAAAAAGTTCCTGAAATTAATTGGTCTATTAAAATGAACATTTTGGATATAACAAGTTCACCAGCATACGATAACACCATAGACGGTATCGAATATCATTCATATAAACCTTACGTAACAAGTTTTAACAGGAATGATGAAATCCGCATACCTATCAATCAGCAGGATTTATACATACTACCATCAGCAAGTACCCTTTATTTAGAAGGAACAGTAAACATCATAAAGAAGGATACAAAACTAAAAGTTACTGCTGTGGAATTCACAAACAATCCATTACTGTTTCTTTTTCAAGATATTCGTTATGAACTAAATGGAGTTGAAATAGATAGAATCAAAAATGCTGGAATGACTACAACAATGAAGAGTTTAGTATCATTTAATGAAAATGAAGCTAAGATAGCAAAAGCTTGGGGTTGGGATATAAATGGAACAAAAACAACCCATGGAAATAGTTTTTCTGCCTCAATACCTCTTAGTAATATTTTGGGCTTTGCTGAAGATTATAAGAAAATAATTATGAATTGTAAACATGAACTGATATTATTACGCAGTAATACAAATTTGAATTCTTTGAAAGTTCCATCTGGTGAGGTTCTTGAAGATATAATAATAAATAAGTTAGTTTGGCGCGTTCCACACGTCAAGGTATCAGATAAAGAAAAAGTTAATTTACTAAAGTTATTGGAAAAGGATCGTTCTCTATATTTGGCTTTTAGAAATTGGGATTTATATGAGTATCCCTTATTACCTAAAACAACTAAGCATACTTGGTCAATTAAAACGTCCTCACAGATTGAAAAGCCAAGATATGTAATCATAGGCTTACAAACAAATAGAAAAAATTTAGCTGATCGCGATATATCAAAATTCGACCCTTGTTATTTAAGAGATGTCAAAGTATATCTTAACTCTAACTATTTTCCATATGAAAACTTGAATATTAGTCTTGATGATCATAAATATTCATTATTGTATGAGCAATATGTCAGGTTTCAGACATCTTATTATGGACGCAGAAGTGAACCACTGCTAAGTACTTCTGAATTCAAAGAAAAAGCACCGCTGTTTGTAATCGATTGCTCTAGACAAAGCGAAAACCTTAAGTCAGGTCCTGTAGTTAGCGTACGTGTGGAACTTGAATGTCATTCAGAAATACCTGATCAGACAGCTGCATATTGTCTTATTTTAAACGATTCCATCATCGAGTACAGACCGTTGAGTAATATAGTAAAAAAAATATCTTAAAATATGAATCCTTACAGAATAAAATATATATTCGTGGATGTACAAGGATTCAAAGATACACAAAATAATTTTATTATAAAAGAATTGTCTATTTTAAACGAAGAAAATACCCAAACCTTTCTTGTCAAGCCCCCCTATCCATTTAAAAACTTATCGATCGAAGAAAAGAAACAAGTGCGGTGGATAGAAGCAAATCGAGGATATTTCTGGAGTGAAGGCCACATTGACTACAGGGAATTCAAAAGAATTATAATACCATATTTGAATAAGAAAAAAGTGTTAACAAAAGGAACTGAGAAAGTTATGTGGATCAAAGGCCTTTGTGAGAACTGTGAAATAATAGATGTGGGAGAAAAAGGATGTCCTAATTTTTTAAAATTATATCACGACTATGAAAAACCTAATATAAATTTAAATTGTGTACAACACACGAAAATGTGTGCATTAAAAAATGTATTGTGCTTAAAAAAGTGGTATGATAATAATAATATACATTTATTCAATGTAAGCTAAGAATTTAATTTAATGTTTTAAATAAAATAAAATAATTATTGCCTAAACTGGTTGTTGTTTTATTCTACCAAATTATATTTTAACGAATTAAAGTGGTGAGTATTTAGGAATTAAAATACAGCAGATATTTGAATAGGTTTTTAATATAATATCGAAAATTAAAACATATCTTAAATTTAATGAATTAAATAGTACAATGCATTCAGGGAGATACTACTTACTGATTTGATTAAACATCTTAAGAATCACTTCTAATTTAATTTAACTGATCTATTTAAAAATAATTTTATTCAATTATGCGTCTCATCAGTCAGAATCACTTATTATATTTTCAGATATATTTTTAATCACTCTTTCGGTTTGATCTAATATTCTGTCCGTAAAATCTTTTACTATATATTGAGCCGATATTACAACATCACTTTCAGTGTCACTGTTATCACCACTAATGTCTATTATTTTGATCTGAATCAAACGTCTCCCTTTGCATGCTTCACGGTTTAAAACAAATGATGATCGCCGCATACTATTGCGAAGATTCTTAGTTTCACCAGGTGTCTTCTTTGTTTTCCGTTTTGGACGTTTTGGAGACGATTTCTTCTGATTAGTGATTGGAAAAATTTCGTCAAAGCCTTCTAATGGATTCTGCGCACAGTGGAAAAGAAGGTCTTGGGTATTAATTCCAAAAAGTCCATCTTGAGTCTCACTGTTATTATTTATTACAATGTCTGTCATAATCTGAAACAAAATAGAAAACTATTAGGGTCATTTTTATGGATAATATCGAGTAAATAGAAATAAACGAATAAAAGTTCAAAACTTACGTCTTAAGTCGACTTGAAAGTATGTGAATATGTGTGTTAACTGCGACGCTCGAACAGGGTATAATGAGCAGGGCATGATGAATTTTATTCAATGTTTGTCGAATGTGCAAAATCATGTAGTGACATGTCAGTGCACCTGCGTCGGTGTTAAAAGTTTATGCTGCGTTAGTGAATTTGAAGTATCTACGTAGATTACAGGAATAGCTTACACAAAATTTTTCACAAACATTAAATTGATTTTGCATTATTAACTTAAGCTAGATGTTAAGGCTCGTAAAATAAAATAAAAACAACAAGTATTCTAAATGAAATTCGTTTATTCACTATATTCTTACTTAAGGTTCACTTTACATTATTATTATAACATTATTATTATTATTATTATATTACATATTTATTTCATCTTACAGATAATCTTAAGCTACTTACATTAGATTAGACCCCAAGAATTGAAATATGAACCCAAGCTCTGCTTGATTTTTTATCTTGCGAAATAAATCGTTTATCGTCGCTACTAGAAAGCGCAATTTTGTTTACAGAACGTGTAAATATTTCATGTTTTATACTTTTAAACAATATGTTTTTCTTGCGTAGTGTATTTGATGTAAGCAATGTGTTTGTATAATCTAAGATACTAAGATCTCGAACAACACATGATTTTACTCCCTTAGCCTTTTTAATTTCAGTGTCAGTATTTTTTATACAATATAATTTAGAGCGTAATCCTACATATTCAGTGATTATTTTTCCACCCATTTCATCTTTGAAAAGTCCTGGTACTTTTTTGTTAATTATTGGTAATTTGTGATAATTATCAACAGAAAAGTTACTGGTATCAAAATACTCCAAAAACGTATTTTTCACATCTTGATAAAAAATTTTGGTTTGGATGTGATAAATAAAGCTGTCTGTATCAGTATAACACATCGTCAAGCGGTCCCTGTAAAATGGTTTAAATATAGAATAGTGAAAATCATACATATGTGATTTTGATAATTCCAAAACTGTAAATCCGATATACAGTGGCTTATCCAATACTATACGATTAGGCTTTAATTGAATCGCAACCAAACTTTCCGTAAAAACTGAAGCACTGTGAAAGTTTGGACTCGCGATTAATTTTTCTGCGTTATTTCTTTTTTTAGTTCTATTGTTTTGATCATTCCATTGATTTATCAACTCAACATGGACCTTCTTGCGGTTGTTTTCTAACGTTTTACCAAAAACACTGTTATTGAGCAATTTGAAAAAGTCTTGCTCAAAAGTTGACGTTGCTTTTTGACGCAAATTTGTATTAAGATCGATGTATTGTTTTAAATATGCACTCTGTCGAAACGTTATAGCACGATGTACTTGTCTCAAGATCAAACCATGTCTTAAACAGGTTTTTAAATGTACATAATGTATAACATAATTAAATTTGTCATAAAGATTTGGAATTAACTTTTCATTTTTTCCACCCGGTGGAATATCTTTTTCGGGGCAAAACGGTAAATCATTATGTTCCCAATGTAATTTTTTTGGATAAATGAGATCGACTTCTAGAATGAAGCCGAACTCTGCATCATCAGATACATTATTCACATCCAGTTTATTAACTTCTGATTGATCAAGAAACCTAAAGTTTGACAAGGGCAATGTTTGACACATGCTGTATCCATAAAGATTATTGCAGTCTATATAGACTATGAATGATTCTGGCATCAACGGATCATGGTCGAAAATAAATTCGTTGTTTGCTTTGGCATGCCTATGTGCTGCCATTACCACACCTCCTCGTATGCCTGTCTGTAACATATCTACTATAGCAAAGTCATCTATTAGTTCTAACTCAATGCCTGTTTTATAAAGCATAGCATCGAATGATAAACTCGGTGCTGTAACATAGAATGCAGGGTCCAAGTTGTAGTAATGTTTGCAAGTTTTTCTAAAGTTTTCAAATATATCTGTTAACAACAACACATCACTTTTTAAATACAAATCGGTATATTCGCCTAGGTTCCGAATTTCAAATTGGGTCCAAACTGACTGTGCGTGCTCATAATCTTTATTTGATATGTGCTCATTGTTGAGAGAGCTATAAAAACTTTCTTTGCTTGGCAGAAATGGCTCGTTGTAACGTTCCCATGCGTTCATGTACTCGTAAGGGTAAACGCCTTTACGAGTTAGAAGGGAAAACTCATTTTCATTTGGGTAAATATTCCTTAAATGAGTAAACTCATGAGTTTTCATGGTTTTAACCAATTTTTCTAGACTGGTTCCTAAAAATTTGAACGAATCTACAAATCTTAACTGAACGAACTCGTCTCTTGATATTGGAATGAATTTTGTGAAAGAGATATAATTTTCTTTCGTTTTAGGAATTATTTTTATTGGTCCAGGCGCTTCACCAAGTGTTTTTATAAACAAGTGACAATCATACCCTGCTAAATTGTGGAAAAAAATTGGCACAAACTTTGGAACTTTGTACTGTAAATTACATAAGCTATGAGCTGCACCCCGATACTGTCCAGTAAGGTGACAATGGTCTCTGACCTTATCTCCAAATAGAAAACTCTCACAAATATGACATCGAACTGCATTCCTAAAATCAACTGCATCGTTTGCATTAAAAATTATGGGAACGTTTTGTGATAACACTGCATGGATATCCCGAACATCTTTGTAAAGAGAGCTAACAAATTTTTCTACACAATGAGGACCTCTAAAGATTACGAATTTATTGTAAGAAGGGTCAACAGAATTAATCACATTGTAAGCAAATGCGATAGGTGTATGCTTTTGTGTAGTGCGCGTATAAGAACTTTGAGGATCTGATTCACTTTTGCTTACATCTTCTAGCATAGTTTCAAAGTCAGCATAAATTACAAAAGGAATGTCTTGTTTGCGTTCGAAATTCTTGAATTTAATTACTGACCCCTTTTCCGGTAGGACAGTGACAATTCCGTTACAGGTATGACTTTCTACATCCTCAACCGTTTTAAAAAACAACAAACAAGTGTCACAAAAATAGATCTGTCCTTTATGCTTCGTTATTTGACTTCTCACCAGTCTCGATAAATTCTTTATGAGACAATAGTGAGATGTTGTGTTGTTTTCTATCCAAAGAAGGTGAATCGTTTTTTTATTTTCATGGCTTTCTGATTTATAAAGCGGGCCTACAACAGTCTTGTTATTTTTTAAGCCAAAAATGATAAAACTTAGGTTTGGATTGTTTTCTTCGAATATTTTAACATCAGATAATGTCATGGGAAACGAAATGTTTTCAGTGTTTAGGACATTGCGAAAATGTACATATGACGAAACCCTTTCAGGATGGTTTTTAGCTGGATAGAGGGCTGCAAGTACGCTCCACAGAAAACAGTGTTTATAGTTGTTTTGAATATTTAAACATGCTTTCTTTTTCTTGATGAATATTGGTAGTTCAATATACGTGGAGCCGCGAAGTGGTTGATATTTATTAACATTAACCTCAATATGCATACAATTAAGAAAAGTCCAACCCGAATCTTGCTCTTCGAATTGGTCAATTTTTGTGCGTATTGTATTGATTACATTTAAATATAAATGCTCAAAATTATAATTTCCATAAACAGGGATATTTTTTGTCATAAACGATTTAGTTTCTTGTTCATTATTTTCGAAAAGTAAAAACTTTGAGAATATTTCGAAGTTGACTTTGACACAAATATGTTTTTTTATGCATTCATCTAAAATGAGTTTGACTTTGTTTCGTATTGAATCTAAAAATACATCAATAGAATGTTCATTTGCGTATTGCGCAGCAATCCTGTAAGATATTATTCGGTTCTGAAATGCTGTCGCTACAATATCTACGCCTTCCACATCGATATGCGGTACAGTTAAAACGTTTTGTTTATGTGTATTACTTCGCAAATGACCTGTCCAGCGCCTACCGCTTATAGATGTGTTACAAACTGAACAGAATGGCATTGTAGAAGCTACTTGCTTGTTTACCTACTAGATATAATTATTAATTTAAGTACCTACCTACATAGAAAGTTACCTATTTTTTAAAGTCAGTATTATAATATTATACGCTTTTAATTTTCTTTTTTATTTCAAATTAATTAAAAAAATTACTTTGAGAGTTTAATATAGTCTACCTACACTACATATATCAAAACATACTATAATAATTCTATCTACCTTTATGAACCTAACTTAATTTAATAAAATAAAAACCATAATAAACCTATGCACACGTTTTGTTTATTTAAAATTAATCTTATCACTAAATGTTGATGGTTTAGAATCTTTAAATAATTTAAACACCGTAATGAGAAACTCTTGTAAAATTTCCCACTCCTTAGTTTGTTCGTTGAGACGCAGCTTTACACTCGTCAACGCTTTTTTATAGCGTTCTTGAGGAGGCGTATTTTGAACGTCGACGACGTTGTAAAGCTTCACCTCAACGTAAAAGTCGCCTTCGGAGACTGTTGCGGTGCGTCGGCTCTGCCCTCCGGAAACCCTCGTCGTGAAGGAAGAAGTCGATACGTTGCCTCCGGCGCTTTGTGATGCGTTAGATGCAGCAACGCTTTCTTCCCCTTTCAGAATCGAAAAGATGTCTGACTTGCGTTTTTTAGACCTGTAAAACAAAGAAAATAAAATATGATGAAATACTGTTATGATAATATTTAGGAACTTTTATAATCATAATTAGATTCAGAGTTAAATAATCATTTAACGTTGCTCACTCCATACAATATACATTATTGTTAAATAATTATTATCATCATCGGTACAGGGATCCCAACCTGAAGCGAGGAAAGTACCAGGGCCGTGAAATTATCGTATTTTGACGTTTTTGGAGCAAAATTATCGTACACTCAGTATAATGGCTTAAAATACATTAAAAAATCATATAAAACGATAATTTTTATTACACTTTGTTTGTGTATACAGAACAGAATCAATGTATATTTAACTCCATACAGGCAGACGGGCTGAGAAGACAGACCACAGTACACAGATTTTATAAGCGTACCAACGTTTTGAAATTAAGAAATAAGCTGGCGCTGTTACCAATAAACAATAGTATCTCAATTTTTTATTGAATATGAGCGTAATTCTCAAACTTTGTGGTGTATGGAATTTATCGTGTATTTGCGTACATAATACGGAGGCCTAAATTATCGTATATACGTTAATTATAGTACGGTACGTTAATTATAGTACGGTTGGGGCCCTGCATCGGTACCTAGTAGTAGTTACCACCAAGCGATAAAAACGATAACCTATCAGATATAATATATATATATATATATATACGTACCACGAAAATTCCGGCTCTTGCAAATCGGGTGGTGTGAAGGATGGTGAATATGATGCATGACCGCGCTTAGCAAGGGCAGCAGCGTTAACGACGGGGGTGATCTTGCGCTTTGAGGCTTTTGGCTTCTTGGTAGGCTGCGACAACACCGACGGTGCTGTGGCCACGATTGCTTCAGATTCGTATTCAGAGTCCGACCTGAGAAAAAAAATAAAAAATGAGTATGGATGGAACAAAGATTTTAAAAAACACGTAATAAGACAATACTCACTCACATATTTCTGTAGATGTTTTCTCGAAGTGTCGTGGCTGCGCAATGTCAGGCGGCGGCTGAGCAGGGTGGCAGGCGGCGGCTGAGCAGGGTGGCAGGCGGTGGCTGAGCAGGGTGGCGGGCGGTTGGCAGGGTCTGGCAGGCAGCAAGATTCTCGAGGATGATGAACCAGCGAAGAATATGTCAGTTTTCTAATTTTACGCGATTTTATAGCAAATACTTTTTATGTGTCAGCAAATAATATTCCAATTCAAAAGATATTAAGTACCCGTACTTTAACAAAACAAGCAAATTTGAAGCTAATGGTCGCACCACCTTTGTCGCACCACCTTTGAAATCGGATCAAAGAAAGATTCCGCCTACTCGGATGACAATATAAAAACTCACACCATTACCCGACTACGATAGATTAAAAGATAGAAAAATTAAAAGTCAGTGCATAAAATATTACAATCATATTTTATGTGTTTAGATAATAAGACGGTATCTAATTATTTGAACTGTACAATACACCACACGGGAAGTATTACTATTTACTTTCTTACATAATTTAAGTTCGTTCGCAAAACAAAAAAACCGACTTCACATGCAGCGCAAGTCATTTTCAGTACTAAGTTTGAGGTATCTATCTCCATATCTCTGGAGATTCTTATCGGATCTCGTTAAAATTAAAATGGAACTACACTGTAAACATATTCTATTAATAATAATATCGTTTAAAAACTAAAAACGAACCGACTTCAATGCCGCGCTATTCATTTTCAGTACCAATTTTGAGATGTTTATCTCAATATCTCTGGAGGTACTCATCAGACCTCGATAAAATTATCATGGTACTACTACACTTGGAATATCTCCTTTCGAACAAAAAAAGAATAATCAAAATCGGTTGATAAACGACGAAGTTATCCGCGAACAAACATAAAAAATATCGGTAGAAATGAGAAACCTCCTCCTTTTTTTGAAGTCGGTAAAAAAATAAAAAAAAAACATTCTCCAAATCCACACACAGTTAATAAATGATGAGGTTCTGAAGTGACAAAAAAATTAAATTATACAGACGAATTGAGTACATCCTCCTTTTTGTGAAGTCAGTAAAAAAAAAAAAAAAAAAACAAATCAGTTCATAAATGATTGAGCTATGATATAATAAACAAAAAAGTAATTCGTACAAACGCTATCTGTTAAGTCCTCGTTTTGTTAAGTCGGTTAAAAAGTAATTTGTCCTAAGGCCGCTACACACCTTGAGTTTAAACTGCTCGTTTTCACTAAATAGTGTGACTATACATATGAATGATAGTTTAACTGAATGGTAATAATTATAATTTAAAATCGTTAATAAACCAAAAGAACCAACTTCAAATGTCGCGCTAGTCATGTGCCAAGTTTGATGTGTTTGTCTCCATATCTCTTGAGATAGTCATGAGATCTCGATGAAATTTAAATGAAATTACTTGGAAAGTATGTCCTTTCAAACAAATATAAAAAATATTCTAAATCGGTACAGCCATCTTTGAGTAAACGAGAAGCATACATAAAAAAAAGATTCCGACGAATTCAGAACCTACTCCTCGGTTAGGTGTCGGTTAAAATAGCATTTAATTAACTGTACAGTGCAAACTTAATGGTATAAAAATTTATCTGTACCTACAGAACAGTTCAATCGCAGAGTTAAAAACGAACGTGTATGCGAACCCTTAAAAGAAATGCTTACGATGTACATAATTGTTATTCAATCCATTTTACCTTGATACGTTTGTACCTACTATCTAGCGTGTGAACAAAATCATTCATTATATAAGTGTACGGTGTCGGCTGTGGTGTCGGTGAGTGTATCTGTGAGTGTAGTTCTGTAACTATTTGGAAATAACAAGTAAGTACCTAGCTTTTATTGTATAATATTTTGCAACGTACTCTTTTTTGGTTGATTCGAAAATAAAATTAAAAACCAAGTTTCTGTCGTATTATATAATAAAGATTTTCTCAATAACTAGAAATCGAAAAAATAAAATAGGTCTTCATACGACAAAAAGCCCTATTAACCGACTTTAAAAAAAGGAGGATGTTCTATGTTTCACTGTAATTTTTTTTTTATTTATTTTTCTCTGTCAATTGTGGTCCGATTTTTTTAATTATATATTTATTTCAAAGATTATACTTTTGTAGTGGTCTCATTGTAAATTTATCAAGTATCTCCAGAGATATGGCGATAATAACTGCAAACTTGCTACTCAAATTGAATACAGTAGCATTTGAAGTCGGTTTTTTAAACGATCCTAATTATTTTGAACATGTTATGTAAATGTTATGTAAAGAAAATAATATTAAAAAATTACATAAAAATGATTATTTTTCGATTGCTGTTTATATTAACTACACACTGATTTAATGTTTAGTTATTTCCAAGTTTAATTTGATTTATTCTGAGTAAAGATTTTTTTTAATTAAATTGTGTATTCTTAGTTTTAAACTAATGTGTACCAATTTATATTTTACAGGAACGACAAGCAGCAGGGACAATGAGATCTTCATGAATTTAATAAATTAAAATCCTTTAGATGAAAATGGTGAGTGACTACGCTTGAATTTTTATTAACGTATATACACACATTTCTTTAAAGTACAGAAAATATAAAAGAGCAGATTTTAATTTTGTAATATTTTTTGGTTTATCTGACTATACGATATGCTCAAAACACAGGTAGGTTAGGGCGCGATAATTTATCGTAAGTATTCCAACAAAAAGTCATTACGGCTTTAGTAGAAGTAGTAGAACAGGTTTATCTGACTATACGATATGCTCAAAACACAGGTAGGTTAGGAATCGCAATCGGTGGAGATAATCCGACCTTGGGCTCCCAGAGTGAAACTTACCATGGATCACTTAACCGATTGTGTTTAGACATCGCAAACGGCGAGAGATAATCCTGCCTTGGACTCTCAGGATGATACTTACCATGTTTTATCCAACCGTATGTGCTGAGACATCGTATGCGGTGAGAGATAATCCTACCTTGGGCTCTCAGGATGATACTTACCATGGATCATCCAACCGTATGTGTTACGAACACAGTTGATCAAAACTATTACTCCGGGGTCATTGAGAGTTCTAAAACACGTCGATCAAAATTATTACACCGGAGGCTTTGAGTTCTAAAACACAAGTGGTGAGAGATAATCAATTTTTAGTTATTGGGTGTTCTACTCCAGCTACATCTGTTGATTAAACGATATACCCAACTGCAACAAGTGAGCGCAGCAAGCGGAGCGAACGCAGTTGGGTATATCGTTTAATCAACAGATGTGGCTGGAGTAGAACACCCAATAACCACCTACTTTAGCCCTCACGGGATAGGGGTACGCGGTGTCGCCACTCACCGTCGGCTCGCCACAAAGCCGCCCCTGCGGGATTATATTACGGCGATTTTTTTTTAATTATTATTAGTAGTAATAATAAATGTATTTATTTTATTAATTAATTTCGGCAAGAATTATGTGATGGCAATTATATATAAATGTACCAACAATATAAAATAAATTATTTGTAATATATTTTATTTATTTATTTTCCAACACACATTACACTTACAGTAAACCCAATATATTAATGCAGACTCCAACACAAATAAATATGTATACATGTTTCAGAAAAAACACTGAATATTTTAGTGGCACATAAAAATTAGAACACCGCTAAATAAAAAGAAAACCTAGTTATAATCGCAGTCATAAAAGGTTTGTCACCGCTGCTAGACCACTGAAAGGTCAACGCACTTTAGTGCCAATCTATATGGCACATATTTATAGCGCGGCAATTGAAGTCAGTTTTCTTTTTTAGGGTTCCGTAGTCCTGAAAAGGAACCCTTATAGTTTCGTCATGTCCGTCTGTCTGTCTGTCTGTCTGTCCGAGGTTTTGCTAAGAGACTGTTAACACTAGAAAGCTGTAATTTTGTAGGGGTATGTATATAAATTACGCCGACAAAGTGGTGAAACAAAATTTTGAAAAATATTTTTTTAGGGTAGCTTCCCTACATGAGAAGTGATGAATTTTTTTTTAGTCGTCTACCCTATCTTGTGGGGTATCGTAGAATAAGTCTTTTAAAATGACTTAAGGGTTGCTAATACAATTTTTCAATTGAATGCTCCATTTACGAAATATTGAACTTTAAAGTGCAAATTTTCGGTCCAGTAGGGCGCCCCCCCCCCCCCCCCCTCTGAACGCTAAACTGCTGGCTTGAAAAATCTGGAAAAATACGTGATAATAGCGCATTTCATGAACTTTAAAGGAAAATCGATACCTTTATTAGTTTAGCGGTAATAGTCGTTGAACTTGGTCGTTGGATAATTTTGTACCAAATACAAAAACCTTAGAATAAATCCTTTAAAGTGACAAAGGCGAAGTACCTAGTTGCTTGTTTATAACGGGTAAAGACTAGCATTGAATATGAACATATGAACATGAATATGAACATGGCTACTACGGAACCCTACACTGCGCGTGGCCCGACACGCACTTGGCCGGTTATTTTAATATATATCTTATAGGCTAGCGTTTTGACCACAATCTCACCTGTTGGTAAGTGATGATGCGGTCGAAGATGGTAAGCACGCTAGGCCTAGAATTAGATCTGGCTCTCAAGGCTTTGACTGGAACCACCCACCGAACTAACACATGTCGCCAAGTTGTGCGCCGAATTTTAACATGATGTTCTGTTCGGTGGTAGCCAGGTAGGATGACGGGATGGGAGAGTTGTGCGAGCGGAATGGACTAATGCCGCGTCCAGACACTCCACCATACACTCATGTCCAGTCCACGACTAGGTGCCGAGCCGATTATTCGCCGCTTATCCAGTTGTGAGGATGGGTAGCCTAGCTACGACGCCTAGCTTGAATCTACTGTCACAATCTAAGACCAAAATGTTGTTGGTCTTAATAACTTTATTTAATAAATTTGAGCCAAACAACTCTCAACTAAACATGACACGTAGTCTTACCTTAATTCTGACTTTGGAAGTGTTGAATTATTTTTTGTGTACTTTTATAATACTATAGTCGTTTCTTTAGAAATATATATATGTGTAATCAAGTAAACATTGTTTATTTTAATTTGAATAATTCAGCATAAAATATGTGTATAAATTCAATTATTACTTCATTTATTATGTCTAAAACTAATAGGCCTATAAAAAAATGCCCCATGACTTTATGCGAATCAAAATTAGGCCGAAAAAATATAGTCTAAATGAAAGTTACGCTTGTTTATACAATATGCCAAAATAAATTATACTATAGCACTATTATGCCATTTCAAATTATGCGTAACCCGTTATGCCTCTAAGTAAATTAGGAATAAAAAATTATGCGTAACAAAGGGATCCCCTTCGCGATATAGCACGCTTTCCCGCTTTTATAAACGGACAACGGATATCAATATAATGTATCCATATTTGGTCGACATTCCAAAAATATACTATTATACCTACGAGTAGGTATTCGTCGAGCCTTTTCATCGCCCATGCCGCAAAGCCTGAAAACGAAAGTCTTTAACGAGTGCGTCCTACCTGTTATTACTTACGATATATATTTTATATATTTGAAGTATGTTACTTTGTAAAAAAAAACATCCGGAGCACTTTAAAAAAATAGGTGATCATTGTAATTACTATACTAGTCCAGTCAACGAGGATATTTGTTGTATGGAGACTTCCGAAAAATTCTCCCGTCAATGAAAGTTGGCATGTGATGACATTAGGTAATACAGATTACAGATGTACAATAATCCAACATTTTTTTTAACGAGAAGTTAGGTATTTTTACCTAAACATGGAAATCGCTTATCACTCTCTGTGAATATTTCCTCAGACTGAAATATAAAATATATACGTTCGTATGTACGAGTTAGAATATGTATATAAAAGAATCCAACACTTTTTCGATATCAGAGTACCCCAAATTTAACTTTTAACATTTTGCGCTATAACTTCTACTGAAAAATTGATCTGCCAATGATTATTTTTGTATATGTTTTTATATCGTTAAATACATACTTTGGTTCAATAATCCAACATTTTTTCGACTTCAGAGTACCCCAAATATAACTTTTAACATTTTGCGCTATAATTTCTACTGAAAAATTGCTTTGCTCATTTTTATTTTTTGATACGTTTTTATATCGTTAAATACATACCTTGGTTTAATAAGCCAACATTTTTTCGACTTCAGAGTACCCCAAATTTAAATTTTAACATTTTGCGCTATAACTTCTACTGAAAAATTGCTCTGCTCACTTTTATTTTTTGATATATTTTTGTATCGTTAAACACATATCTTTATTCAATAATCCAACATATTTTCCTTTTTAAACATATATTTTTTATTTTTGCTTAATTACGTAATGTGAAAAATTTCTCCGTCCATTTTCATTCCTTTATTAGTCATACGATTTTATATTAAAACAGATTTATCAATAATCCAACAAATTTTCGAACGTTTATTATATTTTTACAAAACTTTGCTTATTTACGCTAGAGCGCAAGGGTTGACCTTGATTTGACCGTAGGCGAGGTTGGTGGCCGCCATTATATATTATTACAAATATATTTTTTTTTACTTTATATGCACAAAAGTATGTAGTTAGAGTCACTGAATTATTAATTCTTTTAAAAAATTATTAATTAGTGTACAGTCAGCACATCCAGTTACCACAACTGCAAAATGTTCTCATTCTAGTGAACATAACATTTTATGGTTTCTAATCATTTGGGTATCGCAGATTTTTGTATGGCATGGCACCCTTCATATCCTTTCGTCAGCCACCACTTTGATTTTTTTTCAGAATCACGGTGTACAACGAAGGTACCCCGTGCATATATGTTTAGATAGAGGACACTCATACATACAAAAAAAAAAGTCTCATGACATAATATCCTAAGGCGTCAGGTTTCGGAGTTATTTACAGTAAAAGCTCCTTATTCGCGCTTCCTTCATTCGCGTTTTCACTATTCGCGGATTAAAAAATTGTGACCCAATTCCTATATTCGCGGCAAAAAATTTCTTTATTCGCGGATCTAATCGGTACAAAGTACATACATGCATATTAATAAAAATAATTCCAATATGTATCCAACCAAATATCTTTTATAAACGCGCAGATAAATGGACTAATAAAAAAGTAAAATAGACCTTGTGTGTAAAATGAACACGGCTATCCTCTGAGCACCACTAAGAATATTTATGAAATACAATAAAATATTTATTACAAGTTAGTTGTTTGTATAATACACGATACATATTGATTAGTTTGAACTTAGCGATCTCAGATGAGAATATTTTCTTGTTTCATACTTTTTAGAGAGTGATTTTTCAGTAGTCGGGTTTTAGTTTTTGAACTTACTTTTTATTTAAAGCATTTTGGGGTTTTTGGATAGATGTATACATGTATACATGTTAACATACTTACATACATACACATAACCCTCCCAACTGCTTCTTTGCGACGCCGTGGGGTAAAAATTAGTTTTCTTGACTTCGGCGGGATATATCTCGCCAACGCTACGCCCTACAAAAATATGATGTAATAAACCTTATCTTCATTTTAAAATCCCTATTCAACGATACCACACACGATGGGGTGGGTGAGATGTTTTTTTGTTCTGGACTTCGTCCCCTCTAGGGGGACCCACATTCAATTTGTTGTGACGTCATATAGCCTATAACCAGCGGACAAATAAGACGCGTCCAACAACACCTCATTTGTTAAATTATGATAAGTAATTTAGAAGTTATGAGGGAACAGATGAACATACATACAAACATACATACATACATACATATCCACATACCGGTCAAAAACATAACCCTCCTTATTGATTTGCCGTAGTCGGGTAAATAGTGAGTAACGGTTATCACAGTTTTTCAAAAATCATCCCTCACGCGTTTTTCTTACTGCCTGAATGATTGCCTGATATATCAACGCACTGCCTAAACCACTGGTCCTAGAGACAAAATATTTGGAGGGTGTATTTTTTGTGAAGAGCAAGATTGCACCAAGATTTTTTTTTCGAAATTCCACCCCTAAGTGGATGTCATGGAGGGTTGAAACTCCAAAAAACTTTTTATTCTCTCGGTCAATTCTCTCAAAAATTGATACACATTCTCTTTAATGAAAATAGTGATTTACGGGTATCACAGTTTGTCAAAAATCATCCCCCACGCTTTTTTCTGACCGACTGAATGACTGATGACCTCTTAGAGACATGATATTTGGCAGGTGTGTTCTTTGTGAAGTGCAAGTATCCACTAAAAAACATGTTTATTTATATTGCACCCCTAAGTGGGTGAAATTGGGGGGTTACATTTTCTGTAATTGTTTAATTTAATTTTCTGTAAAACTTTATATTCTCTGGGACGATGGGCTTAAAAATATGTACACAAACTCTTCAAGTAAAATTTTGAGACAAGGGTTTTACAGTTTTCCAAAATAAAAATAAAAAACAAATTATTCCTCACGCCTTTGTCTAATTATATGACTGATATATCAACGTGCAGCCTAATTCGCTAGTCTTAGAGATCCACACCAATATTATAAAATGCGAAAGTAAGTTTGTTTATTGGCTTGACCGATTTGGCTGAAATTGACTAAAGACAGTTCATAGGGCAAAATAGCATATAGGATACTTTTTTCTGGCTGTGGAGTCTGGGTAACCAGATTTTTTGAATTGAATTTTGTAAATATTAGACCTCTTCTCGGATAAACGGCTGAACCGATTGACCAATTTAGCTGAAATTTTGTATAAAAAAATATTCAATAGGGCACAGAAAGACATGAGATTTTTTTTTGCCGTCGAGTTTGGGTGTCGAGATTTTTTTATTGCATTTTATAAGTGTGTGGAACTTATCGGCCAAACTGCTTCACCAATTTAGCTGAAATTTAGTATAAAGATAGCCAATAAGGCACAAAAGAACATGGTAACTTTGTTTTTACAATCGAGTGTGGATATCTAGATTTTTTATTGAACTTTGAAAATGAGTGACGTCTTATCAGCTAAACAGCTAAACCGATTCAGCTGCAACTTTGCGCAAAGATAGTCAATTTTACATACGAGGACATAGTACACGTTTTGGAGCCTGGATGTCCAGATTTTTTAAATGAATTTTGTCAATGTGTGACGTCTTATCAGATCAACGACTTGGCCGATTCAGCTGAAATGTTATACAAAGATAGTCCGTAGAGCATAGTAGGACATAGGACACTTTAATTTTGGCAAAAACTTAAACCGCACAACTTGGTATACCCCAACCATAATGATTAATGACTTTTACAATCGATACATCGAGGATCGAGGATATCGAGTTCGATATTGGAGTCCTCTCTAATGACTTATCTAAAGGTTATGAAGTTATAAAACTGTTAGGGTCACAAAAAGTCATAAAAATATTTCGCGCACGCTTCGCTCGCGCACCAATAGCGCTCGCTGCGGTGGCGCAACCGTTCTTATCTACTTGCGTAGGAAATATTACATACATTTTTGTGTTTTAATAGCTTCATCCATCAGAATGAGTCAAACATTTAAATAACACAACATGGTATACCTATCCATTCTGATAAATAAGTTTAACAACAGAGGATATTAAATTTGACATTAGAGTCATCGATAGTGACTTGATTGTTAGATAATAAAACTGTAAGGGGCATAAAAAGTCACGTTAAATTCCCGTTTTTAAATCTATAGGCATAAGAAGTCTTAAAAATGTCTACTTCTCAACATGGTATACCTCACCATAATGATTAATGACTTTAATAATAGAAAATATCGAGTTCGGCCTTGGAGTCCTCTCTAATGACTTAACTAAAGGTTATGAAGTTATAAAACTGGTAGGGTCATAAAAAGTCATGAAAACTTTCGCGCTCGCTTCGCTCGCGCTATAATAGCCCACGCTGCGCTCGCGCAACCAATCGTCTTATCTACTTTAAAAGAAATATATAATTATTTTTTGTGTTTTAAAAGCCTCATGCATCAAAATGAGCCAAACGTTTAAATAGTACATTTTGGTCTACCTTACCATACTGATAACTAATAACTTTAACAACAGAGGATGTTGAGTTCAACCTTTGGGTCTAATGAACGAGGGAGAGCTTTACGGTAGAAAATATAAAATATGTACTGTCATTATTTTCACAACGAATTTCATTTTATTAAATAAAATATTATATAATATAGTACTTTAATTAAAAGCCTCTTCTTCTGTAAAAAAAAATATTACAATGACAAAATAACTAGAAAGATCGTCAAGTAGGTAGATGCAATTTAAATACTGTAGGCAGGCAGCCCTATCACGCGTGTACGTACCGCGCGGTGCCGCCAGGTGCCGGGTGCCGCGGCTTTTGATCTCAACGACACGCCGAGTCACAATACTGTATTATAATATTACCGTGGTATTTGTTACACAAAATCCCTCTTGACGTTTTGAGATGAATAAAGACGTAAATAATTACGCAGAAAAAAAAAGCACGGTCTTAAGCGAATAAACTTGTAATATAGTTTTTCTTTATTAATCTAGAGTCTGGGAGTTTTTTACGATAGTGAGATGTTTTATTTGTAAACTTTTTTTTTTTTTCGAATATAACGATATTACATTTGTTAAAATTGGTTGTTTGTACGAGTGGTGAAACAAATTTTTCTGTTTTTTGGCTCTCCTGTAAAATTACGATTCTCATAAAACCGCTTTATTCGGTGGGGGCGTCGATGTATTGTGTGTTGTATACTTACTTGTAATACATATTTTATTTTATTTCGTACATATTCTTAGTGGTGCTCAGTGGATACCTGTGGTCGCATGCTACTTTGCAGAATGTATTGTTTCGTTACGGTAGGTGACATACGACCACGGCTACCCTCTGAGCACCACTAAGAATATGTATGAAATACAATAACATATGTTTTACAAGTGAACAGGGTTAGAGCGTTTGGGTGCACTCCGAGCGTAGGTCGTGAACGGAGCCTTGTTGTATAAAAATAATAAATTCCACTTATTTGGTCGCGCTAGTGTGCGCTGATCCTTAGTAATAGCAAATCTTTTGAATTAAATATAATTTCACACGGCTGTGAGATTTTACCAGGATGTATTTTATGTTTATATTAGTGTTTTAGTCAACATAACTAAATTTTATTGGTAGACGCAATTACTGAAATAAGCTAATTGTTACACCTTTGAACGAAACTTTTTTTTTTCGATATATCCTAGACAAGTGTTTTATTAAACATTATATTACTTATTAATTTATTTCCTCGCATTACAGTATAAAATGTTTATTTTAAATTCATTTCTAAACGCCGTTTCACAGCCAACAGCACATCTAGTTACAAAAAACTATTTTAAACCTTATAATATTGAGAGTTAAGTTTAAAATCGAAGGAGAAAAAATGACAGTTTGTGGTTACTTGATGTGCTAATAATTCTAAATACGTTTTGCATTTAGTTAAACAAATATCTGTAATAATAATGGCGGCCACCAAACTCGCCTACGGTCAAATCAAGGTCAACCCTTGAGCTCTAGCGTAAATAAGCAAATTTTCGTAAAAATATAATAAACGTTCGAAAATTTGATGGATTATTGATAAATCTGTTTTAATATAAAATCGTATGACTAATAAAGGAATGAAAATGGACGGAGAAATTTTTCACATTACGTAATTAAGCAAAAATAAAAAATATATGTTTAAAAAGGAAAATATGTTGGATTATTGAATAAAGATATGTGTTTAACGATACAAAAACATATCAAAAAATAAAAATGAGCAGAGCAATTTTTCAGTAGAAGTTATAGCGCAAAATGTTAAAATTTAAATTTGGGGTACTCTGAAGTCGAAAAAATGTTGGATTATTAAACCAAGGTATGTATTTAACGATATAAAAACGTATCAAAAAATAAAAATGAGCATATCAATTTTTCAGTAGAAATTATAGCGCAAAATGTTAAAAGTTATATTTGGGGTACTCTGAAGTCGAAAAAATGTTGGATTATTGAACCAAAGTATGTATTTAATGATATAAAAACATATACAAAAATAATCATTGGCAGATCAATTTTTCAGTAGAAGTTATAGCGCAAAATGTTAAAAGTTAAATTTGGGGTACTCTGATATCGAAAAAGTGTTGGATTCTTTTATATACATATTCTAACTAGTACATACGAACGTATATATTTCATATTTCAGTCTGAGGAAATATTCACAGAGAGTTATAAGCGATTTTCATGTTTAGGTAAAAATACCTAACTTCTCGTTAAAAAAAATGTTGGATTATTGTACATCTGTAATCTGTATTACCTAATGTCATCACATGCCAACT
Organism: Cabera pusaria; assembly: GCA_954871355.1. Taxonomy (NCBI): domain Eukaryota; kingdom Metazoa; phylum Arthropoda; class Insecta; order Lepidoptera; family Geometridae; genus Cabera; species Cabera pusaria. The sequence continues at coordinate 526,243 of OX940885.1, read as the reverse complement.
TTCATTGACGGGAGAATTTCTCGGGTTACAAAAGCCTCGTTGACTGGACTATACTAGATACCCAAATAAACGTTCTATGCCTCAGTAAAATAACAAATTATTTCACAGAAACTGTTACGTTATGGCTATAAAACTGTATAATACCTTACCTGAAAACATAAAAGATTTAACTATTGGAAAGTTTCAAAGAACACTATCAGTGGCTAATGGAACGAAATGTTTACTCCATTAAATATTTTTTCGAGACATAAGATGTACGAGTAGGTTAAGTTAGTTAAGTAAGAACTTCAATAATGTTTAATTTCTAAACAAAGCAATATTATGTAGAATGTATGTAATTTATCTTGTAAATAGGTAGATCTAGTTATGGTAGACGAGTTCTACAGTGGACACCGCGGCCCGGTAGTGTGTAGTTCCAATCATTTCACATTATTTCAAAATGGAACTAGTGATTAAAAAAATATCAGTAGTTCCATCATGGAACTTTTAATGGAACTAGTGGCAATGAAGCTAGGACGCGCTCCAGCTAGAGAGAGCGATGTAAAATGATATACGCAAGTTGGCTGGCAGTGGTTGTTAACAAAGAGCTGAAGATCGAGCTCAGTGATGCCTATGTCCAGCAGTAGACAGAGATAGACTAATGATGATGACATTATTATTATTATTCGAAACGCAAAAGAAATGAAAACATTTCCGGCTGACTTGTACCCGAGTAGCTATAACTTGGATATCTCCAAGTGGAGAGTGAACAGGTATCCTCTAATGCCCGGTTCCTACAACATACGAACGGATCGTTTTGCTTACGATCGGTTAAATTTGACTCGAGACGAAAACATTCTTGTGTCAAATTTAACCGATCGTAAGCAAAATGGTACGTTCGTATGTTATAAGAATCGGGCATAAGCAAGTATGCCACATGTTTACTCACGTGGCCACACCCTCGACCACATCGTCACTTCCATCAGGTGAGACAATGCGCAAGTCTAAGTAAATAACAGTGAGGCCTCTGCTAATCTATCTTATCTTGAGGGCCCGGTGGTGTAGTGGGAGGAAAGGCCGGTTTGATGCCAGAGATACAGAGTTCAATCCCCGCCATGCACCAACGAATTTTTCTACATATAAATGTGTGCGCTTTTCACAGTGGCCCTCGGGTGAAGTAAAAGAAAAATACATTGTTAAGAAATCAACAACCCCCCCCATGGCCAGCAACCACCCTCTTAAGAAAACCTGTCGCCAAACCTTTGTGTTCCGGCAGCTATCCTTGAGAGCCATCTAGGCCTCGCGTGCTTAACATCTTCGACCGCATCATCACTTACCAACAGTTGAGATAGTGGTATATATAACGGCAATAGCCAATAGATAAGGTGTCGAACTGGCGATCGAGAGGTAGTGAGTGCGGTCCCCACATCCAAGGACTACATTTTTATCCTTTGTTATTGAACCGACAACGAAAAAATGGAAGGGAGCATTTAAATTATATTTATACCTTTATGATGCCATCTAGTTGTCTGAACTATGGTTTTAATGACAACGGCTGAATTAATTTTTCAATTGTTTATTTTACGAGCCCAGTTATAAATAAAACAACAGCACACAGAATATCAAACTTTATTGAAAATCATATATTAACGAACATAAATGCACTTTTTATAATAACCCTTTGAATAACATATTATTAAGGCCTTATAATATTCCTTATACATTGGGAAAGGAAGTACCCATACGAGTGAACTTGGATGACCTACTTGGATGCTATTTGACACTAATAAATAACAAGAGAAACTTTGAAAAACATAAAATGTTTTTCAAAGTTTATCTTAAAACAAATTTTAGCCCAATCACGACGTGTTTGATGTGTAGTTTGTTTAGGTGTACCTATGGCAACATCCGTCCCCAACATCACACCAGCTATTGAAAAGAACATTACAATGTTTCTGTAGTAGTTTAATTATTTCATTGTTTTATGTTTATCTTGTAACGTAACGGAGCGCCTACCTTTTGCTACGAGTAACGACGGAACCTAGATGATACAAACATTTATATTTATATTGATATTGATTCTACAATACTCTACGATACTTTACACGAATTAACTTAGTGTTCAAACAATCCTCTTCGGGAAAGTGTCGGCTGACACCGACTGAATATTGTAGACGTAAGGACAAGAGTTGCAAGCGTACGCAACGCCGACTGCGGCCATTCTTCAACCATCATTCCAGTACAGTACGTAGCCACCGCTATGGGCCCCGCCAGTATAACCTCCGTAGTACACCGGCATTCTTCATTTTTATTTATTTTCTTTTAGTACAATAGATTGACCTTGATTATGTTCTGTAAGAAATACGACTGCCACATACATGGAAGGAAGAATTTCCGTTTCTCATTTTGCATTAGGCATTTCGTAGATCCATTAGTGCATTATTTGCACATTTATTAGTCTTTTTTTTTTGCAAAAAGCGAATATAAAATCCTGCGTCTGACATTCGTCGGAAAAACCTTTACTGCGGTTTTTACTGATGTATTCGTGCAATTTCCCGAGACTTGGTGCAGTCCTCAACTTTTTCTATTCGTTCTTTATGAGGTTATCTTCATCTTTAATATCTCAAGTTGTGGAATCGATAACTCCGCGAATGGGTCTTTATGAAATATTCTAAGTTTTGTTCTCCGACAATACTCGAGAAGCCAGTCCGTAAAATTTCCTTTATATTTATCCTTGTTAAATATACTTTTTAAATTTCAACAATTTAAAAACATTTTTTTTAACATTTTTTTTTAAATTTCTTTTTACTTTTTAACATTACAGCGGGTATAACGAAACGTTAAATTTGCGTTGTGATTATATAAGTAATCTGCGGTAGTATGAGCTTAGTTACACATACATGATTCCTAACTTTAACACTACACCATGTTCGTGACCAATGTTCCGCTTCATACAGATGTCCCAGTGAGGCTCCCGTGAATACCGGCCTTGTTTAGCACGTTTATAACGCTCGACTTCATCTTATCAGTGCCGTCGGAGATCGTTGAAGTCCTATTAGTATTGGCTTGTTTAGCTTCTTCAGTGATCCTAATCAATGTTTCTGTCCATTCTTCGGCGTCTATTACGCTATTTGGAAAATCTACTTTTTCCAAAGTCCTACGAACATCTTCCTCGGTGTTAGCGTCAATCACGTTAGCTTCTTTCATCATGTCTATTAAATTTACTGTTGAAAACTTGCTTTTTATAATATTTACTACGTCGTCGGAGTGCTCATTATTTTTTCCAGCAACTGCACTAAATATAAGTTTAAAAAGAATCTTCCATAAAATAAAAATGTTGAAAAATGTCAAAAATTAGTTCAATTTTATGAAGTAAAAATAAAAATAAGTGGTGACCCGTTACGTTTTTTACATTTAACTATGTCATGTAATAGCTGCGTAACATAGATTAGCTATATCACAGATAAGCAATAAATGTTTTCTTTGCTTTCCGCTTTTCACTTTGCTTTTCGCTATTTTTACTCTGCTTTGCGATTTGTTCTTTTCGCTCAGCTTTGCTTTACCTGTATATTCTTTTGCTTTGCTTTTTGCTTTCAATTACGCTTTTGCGTTGCTGCTTTACTACTACTTTGCTTATCGCTTTGCTATACTTTTCGTTTTGCTTTGCAAAAATGCTTTGCTTTGCACTTGCTTTTTACTTCTTGCTGTGCTTTTAGCTTTGATTTGCACTTCGCTGCCATAATGCGATAGTCGTTACAGTCATTACGCGACAACTAAAACAGTAGCGTTATGACCGTCTTAAACGCCAAAGTCCGGTGACACTTCGACTTACCCCCAGTATTTAAATAAACCTTAAAGTACAAGTCTGGCAGACTCGGTCCGACTTGACACAAGAGGTTCCCGTACAATATTTAAATACTGTTATTATTTTAGACGTAAAGCTTACTCTAACCACCAAAATGAAACGTGACATGACACATTTTTATTTCTAACAAAAGAATGGATACCATCGACCGGTCGAGATTGAAGTTTAATTGAATTTTTTGTTTGCCACAATTCTGGTGTAAGTAAAGAAAATAAAAAATGGACAGGACATCGTTCGGCGGTGTTTGGAAGAGAACATTGCTTTTGCATCATGCACGCATTGCATCGTGACTTGCGTTAATTTCGCTTTTATAAGCCACGATTATAGGCAATCTGGCATTCCGATTCACGACACAATATATTTTATGATCAACCAACTCGCATTGTTTAATGTTGCATCTACTTGGTATCGCCGCTACTCACACACCACAATAAACAAGCAGAAACAACTTCGAAACCAAACTGAAATTATTGTAATAAACTCTTTTCAAACAATATTAAGTTTCAAGTAGCATCCGAGCAGCCATCCCAGCGCGAAAGCCTTTTGCATAGTAAAATAACATAAGTAATGCTTATACCACAGTGCTCGGACAGGCGGTCTTCCTAAGGTAACATTTACCGGAAGGAACGGGCACCACGGTCACTCCAGAAGGAAACACCTTGGAGATTTGGTCTTCTGGCACTGTCGGCAGCACCATACAATCGTCTCCCAACTGTAGATAAAGAAATAATTAAATTTATTAACAATCATTTGCTTCCACGTTCGTCGTACGCATCTGGAGGTAACGAGTGAATCGTATCTTCGAGGCAAACGTGCTACTTCTTAGACCGCATCGTCACTTAACATCAGGTGAGATAGTCATTAAGTGCTAGTCTTTTAGAGCGACGTGCAACGTTATAGTTAGATACAAAAGACACTATGGTATAAACTAACAAATATTACATACTGTAACTCACAGTTGTTGAAAAATAGGGCTTTCAGGGAAGGCAAGCCTCAAACATTTGTTCAGGACATACAAAGTCATGTCACCACACAGAGTAGACCAGACCAGTAGACAGAGTTACAGCTACATATTGAGAGGCACACAGTTTGACACAACTGTGTATGTGGCGTCACAACATAGTAAACACTTATCTACGGCTCGTGTCACTTAACTACTTAAAGACGATTTGGAATATGCATTTTTTTTAGAGAGTATACTTTCCGTTCGGTCCTATTGTAATTTTATTTCGATGTAACGAGTATATCCAGATATATAAACACCTCAAACTAGATACCAATAAACGATCCTAAATTATTAAATTCATCGATCAAAAACAAGACAATTATCGATAAAGCCAATTTTATATATTATATATATTGTTACATATACTTAAATTCGTAACTGTAACGGAACGGATTTTCTTATCCGCTTCCGCAGAATTACTATTCATATTATCATATAAACCTTTGCGGTCGATTTCACCGGTTCCTGATAAAGTTATAATAACTTATCTAAAATATAACGCCATATAAAAACATCGGTAATCAATGTAGTCACCCAACAGGGCTGGTCATCTTTTAATAACACCGTGGGATCAAGTCTTGTCACCTGTCCTAGTTCACCTACAAGACAAGTGTCCGACAGGCCATCAGATATAGTTCACTACGGTTTCACCCGCGACACAAGGCATCATCTATCTCCGCTCAGAGATATCGGATACACTTCACGAGTGCCACCTTATTGCACTAATTAATACCACCATACCCTTCCTTCCATCGGACAACTACAACTACTGGATGGAACGATGGTATAATATTGTTTTTATTGTAAAAGGTAACAAGACAAGTACGACGCTCGCCGGATGGTAAGCGATGACGTCTACCTATTACAGATAAAGCCGCATGCAAAATTCTGGCAGTACAGAATTTTGCATGTCACTGCACTGCGCTGTTACCTTGTAAGATGTAGAGTCTCACATGCCCTGTAATTTCACTGGACACCTTGCCATTTCAACCGAAAAACATTCCTATTTCACGGCAAACAAATAATTGGCAAAGTGGTGGTCGGTACCACCACTTTGCCAATTATTTTTTGCCTATAGGGTATTTTATTTTTATAAATTGTTAAACACAATCCAAAATTTCATCGTACCGACGGGACTTGAACCCGCAACCTCCGGAATAACATGTTCCGGTGCTTTGCCAATTAAGCTTAATTGGCAACCTCCGGAATAACATGTTCCGGTGCTTTGCCAATTAAGCTTAATTGGCAAAGCACCGGAACATGTTATTCCGGAGGTTGCGGGTTCAAGTCCCGTCGGTACGATGAAATTTTGGATTGTGTTTAACAATTTACAAAAATATAAAGTGTGAAACACTTCAAAGAAACATAATATTTGATTTACGCAGTGCAACATCTCTCGTCGGATTTGAAAACTGTAATGATTTCTTCCGAATGATTAACTTACGTAATAAGTAGTCATAGATGGCGCCACCAATGCAAAATTGGGTTAACAAATGCAATCCACTAATTTCGTCGTAACGATACTTCGCACCGTTGCTTAATTGGCAAAGCACCGGAACATGTTATTCCGGAGGTTGCGGGTTCAAGTCCCGTCGGTACGATGAAATTTTGGATTGTGTTTAACAATTTACAAAAATATAAAGTGTGAAACACTTCAAAGAAACATAATATTTTATTTTTATGTCTGTAGGGTTCGGTTTTAACGTAGGCCTGGTTTAGAACGACGCTAACTTAAGTATAGAATAGGTATGTTGCCTAGGTAGCCGATAAATAGTAGTTCTAATTAGTCTGTCAGTTAAATTATCATAAATTAAATTAATTTTTTGTTTAATTGGAAAAATAAAAAATGGCGCGATTAAGAGTGTGCCATTTGCAATTTTGTTTGATAGAAATCGTTATTTATATTTTGTGAAAGCTACCATCGCAATATTTAGAGAAATGATACTTCAAACTTTTATTTTGGATTTGGTGTTTTTGAACACGGTGGGTGAAAATTTTCTCGATGGTATATTTTTTTTGACAAATACATGTTTTGCTCAAATTTTGTTTTTATCTCAGGAACAGGACACAGGACGAAGTATTTCTTTAGTTACGTATTTTAATTTTTCGATTGGTTGTTTAGTTAATTTGTCATTGGGTAAAAACAGTTTTTGCGCTTACGTCGGTAGAAATTACGTTGCGCGTCTATCGCTCTGTACTTCTCCCTCACGTGAAAAACATTATTGTCATCCCGCTCGGCGCTCTGAACGCAATCTGTATCGTAGCGGCGCTGCACACTCAATCAAATGACTTCTTCCTACGCTTGAGGTAGACGCTTCAGCGTCTTTGAGTTCTACAATACCGGCCAAGTGCCCCGTATGTCAGTATGTAGAGGTAGGACTTCTGCTAGTCCGCCTGGGGCGGTACCACCACTTTGCCAATTAATTTTCAGCCGTGAAAAGCCGAAAAACATTCCTAAAGTTTTTCGGTTGAAATGGCAAGGTGTCCAGTGAAATTACAGGGCATGTGAGACTCAACGTCTTTATGTCTCAAGGTAACAGGCGCAGTGCAGTGACATGCAAAATTCTGGACTGCCGCTGTATCTGTAAATAGGTATAGCTTACCATCAGGCGAGCGTCGTGCTTGTTCTGTTACCTTTACCAAAAAAATGTACATAATCAAAAGAAATGCTCACCTTCCAATCAGCTGGCGTAGCTATCTTAGCCTTGTCGGTCAGCTGTAGGGAGTCGATCACGCGTAGGATCTCACTGAAAACAAATTATGCTCATAGAGTTGTCTGACATAACTACATGTGCATATAGCGTTATAACTACAAAGAGATTAAAGACACACTAACATGGAATCGTGGTTTTTATTCGAACAGTAGGTATTGTGCCAAATGTTTCTTTTATTAGCGTCGCGCGCCGCGGCCCGCTTACTCAAACTTCAATGAAGATAACAGCACGCAGCCTGCGCCAGGACGTCGCCCCCGCTCTTAATTCACGACTAACAATACGAACCGATACTTCCTCTGTACAACACGCGCTAACCTTTTCTGAATATACCCACCTCTTTGAAGTAAACTTCTTAACGCACGCTTGACTTGGGGAGTAAGCTGGTGAATGCGTGACGAGAACGTTGCGAAAAGCGTGATCGGACGAGGCGAACGGAAGTTGTAATGGAGATATAAATTAGTGAGGATAGAGAGAGAGAGAGTTAGGTTTTGTATATTACTGTAGGAAAACGAGAGAGGTGCGAGCACACATTTTCTTTCTCTCATTCTCTCATAGCCAATTACATTTCGTATATCTAAGACACAGTGCAGGCCTATTGTCTAAACCACACTGTAGGAGCAAGAGAGACCAGTGCCCACGCACATTTATATCTCTCTTCCTCTCATAGCCAGTGCATGTATTTTTCTTTCGATTTCAAGTACTTTTAGTTTTAGTATCAATACTTTGGAATTGATGCTGAGTAGGTACCGCTTAAAGTAATCGTCTCGTTACTCAATTATGATATGTCTTGGAAGAACATTTAGGCTGGCACTACAGAGCGATAATAAGGTTTATAATTAATCTCTTTGATTGGCTAATCAAGCGCGTTTTAATCTATAGAAAAGTATCAAAAGAATCAAGAATCAAAGCATTTATTCAGTATGTAGGCAGTATTAATATACGCACATATACACGTCAAAATCATGAATCAAAATAAATCATAACCAATTATCGAGTAAACATAGCAAAAGCAGATTTTTAACGCTTTGAATTAAAAAAAATAAAAGTAATGAACCGTTCAGCTGTCATCCAATCGTTTATGTCAGTCTATTAAAAAATATGAAAGTGGGTTAAAACCACATGAGTAAAGAAGGAACAGAGACAAAGCTTCTTAGGTACGGAAAAAATTTTTACCTATTCTTGTAGGGTTGGTACAAAAAAAAACAAGAAAAATCTTCATCGTAATAAAATCCTCCTTCAAGTAAACATGGCCTGCTTTTTTAGCTTTTCAAGCTTCTTTCATCATTGTCGACAACAATGTATGTCGATCATGATCTTGAGATGTCACAAAATGTCATTTAATGTCATGATGTACCATATGTCATGAAATGTCATAAATGTCACGAAATGTCATTCAATGTCATGATATGTCATGAAATGTTACGAAATGTCACAAAATTTCATGAAATATTATTCAATGTCATGAAATGTCACGAAAAGTCATGTAAAGTAACTAAATGTCATTAAATGTCACAAAATTTCATAAAATGTTATTTTATATCATGAAACGTCACAAAATGTCATAAATGTCATGAATGTTATAATAAGTAACGAAATGTCACGAAATTTCATAAAATGTCATGAAATGTCGAAGAATTTCATTGAGCCTCCTTAGACCGGGCATAGAAAAACATTCATAAGCCAAAAATAAAAAAAATACTTTCCCGCCCTAGGGCAGAAATGACCTACTTTGCGCGCATTTATCGAGGAACAAACCATCACTTTTCGAATAGATGGGATGAAAAATAATATAATATAACGTAACGCGTCGTGAGCGACAGCCCTGTGTTAAAGCACCAGCCGAGCCACTATAAACCGATTTCACTCCGTACGTGACAGGCGGCACACAGGCCGCTGGTGCTCACGCACTCACGTGCGTCTACGTCATCATCACAGCGCAGTTGTATGAAGCTTTGTCTCTGTTCCTTCTTTACTCATGTGGTTAAAACCAACCATACATGTAACTGTGTGTTTCAGTATTTCAGACAATATATCTAATACTATAATAATCTTAGTTCTGACATACTGACTGACTGACAGACAACGCACAGCATAAACTCGTAGAGACTTGAAAGGATTTTCCAAAGTTCAACCTTTTAAGGGATTAAATGGGGGTTCAAAGTTTGTATGGAGAAACAAGATTAGATAGTCTTTTCTATTCGAAACTTCACACAAGTGTTTCAGTAAAAAAAATAAGTAACTACGCGTTTCAAGATTTTTCAAAATTCTACCCCTAAATGGGTGAAATGGGGTAACAAAGTCTGAAAACCAATATTGTTTCGGGTTGCGCTGAAATTTGGCGAGAAGATAGTTATTACGACGTAAGATCCCTCTGAAAATGATTTTTAAAATTCACCCCTTAAGGGGATAAAATGGGGGTTCAAAGTTTGTATCGAGAAACAAGATAAGATAGTATTTTCTATTCCAAACTTCACATAAGTATTTCAGTAAAAAAATAAGTACACACACAGGTGTGGCAGGCTTTTTTTGAAATGCCACCCCTAAGAGGGTGAAATAGGGAAACAAAGTCTGAAAATCAATATTGTTTCGGATTGCGCTGAAATTCGGCATGCAGATAGTTATTACGACTTTAGTTCCCTCTAAAAAAAGGTTTTCTAAAATTCACTCCTTAAGGGAATGGAACGGGGGTTCAAAATTTGTATGGAGAAACAAGATTAGATCGTTTTATAGGGTTCCATAGTCCAGACAAGGAACCCTTATAGTTTTGTCATGTCCGTCTGTCTGTCTGTCTGTCCGAGGTTTTGCTAAGAGACCGTTAATACTAGAAAGCTGTTATTTTGTAGGGATATGTACTCGTATATAAATTACGCTGACAAAGTTTTTTTTTTTTTGTAGTGGGTTACCTACGTATAGTAGATATCTCACTGCTATTACATCTAGCCTTATAACTAGGCTAATAAGTAATTTGATTTTAACTTAATTTACTATTAAAATATTACTAAGAATGTGTCCATTAACACTTTTCCTAATGTCTCTATTAAGGGGAAGACACTTTGTTATTGTGTTCTTTTAAATAGCGTTCACTATCACTACACTTATGCTCACTTAGTAAAATATCACTGAAGTAACTCGAAAGGTTTTACCTTTTTTAGTCTTCTCACTTTGTCTGTGTTGTCGAGGAGCTGGATAGCCTCGACGTTCACATGATGGTGAATTCTACGATTGTGAGCTACAGCATACTGTTTTATTGTTTTAGCGACGTGTTCCACGTATAGGTCCCGATGGAGGTCGTCATTTCTAATGTACCAGGGTGCCTTTACAATGCTCCTGAGTACTTTATTTTGAAATCTTTGTATAATCTGTACGTTGCTCTGTTTGGTGCATCCCCATAGCTGGATACCATAAGTCCAATTGGCTTAAGGACTTGTTTATATAATAGCATTTTGTTATGCACTGACAGAGATGAATATTTTCCAAACAGCCAGTGCATATTCTTGTAGCGAAGCTCTAATTCTTCACGTTTCTTTTTGACATGCAGCTTCCAGCTTAGCTTTGCGTCTAATGTCATCCCTAGATATTTTGCTTTGCTATCGTAAGGTATTTGTTGATTATTTATGAACACTGGATGGTAGTTTGGTCTCTTATTTGTGAAATCTACGTGTACAGATTTACTTTCGTTGAGCTTTATTCGCCATTGCTTTGTCCATGCAACTATGGAGTTGACTGCTGTCTGAACTTTTTCTACTGCTTCCTCTTGGGTGACACCTGTAGCCATAATGGCTGTGACATCCGCGAAGGTTGCGATAGTGTTTATTTCTAAATGAGGAATATCACAGGTGTATAATACGTACAGGGCCAGACCTAAAACACTGCCCTGTGGTACTCCAGCCTTTATCTGCTTTAGTTCTGAGTATGAGTCATCTTGTCTTATCCTGAACATCCTTTGTGTTAAGTAAGATTCAAGAATATCTGCAAACTGTTTTGGAAATATATTTGTCAGTTTGTGTATGAGGCCCTTATGCCAAACTTTGTCGAACGCTTGAGCTACATCCAAGAAGACGGTAGTGCAAACTTTCTTTTCTTCCAGAGCATTTTCTATGATGTTAGTGATTCTATGAACCTGGTCTATAGTGGAGTGATTTTCCCTAAATCCGAACTGGTAGTCAGGAATAAGGTTTCTTTCTTCTATAATTGGTTTTAGCCTTTTTAAGAGCAGTTTCTCGAATAACTTCGATATTATTGGTAGCAGAGATATTGGTCTGTATGATGTTGCAGCTTGTGGTGGTTTACCAGGCTTCTGGATCATTATAACCTCAGCTATTTTCCACAAGTCAGGCACGTATTGATTTGCACGTATAGGTCTATCCTGCTTGTTTTCGTAAGAATGCCAACGTAAGCTCTTTTGTGACAGCAATTTCGTAATACTTCGATACGACTCTTCATCGCGCGCATTTATTTTCGCACATTCACTGTTCATTACTTTTATGATAAACGTGTCCTTAGGAACGCTTGTCAATAAAAAGTCGTAAAACGCTTGATAGTTTCGGACGTCTTCAACAACAATTGGTGGAGGTTGGGGAGGTTTCTTTAACTTTTCTTTGGCGATCGGACTAGGGGGATCATCTTGCGTGGGGGAGGGAGACTAACAACTTCCTTTTCTTCCTACCTTTTTCTCGCACCCACCCGGTTTCTTTAGCGAGTTCCTCCTCGTCCGTCTCGTACTGGACTGCGGCTGAAGGTTCTTCATTATTGGGCTGTTTAGCTGGAACAGTGTCATTCTGCTCCCGAACATGTTTAAGATGGCACTGAAGCTCGTGGATTTGGTTTTGTAGTTCACCAACAAGATCCTGTAATTTAATACGTTGTCTTCTTTCTTCTTCGAAACGATCATATAGCAATCGTTCCGTTTCCGTTGATAAAGTTATTTTTGTAGGTGAAGCCATCGTTATTAGTTGCTTCGCCTTAACATTTGTTTACACAAAATTACCTAGTTTCACTCACTACGCGTATTTGGGTCATCGCGACGACCGTATAAACAATGCACTCGCGACGGCTAAGTAGGCTGCTGCGTCAGCCCCTTACCCGAGCGGACTAGAGCAGGCGCAACGCGAACGCAACCTTTCTCTACGGAAGTAGCAAACTCACTGGAAATCAATATTGTTTCGGATTGCGCTGAAATTCGGCATGCAGATAGGTATTACGACTTTAGTTCCCTCTAAAAAAATGTTTTCTAAAATTCACTCCTTTAGGGAATGGAACGGGGGTTCAAAGTTTGTAAGGAGAAACAAGATTAGATCGTTTTATAGGGTTCCATAGTCCAGACAAGGAACCCTTATAGTTTCGTCATATCCGTCTGTCTGTCTGTCCGAGGTTTTGCTAAGAGACCGTTAATACTAGAAAGCTGTTATTTTGTAGGGATATGTATATAAATTACGCTGACAAAGTGGTGAAATAAAATTTTGGAAAATTATAGGGTAGCTCCCCTACATGAGAAGTGGGGATGATTTTTTTTTCATCGTCTACCCCATCGTGTGGGGTATCGTTAAATAGGTCTTTTAAAATGACTAAGGGTTGCTAATACCATTTTTCGATTGAATGCTCCATTTACGAAATATTAAACTTTAAAGTTTTTGTTCAAGTAGGGCGTGAAATGAGAGTTCAAAGTTTGTATGGAGAAACAAGATTAAATAGTTTTTTTTTGAAACTTCGCAAATGTACTTTAGTATTTAGATAAGTAAATACGTGTCTCAGGCTTTTTCAAAATTCCACCCCAAGAAGGTGAAGTGGGGTAATAAAGTCTGAAATCAATATTGTTTCGGATTGCGCTAAATATTGGCATGCAGATAGTTGTTTTGTTAGTTATCCGTTCAGAAAAGATTTTTCAAAATTCACTCTTTTTAGTCCTGAAGAAAGGGGATGAAGCGGGGGTGCAAAGTTTGGACAGTCTTTTTATTCGAAACTTCACACAAGTACTTCAGTAAATATAATTAAATACGAGTGTCAGGCTTTTTCAAAATGCCACTCCGAAGAGTAAAATGAAATAAAATGAATTTAATGTGTAAAATGAATTTTGTTTGGATAAATCATAAAAAATCCAGTCATGTTTGTTTCGACGTATCTGCATAACTAATTAACCGATTTCTATGAAATTTGAAACGTAGATAGTGTAAAGTTTGAAATAATACATAGGTTAAATTGAATTTCAAAATTCAAGCCCTGAAGGGGTTACATAGGGTGATAAAGTTTATTACTTAGTCCGGTTCACTCAAAACTCGGTAAAAATAAAACTTAAAACAAAAATGAAACATATATTTTTTTATTTCTTTCAAATCCACCTCTAGGGGAAGTGAAAATTTAATTTTATCTGGATAAATCATAGAAATTACATTAATGTTTGTTTCCACGTATCTGCATAACTACTAAATCGATTTTGATGATATTGGTAATGTAGATAGTATAGCTCCTGAAATAAAACATAATAAGGTACTTTAATTTTCAAAAATCATCCCCTGAAATGGTTAAACAGGGTGATAAAGTTTCTATGGTAAATTTTATTACATTGGTACTTGGTTTGATTCACTCAATATTCGTTTGCAAAATGTAATTTGTAAATATAGAAAACATGTATTCACGGGTTCCATTCACTATGTTGGGAAATACAGCTTAACGTAAATAATTTTTTTTTTTATACCGAACTGGGTAGCACTTGATCACTATCTCACCTGATGTTAAGTGATGATGCGATCGATGATAGAGCGTGCTTACCCAGAAGATACCTATTCACTCGCGATTTGAAAACCCCCATAATTATTTACTTAACCGGAAACACAGACTCAGGCAGGGTTTTGCATTCTTTGGCGGTTCGTATCGTAATCGTATATGAACGAAGAAGCAAATCGCTTCGTTCGGGTAGATGGTATATCCACCATAAATCGGTGGCGCCTTTTAGTGTCTCTGAATGTCCGATTATAAAATGGGGATGGTGGAATCAAATCATGCAGTTCCATTGCACACTCTCCGAAATTTATTCGATAGATAACCGATAAGCAAGCGACTTTGCGGCGATGCGCGAGACTCTGGAGTATCTTGCTTACTATTAGGTCGTCGCTTATGAGTTTCTTGGCTCTCCTCTCAATAGCTTCCAGTGTCTCCAGCTGGTATTTGGCAGAACCATCCCAAAGGTGAGAACAGTACTCCATACACGACCGGACTTGTGGTTGGTAAAGATTAAGCTACTGTCCCGGTGTGAAGTACCGTCTCACCTTAGCCAAAATGCCAAGCTTTTTTGGGGCTAGCTGGGCTCTAGACTCAATATAAGAGCCGAAATTGAGAGTTGGAGTCATAGAGATGCCAAGAAGCTCGAGATTGTTACTTATCGGAACGGACACATCCCGGAAAGTAGGAGCCAGTAGAAATGGGCTCCGTTTAGCGGAGAAAAGACACGCCTGGGTTTTAGCAGCATTGAACTTGACCAGATTGGCATCGCCCCAATCGGAGACTGCCTTCAAAGAATATTTCAAGCGCTCGACCATCGCTTCTCTATGAGACCGGATTTGTAATGCACTGGTTCGTGCGTTGGATGCATAGCTCTCTACAACAGTGCTGTCATCTGCGTACCCAAAGATACCGGGTTTAAGCAGGTCATTAATATGCAGCAGAAAAAGTGTTGCAGAGAGTACTGATCCTTGAGCACCCGAATGACCACTCGAATCGACCGATCCCTCAAGAAATCTGCTATCCAAATACATAAACCAGTGGGAAGGCCGTATGAAGGAAGCTTGCTAATAAGGCTATCGTGCCAGACCCTGTCGAAAGCCTTCGAGATGTCAAGAGAGACAGCCAGCACCTCGCCGTGGTTCTCGATGGCCTCGCTCCAGATGTGAGTGGCATACGCTAGAAGATCCCCAGTAGACCGGTTTCGGCGAAACCCGTATTGTCGGTCACTGAGGAGATCGTTCACTTCTAGGTATGCCAGGAGCCTGTGGTTCAGTACACGTTCCATAGTCTTACAGAGTATGGAAGTGACTGAGATAGGCCTGTAATTGGCTGGGTCTGCGCGACTACCGTTTTTGGGCACAGGTTGCACGTTTGCTTGCTTCCAGGACTTAGGCACTTTACCAGTCGTCATAGACAAGCGAAAGAGGCGTGTCAAAATAGGAGCCAACTCAGGCTCACACGTCCTCAAGACAACAGCTGGTATACCGTCTGGACCACTAGCTTTGTTCACGTCTAGATTGCGCAACGCTTTGCGTACTTCAGTCTGACGAATGCGGATTTCCGACATAAACGTCCCGCAAGTCGGCAGACTAGAAGGTACAGCATTGCCAGCATCTAAACGTGAAGACTCCGCAAACAGAGTAGCAAACAAATTTGCTTTCTCTTCAGCAGTGTGCGCTGGTGACCCGTCGGGTTTCAGCAGTGGAGGCAGTGAGGGACGGCAGAAGTTCTTTTCGATCGACTTCGCCAGGGACGAGAACGCTTTGCTACCAGAAGGGTAAGAAGCAAGTTTGTTTCCTGTTCGGCGTATGTGATCGAAGCGAGCCTTCTTGAGAGCCTTTTTGCAAGACTTGGCGGCTAAGGCTTTCTTCTTTTCGCATACATCTCTAGTCTTGCGGGTTCGAGCATCAGCCCAGGCTAAGTAAGCTTCATGTTTTGATGCTTCTGCATCTCTACATTTGGCATTAAACCATGGACGAGCTTTGCTTGACATCGGAACGTCAGAAAATGGTATGAAATATTCCATACCCTGACGTAACACTTCTGTCACTGCATCCGCGCAAGCTGAGGGATCGCTCGAAGAAAAACATACCTGCCGCCAAGGATAAGACGCGAAAAAAAACGCATCTCATCCCAATTTGCTGACCTGTATCGCCACACCCGCCGGGTGCCTTTTTGGCTGGGATCGGGCGGGGAGTAGACGGAGACAGACTTCACCAGACAGGGTTCGGAGCTACCTAAGGGTGATGAAACCGACACCGAGTAGCGGTCTGGTTCTGTTGTCAGCAGAAGGTCCAAGCAATTGGCTGTATGGCCATCAACGTCCGGTATCCTTGTTGCTCCCTGGACCAACTGAGTGAGGTCTAGCGTTAAAGCAAGTTTTCGCATCTCTCGATCTGCGTGGTCTGTGCTCTGGTATGGGTACAGCCAGTCTTGATGATGGGCGTTGAAATCCCCCAGAAGCACTAATTGAGCAGAAGGATACCTCTGTTGGGTCACATCAGCCGCCTCACTGAGGTGGTTTGTGAGCCTGTTTGTCTCTTCATCTCCGCTGTGCGAACGGTAGACACTAGCATAAAGAATTTTCTCTTTGCCAGTGTCCACCAAAATCCACATGACGGAAAGTTGAGGGTCTTCAAGGTTGCGGAGACGCCGATAGCAAATGTCATCGCGGGCATACATACAAACTCCCGCCCTCGGCCTAAAGTTATGTTCTAGAACATACTCGTAGCCTGGGTAGGCAAGGTACGCCGCGTCAGCTGGACATTAGATCTGCGTCTCCGTGAGGAACAGAATATGCGGTTTTTCGGTCTCAAGGTGGTGGTGGACCGAGAGGATATTGGAGTGCAAGCCTCGAATGTTTGAGAGGTGCACTTGAAGGGAGAGGACGTGCTTCCGCTGTTTAACCTCTATTCTGTTTCTGCCTTTCATTTTGTGGGGAGTGAAGTTAGGTAAGGGAAACGGAAGTGGAAACGAGGCGCTAATTACCAACCCGTGATACATATTAGGTCTTTTCACCTATTGGGAACCAATCCTGGAGACCGCGGGGACGCCGGATAATGAAATCTGTATATACATAAACGGCAAACGTTACCAAACCACTTAACGAATTTAGCGAAATTTGGCATGCAGATAGTTGCTATGAGTTATGACGTAGGTATCCGCTAAGAAAGGATTTTCCAAAATTCACTCTTATATAGGGATGAAACGGGAGTTCAAAGTTTGTACATAGAAACAACATAAGATAGTCTATTTTATTGGAAACTTCACACAAGTTCTGTAAATAAGTAAGTAAATGTGTTTCAGGCTTTTTCGAAATTCTACCTTTAAGAGAGTGAAATGGGGTACAAACAAACATAACAAAGTTTGAAAATCAATATTATTTTTTGGGTTTTATATAAATGAGTCCCTATGTCCCTTGGTCACGTCATAGCGTGAAAACGGGTAGATTGATATGTCTTATTCAGTTTTTCTTGTGTTTTACGAAAATAATATTAAGATAGTTTAAGGACTAAAACAACCGACTTCAATGCCCCGCGAGTCAATTTCAGTAGCAAGTTTGAGACGTTTATCGTCATATCTCTGGAGATACTTATCAGATCTCGATGAAATTACAATGGGACTACATCGAAAACGATTACAGAAATAATCATTAAAATGGGTTCAGAATTGAGTAATTGCGTAGCATACACACAAAAAAAATACATACAGACGAATTGAGAACCTCCACCTTTTTTGTGAAGCCGGTTAAAAAAATAAAGAAATGAATGAAGTTATTGACGCGGGCGAAGCCGCGGGGAACTGCTAGTAACCAATATTGTTTCGGTTTGCGCTGAAATTTAGAATGCTGATAGTTATTATGACGTAGCTATCGGATAAGAAAGGTTTTATATATATGAATCCCTATTTCCTTTAGTCACGTGATAACTTGAAAACGGATAAACCGATTTTGCCAATTCTGTTTTTATGTCTTTTATAATAGATAGGTTTTTACAAAAGAACCCGTTATAAGTATATAAAAGAAGTTTATAACGCGGGCGAAGCCGAGGGGCACTTCTAGATTTATATAAAAAAAAGTTAAAAAGTGAAATAGTGAAACACAACTTAAAGACACGCATACCGATCACAGTACATATCATGATGGATGGAACTGGTTGTCCGTCTGTCAGCTGCATAATATTGTTTAAATAAAAATTGTATCGTATGAGTATTTGTTGTAACTCGTATCATACATCCCTAGGAAGTTGAAAAACAAATATCGCCTGGTCTGAACATAGTATTAGGCAACGTGCTAATTCACATGCATGCTCTTTTTGTATAGTATTTTACTAAGTAGCAATTATTCGTAACTATCATGCTACTGCGCAGCATGTGTTTCCAGGCTTCACTGTCAAGTATGTTTAAAACCAAACATTCTGAATCTATTGCTATTCCAGTCTTACAGCAGCACTTGTTAATACACTGCGCACAGTACGGCTGCAATGACAATGTTTCAAACCTTGTGACGTGTCTGATACATTTGTAATAGGTATGTGAGGACAGGAAACGCAAGTTTATAAAACATACTGACAATTTGTCTTCTGATATGATATGATTACAATGTAATGATAAACATCCTTCTCTTGTTGTAGTTTTATAACAATGATCTTATGATCGGTTCACCCAACTCGAATGAAAACATGCTTGTTTTATAAGCATGCCTGAATATTTTAGCACTGTTCGTGTCTTAGGACTTACACATCTACTACTTTCAGCATCGGCAACCGGCGATTTTGCAACTGTATCGTTACTGCATCGTTGCATCTAAATTGCGCGATTTATAGCCTGCTGGGAGAGGCCTATGTCCAGCAGTGGCTGATAATGATGATGATGATAGCCTGCTGCCTAATGATTGAATTTGATAGGGATTGAAATAAACGAAATGACAGAGATGAGAATATATAGCCTGCAAAGCTGCGTCCCGTCATTTTCTAAATTCAATAATCAACTGTCAAAGGGGGCTGCTGTACTTATTCTAAGTACTAATCGAGTTTTGGCGACTGTCTGTCATTGATTTCTGTATCTAAATGTGGCATTTCAGCGACTGCCTTCAAGTTTAAAGTAACTAGATCACAGGGACTGCCGTTTGTCCAGCTTCAAGCGTTGGTGCATGGGACACACATCAAGCAATCGAATAGACTGGATCAACAGTTGTTGATGCCAAAACTAGCGTGTGTTCATTGGCCAAATCTACTAAAATCTACTTATATTTCGTAGTTAGAGTAGTTTGTATAGGTTAACCTATGATAGTATCAGTATAATTTAAAGAAACAAATCGAATAATCCCAAACAGATTGCTATTTAAGGACATTTTGTGGTTCTTAAATGGTATTACCTTATATTTGGTGTTACCTACTTTTATCAACTAGTTAACTATATGTATTTAGAGTGTTATTGACTTCTATTTTAAAAGATGAGGGCCGGTGGTGTAGGAGCATAATGGTCGGCTTTGATGCCAGAGGTACACAGTTCAATCGCCGCCGTGCAACAATGGATTTTTCTATCGAAAAATGTATGTTTTCACAGTGGCCCTCCGGTTAAGGAAAAACATCGTTAAGAAACCCCCAACCCCCGCATGGTGGTAGGAAACTATCTCTAGTGTCCGCCTGGCCAGCTGCCAAGGGTTGAGGGTTCAAGTTGGATAATCTGTCATCAAACATCTAACGTTTTCAACAGCTATCCTTGAGAGCCAGTTCCCATTCTAAGCCTAGCGTACTACCATCCTCGACCGCATCATCACTTACAAACCGGTGAGATGTGGTTAAACGCTAGCCTATATGACATAAAGAAAAAACAGATGGTTCTATTGGGAAATGAGATGGTGTTGATAGAATTTGTTAGGGTCAGTTCACACCGCGACGCGACGCGACGATGCATTTGGAGTAGCGCGGCGCTGCCAGAGGCCGCGCGCAGCCCGACGCCGCGCGGCGCAGCAAAACGCGCGGCGCCACCAAATATCTCAATGCAATTTGTATCTTATTGTGTAGTTAATAAAGTTCTATTGTTTATCATCACGCGGTTCAATTGTTTTTCCAGCTACGCCGCGAGGCGCAGCCTGAAACCGCCGAACTAACTTAATGAATTTTTGTATAGTAAATAAAGTTCTTTTTTGTAATACTCTTAATAAGTGGGCGCCGCGTCGCGTCGCGTCGCGGTGTGAGCCGACCCTTAGACAAAAGTGACCAATTACAATCAGACGGGCCATTAACTTATAGCCTATTTATATTTATAAAAGTTGACTTACTCAAAATTCCTTCCAGTGGTAGCAGGGTATAGAAGTGACAGCCTGAACTTTTTATCAGGGTCTATGATGAACACTGCACGAGCTGTCATCGGCATTCCAGTCTTGTCCTGTTCATCCTTGTCCAACATGCCAAGTTTAGTGGCGAGGGACCGGTTCTCGTCTTCTATTATAGGGTAGGGAAATACTTCATCCTCATTTTTACCTGAAAGTGTGAGCAAAGTACAAAATAATGCTGTTTCTTTTCTTATTACCTTCTTTGTTTCCATGTGATTGACCCTACTATTTTAAATATGTTACCAGCCCCAATATAAGATGCAAGCTCTGCTGCGATTACCAAGTGCAAGTTAATATAAATAAAAGTACTACTTCAAAGGGTAAGTTAGCTTAGTAATTTACATGACTAAGCTAACTTACTTCACTGGTTACTTACTTACTCCACTCTATACGATTCTGGGCCTAAATGTAAGTTTAGGCCAAGAATCACCAGTGGAGTGACTGGAGGCCTAGTTAGTATAGGTATACTTTTAACACTGACTGTGGCACCATTTTCGCATATTTGCAAGCTATGCTAATTTACACACAAGGTCTGTGTTTCATAGTACTGGCGTCGGATCGTAACTAAAATCAAACAGCAGTGCACACACCCCTTGTGAGAAAATTGTCAGTACAGCAGGGCTAGCATGGCGAGGGGACTATATATCCCGGGGAATAGATAAAAATCTTTTCCCCATCTGTGATTTTGTCTACATTCAGAGCATGGGCACACAGGTGGATAAATTTGTCACGGTAGATACGGAGGGAAAAGCCTGTCTCCTTCATTGTTGCCATACCTAGAGAATAAATTAAAATTTTATTATCAGTCATCATTATTTGATTAGTCGTCAATTCATTTTTTTTTTTAGTTTCATTATGACTCCACATAGTGAATGTAACTCTGTATCTCTACTCTATCTTTATTATATATATAATTCTACTGAACGTGTGTATCTTGTTACTGAACTCCTCCTAAACGGCGGGACCGATTTAGATGAATTTTGGTATGTGTATTTGAGCTAGTCCGTAGATGGTTTAGATTCACGATTGGACCCTATAGGTAGCGCTGCGAGACAACGTCTGCCGGATCCGCTAGTATATATATAAAATTGTCACAGTTTTAGTATATATACTTGTCTAAAACGGCTTGACCAATTTGATGATTTTTCTGTTACGAAAACGTTTACAAGGTCGATAAGTTAGTTTGAGAATCGTGACATTGAGATTGTTTCGATTTATTTGTTAATTTTTAAGCCTGTTCCAAATTACTATTTGGTACTGGTTTAAGTCTAGTTCCGTGTCTGGCAATTTATTCGGCATAACTCGCAATTAAAAAAAAATTAAAAGAAATGCATGGATCGAGTGGGAAAAAGTAAGTGAGTATTGTGTATATTTTTTGAATGTCCATGTAACGGTAAAACCCGAAAAGATGTAATTTACGCTCCATTTTTAGCGTTTCTAATAACGAGTAAAATGTAGATTTAATACGCACGTGATATTTTTAGGCAAATTGCGGTGATAGATAAACTTAAACCCACCTCTTTTGATAGTAGATAAATTTGTCCTCATTAAATGTCAAATATCGCAGTTATTCCCTTTCCCTCTGTCGTCCATGCTTTGAAAGGTGGAAATACTTAAACGTCAAATGATATACGGGGATAAATAATTGTCTTTCCACTTAGCCATGCTTTGACAGGTATTTTATCACTTTTCAGAGGAGAAAAACAGGGGACAAAAATTTTATCCCCTCGCCATGCTGTGCGGATTACGGCGTGTTTTTAACTCCCGATGCAAAAATACAAGTGTTTAACGCATATTTAATCTATTGAAACAAATCAGTAAGCTCATACGGGATTCTTTATTTAAACTTATTAAATTTATTATCTATATACGATTTATACTATACTAATATTATAAATTCGAAAGTAACTCTGTCCGTCTGTCTGTGTCACTTTCACGCCAAAACCACTGAACCGATTTAAATGAAATTTGGTACACAGATAGTCTAGAGCCTGAGTAAGGACATAGGCTACTTTTTAATGCGAAAAGAGGGTTGTAAGGGGTTAAAAGGGGGGATGAAAAGTTGTATGGAAGTATCGTCATATTTAAAGATAGAAGCTTGGAACTTATTGTTTAGGATGTTGATTCGATATAAATAAATATGTCATTCAAAGTTTGTGAGGGGGAAGGGGGAGGGAGAAGGGGAAGAGGGAAAGAGGGGAGGGGAGGGAGGGTGGAAGTGAGGGGAAGGGGAAAGGGGGAGGGATGGGAGGTGAGGGAAAGGGGAGGGGAGGTGGAGTGGGGGGAGGGGGGAAGGGGAGGGGAGAGGGAAGTGAGGGGAAAAGAGACGGGGAGGGGAGGGAAAATTGGGGGGAAGATAGAGGGGAGGGGAGGGGAGTGGGGGGAAAGGGGAGGGAGAGAAGGAAGTGAGGAGAAAGGGGTGGAGGGAAGAGAGAGGGAGAGGGGAGGGGAAGGGCGATGCAGAGGGGGGGGGATTTGCGTGGCGTGGTATGGTGCGGTGTAGGTGGGATACGCGTGTGTCTTATTTGTATAATAATTAGCCTAAATTTTTGAAAAAGCTACCCAAAGACACTATTCCACGCGGACGATGTCGCGGGCACAGCTAGTACTATATATACTCATACAGGATTCTTTATTTAAACTAATTAGATTTATTATATAATAATTGAGGGCCCGGTGGCGTAATCGGGAGAACGGTCGCCTTTGATGCCGTGGTACCGAGTTCAAACAGCCGTGCACCAATGATTTTTTCTATCGAAAAATTTAATTTTCACAGTGGCCCTCCGGTGAAGGAAAACATCGTTAAGAAACCAACAACCCCCGCATGGTGGTAGGACACTATCTAGTGTCCGCCTGGCCAGCTACCACTCTCAAGTTAGAAAATCTGTCACCAAAACATCTAATGTGTTCCGGCAGTCATCCTTGAGAGCCAGTTCCCATTCTAGGCCTAGCGTGCTTACCATCTTCGACCGCATCATCACTTACCAACAGGTGAGATATTGGTCAAACGCTAGCCTATAAAGTATTAAAAAAAAAAAATTAACGATTTATTTAAATGAATATTACTCGTATTACTGCTGAGACACAAAGGTGGTGTGTGAGCTGCACTGTAGTAGCACCACAGCACACACCATCTGTGTGGCAACAAATTTTGCTGTAACACCATGTATGAGCATAACACGCGCATAACAATACCAAAACACATGGTGTACATTTTCAATCGGCGACATGTTAAGGATGCACATGTTTATAATGAATTTGCATTTCAATTTAATGCATTTTACTCATCAGCAGCAAAATTATCAGCCTTTTTATTTATTGAAGGTAGGCAAGCATTTAACCTGCAACTAATTCACCAGAAAAACTAAATGTATAAAATTCTCGCTGCCAAATGTAAGAAAGGGTATTAATAGCAGGATATTAATAAATGATGTACCACTACAATTTGTTGAATCCGCTACATTCTTGGGCATCACCCTGGATTCATAGCTACAATGGGGTTCTCAAATATCGGCTCTAGCAGGTAGATTGAGCTCCACTGCATATGCAGTACGCAAAATCAGAGACTTGACCGACAAATCCACTGCTAGATTGGTTTACTTTAGCTACTTCCACAGTATAATGTCCTATGACATTTTATAATTTATAGTGGGGGAAAGCCGCCGAAATCCAATGTATATTTGTTTTACAAAAAAGAGCTATTCGATCTATATATACCATGAAGTCGGGAGACTCACTTCGTGAAAAATTTAAGGAGATTAAAATTCTCACAGTGGCATGTCAATATATATATGAAAATATTATGAATGTACGCAAAAACTTGAATGATTATAATAAGAGGTCCCATATACATAATTTCAATACAAGACACAAAAATAGATTAATTTTACCTCAATTCAGGTTGTGGAAAGTTAGTGGTTCTTTTTTGGGGAACTTTATACGATTTTATAATAATCTTCCTAAAGATATTGATCAACTGTCTATGAACAGATTTAGAACCTTTGTAAAATCCAATTTAATGAAGAAATCGTACTATACAATATACGTAAATGACTACATGAATGACAAAAATGCTTGGCCTGAATGCCCCAAGCTCCAAGATATAATATAAATTGTATGATAATATAATTAATTGTTGTAAATTTAAAAAAATATTTATTTTTAATTAAAAAAAAAATGAATTAAAATATGTGACAAGCCCCATAGAGTTTCTTGGTGTTTCTTCTCTGATGGGAGTACTTCCAAAACACCAGTAGATTCAACAGTCAATCAGATTTCATCTTTTGTTTGCAGATCTAGGGTTTTCTGTTACGACGGTATTATGCAGCTGATAGACGGACAATCAGTTCCATTCGGAATATGATTTGTACTGCAATTAGTCTGCGTTTTATTCATTTATTATGTTTAATTATTTCACATTCACAATTTTTTGAATAAAAATTGTCTGAAGTACTGAAACATCCACTGGGTTGCGGGTGCTCGTAATAGTACGGTTGGCAACCCTACATTAATCAGGGGAATTAAACATGTGTTTTAAGTCTGACGTTCGACGTCTAGATGAAAGCTGAATGGCTCAATACCTTTGTTTTTTTTTGTAAATTCAAAGCAATAAGTTATGTTTCTGTTATATCTTTAATATTTTTTATTTAATATAATCTATTTAATGTTATTTGACGTGTGTAATTGCAAATTTTCAATTTGCCCATACACTGAATAAATGCTTTGACTTTTGACTTTAGAAAAAAAGTGACAAAGTGATTGAGGGTTTAGCGTGCTTACCGTAGAAGATGTATATGTTGAAACATTTTGGTAAAGATTGATTATCTATATATGAGTAATCTATCATGGCTGCATGTTGTATAATAGTTTGTCATATTGTTTGATTGTTTGATTGTTAATAAAGGGAAAAAGTAAATCGTAGTGTGTAATTCTATTGCACACTTGCCCAAATGTACCTTATCAATATTCTATAGATAGTAGCTACTGTTTGCGTAACACAGAAGCTGTGGTTCACAAATCTCAGAATTGACAAAAACCTTTTACTTAATTCTTACCTGCATAATTCTTGATATCTTTACACCATTCCATGTGAGATGACACACTGTCGCAAGACAGACCAATAACTTTAGTATTGCGTTTTAAAAACTCCGGCATTAGGACCAGGACTCTGGCAAGTTCAGTTGTACACACCGGAGTGAAATCCGATGGGTGAGTGAATAACACTCCCCATCTGAAAACAACAAGTTAAAATTACAATAAACCAATTACACACAAGAAGTACACAGGTGTCCGTGTGGGAGAGACATTGACAGGTACGGGCTCCATGGTCTTTATTGTCAACATAGTGGTAGATGGTAAGCGCCCGGATGGCATGTAGCTAATCCCCTGGGAGTGTGGGCTGGCCCTTGTATAAGATGCAATATGTGTCGACACTGGCCTCTCTCACGCAGTGGCACAGTGTCGACAGCTGGAGCCACAGTGGAAGCTGCCAAATACACCAAGCGGCATAAATATGCATCTTTATCTAGTAGCTACATATTTATGCCGATTGGTGTTGAAACTTTTGGTCCATAGGGCACCAAAACTTTCCTTAAACAAATTGCTCCTCGCCTTGTCGATGCCAATGGTGACAAAAGGGCTGGCTCATTCCTAGCACAAAGAATTTCTTTAAGAGATTCCACGCAGGTTTGCAGCCAGCATTCTTGGCACTTTACCACACTGACATCCCTTAATTTTATTTTTATATTTTTTGAATATTATACTTTAAAAAATGTATTATATATATATATTATTTTGTGATATCTTAAAATATTTATATCGACTTACGATTCACCAAGCCAGTCGTGGAAATCAAGATCACCTTCCGTAGTTTTCGCAGAGAAATTCGGAAACTTGTCTCCCAACAGAAGCATTTTAAGGTAAAGCTTCGGCGATTAACGCAATAATTTTATATTATTGAGAAGTTTTCTTCTGTTTTCTGCTGATTAGCTTCTTTGAAATGATTCCTTGAAAGTGTCAATGTAAATGACAGTACCTACGTTATATTCTTATTTTAAATTCTATCACACGACACTGTTGCCTGCCAGGCTTAGAAATTTTAAAGATAAGGTAAGTTAATTCGAAATAAAATAAATTCTTACCAACCTCGGCCGGCAGCCAAAAAGAATATAAATAAAATCACAGATCTCATCACATCAATCACACCACAGATTACTATATGTGTCAGAAATCACACATGTGAAATGTGAATAAAATACTAAGTAGTACGTACGGCAGCGCAGCGAGCGAAAAATGAAAACCACAGACTACTAATACCGGGTTCACACCAGGCGATTCTAGTCGTTCAGCTTCCTAGGGATGTACTTGTCTTTCGATTCCAAGTACATTTAGTATCGATACTTTGGAATCGATACTAAGTAAGTACCGGTTATACTTACTCGTTTCGTTACTGAATTATTTGTTTTGGAAGAATATTTAGGCTGGCATTATGGAGCGATGATAAGATTTCGAATGAAACTATTTGATTTGCTAATCAAGCAGAATTTAATCGATAAAAAATATCGATTGGGTATTTTTTATAACTCGTATCGTACATCCCTAGGAAGTTGAACGACAAAAATCGCCTGGTTTGAACATGGTAAAGGAGATACTAAGTAGATGGGAGTATAGTATTATAATGCCTTCTCTCTCTACGTATATGAAAACTGAAAAAACTCCGAACTGGTCTGCGTTCACGACCTACGCTCGGAGTGCACCCAAACGCTCTAACCCCGTTCACGACCTCAGAGCGTCACATTCGCTAAACTAGTTAGAGAGAGAGGTTAGAGCGTTCAGTTGCACAGGTTGCACTCCGAGCGTAGGTCGCGAACGGAGCACTGTGCTCCGAACCGAACTCCGTAGTCCGTCCGTACTTCCGTAGGCACAGACTATAGAGGAGGGTTTATTGTCTGTATGTACGTTTTGTTACAGTCCGGCAAGTATAACTTGGCGTGCCTGTGCGCCACTGTGCTTTTACTTTGTACTTTGATAACAGTTTCTCTTAAACCTCTTTTAATTACTTTTGGCATTATTGAACTATTTTAATGTAGCAGATTTATCAACAATAATGTCGCGGTAATCTCTCAAACGTCAAATTTACAGTTTCAAATAAAATAACTAGTTCCAAAAACCACCACCGCCAAGTTATACTTGTGGCTCCGTAGGTAGTGATATGATGACAACGTATCGTGTCATGTCGTGATATAAAGGGATAATACACCACACTTAAAGGGGTATTCCACACTTAATCAGGGAGGTATAATAAGAGTAAGGCCTAATTAGGTAATATAAGTGCGCCTGGTTCGAATAGGGGTATTACACCACACTTCATCAGGAGCCCTATCTCCTTAACGGAGGTGTAATAAGAGTAAGGTAGTAAGGCTCCCTAATTAGGAAGCAAAAGTGGGCCCGGTCTGAAGTGCGCCTGCCACCGTGCAGTGTAATAACACTTAAGAGAGTCTACGCCGACACAATGCGTAGTGAAAGTTAATGGAGACATAAAAATAATTGGAAACAGAGCGATTAGAAGTGGCCTATTTAAGTTGAAGCTTAAATGTGTAGCGCCAAAGAATCAGGAGGTCAATCAGCTATTGTAAAATCCATTGCAAGTTTACCATGAACGGCTAGAACAACAGACATGTTCGTCAAGTAATAGGAAACGAGTTTGGCTTGAAAGTTAAGAATACACAATCAGATATTTGCGAAGGATGCGTTTATGGAAAGGCTCACAGGCAGTTGTTTGGTACAAGGGTTAGAGCCACAAAACGTGGCGAGCTAATTCACACCGATATATTCGGACCCTTTCCATACTCTATTTCAAAATTAAGATATTACATTCTTTTCAAAGACGACTTCACACACTATCGACATATTTATTTTCTACGACAAAAGTCTGAAGCTGCAAAGCTCAAAATATTCTTGAAAGAAGCTCAAACTGAAGGACACGTCATCAAAGGAATCTTGAGTGACAATGGTGGAGAATTTGTATGTGAGGAATTCAAGAATATCTTAACTGAAAATGGCATTAAACAAAGGTTTACAATGCCTTGCACACCAGAGCAAACAGATTGTGTAGAGCGAGAAAATTGGACAGTGGTAGATGCGGCACGCGTAGTCAAAAAAAACGTTGTCAAGTTGTTGAAAAAATTCCTGATGGCTTATGGGCAGAAATAGTAAATGCAACTGTATATGTGTTGAATCGCACAGGGCCATCTAGCATCTCATGCAAGTCTCCTCATGAGATGTGGCACGGAAAGAAGCCAGCGATTAAGCATCTGAGAATTTTAGGCTGTTCATGCTATGCCCAAGTTCCTAAAGCTAACCGCAAAAAGCGGCAAAAGAAGGCTCAAAAAGGTATCCTAATTGGACATGAAGGTGATGAGAGATATAGAATTTGGAACAAGGAATCTTTTAATTGATTAGGTCCAGACATGTGACATTTGAAGAGGTACCATTACTATGAAAATCTAAAGAAGATGTACCTAAACTAGAAGAGCCGACACCTATTTTCACGAGAAATTTCAATCATAACATCCCGAGCCTCCAGAATGGACATGAAATGAACATGAATAGACAAATTGGAGAACAGATAATCACAATGATGAAACCGAAATTTTGCAAGAGCTTTCTTCATCAAGTGTACATCACGAGACCGAAGAAGGTGAACTAAGTGAGTCGAATTTTGAGTCAGTTCATTCTGAATGTGAAGAATTAGATAGAGAAGGTAACGAAACCGACAATCATGAACTGTCTGATGATGACAGTTAAAGAGGAGATAGTCGGATGATTCTAAGAGATCGAGCAAACCTTAAACGTCCAGTGAGGTTCAATGATCATATTATGGCTCTAGAAGCTAAAAATATGTACGAGTCTAAAACGTCCAAACAGGCAATGTCATGTGAAGACAAAGAGAAATGGAAAAAGGATATAGAAAGCGAAATTAATTCGCTAAAAGAGAATGAAACTTGGAAGCTATTTGAACTGTCGAAAAAGGTCGAAAAACCATGCAAATGGATTTTTAAAATAAAATCTAATCCAGATGGCTCTGTTGACAAGTACAGCGCTCGACTAGTTATAAAAGGATTTTCTCAAAAGAAAGATGTTGATTCCCATGAAACCTTCAGTCCCATTGCAAGAAGCAGCACAATAAGAGCTGTACTGAGCATTGCAGCTAGAGAGAAGCTATACCTGGCACAATTCGACGTGTCTACATCCTTCCTCTACGGCACGATAGAAGAAGAGATTTATATGAAATCTCCTGAAGGTTTTGGGGGAAGTGTAGGGTTCCGTAGTAGCCTGTTATTCAATGCAAGTCTTTATCCGTTATAAAGAACCAACTAAGTACTCCGTCTTTGTCACTTTAATGGATTTATTCTAAGGATTTTGTATTTGGTACAAAATTATCCAACACCTAAGTTTAACGACTATTACTGCTAAACTAATAAAGTTATCTTAACCGCTATAGTTTTCCTTTAAAGTTCATGAAATGCGCTATTATCACGAATTTTTCCAGATTTTTCAAGCCGGCAGTTTAGCTTTTAGAGGGCGGGGGGGGGGGAACGCCCTACTAGGACAAAAATTTGCACTTTAAAGTTTAATATTTCGTCAATGGAGCATTCAATCGAAAAATGGTATTGGCAACCCATAAATCATTTTAAAAGACCTATTCAACGATATCCCACACGATGGGGTAGACGATGAAAAAAAAATTCATCCCCATTTCTTATATAGGGGAGCTAACTACCCTAAAAAAACATATATTCAAACATTTTATTTCAGCACTCTGTAGGCGTAATTTATATACACCTCCACATAATTACACTTTTCTAGTATTAACGGTCTCTTAGCAAAACCTCGGACAGACAGAGACGGACATGACGAAACTATAAGGGTTCCTTGTCAGGACTTCGGAACCCTAAAAAGGACTGTATGGACTGAAACAAGCTCCACTCTGTTGGAATAGATGCATCACAGATTATATCGTACAGATTGCATCCAAGCAAAGCAAATCTGACCCTGTTTGTTTGTGAGAATGGAAGGAAAAGAGAAAATTGTGCATACTCTATATGTAGATGATGGTCTCATTGCATACACCAGCGAAAAATTAGCAAACTGTTTCCTAGATGAAATGAAAGCACGTTTCAAGCTTACAGTGAAGGATGCAATCTACTTTAAGAGATAAAACCGGCCAAGTGCGTGTCGGGCCACGCGCAGTGTAGGGTTCCGTAGTAGCGTCTTATTCAATGCAAGTCTTTACCCGTTATAAACAAGCAACTAGGTACTCCGTCTTTGTCACTTCGGACAGACAAAACCTCAAAAAACCTCGGACAGACAGACAGACAGAGAGACAGACAGAGAGACAGACAGACAAATGGACATGACGAAACTATAAGGGTTCCTTGTCAGGACTACGGAGCCCTAAAAAGGCAGTTTTTAACCCCGGGGTTAAACACTGGGGTAAGAGTTGCCTATTTTTTTTTTTTTTTTTTTTTTTTATACTGGATAAGTAAGCGTTTGACCACTTCCTCACCTGATGTTAAGTGACAATGCGATCGACGATGTAGCACGCTTACCTAGAAGATACCTGTTCACTCGCGATTTTTGAAGACCCCCGGGTTATAGTTACTGGGAAACACAGACACCGGCAAGGAATTCCATTCCTTGGCAGCACGTATGATAAATGATGAATCGAAACGTTTTGTGCGGGTAGATGGAATGTAACTGTTTTATTAAGGTAAACATAATATAACCTAGTTTCAATTACAAATGGTGATACAAAAAGATTATTATAATTATTTTGATAATATTTGCACGTGTCTAACAATTGTCTTGTGTTTAACAGTTTACAAAAATA
The DNA here is from genome assembly GCA_954871355.1 of Cabera pusaria. Lineage (NCBI taxonomy): Eukaryota > Metazoa > Arthropoda > Insecta > Lepidoptera > Geometridae > Cabera > Cabera pusaria. The sequence goes on along the minus strand of OX940885.1, from coordinate 494,734 downwards.
TAAAGTATGCAACACTTCAAAGAATAGAAACATAATATTTGATTTACGCAGTGCAACATCTCTCGTCGGATTTGAAAACTGTAATATTTTTTTCCGAATGATTAACTAAGGTAATAAGTAGTCATAGATGGCGCCACCAATGCATAATTGGGTTAACAAATGTAAAAAGGGTTCTCTAGTCGTATGGCTGGCTCTGCCTGAAGTATGCCCTGGCAGGGATTCACTAAAACACTTTTTCTTGAAGGCTTCTTTATTTCCTTTTCCATAGGCTTCTTAATGTGAACTGAACTGTACTGAACGTTTTTACTAGCAAATGTTCCTACCTATATTTAAAAGTAACTTGTTCAACTATTGCATATTCCGATAGAGTTCACAGTACTTTGTACTAAAATCTGAGTTACATTTCAAGGTCAAGTCGTGAACAAGTCTGGACATGTTCAGACCTGGCTGGTCATACATTCTTGCTTTAGATTTTCCTATCTGATTTTGATGCTAATAGGTGAGGGTGATAAATAAGAGTTTTCCTACCTATTAATTACAATTTTTTTCTCGTATCCTACTACTTTTTGAATGATTTACTGTATAAAATTTACCTTATCCTAACGTTATTCTAACTAATTTTTCATGAAGTTACAACTAATTATTAAACGCGACTTATCTATCTATCTATCTACTAAATTCTATAATTTATACTGAAATTTAGCTATTCACATATCATTAAACGCGACGTAGTTAACAAAATGTAATCCACTAATTTCGTCGTAACGATACATCGCACTGTGGCTTAATTGGCAAAGCATCTGAACATGTTAGTCAGGACGTTGCGGGTCAAGTCCCGTCGGTACGATGAAATTTTGGATTGTGTTTAACAATTTACGTTATTCTTAGTCTACGGCATGATTATGATATATTAAAATTCCCGCTGAAAGTAATACATTTATTCATAGACATAAAATAAAATGATGGTGCACTGCAGGTATGCTGTAAAATAAGGTTGTAATTGCTTTGTGGAACATAACGGCCCAATCGAAAGGCACCCGGGTGGGAGTGTGTCCTTGTCTAACAACCTGCTGGTGCGATACTATACTATATATAGTATATATATATAAGTCGTCCCCCGAGGTCGTCCCTACAAAAGAAAGGGACAAACTCCGTTCTAGGTCAGTCTCATCAGTGCCTCATCAGCAGTTACGTCTATGTATTTAATTGAAGTATGACGTTGACATAAAATAACTGTCATTTCGTGATTTAGATTTCCTAGTGCGGTACGCTTTTTTATCGAATAAAATTAGTAGGCATTTTGTGTATGGTCACAGATTATATAATAGTTACGACGTAAGTATGGTGCCGGTTAATGAATAATTGGTTTGGCAGACTAAATTTTTGTTTTTGCTAAGGATATTTTTTCAATTGAATTAGTAAAAATAATAATAACATAATAATAATAATTATCTTTATTTCGGAAAAGGCCAACATTACAAATTAAAGCCTAAAAACACCTGACACCTAAACTAGGCTCGAAACCCGTGTTTTAAGTGCCAGGACTCTTTACGTCTGTTGACACAGTATAGTCATTTGCCTACGAAGAAGTTAGTACTTACAAGAACGATTGGAGCATGCTATTATCTATACTTATATCTATACTAATATTATAAAGAGAGAAAATTTGTATTTTTGTATGTTTGTAATGATTTGGCTATTGAAAACTACTGAACTGATTTAAAAAATTCTTTCACTAATACATGGAATGGACTTTCGGAATGAAAAAAGGCTATATATTATCCCGTTTAAATCAAATGTACATTCGTGGAGACCTAATTTGCAACCTAAGTCGGCAAAAAAACGGCCGAAAAAACACGTTTCTTAAGAACGATGCTTAATCGAAAATAGATAGAAGAATATTTTCTATGCAAGAGTTGTACAACTTAATAAGACTCACAAAAAAGTCCGCGACAGCATATGTCTATCTCTTAAGGTTGACTCACAGTAACCATTTTAATCTTAAAATTTTTGTTAAAAAATATTACATAACTTCCAGGGCTATTTTCAAGTATATATTATTAATCCTTATCCAAATAATTACGTTAATTAGCTTGGCCACATATCATAGATTAAAATTGTCCTTTACAGTATATAATTCAAATGAAAACTCTAGAAGATATCACAAATTTCACATACACACATCGCAAAATTAATAAAATATTTGCAGTGAAACCACAGATTAGGCCATAGTTACTCCGAAAATATTATTATAAGCTTAGCTATGCTGTAGATCCCCACCGATCACAATCAATTTGAAGTCAATATAGTATAATAATACTAGCTAAAAGCCGAGCTTTGTGAGGTCTCACGTAGTTCCTCGCGTAGTTCCTGCCTGGTAATAATTTTTAAGGCAGTTTTTTTTAAATATTAAATGGCGAATCTGCCCGACATGGCAAAAAATCTGCCAAACCACCAACCACTCCAATAAATGCATAAAATTTGCCATTAAATTATTGAATTATGGCATAAAAATAAAGTTTACCTTCTCATTCAAACTATTACAAATTTCCAACCAAATAAATGCATAACAAAAATGTTATACATTAAATAGAAACAGAAAATTGGCAAAATTCTATTTATATTAGAAAATTTATAAAGATCCTTGAAATCTGCCACATTTTCAACTGACTTCCAAAAAGAAGGAGGTTCTCAATTCGTCTGTATGTTTTTATGTCTTTTTTTTGTGTGTATGTTATTACGCGATTACTCCGTCAATTGTGAACCGATTCGTATTAGCGATGGGTCGTTGACGTATTTCTCGTTAACGCAACTAGTCCGTTAAATTAACCTCCGTCAACTAGTCGAATAACTAGTTGAATTGATTAACTAGTTAATGCTTCAACTAAAGCCGGTTTCACATATGCTCGTATGAATTCAACCGCTAACGAAGTATTGATAATTCAATCGTTTAATCCAAAAAGCGCTGTACGTTAATTCTAATTTAATTTTTTTAACAATAAACATATTTTGATTTTAAGTTTTAGTTTTACTCACGACGTAAATTTCTAAGAAATTAAAATACTAAGTCTTTGAATAAAGAGCTATTGTTTTTTCTATAAAAAATACTTACGCAGTTGAAATTCCCTAAACGAATTTAACGAATTTCCTAGACTAAAAACGAATGTTACCGTTCGAAATCACGGCAACGCGCCTCCGTTCGTCGACGTCAACTGATACGTTTCTCTATACTCTTGAAATTTGCCATCTATGGATTCAACTTGTTGATCGGTAAACGATTAACGGTCGAAACGTTGACAGTCGATGGACGGTTTTTTCAACTAGTTCGTTTAATGAACGCCATCTCTAATTCGTATGATTCTTTTGTAATCGGTAGAGTACGTTTCCAAGGTAGTCCCATTGTAATTTCATCGAGATCTGAGAAGTATCTCCTGAGATATGACGATAAACGTCTAAAACTTGCTACTGAAATTGACTCGCGGGGCATTGAAGTCGGTTGTTTTAGCTAACTAGCAAATCCTTATCTTCTTAATCTATTTTCATTCCGAAAGTCCATTCTATGTATTAGTGAAAGAATTTTGTAAATCGGTTCAGTAGTTTTTGAGCTTACTCATTACAAACATACAAAAATACAAATGTTCTCTCTTTATAATATTAGTATAGATTGACTTCAAATTGATTGTGATCGGTGGGGATCTACAGAATAGCTAAGCCTATAATAATATTTTCGAAGTAACTATGACCTAATCTGTGGTTTCACTGCAAATATTTTATTAATTTTGCGATGCGTGTATGTGAAATTCGTGATATCTTCTAGAGTTTTCATTTGAATTATATACTGTAATGGACAATTTTAATCCCTTATATGTGGCCAAGCTAATCAACGTTAAAATTAATTTTTTGGATAAGGATTAATACTATATACTTGAAAATAGCCTTGGAAGTTATGTAATATTTTTTAACAAACATTTTAAGATTAAAAATGTTACTGTGAGTTAACCTTAAGAGATAGACATATGCTGTTGCGGACTTTTTTGTAGGTCTTATTAAGTTGTACAACTCTTCCATAGAAAATATTTTTCTATCTATTTTCAATTAAGCAGCGTTCGTAAGAAACGTGTTTTTTCGACCGTTTTTTTGCCGACTTAGGTTGCAAATTAGGTCTCCACGAATGTACGTTTGATTTAAACGGGATAATATATAGCCTATTTTCATTCCGAAAGTCCATTCCATGTATTACTGAAAGAATTTTTTTAAATCGGTTCAGTAGTTTTCAATAGCCAAATCATTACAAACATACAAAAATACAAAATTTCTCTCTTTATAATATTAGTATAGATAATATAATATATTAAACCACCCCGAATGATCTATGTATAATCTTTTCATTAAAAGCATTCCAATGACTCTAAACACGACATTTAAAATCTGAGCTGTAAGTTGGTGAGGATTTGAGTATTCTGTAGAGTCCAGGAGATGTCCCAGCATCAGGTCAATGCTTCCATGTTCTTACAATATCGTTGAAGAAGAAGATTTTCGAATTGATCAGACCTATGAAAGTTGATTTCATAGCACAATTAACTAGAAAAAAGCTCATAGTTTTATAACGATTGAACGAATTTTCATGAATCAAAGCTAAGAAAACTCTCGATGAAGACATCTACCAAACAAAAAAAAAACTATCAATAATAAAAACAAAATCTGTTCATCCGGTTAGGTGCTAAGATGCTACAGACAGACACACAGATACACACGTTAAACGTATATTACCCCTACATTTTGCGTCAGGGAACGCGTAAGGTTACGGCGGCAGATGTTCTCCTTGATGATCCCACTACCACTGTACGAAAACTCATATTCATGAATGCACATAAAACTTTCATTGGTAGGTATATAGCTAGGATTAGAACCAACGACCGTCGGGTCAGAATCAGGGTAACTATCCTTTACGCCAAAGGGCCGTCCAATATCACTACGTCAGTATTATCAGTCTGTTTGCAATAATCTCAATAGCTACTGAACGGATTATCATGCGGTTTTCACCAATAGCCAGAGTGTTTATGAGGAAGGTTTAGGTGCATAATTCCTTAAGGTTTTGTGTAAATTGGATGAAATATGACGATGATTGTATATGGGGTGCAAAGGTAAATTTTCATCAATAGTGACACCAAGATATTTAATTGTTTGGACTCGTTCAAGGATAACGCAATCGCATGTGGATAGAGAATTAGATTGACACATTGTTGTGGCATGTCCAGTCAGGGAGTAGTTGTCATTTAATTGAGGACCTTTTATGCAAAAAGTGACGTATTTCGTTTTTTATAAATTAAGCGAAAGTAGATTATTTCTAAGCCATGATGATATTTTATTGAATGTATTCTGAGCATTTCGGAAAGCTTCCGCCCAACTCTCTCCCTGGATTACTATGGCCGTGTCATCCTCGTATGTGATTGTTGAACCTTTTGCGATATTCATAACACACAGTTGATTTATATACGCCAAGTGTCGGACCAAGTATACTTCCTTGTGGGACTCCGAAAGTTACAGGAAGTGGTTCGCTGACATATTCACCAACTTTTACACTTTGAGTTCTGTGCGTCAGGTAAGCAGTTAACAATGTGAGCTGAGTGCCTCTAATACCGAGATGTTTTAGCTTGGAAAGAAGTAAAGGAATAGGTACGCTATCAAAAGCTTTTGCTAAGTCCAAAAATATAGCAATAGTCTTCTTTTTTGCATCTAGATTTGATGTAATGAAATTAGTGAGTTTGAGTACTGCATCTGATGTGGATTTATTACGTCTAAAACCGAACTGATTTTGTGAGAGCAATGTGTTTTTTTCAAAGAAGTCAATTAACCTTTTATTTATTATTTCCTCAAAGATTTTTGACAGAGTCGTTAAGATTGAAATAGGTCTATAGTTACCTATAGATTTTTTATCGCCTTTTTTTATGGACAGGTATAATTATTGCGTGTTTCAGGGCTTTAGGGAAACAGCCTGTGTTTAGAGTTAGGTTAACTAGATATGTTAATTGGTACAAGTGTGGCTTTGTTTTGGCAGATGATAGTTGGTGAAATGTTATCCCATCCCGTAGCAGACTCTGTTTTCAAAGTGGTAAAGACTTCTGTTACATCTGTATTCAGCATTACGATTGATTTCTCAGAGGTTGAAGGATCTAATATGTTATTATTTTTGTCCGGCACAATCTGTTGGGAAAGTAGTTTGCCAAGGTCGGCGAAATATACATTTACGTCATTTACTGCTGCCAGTGGAGAATCGTTTCTGTCTAGGTCTTTTGATATGTTAGGTGTCAGTTTATAGTGTGTCATGTATTTTAAAATTTTCCAGGTCTTTTTAGGGTTTCGTACCCAAAGGGTAAAACGGGACCTTATTACTAAGATTCCGCTGTCCATCTGTCTGTCTGTCTATCTGTCTGTCTGTCTGTCTGTCCGTCTGTCACCAGGCTATAGCTCATTAACCGTTATTTTATATAGTTATAGTTAGATAGTTGAAATTTTCACAGATGGTGTATTTCTGTTGCCGCTAGAACAACAAATACTAAAAACAAAATAAAGTTAAAAATTAAAGGGGATCCCCATACAAAAAACGTGTTTTTAAACGCCATCTATCTAATTAGTTTCGGCAAAATGACATAGATGGCGCTAGTAAACGAGCCCCGTCTAGATCGCGACCAAACCAAATATTCTTGGTAATATGAATTAATCAAATAAATGAGGTTGAAACTCAGTCATGTCTCGTATTGTACGGAACCCTCCCTAAGTGTGCGATAAGAGACGCGATGCTGACTCGCACTTGGCCAGTTTTATTTAGGTCATTACTTTTGCTAGCTTGTCTGAGTAAATGACTGCACGTACACGTGTTCGTGAATAATTTCGAGAGGAATTCCGTTTAGGGCAATCGATTCCGGAACAAAATGTTCGTTGAACATGAGCTTGTTTTATTTAAGTTCATCCGGAGACCAATGCAAGCAGAAGAATCAGCAAGGGTGGTGAGCGTCTATTGCAAGTCCTGCACGGTTTCAGCTGCTTTGATGATCATATTGTCCGCAAACCTCAAGTATAAGAGGTGCTCGCCGTTTATATTTATGCCCCGTCCTTTCCAATTCAGCGTGTTGAATATATCCTCCAGAATCTTAATGAACAATTTGGGGGAAATAACGTCCCCCTGTCTCACTCCTCGATTTATGGGGATATGTTCAGTCTGCTGATTTTGTACATGAACGGTCATAGTCGCGGCGCCACACAGGCCTCTCAGTACTTGGACGTATCGCGAATCATCTTGGCACCGTTGCAGAGTCTCCAAAACAGACCAAACCGTAAATATGTATAGGTATATACTGTTTTCAGATATATTTCTATATAAGTGCCTCAAGACCTTGCTTCTTGTCAAATTTCATGATTTTAGGTCAACAAAAACTATGCATAATATGCGACATAAACGGAATATCTTTTGATCGCCTTGAGTTACATGTTTGATTTTCTGACATCCATAAGAGACCGTTGACTCGAGTATTTGACATAAGTCCTGTGTCAGAATCGGTCTTATACAAATTAATACTGCACAATAATGCCGTCTGCCGTCTGCCGTCGTGGCACATAACGGCACCGCGTTGCCGTGTGCTGCTGCCGTCTGCCGTATCATGTCAGAATCCTACTTTTAGAAGTCAAGGTATCTTATACCTATGATTTACAGCAAAAGCCCAAGCAGCCGTTCGACTTACGATATACATTTCTTTTAGAATATAAATATTTTTTTTATGTAAATAGCTATTTCAATAATATGTCTGTCGATTCCATGGCTATTAATAATTAGAAGAAGTAATCGAATGATGATAGATCAATAAATAATACATCAAACTGAAATCGATTGATCCCATCACTAACTACATCACTAGATTCACTAGTCAATCAATGGCGTCACCGTCAATGACCCAGCCCGCTACGTGCAGTTTGTAATATCTAAATTTATTTACAAGGTGTTATTGATGAAATACTTAGTTTGAATTATACACAACAAAAAAGGTATGTACGAAACAAATATTTTCTATATATCTTAGAACTTAGAGTTCTTTATTTGATGTGTTCGGGCTAGCCACAAAATGGACGTCAAATTAAGTGTGACGTGATTATGTAAAAAAAAACAGGTAGCCGTTCCTGATACACTTGTTGCCGTCAAGTAAATGATGTGATATCAAATGTTATAGTTAATTCTGATTAGTGCAAAGGATGGTTTATGTTGTTTTGTATATTCAATATTGCGATTTACGTTGTGCGTACTGAGAGGTTCATGAAGGCATGCGGATGACTAGCGCAGCACAGAGGCACGCATCTGTCGATTGGGCGGAGCGGATGTGATCTAGAGAAATCTGCGACATTTCTTTCTTTGTAGTAGCTCTAGCGATACGTGGAATTTTCAGACACTAAACATGTTGTATTTACATGACCTGTTTTAGGGTCATTGTCCTCAATATATTTACGTGTTGAATATTTTGTGTTGTCTCTAAGCTTGTTTATTTTATTGATGTTCCGTTTCTAAACTTTTAAATAGTTACTAGACACATTTTATTCATTTGAAATTTTGTTATTGTCATCAAAATTAGCCCATACTTAAACATAACTTTTAAAACATTTGAACTTTATTGCATTTTGAACAGTAAAAAATAAATAATGTAATGCAGTCCTCAAGACGGAATCAGATGAAATGAGTTATCCTCCTCTACACTGGTTGAAATACCCATGACACTCAATTGTTCCTATCCCAATAGTTTTCTAAACAGTACCAGCTGCTGCAAGTATCAGCTGCGTAGCTCACGTATCAGGTACTTAATTTTTAAATTATAATAGAGAATAACAGTAACCGCTGCAAGTGAACCTCTATAGTGTTTTTCAAAAGAAGATATGGGACTAGTCTAGTTCCAGCCAATGTGCAGCTGATGAGACCCCACCAACCAAAAATGTACTGTCAATATTGCTTTTGAAATTTTATAGTGTTTTTCCAATGAATGATAGGTGGTAGGTAGCCTAATGCCAACCACCTTGACCACCTACTGAGATCCATATTCTTCCAAAATCACATCAAATAAATAACATTCAATAAATTGTTGTGAGTGCAAAATGTATGTAGAAAAAAAAAATAAAGGATTTTCATAACAAGAAAGCCTAATGTGTGAATGTACTAAAAAAGTGATGTGTAAAAATAGTAGCGAAAACACAATCATACATCATTTACATGATCATATTTTTGCTTGCTTGTTTCTAATTCAATTCGAGAAGAGGTAAAAATAATATAGATTATGGTTATGATAGCACAAATCATAGGGGGCAAATGCTTCAACTTCTTGCTTTCAACTTTGTCGAAAAGGATGGGCATTTCTTGATGAATTCATAAAAAGCCTCACAGATTGTTGGCATGTAGAGTCTCGATTCTATGACAACAAATGAGATTAGCTTCATCATAATGGACAAGTAGTGCATATTCAGAGACATCTCAGTGTCCAATGTCTAATATTTGCTAGCTATCACCGACTTGTCTGGGGCTCTCTGAATATCAATCTTAAGCTGGAACATCCTATAATAAAGTCTAGGCTACCCTGCTCTAGACCAGAGTGGGATCTGAACAGATCACTGCCGTGGAAATCACAAACAGCCTGGAACGTTAAACAGTCCATTGAGAATGTGGTCAGAATCCTGTCAAAGATGTGAGATTTAGTAAATTATTGCAGAGTATGGGCAGGATATCTACATTTTCGGAAGAAACTCTCGGCCCTATGCAGTAATGAGGTGATGAGGAAACAGTCACTTTCTCAGAAAGGCATGCTCTAAACAATAAGATTGCCAAACTCATATGACGTGACCTCTGAAGCTACAACACATCTTGCTAGCTCTATTGAACAAGCAATTGACTAAAATCAGGGGTCAAAAGTGTTTGTCCAATCTCTTGAGAGAAGCTATCTGACAATTATATTGTTTCATTAAAAATGTTTGTACATTAATTCATACAATCCAAAATTTCATGGTACCAATTTATCTTCCGTATGATCGTATCAATATGACGAAACAAATGGATTGCATTTTAACCTATAATGCATTGGTGGCGCCATCTCTAATTACTGGTCAGAAGTAAATAAATTACTTGGATGAAATCGTACAGATATCAGATCCGACGAGAATTATTGCACTGCTTAAATCAAATATTATGTTTTTTAAGTTTAGTGTTGTAGTATCAGTTGCTTATACTGACTTGTCTAACATAGACGGGGAGTAAATCTAACACTTGCGGTTTGCGGCCGACATTGTAATCATGGCAAAAAGCTGCAATAGTGAATAATGTTGAATATTCACTTTGGCAATCCCACAAAATCTCAAGAAGTATTCAATCAATGCATCTTAACTGTCATGACATACGGACCGGAAACTTGGACACTCACAGTTGGTCTGGTCCACAAACAGTGCAGCGTGCTATAGAAAAGACTATGCTGAGAGTGTCTCTGAAGGATTAAATTCATAATGAAGTGATCTGACAGAGAACCATAGCCACATCGAAAAGACAGTAAGTTAAATTGATGGAAATGCTGCAACCAACAACCAGCTGGGGTCAACAAGTTTTTTAGTGAAGACCGCAAATTGGTTAATGTTGTGTAGAATGTCCATAGACTAGCTGGAGTGATTATGTACGCAGGGTGACTGGCAAGAGCTGGACGAGATTAGCCACAAGGTTTGTGCTCAGTGGAAAGTTATTTAGAGTTTTAGTCAGATACAGTTTACCTTCTTATCCTTCAACTTAAATATGTTACATTTAAATCTAATCTACATATTCGATGCATCAAGCTGAGGCGACACTACAACATACAATTTAAAAAAAATATCATATAGGCTAGCTACCACTATCTCACCTATTGGTAAGTGGTGATACAGTCGAGGGTTGTAGCACACTAGGCCTAGAATGGGAACTGGCTCTCAAGGATAGCTGCCAGATCACGTTAGGTGTTTTGGTGACAGATTTTTCTAACTTGAAGGTGGTAGAAGGCCATGTGGATACTATCTACCACCATGTGGATATTGGAGGTGTCTTAATTGATGTATTCCCTTCACAATTTTTTGGATAAAAATTGTCTGAAGTACTGAAACATGCACTGGGTTGCGGGTGCACGTAATGGTACGGTTGGCAACCCTACATTAATAAGGGGAATTAAACATGTGTTTTAAGTGTGACGTTCGACGTCTAGATGAAAGCTGAATGGCTCAATACCTTTGTTTTTTTTTTGTAAATTCAAAGCGTTATGTTTCTGTTATATCTATATTTTTTGTTGAATATGATCTATTTAATGTTATTTGACGTGTGTAAGTGCTAATTTTTAATTTGCCCATATACTGAATAAATGCTTTGACTTTGACTTTGACTTTGACCAGAGGGCCACTGTGAAAAGCAACTTTGATTTATACAAAATTTTTTAAATATGTCATATAGAAGCAAGGTTTTAATATTAAGTAATAAAAAAAAAATTGTTTTATTTTTTTTTAAGCACTGATTAGTCAGTGCTTGAATACAGCAATAATTTTTAATTTCAGCACATATAAAAAATTATAAAACTGCAACTGAAATCTGATCTGATAGCGTTTGACCACTGTCTCACCTGGTGGTGAGCGATGATGTGGTTGACGATGGTGAACACTCTAGGCCTAGAAATGTCTGACTCTCGAGTTTGTAGTAGTTAAGATAATAGAGAATAATTAAAAACTATGTGACTCATTCACTTCCTTTGCACTAAACTGTTTCTTATCATAAGCCCAGCGAATTGTTATGCGTAGCGAATTATTTGTATATTGTACTCTATTTGTGCTCTGTCTGCCATGCTCTATTTCCCGATATTATGCTACACAAACTTTGTGTTTCAATACACTTAATTCACTATAAGTACTTAGTTATCTGACAACAATGACTCATACATAGTAAATAATTCATACCAGAATGGGATGTTCATCATTATAATGTTCTTCACATTTTTTTTTTTAAATAACTGATTGAAAAACACTAACTACTGTCTCACCTGATGTCATTAGAAGATGCAGTCTAAGATGGAACGCGCTTGTTTAAAATTGAAGTATGTATATTTAAGAAGGGTAGTGAGATGATAGGTGCAGGAGAGCTGACCACTCTTCCAATCCAGTTGTCGCTACTATCCCAACCTGTCGTTTCAAGCTGGCTTGTACCGAACATCATGTGTTTCTTTTGGTAGAAGGTTCAAATCAAGGACGAAGCCTACCACCACCAGTGGTCACGTCACCTATTTAAAACCACCCAAGATTACGTGTAGAAGATTAAGGTCCAAGTATGAAGTTATCGATGACCCTCCCGTGGCTGCAAGTTTAATTAGTTTACGAATTTAAATGTAACTTTTAATGTAACAATATTCCACAAACCTGGCACGGCACATTAATTTATAATATCTATAATATTAGCCGTCACTCCAACGTTAATAACGTATCTATTGACTCATTCATCAGAATTTGATTAGTATAGTACGTAGTAACTATTGTATAATCTGTGGTATAGTGACGCTACAGTGAAACATCGTAAAAACAAACAAACCTACATACATCCATAGAGCGAAATCATAACCTTTCCTTCTAGCTTTGTTTTTTGTCTTTGGGTACAAAACTTGTAATACTCGAATAGCTATCTCTCGGAGAAAAACTATTTGGTTTAAGTACTTATTTTGTACTGGAAATGCTTTGCGATTTTTGGGAATCGGATTTTAACATGCATATTTTTCGACTTCAATTTTGATTGCGAGTCGCGCACTGCGGTTTTTATTCGTCCATTTGTAAAAAACACCAAAGTACTAGAGTCCGCACACTGCTACTTGTACTACCTATTCATTATTCTGTGGTTCTTCGGAAAAAATCCGTCGTATATTTTATACTTACGTAATAGTGCGATTTATTTTCGCATCGAATAAAATCGTGGTGTGCGCTTAATGGAACAGTTGCCATAAATATTTTACCATACTTCCAATATGCTACCAATACACCACGGTTTTACAATCCATATGACGCAGAAGCAGTTTCATATTTAATCATATTTAGCCTCAGTTGTCACTGTTAACATTTAATCCTATTCATCATCATCATTAGCAGCCAGTATTCGTCCACTACTGGACATTGGCCTCTCCTATGGCACGCCACTGAGCTCGATCTTCAGCTCCTTGTTTCCAACCGCTGCCAGCCAGCTTGCGTATATCATCGCTCCCCCTAGCTGGAGGGCGCCCTACACTACGTTAACCGAGCTGTGGTCTCCACTCTAGAACACGTCTACCCCAACGGTTATCGGTTTTACGACAGATGTGACCAGCCCACTACCACTTCATTTTGCTAATTCTTTGAGCTATGTCGATAAATTTGGTTCTCTATCGGATGACTTCATTTCGAATTCGATGTTTCAGAGATACTCCTAGCATAGCCCTTTCCATAGCTCGCCGGGAGACTTTTATTTGGTGGATCAGGGCCCCTAGACAAAATCCAATTTCCCGTTTTCATTCACGCTAACGCAAGTTCAAAATGTATGGAATGACATTTATGTTTCCGCAACAAAAATGTAATTTCCATATATTTTGAACTATTGTTGGCGTGAATGAAAACAGGAAATTGGATTTTGTCTAGGGCTCGAAGTAGTCGCACCGTCATTAAATACTCTTTAGGCTTTATTTAATAGTCTATATATATAATAGTAATTTAATTTAATATTTTATTAAATAGTCTTTAGGCTTTGTGGTATCGGCGATGAAAAGACTCAACGTAGTTTTCTAAATGCTGCTGCCCATCCAAGCTGTATTCTTCTGCGGGCTTACTTCTCGAAATTGTTTCTACCAAATTGCAAGGTTTGCCCAAGGTAGAACAGAACTCTTGAACAGTTTCGAGAGGTACTCCGTTTAAGGCAATCGGTTTCGGAATAACATGTTCGTTGAACATGATCTTGGTCCTTGGCGTGCAGAAGAATCAGCAATGGTGGTCAGCATGTATTGCATGTTCTGCACGCTTTCAGCCATGTTGACGATATCGTCCGCAAATCTCAGGTGTGAGAGGTTTTCACCGTTGATATTTATGCCTCGTCCTTTTCAGTTCAGCGTCTTGAACATATCCTCTAGAGCGTTTGTGAACAATTTTGAAAAAAAACGTCCCCTTGTCACACACCTCGATGTAAAGGGATATGTTCAGTCTGCTGATCTTGGACTTGGACGGTTATAGTTGCGGTGTCATACTGACCTCTCAAGACTTAGGACGTATCGCCAATCAACTTGGCACAGTTGCAGTGACTCCAGAACAGACCAGGATATTTATTTAGATTTAATTGGAGTCAAAGGCTTTCTCATAGTCCACAAACGCTAGACACAAGGGCTGATTATACTCCTCAGTCGTCTGTATAATCTGTCTCACTGTGTATGTGGTCTATGTGCCGTATCCTCCTCGAAACCCAGTCTGTTCAGGAGGCTAAAACTCGTCGAGTCTACGCGCAAGACGATTTGTGATGTTCTCTAAAACAGCTTATAGACGTGACTCAAGACTGAAATGGGTCGATGGTTTTTAGGGTTCCGTACCCAAAGGGTAAAACGGGACCCTATTACTAAGACTCCGCTGTCCGTCTGTCTGTCTGTCTGTCTGTCTGTCTGTCTGTCTGTCTGTCTGTCTGTCCGTCTGTCACCAGGCTATAGCTCATTAATTATATATTATATATATTATAGCTCATTAACCGTGATAGTTAGACAGTTGAAATTTTCACAGATGGTGTATTTCTGTTGCCGCTAGAACAACAAATACTAAAAACAAAATAAAGTTAAATATTAAAGGAGGTCCTCATACAAAAACGTGTTTTTAAACGCCATCTATCTAATTCGTTTCGGCAAAATGACATAGATGGCGCTAGTAAACGAGCCCCGTCTTTCTAGATCGCGACCAAACCAAATATTCTTGGTAATATCAATTAATCAAATATATGAGGTTGAAACTCTGTTATGTTTCGTATTGTACGGAACCCTCCCTAACTGTGCGATAAGAGACGCGATGCTGACTCGCACTTGGCCAGTTTTATTTAATAGTGTGTTGTCTCCTTTTTAGGGTTCCGCACCTCAACAGGTAATAATATCGTTTAAAAACTAAAAAACAAACGACTTCAATGCCGCGCTATTCATTTTCAGTACCAATTTTGAGATGTTTATCTCAATATCTCTGGAGATACTTATCATACCACGATAAAATTACCATGGTACCACACTTGGGATATCTCCTTTCGAACAAAAAAAGAATAATCGAAATCGGTTCATAAACGACGAAGTTATCCGCGAACAAACATAAAAAAAAAAAAAAAAAAAATACGGTCGAATTGAGAAACCTCCTCCTTTTTTTGAAGTCGGTTAAAAAAGGCACCTTATAAGATCACTTTCTTGACCGTTTGTCCGTGTGACACCACCGATTTTCTCACGAACGGGTGGACCTAGTAAGTTAAATTTATACCAGATACTGAGGTCTATAGTCCCTATAAGGTGTATAAAAATCAAGGCCCTGAGTCAACACAATAAAACGATGTAGGCAAATTTCGATTTTCGCGAAAACTCTTAAGTACCAAAATTTACGTATATTTATATTTTTTTTATTTTTCGGAATCTTGCCTTTACTTGTGCGGTAAGACCTTGCTTTTGATCAAAATTGACAATTCCAGGTCAACCGGAAGTACCCTATAGGTTTTGGGTCGAAAACCTATAGGAAACTTCCCGTTGACCTAGAATCATGAAATTTGGCAAGACACAAGGGCTAACAGCACAAATAAAGGAAAAATTCCAAAAATTAAAAAAAATTGAAAATTAAAGGGCCATACATACATAGTTTACGCCAGTTAAGATAGGCCTCTGAGTTATATGAGCGCTCATACAATTTAGAGGTCTAGCTTAATTGTAACCAACCAACGTTGGTACTGAAGCCTCGGTGGGCGAGTCTTAACTCGACTTGGCGGGTTTTATTATTTAAAGAACATAATGACCACACTCTTGCTCCACGTCCCCGGAGTTTTTCCCGAAAAGCGGACGGAATTGAGAATACGCTGAAGCTGTTGTAGCGTAGGAGTTCCACCAGCTTTAAAGAGCTCAGTTGAAATTCCATCTCCGGGGGCTTTTGCTGTCTGAGAGCCAACACAATTTCGTCTTGGCTGATATCTGGCAAATCTTCGGTATAGTAGCGGCGGGTTAGAGTGGCTCTAAGATCCTCAATATGGAGTTGACGGCGGGACGCTTGTGAGGTGTATAAGTGGCCGAAGAAGTCTTTAACATCCCTGAGAATCTCCGGCTTAGAAGTGACAACACTCCCGTTAGATGTGTTCAACTTCGTCAGATGTTTTCGGCCCGGTTTCGCTCGATCGTTTCTTTAATAGAGCGCGAGTTGGAAAGTCACGTCTTACGAGATTTGTGATCTTTTTGTCCAAAGACCGTTGTTCTTGCATTAGCTGCAGGGATCACCCTGAAAACTTTGACTTCTTTACAGCAACTCGCGTGAACTCGCGTCTTACAGAATTGTGTCCCCTCTTCTCTGAGGATTCCCACCAGTTGGTCGAGATCTTGGTCAATATCAACGTCAATTGTGGTTTCCAGGACAGAGAAAAGTCCTAAAAAAGTTAGTCCTATCTTATATAAATGCGATGGTAACTTTATCTGTCTTTTGTATCTTCTAATATATAAAACACAACTTTTCTGTAAAGCACTGAAACAATGCATTTTGCTTACACCAAACGGGGTAGCACTTGACCACCATCTTACTGCATTGGGCACATTCGGTCACATTTCTTTTAGCGTCGTATATCTGATAAAGTCACTGAACATAGACAAAAAGGGGTACTGCTCAAAATCAGGGATGTAAGGGAGCACAAATACGACCTCGGTGCTCCCAGCCAACCTCACCTGCCCGTGGTGCATCCTACTGACCAACAGACGGGGCGACCGACAAATGGCGGTATAACCATTTCATATCTCTGGCGTAGCCAAATTCTACAGGCCGGTGACGGGCAGCAGCGTCACCGGTGCGAGAAGCTACGTCCTGCGATCGCCAACTCGCCTGCCCAGCATGGCGATTAGGGCATATCCCTCCCAAAAGATGCATGCATGAAATGGAAAGTCACAATAAGCCGCGGCCCCAGTTCCCGGCCGCCCTGCCATTCCTGACCACGGCGGCGGTCACGGCAACGGCAGGGCAGGGGGTGCTAAGAATCCCCGGGTTACGGTAGGCCGCCAGAACAAAGTGACCCTCGCTACGTACAATGGACGCACGATTCGGCTGGACGATCATCTAGCGCAGCTGGAGGAGGAGCTGAAACACATAAGATGGCACATTCTGGGGTTATGTGAAGTCCGAAGACAGGGAGAAGACACCATAACCTTAGAATCGGGCCATCTTATGTACTACAGAGAAGGAGATCAGCCATCCCAAGGCGGCGTCGGGTTTCTGGTCAGCAAGGTTCTCAGTGGCAACGTTGTAGAAATCTCCAGTGTGTCGACCAGGGTAGCGTACCTCATAATTAAGTTATCCAAGAGGTACAGCCTCAAGGTTATCCAGGTTTACGCACCGACCTCGACACACTTGGATGATGAGGTGGAGAGCATGTATGAAGATATCTCCAGAGCTTTACACACCACCTCCAAGGCTGACTACAACGTTGTCATGGAAGACTTTAACGCCAAAGTGGGAGTACAAACTTGCGGCGAATCGTCTATAGGACCACACGGATTCGGGAGTAGGAATCACAGGGGCCAAATGCTTGTCAATTTCCTCGAGAGAGAGGGGCTTTTCTTGATGAACTCGTTCTTCAAGAAACAGCCCCAAAGGAAATGGACGTGGCAAAGCCCCGACACTGTGACTAAAAACGAGATTGACTTCATCATTACGGACAATCAGCATACTGGTGCAGAAACTTTGAGGCTCTATTGACATAATACTTAATTCGAAATTTAAAACCACCCCGCCCGACTGATGTATGTACGAGTATAATCTGTTCATTGATAACATTCCAATGTACCCAAACAAAACATCTCTGCTGTGAGTTAGGTATTCTGCAGATTCCAGGAGATGCCCCATTTGAAACGTCATAATCATCAATTTCAGTTGTTTTATTGTTAGTTGCTATAGATTATTATTTTCTCTTGCGTTCCTTTTTCGAAATATAATGTTAAACATTTGATTATACAGTATTTTATTACGAAATAGGTATGTATGTTTGTTTCAGGTACTGCCAGTGCGTTTTGATATTATGGTAACACAGAACAGTGGATAAGGTATACAATAGCACAGTTTGAAGTAAAGAAGCAATAATGCAGACAATCAAGTGCGTGGTCGTCGGCGACGGAGCCGTCGGTAAAACCTGCTTGCTCATCAGCTACACCACCAACAAGTTCCCTTCAGAATATGTGCCCACGGTGTTTGACAACTATGCAGTCACTGTCATGATCGGCGGAGAGCCCTACACCCTGGGACTCTTTGATACTGCTGGTGAGTCATCATCCCTATCTACATCATCATCATTATATCTTCTGCTTCTAATCTTGGATGAGAACATTTTGTCTCTTGTCAGTTGTGAAAACCAATATACATATTTGTGTCCATCCACTGTGTTAGATGGGCTGAAGTAACAATTAACTGTCCATCATTATTACACCTGTCTACTGTTGCTGTCAGAGCACTATTTATAAGCTACATTTCCATCAGAGATGTCCTAAGTAAAAAAATCTACCACTACAATAATAGTATCACTTGATTTGCCTAGTCTCGTTTAATGAAGTAATAGATTTGTTTTCCCCGCTCAATGCTTGACTACCTAACAAATCTCTGATTGCAATATAGTCTCTAAGGCTGGTATTATTATAGAATGTTGCTTGAGAACCAATCTACACTATCACAGAATGATACATTTCCATGGGCTAAATCATTAAAGTGCCCCACTATAGTTCTACAATACCGGCCCTAGTCACTCAGACATAAATATGCAGTGTTCATTATTTATTAAATACGCAGTATTGTTTTATCAGACATACTATGAGTGCTGCTTCACATTTTTTATTTCCAAATGAAGCTCTAAAAATCACTCACTGATGATGATGATCTTCACTTTGAAATTAGTTGATTTAATTATATCAAAAGTATGTAGATTAGGTAGTTTCCCTTCAACCAACCACACGAAAAAAGGGCCGACACACGGCCTAGTTGCGGAAAATAGCCCGCCCACCAAGCACCAAGTACCAAGTAAGTAGGTAGTTTCCCTAAAAAGTTCAACCGTACACAACCGTAAAAAGTACAAATATTCAACCAATTGACACCTATAATACATTTATAATAAAATGTGTTTTTGTTTGCAGGTCAGGAAGATTATGACAGGCTCAGGCCGCTCAGTTATCCACAGACAGATGTTTTCCTCGTGTGCTTCAGTGTGGTCAGTCCGAGTTCCTTTGAGAATGTTAAGGAAAAGGTGAGAATAACATTCTATTGATACAAATAATAAAATAATTCTATAGTATAGTATAGTTCTATAGTATAGTACACAGCAGAGGGGTCTGCTGTGTACTTTAGACTAAATACTTTCAGCATGGCATGTTGTACAGGGGTGGATGTATCTACATTATTTTTACTATCAATGAATCTCGAGCGATGACCACAGTTAAGATAAAAAATAAGTTAAAAAAACTAAAACCCGACTACTGTAATATCACACTCTAAAAAGTATGAAACAAGAAAATATTCTTATCTGAGATCGCTATGATATAAGACATAGTAGCTATGATATAAGACATAGTATGATATAAAGACATAGTAACTTTGTCTATGGAACGATGTGTTGAATTATCTTGTATAGAGCTGGGACAACATATAGTCATCTGTGTATACAGACCTCCATCGGCTGATTATAAAATTTTTGAGACAATTATGGTAGAAGTAATGAGCAAAGTCTTCAACACCTCTAAATCTTTGATAGTTTGTGGCGATTTCAATGTTAATTTAATTGAGCAGTCTCCGCTCAGCGACAAATTAAAAAAATTATTTCTAAGCTTCAATCTGAAGCATCTTTTTAATCAGCCAACAAGAATCACTAGCTCGTCAGCTACCTGCTTGGACAATGTGTTCTGCAACTGTGAACCCGAAAAAATTGCAATTTTTCATAAACTTGGCTCGGACCATCTGGGACAAAGTGTCACTTTTTCATGTAAATTATCCACCAAAGGCCAAGACCATTTTTACAGGCCCATTACCACCAAACGGGTTGAACAGTTTGTGGATATCATTGACAAGCATTTAATGAACCTAAGATTTTCTGAGGATCCTGATGACCTATGCAGTGCTTTATTTCAAATGTTACATGCAGAGTTCTATGATATTTTTAAAATTAAAATGGTTAGAAAGGGTGCGAAGGTTCGTTTCGATGACTGGGCAACTCCTGGTATTTATAAAAGTAGAAACAATTTGTATAACTTGTACTCACAAAAAACCATTAATTTACATAATACTAAATTCATAAATCACTTAAAATTGTATTCAAAAACTTTTAAAGTTGTTTGTCAGACAGCAAAATCATTGCATCTAAGTAGAAAAATTAAGCATGCCGATGACAAAATAAAATCAACATGGAAAGTAATTAATACAGAAACTGGAAAAATTAAGCAGAGGGACGGTAAAATTATGTTAAAAGTTAATAATAAATTAATCATAGATAATAATGATGTCGCAAACACATTTGTTGAGTTCTTCTCACAAGTACCTATTATTACTACTCAGCCTTTAAACTCTTCCCCTAAGGATGCTTTTGTTTTACTATCAAAGTGTGTGAATGAATGTGATTCTATGTTTGAGTTCAGACACATAACTTCAATATCAATTATCAAAACGTTTAAAATGCTCAATCAAAAGAAAACCGAGGATCTGTGGGGTATGTCAACCAAAGTACTTAGTTATATTATTAATGTAATTAGCCCTCACTTTTCAACAGATGCGTCGATGAAGGTGTCTTTCCTGATGTAATGAAAAAAAGTAAATTAATTCCCCTATTCAAATCAGTGAACAAAAATGACCCTTCAAACTATAGACCAATCTCTATATTACCGGCGCTCAGTAAAGTTTTTGAAAAAGTTATTTTAGACCAGCTTTTGGCACATTTTAATATTTATCATCTTTTAAATAACAAACAATATGGTTTCACTAAGGGGCGTTCCACTACTGATGCTGGAGTAGATCTTCTTAAACATATATTTGATGCATAGGAGAAAGCACAAGATGCTATCGGCGTTTTTTGTGACTTAGATAAGCGTTTGATTGCGTCTGTCACAAAACGCTAATTTGCAAATTAAAACACTACGGCGTTAACGGAAAAGCACTTGATCTGGTCTCATCCTACCTCTGTAATAGAATACAGATGGTTGAGGTCAATGGCGTCAGGTCATCTGGATCCCTCATAAAAATGGGAGTTCCGCAGGGATCGATCTTAGGACCATTTTTATTTCTAGTTTATAGTAATGACTTGCCGTCTTTCGTGCAAAACTTATGTGACATTGTTTTGTTCGCGGATGATACATCCTTAATATTCAAAATAGATAGGATTGCGCCTAAATTTGTCGATGTTAACAAATCCATCACACTGGTTTTGAATTGGTTTACAACCAATAACGTATTACTGAACGCCAAAAAAACTAAATGTATTAAATTCTCGCTGCCAAATATAAGAAAGGGTGTCATTGATAGCAGGATATTAATAAACTATATACCACTAGAATTTGTTGAATCCGCTACATTCTTGGGCATCACCCTGGATTCAAAGCTACAATGGGGTTCTCAAATATCGGCTCTAGCAGGTAGATTGAGCTCCGCTGCATACGCAGTACGTAAAATTAGAAACTTGACTGACGAATCCACTGCTAGATTGGTTTACTTTAGCTACTTCCACAGTATAATGTCCTATGGCATTTTATTGTGGGGGAAAGCCGCCGAAATCCAATCTATATTTGTTTTACAAAAAAGCTATTCGATCTATATATACCATGAAGTCGCGAGACTCACTTCGTGAAAAATTTAAGGAAATTAAAATTCTCACAGTGGCATGTCAATATATATATGAAAATATTATGTATGTACGCAAAAATTTGAATGATTATGATAAGAGGTCCGATGTACATAATTTCAATACAAGACACAAAAATAGATTAATTTTACCTCAATTCAGGTTGTGGAAAGTTAGTGGTTCTTTTTTGGGGAACTGTATACGATTTTATAATAAACTTCCTAAAGATATTGATCAACTGTCTATGAGCAGATTTAAAACCTTTGTAAAATCCAATTTAATGAAGAAATCGTACTATACATTAAATGACTATATGAATGACATAAATGCTTCGCCTGAATGCCCCAAGCTCCAAGATATAATATAAATTGTATGATAACATAATTATTTGTTGTAACTTTTAAAAAGTATTGAATATGAATTAAAACAAAAATGAATTTAAATAAGTGACAAGCCCCATAGAGTTTCTTGGTGTTTCTTCGCTGATGGGAGTACTTCCGAAACACCAGTAGATTCAACAGTCAATCAGTTTTCATCTTTTGTTTGCAGATCTAGGGTTACCTGTTAAGACGGTATTATGCAGCTGATAGACGGACAATCAATTCCATTCGGAATATGATTTGTACTGCAATTAGTCTGCGTTTTATTTATTTATTATGTTTCATTATTTCACAATTTTTTGAATAAAAATTGTCTGAAGTACTGAAACATCCACTGGATTGCGGGTGCTCGTAATAGTACGGTTGGCAACCCTACATTAATCAGGGGAATTAAACATGTGTTTTAAGTGTGACGTTCGACGTCTAGATGAAAGCTGAATGGCTCAATACCTTTGTTTTTTTTTGTAAATTCAAAGTAATAAGTTATGTTTCTGTTATATCTATAATATTTTTTATTGAATATCATCTATTTAATGTTATTTGACGAGTGTAAGTGCACATTTTTAATTTGCCCATATACTGAATAAATGCTTTGACTTTGACTTTGACTATGTACAAACTATTGAATATGTATCGTGTATCATATAAAAAACTTACTTTTAATAAATATTGTATTGTATTTCATTCATATTCTTAGTGGTGTTCAGTGGATACCCGTGGTCGTATGCTACTTTTCAGAATGTATTATTTTGTTACGGTCGTACGGTACATACAACCACGGCTATCCTCTGAGCACCAATAAGAATATGCATAAAATACAATACAATAAGTATTAAAAGTAAGTTTTTTATACAATACACAATACATATTGAATAGTTTGTACATAGCGATCTCAGATAAGAATATTTTCTTGTTTCATACTTTTTAGAGCGTGATATTACAGTAGTCGGGTTTTAGTTTTTGAACTTATTTTTTATTTATACTATTTTGGGGTTTTTGCATAAATGTATACATGTCAACATACTTACATACTTAGCGATCAACAAACACATAGCCCTCTTTATTGCTTCTTTGCGACGCCGCGCCGTGGGCTAAAAATTAGTTTTCTTGACTTCGACGGAATATGTCTCGCAAACGCTACGCTTGACAAAAATATGATGTACCAAACCTTACTTTCATTTTAAAATCATCATACGATGGGGTGAGGTAAAATTTTTTTTTAGTTCTTGACTTCGTGCCCTTTAGAGGGCTCCACATTCAATTTGTTGTGATGTCACATAGCCTATAACCAGCAGACAAATAAGACGCGTCTAACGACACCTCATTTGTCAAATTATGATAAGTAGTTTCGAAGTTATAAGGGAACAGATGAACATACATACAAACACATATATACTTACATACATACATACCCACATACCGGTCAAAAACATAACCCTACTTTTTGCTTCGCCGTAGTCGGGTAAAAGAGTGTAATGAGATACTATGAGATGATTCTACCTCACTACATGAATTCAAATTATTTTTTTCCCAACTTCGGGAGGGTTAATCAGGTTGACTGGTATATGTATGTATGTATGTTCGTCTTCCTTCATAACTTGTAAACTCCTCATTATAATGTGATGTCACTTTAAATTGAATATGGATCCATCTAGAACACATAAAGACAAATTAATAAAACGTTATTTTAATGATGCCTTCTGGTCTTCGATTCTGGTATTAAAAAAAGGGGTGAATTAGCACATTTTAAATATATGTATATTGTTAGGTGTTGCTCACGGCTTTGCTTGCATGTACCCGATAAATATTTTTGATTTAAATTATAACCCCAAAATATCTTATATAAAAGTAATGTTCAAAAACTAATTAAAATTCAATTTATTTATCGAATACTATAAGAATCTTTGTCCTGACATACTGACTGACTGACTGACTGACTGACAGACAACGCACAGCCTAAACCGCTTGTCGTAGAGACTTGAAATTTAGAGGGTATATTTGTCTTAGTACGTAAGGGTGTCTAAGAAAGGATTTTCCAAAATTCACCCCTTTAGAGGATGAAATGGGGGTTCAAATGTGGTATGGAGAAACAAGAGTCTTTTCTATTCGAAACTTTACACAAGGGCTTCAGTAAAAAAAATAAGTAAATACGTGTTTCAGGCTTTTTCGAAATTCCACCCATAAGAGGGTGAAATGGGGTAACAAAGTCTGAAAAACCAATATTGTTTCGGATTGCGCTGACATTTGGCATGCAGATATACTACGGCCGTTCAGAGAATGCGTTCCTGACACGTCGCGATTGAACTGACGACGTAACTTTGTAATGGCGTTGCAGTTACGATAAAAATATGTTAGTTGGTTGTTTACCGTTTTAACAATTGATGAGCATTAAAACAACATTATTATATCAATAATCAATGAATGTTATAATTTTGTGCCAAACTGAGTGTCAAATAACTTGGTAAACAATATTTTTCTAAATCTATACTGCGCTATTACAAGGTTATGTCAGCGCTTTATATTTGTAGTGCTGTGCTAACAATAACAGGCAATAATAGTATCGTAATCTGTTCTTATACAGTTATACTTTATAAAATAACTAGAAGTCCCCCGCGGCTTCACCCGCGTTAAAAACTCCTTTTATTTATAATTAAAGACATCAAATAAGAATTAGCCAAATCGGTTCACCTGTTTTCATGTTATCGCGTGACTAAGACAAATCAGGATTCATATTTATAAAACCCGAAAAACCCAAAAAATCGCAATCCGAAACAATATTGATTTTCAGACTTATTTACCCCAGTTCACTCTCTTAGGGTGGCATTTTGAAAAAGTTGGAACTCGTATTTACTTATTTATTTACAGAAGTACTTGTGTGAAATGTCGAATAAAATGACTATCCAAACTTTGAACCCCCGCTTCATCCCTTGAAGAGTGAATTTTGAAAAATCCTTTCTTAGCGGATACCTACGTCAAAATTAATATCTGGATGCCAAATATCAGCGCAATCCGAAACAATATTGATTTCACACTTTGTTGCCCCACTTCACCTTTTTAGGAATAGAGTTTCAAAAAGCCTGAAACACGTATTTACTTATTTATTTACTAAACTACTTGTGTGAAGTTTCGAATGTAAAAGACAAACAGTTCTTGTTTCTCCATACAAACTTTGAACCCCCGTTTCATCCCCTTCGAGGGTTAATTTTGGAAAATCCTTTCTTTTAAATTTGCAAATTCCTCAGAGGGAACTAACGTCGTAATAACTATCTGCATGCCAAATTTCAGCGCAATCCGAAACAATATTGATTTTCACACTTTATTACCCCATTTCACCCTCTTAGGGGTGGAATTTAAAAAAAATCTGAAAAACGTATTTACTTATTTTTTTACTGAAGCACTTGTGTGAAGTTTCGGATAGAAAAGACTAATTTTGTTTCTCCATACAAACTTTGAACCCCAGTTTCATCCCCTCCGAGGGTTAATTTTGGAAAATCCTTTCTCAGAGGGAACTAACGTCGTAATAACTATCTGCATGCCAAATTTCAGCGCAATCCGAATTAATATTGATTTTCACACTTTAGTACCCCATTTCACCCTCTTAGGGGTGGAATTAAAAAAAAACCTGAAAAACGTATTTACTTATTTTTTTACTGAAGCACTTGTGTGAAGTTTCGGATAGAAAAGACTCTAATTTTGTTTCTCCATACAAACTTTGAACCCCCGTTTCATCCCCTCCGAGGGTTAATTTTGGAAAATCCTTTCTCAGAGGGAACTAACGTCGTAATAACTATCTGCATGCCAAATTTCAGCGCAATCCGAAACAATATTGATTTTCACACTTTAGTACCCCATTTTACCCTCTTAGGGGTGGAATTTCAAAAAAACATGAAACACGTATTTACTTTTTTTTTACTGAAGCACTTGTGTGAAGTTTCGGATAGAAAAGACTATCTATATCTTGTTTCTCCATACAAACTTTGAACCCCCATTTCATCCCCTTAAGGGGTGAATTTTGGAAAATCCTTTCTCACTAGTACACCCTTACGTACTAAGACAAATATACCCTCCAAATTTCAAGTCTCTACGACCAGCGGTTTAGGCTGTGCGGTGTCTGTCAGTGAGTCAGTATGTCAGGACAAAGATTCTTATAGTATTAGATACGTTTTGTTTTTCTTTTTAAGAATTTGAAAATAATGGACTATAAGATAACTTTTATGAAATATAAAAATAAAACTACGACCAAACCGAACGCGCGAAAGAAAGTAGCATTTTTATATTTAGGTTGAAAATGGTAACCCCAAATGGCGTTACTAGCATTTTTATACTTAGATTAAAAACGGTAACCCCAAGCCATTTTGTGACTCTAAAACAGTCTTACAGATTGTAACTTTGTAACAAAGAATAAATAAAACAATATTATTATATTAATATTACCTTTTTTTGGTTTCCACTTTAATAACTAAAATATAAATTTTAAATGATTCCGCCAATTTAAAACGAAAATAATCTTAAAAATAATGCGGTGGTTCATTTTGGAGGAACGGTAACGAACTCAGTGTTATGTTGTGCCCATCACAGTCGTGACTAACTGATAGGTGTCAGGAACGCATTCTCTGAACGGCCGAAGTTATAGTTATGACGACGTAACTTAGCTCAACTTTAGTTCTACCCCAATCGATTTTAGGGGTGAGAGGGGGGGAAGGGGTGGGAAGGGTAGAGCCCCCCCCCTTGAAGGAAAAGTTGCGGAGAAAAAAAAAGCCTCCGCCTTTCGGAGATATGTTTTTTTGTTCTGAAAATTTAATAATGAAATCATCTAAATAAGTGAAAAATTGGTAGGAATGTTATATTAACAGAAAAAATCATATCTCCGAAAGGGGGGCTTATGCAACTTCCCCTTCAGGGGGTGGCTCTACCCACCCCCTGCCTCCTTCTCCTCCTAAAATTGATGTCAGTTAATGTTACATTCCTACCAATTTTTCACTTATTAAGTAGATTTCATTGTTGAATGTTCAAAACAAAAAAAAATCATATCTCCGAAAGAGGGGTTTCCGCAACTTTTCCTTCAGGGGGGGGGAGGTCTACCACTTGCCCCTTCTCCCCCCTCCCCCCTAAAATCGATTGGAGTAGAACTAAAGTCGTACCCGTAAGTTCACTCTGAGAAATTATTTTCTAAAATTCACCCATTAAGAGGATGAAACGGGGGTTCAAACTTTGTATGGATGAACAAAATTAGATAGTTTTTGAAGTTATACTTCTTTTGGCGCGATAGAGAAAAATGATGAGAGTGAATTTTTACGATGCGCGCGCACACCGACACCTGAATTTAACATCGTGAAGTTAGTTCTAGGTGGTACGATGCGCGCGCACACCGACACCTAAATTCTACACCGTGAAGTTAGTTCTAGGTGGCATGACTATGTTCAAGTTGTATATGTCATATTTATCGTTAATCACTACTGCATTTTAGTTATTTTTTTTCCAGACGCCACAGAAGTATAACTTCTAACGCGTGTACATAAGTATACATACTCTTTTTTAACCGACTTCAAAAAAGGAGGAGGTTTCTCAATTCGACCGTGTATATATATATATATATATATATTTTTATGTTTGTTCGCGGATAACTTCGTCGTTTATGAACCGATTTTGATTATTCTTTTTTTGTTCGAAAGGAGATATCCCAAGTGTGGTACCATGGTAATTTTATCGAGGTCTGATAAGTATCTCCAGAGATATTGAGATAATCATCTCAATATTGGTACTGAAAATGAATAGCGCGGCATTGAAGTCGGTTCTTTTTTTAGTTTTTAAACGATATTATTTTCTATTCAAGACTTCACACAAGTGCTTCAGTAAATAAATAAGCAAATACGTGCTACAGGCTTTTTCGAAATGCCACCCCTATAAGGGTGAAGTGGGGTAACAAAGTCTGAAATAAATTTTGTTTCGGATTGCGCTGAAATTTGACATTCAGATAGTTATGTTGTCGTAGGTATGCGCTAAAAAAGAATTTTTCAAAATTCTTTATTTAAGGGGATGAAGCGGGGGTTCAAAGTTTGTATAGTTATTTTATTCGACATTTCACACGAGTACTTCTGTAAATACATTTTTCAGGCTTTTTCAAAATGCCAACCTTAGAGGGAGAAGTGGGGTAACAAAGTCTGAAAATCAATATTGTTTCGGATTGTGCTGAAATTTGGAATGCAGATAGTTGTTATGACGTAGGTATCCGCTTAGAAAGGATTTTCTAAAAATTCCCCCCGGATATTACTTATTATTTTTAATTATATAAGCTTATAGATTTACTTAAGTGCTTCTCTAAATAAATAAGTCAATGCGTGTTGCAGGATTTTTGCAAGGGGTTGGTAAAAAAGTCTGAAAATCAATATGGTTCTTCGAGTTTTATAAATATGAATCCCTATTTCCCTTAGTCACGCAATAACTTGAAAACGGGTTCCTTGAACCGAGGCGTTTACTTCTTTGATGTCTTTTATGATAGAAAGGTTTTTACAAAATAAAAGTGTTAAGTAAACAAAAGAAAAATCTTTAACGCGGGTGAAGCCGCGGGGCACTTCTAGTTTTTATATAAGTACACAAGGTACACTCATGCACATCAAATAAAACATGACGACTAAAAATCACGATTTAGAAAATATGATACCATACCATTAATAATAATGAATTAATTAAAATAACAACAGTATAATTTGCCCTGTTAACAATTGTTTTTTTTTTGTAAGATGCATATACCATTTTGAGAATTGGTAATTCTGTGCCTAAACCTATTAGACATTTGCAATGACAGGACATATATCTACCGAGCTGAGTGAGGAGAGCCTGCAACAAGTGTCATGATGGGGGGATGGTGGTGCTGCCTGGATCACATTAAGTAGGTCACCCATATCAAGACAAACACAATTACAACTTGGGAGCACGTTTTCAATTCGCCGTTGATACTAGTAGTCGTAAGACTAATAATTCTTACAGTTCATTTTCAAGTTTCTTTCGATACTCAAATATTCCTTCTTTTGTTTCAGTGGGTACCAGAAATTACCCATCATCAACAAAAGACGCCATTCTTGCTGGTGGGCACGCAGATAGACTTGAGAGATGATCCCGCTACCATGGAAAAGTTGGCAAAAATCAAGCAGAAGCCAGTATCCCTTGAACAGGGAGAAAAATTGGCTAAGGAGCTGAAAGCAGTCAAGTACGTCGAGTGCTCTGCTCTTACACAGGTCAGCTTCATTAAAAAAATATATATATTATATAGGCTAGCGTTTGAGCACTATCTCACCTGTTGGTAAGTGATGATGCGGTCGAAGATGCTAAGCACACAAGGCCTAGAATGGGAACTGGCTCTCAAGGACATTCAGATTAGATGAACACGTTAGATGTTTGGCGATACATTCTAACTTAAGGGTGGTAGCGTGCGACGGACGCTGGATAGTGTCCTACCACCATGCGGGGGTAGGGGAGGGGGAGTTGAGGGGGGGGAGGGGAAGATGGAGGGGAGGGTAGGTAAGGGGGGAGGGGACGGTATGTGAGGGGAGGAGGTAAGGGGGTACTGGCGAGTAGCGTGGCGTGCGACGGCGCGGTGTAGTTGGAATACTTGTGTCTTATTTGTGAATGCTACCCAAAGACACTATTCCACGCGGACAAAGTCGCGCATAGCTAGTATATTAATAAACCTAAAATATAATAATTATATTAAACCTGAATTGATAATAAACGTCATGCAGACTGGCGCGATGGCGTTCTAGGCCAAACGGGTAGCTAATTCTGCCACAGGCTATTAAGAAGAGAGATACACGATCGATCATGGTTCACCACAGATTATAACCACTCGGCATACACGCCGCAAGTCGGTCGGTTCACTTGTGTCAGACCATTGTAGGCGTGTTTACAATCTTCGACCGCATCAGTGCTTCTAGGCCTGCCCAGTTTGACACCGGCCCACGGTGGCGGACAGTTTTTTTTATATCTGATAGCATTTGACCTGCAGAGCATCTTACCCGATGTTAAGTGACAATGTGATCCAAGATTGTTTCTGTGTTTGTTCAGCACTTCGTGTCTCTGCCTTCCTTCATTTCCATATTGGCACGATTCCATCATAGAGCATCATCCTAATATCAGGTGAGATAGCTCCGAGTATCCGATAGCGGTCCAGTGCTCCGGAATTTTAAAGGAATCTGAATTATGTTATACTTTATTTATTAAAAATGATCTCGATAGTTTCCATGTCCCCGTGCACCAGGTAAAATGAATAATTTTAAATTACAGAAAGGACTGAAGAACGTATTCGACGAGGCCATTCTAGCAGCTTTGGAGCCTCCAGAGCCAGCAAGGAAAAAGAAATGCGCGCTATTGTAAAGGTCCAATATAAGCCGGCCTCGATTACATCCCATACGCATACACTAACTCTGTAATATTCAACGTATTTTTACAAACGTCAAGTATTAGGCCATATTTAAAATTATGAGTATTACAGGTCGATACTTTCGGTTTTAAAGGTGAGAAAAGATTCGTTAAGGTAGTACGATTTTCCATACAAAAGTATAATACACAAATTTGAGTAAATGAAGCAAAAACTTTCACTGAAATTATATCTATTGGTCTTTTATAAGTCTTTACGTATGAAAAATTATATTTACCTACATAAATTGATAGAATAGTATGAAATTATTTTAGTTTTATACTCATATTTATGTGTACATGATACTTTTGTATGTAAATAATGCCACCTCAATGAAAGCTAGTTGAGTGAGAGTTCCTCGACAATGTAGGCTGCACCGAATCAAAGCAACTTTTAGTCGATGACATGTTACATGATACAGATATCGTAATCGATATCCAAACATTTATGCTTTAAATTCCCTTTATACAGAAGGTATCGAATAGCTCTCGGCTATTTTAAAATGTATTCCATTTAATGTTCAGTTTTATTCATTGGTCATCTTTAACTATTATTCGTAATGTAAAGAGAGCTAAAGACGGTTATACTTCATTTCTTTGTCGTGTATTTTTAATTATGAAATTATTATTTATAGTGATAAATAAGTCACATTTACCTTTTCTATGTAATGTTTTCTTTATTTAAGTATGCTATCACGGATAGGTTGTTCGCGTCCCATGTACGTCGAATTAACACAATGGGCTCTGCGTAGTGTTGCCTGTCGATATGTTTACGCTTCGCAAGTTGTTCGATGTCAGTTAATCGATTTTATAACTGTTTAGAATCGTTTATGTTGCGATTGGTTAATCGTAAGCAACGAAATAATTTGTGCTGAAATGCTACCAGATATAAGTGTCCTTTTATTTATTCCGGTTGCCGTTCATAAATATACATGTTTCATTCTTCTAGAACGGAAATTGGGTAACATTTATACATACGTATTATTTGATCCCAACTTATATTTATATTCTATTAATTATTTTAGCACAATGTGACCTAAACGCGCACTTTACGCACGCCTTTCCGTGACTTAAATAGTCGATTACTGCACGACGTATAGCAAACAACTTCACGCCGTGCCATAATCTTCTATTTGACGGAAAAGCGTAACAAGCGTAAAGTGCAGGTTTATGTCACACTGACAGCTATAACATAATATACGATACTCGTGACTTAAGTTGTCTATTATTGCACGGCTGTTCGTTCTAAATCGCTATTATATTATATATATTTATATTTATGTGTGTTCACTTAATGATTTTTGAATAGTATTGTATTGTGAACGAGAGTTTCCTAAAAGCATTACATTTTTAGTGCGGGCCTTAGACAAAGTAATATTATTGTTTACGTTAGCGACTGTTAACTTTAGTGGTGAGATCGTGGTCCGTATACAAGTGCTTTGCAACGATGACAAGGATTAATTGTAGCCGCGCGCAAAGCTTACACAAACTGTCGAACGTTCTTATCGGTAGGTAATAGTTCTATACATATTTTTTTATTGGATAAAGAAAATATAGATTTAGCTCGTCTGAGCCCTTCGAGCGTTGGGCCCGAGCGCACCGGCCACGATCTCGGGCCTTGCCCTTGAAGTTGAGTGAATGCTGCCGTGCACAGATAGTGCCTTGAACCTAAACATCGATTGAAACATTTTGAGTATTTGATCATTATTTATAATGCGATGGAGCCTTCAGCTGTTTTAGCGACAATACTGCTCGCTATTTGTTATATCTGTGACGGTAGTTTACTTATGTATCAAATATAATGCAAAATGATGACACCAATAAATTTCTAAGTCAGCATTTTCGCCAAATGTTGGCAAGCAATAATTTTGTGAACTAGAACGTCAAATTATACAGTTTCGTATATTAACTTATAATACATGATTATATTCGTGTGAACGTTTTACAATATTGTTATACATTTTATAGTAATATTGTGTGAGTCGTAGAATACTAGATAAATCAATGAAATAATTAATTTGCATGAATATAATATTTAGTGCTCAGGAAATTTTGTCCAAATAGTAAACATTTTAAGACCAAAACTGTATGTACAGCTTATACATTGAAATCGATAACAATTTAGCAATATTTGTACAATTAAAATTGTATTATTTTGTATATTCACAATTCATATTTTAAGTAACGTATAAACATAAGTAGTTTACAGTGCCCTTAGTACGAGTTTTCAACGTAAACGCTTTTGACAGGTCTCACATAGTTTTCGACATATTCTGGCTCCCTGATTGGTCTAAATTTTAGTGAAGTGTAGTAACCACTAGAGGCGCTGTACTGTTTTTATAATAATTATTATAATAATATACATACAAAATTTGTTCTATATACGATATCGAGTTTGGTAAGAAAACTCGTACTAAGGGTACAGTAGTCGAGTCATATTTAAACTGTTATACATTTTATATTAATGATATGCGTTACGAGTATTCTTAGAACATAATGTGGAATTGTTTCAATTTTATTAGTTTACTATTTTGATGAAACCCACAAGATGCACAATGTATGCACAGTGCTAGCTTTGCATTTTTAATATTATCGTTCGAATGTTTGACTACATCATTGTATTCTGCATTTTGTGTCGTATGGCGACTGCCGACTGCCGCCCGTACTCGTGTATTTTGTTTATATCTCGATGTATTTGTCCTTTTGTTGTGTCGTTGAATTATCAGATAGTTACGAGCGATTCTTCACATACTAAAATACTCTTTGTATCATGAAATAAATAGTGTGTTGTAATCTTTATGGTGGCTGTGAAGTACGCTGCGGGATCGGTCTCGCGCAGGTTGTCTAACTCTAAATCTCAGCCAATCACAATCGTGAACAGTACCCTTAGTACGAGTTTTTATCGTAAACGCTAATGACAGGACTCACATAGTTTTAGACATATTCTGGCTCCCTGATTGGTCTAAATTTAGTGAAGTGTAGTAACCACTAGAGGCGCTGTACTGTTTTTCATACAAAATTTGCTCGATATACGATATCGAGTTTGGTATGAAAACTCGTACTAAGGGTACAGAGTTATCACTCACAACACACACACACACACACGCGCCTACATTCACTGCCGCCATTATGCTTGCATCGTATTATACATATTCATTATACCGGCATGTATAATATATATTGGACTAGGTTGTATAATCTATATCACATAACTTCTGAACAATATGTAAACTACGAGAGTATTTGTTTACCTCACAAATTATTTAATAATTAACGGATCTTTGTAGGTATCACTAA
This sequence comes from Cabera pusaria, assembly GCA_954871355.1. Lineage (NCBI taxonomy): Eukaryota > Metazoa > Arthropoda > Insecta > Lepidoptera > Geometridae > Cabera > Cabera pusaria. The sequence goes on along the minus strand of OX940885.1, from coordinate 460,555 downwards.
AATACTACTCGCGATAAATACGCACAGAAGTATTTTCGTTGATCCGACAAAATAATAATAAATATTTGTATGTAAAATGTCTATAACGTTATAAAGAAACGCCCGTAAAACATACGAATTTTAAAAACATTTAGTCTGATTTAACTAAACTAAATGCAATATAAATAATAATTATAATTATAAATAAGGCAATTTGATGCAATTAATGAAATTGAACAACCGTCAAATGTAGTAAACCCTACTCTAAATATGCATTTAAATTATGTTTATGAGTATTTTTTGAAGATTCCATAGAATTAACTGATGTTAATGTATTTGTATTTTATAAAATTGAGTACGCTGTCTTGTTTTCAAGCAACGTAATTCCCTCGCGTTACCTAATGTCCATTAAAGTATCACGATTACTTAACTAATACTGATTATTATGACTCTTTTAGTTTCAACCTTCAGTTGTGCGGAATTAATTTATACAATTTAATGGCACCCTTTACATAACCCTTACTTTGTTTATAAATCGATCAGCAATATTGAAGGATTTTAATGATTTTACTGCGATTTGAAAGGAATAAAATGAATGTAGTGTATGATTAAATGAATAACCTTTTTATAAAAGTTGACAATGATCGTTGCGAGTGAATATAAAATGAGGTTTGCGGCGCATCTCTCGTCGTCTAACCGGAGAATGATTAGTTGGCCATCTTTCACTGCTATCGGTCTTACGCTAAGATAGTATGTGCGAGCGAACTATACGAGCGACGTCGTCGCCGGTTCATTACATGTCTACAATTTGGCTTCATTTACTTCTATGCCTCATGTATTAAAATGTATTTATTATATCAGATTTTTATACGATTAATACATTTTCTGCAATATATTCGTAATTATTTTAATTTGGGATAAGTTTTATTATTATATTTCACTATTCAATATGTATTTTAGCGATTACCCAAGAATTTTCGTTTCAAAGGACTGTCATTAATTTTATTACTAATAATATAATTATTATTTTAATAATTAATATTGGAATTACTATATTTTTCTTGTGTCAGTAAGTTCGTAGATATAGGTGTATATTGATATAATAAAATTATAAGAATATTAAATTTGTATTATTTATCTCGGCCATTATGTACAGTAAAATCTGTGTTCCCAAAAACAAAAACAAAGTGGAGCTAGACGGAATTTTGGAGCAGAGGCTTTTGTCCATCCAAATCCAGAACAATTGATGTAAGTACTGAGAAAAATATGTAAGACTAGTTCCTATAATTACGTTGCACTTTACAGAAACATTCAGACCTAAAATTTCACTACGTTATATAGTGAAATTCTAGATCTATTGAAACATCCCACTTTTATTTTAAGTAAAAGAGAATGTTTTTTGGGTGGTAATTAAATGTACTTCTTTTTAACGCTGCGTATGCCGGAATTCCAGACAAAATTATACTATGTCGCGTGGATCTGCGCTCCGACATGCGAAGGGTTAAGCTTAACTTCTAAAATAATTATTTATGACATCAAAAAAAAAATTGTATTAACTTCTAATTTTTTAACTCAGTAACATTAAAATGTAACTTAACAGAATTTCGTGAAAATTGTCATCAAATAACATAATTATGGCCTAAGTGTTTTAAAAATCGGTCCACAATTGACAGAGATATCGGTGAACATACATTAAAAACATACAAGCAGACCAATTGAGAACCTTCTCCTTTTAGAAGTCGGTTAAAGGGTTTCTTTTGAGCACTTCGCCGGCCGCTACCACAGCACGCTCGCTTCGCTCGCTCGGCTCGCGCGTGGTGTTGTCACAACTCAAACCTAAACCTAACCTAGTTTTATTTACTTATTTATTAAGAGAAGTACCTACCTATGTAAAGTTTCGAATAAACCAGACTATCTCATCTTGTTTCGCCATACAAACTTTGAATCCCCGTTCCGTATCCTGGGGGAAATTTAAAGAAAATCTTTTCTAAACGGATACACGTTCGTCATAATAACTATCTGCATTCTAAATTTCAGCGCAATCCGAAACAATATTGATTTTCAGACTTTATTATCCCGCTTCAGTGCTCTTAGGGTGGCATTTTGAAAAAGCCTGGATTTCGTATTTATTTATTTATTTACAGAAGTACTGGTATGAAATTTCGAATAAAATGACTATCCAAACTTTGAACCCCACTTCATCCCCTTTAAGAGTGAATTTTGAAAAATCCTTTCTTAGCGGATACCCACGCACGTCAAAATATATAACTATCTGCATGCCAAATTTCAGCGCAATCCGAAACAATACTGATGTCAGACTTTGTTACCCCAATTCACCCTTTTAGGGGTGGCATTTCGAAAAAACCTGAAACACGTATTTGCTTATTTAATTACTGAAGTACTTGTGCGAAGTTTCGAATAGAAAAGGCTATCTTATCTTGTTTCTCCATACAAACTTTGAACCCCCGTTTCATCCCCCTAAGGGGTGAATTTTAGAAAATCATTTCTCAGAGGGAACTAACGTAATAACTATCTGCATGCCAAATTTCAGCGCAATCCGAAAAAATATTGATTTCAGACTTTGTTACCCCATTTCACCCTTTTAGGGGTGGCATTTCATAAAAGCCCGAAACACGTATTTACTTATTTATTTACTGAAGTACTAGTGCGAAGTTTTGAATAGAAAAGACTATCATATCTTGTTTCGCAATACAAACTTTGAACCCCCGCTTCATCCCTTTCAGGGGTGAATTTTGGAAAATCCTTTCTTAACAGATACTAACGTCGTAATAACTATCTGCATGCTAAATTTCAGCGCAATCCACAACAATATTGATTTTCACACTTTGTTACCCCATTTCACCCTCTCAGGGGTTGGATTTCAAAAAAGCCTGAAACACGTATTTACTAATTCTTTTACTGAAGCACTTGTGTGAAGTTTCAAATTGAATAGTCTTATCTAATTTTGTTTCTCCATACAATCCCCTAAAGAGGTGAAATTTGGAAATTCCTTTCTTAGTAACCCAACCCTAATAAATAACTAAGGCGGTATGTGACGATACCCTCCAAATTTGGAGTCTCTACGACCAGCCAGCGGTTGAGGCTGTGCGTCGTCTATCAGTCAGTCAGGCAGTCAGTCAGTCAGTAAGTCAGGACAAAGATTCTTATAGTATTAGAGAAGATGATGTTAGTCTATACAAGCTTGAATTATATTTTTTTGAGCGCCTTGTGTTGAAGCCATGGTTGAAGCTATATAACCTTTGATAATATACATGTCTTATAATCAAAGTATATAACAAAAAATGCCGATGAGATGAAAAATCTGTGGCTGAGTTTGTAAATTAGGTGGCAATATATAAATAAGGTGGACAAGATTATGATACATTTATTATTTCTCTTTTTTACCTGATAGGCGTTACGCGACCACTATCTCGTTTGGTGGTAAGCGATGATGTGTGTGGTCGAGGATGGTGACCGCGCCAACATGCTCGTGATGAGCTATAAATATATAATTAATTAGTTCACGTTCCCGCCAAACTTTGAAGTTCTGCTGAAATTTGTGTTTAAAATACAAAAGATTTGAATGACTAAATTGATGGATAAATGGATGAAAGGACCAAATTTCAGCACTGGACCAGTTATCATCTCGAAACATTTGCATTTTCATATATTTTTTACGTTCATTAATTATTTGGAATTCATTGTAACAGGTTCATTGAATCCTGGGGTCGTTGCGAAACACAATTTGCCCAAAAAGAACAATGCGTTTACGGATTCAGAGCAGATTGCGACAACATTACGCGAGAATTTTATAAAGGGCTACCTCGGTTGTATTGTATATGTTTTCTGTCGACATAAAGTTTGTTTTTGGGGTATTGTTGTTTATTGTGGCTTCAAGTATGTACGCAACTTTTAAAAGTAAGTAATACCTTTTCAACAAAACAAAAACAAAAAAACTTCGCTGTTTTTTCCTTAAGACCACAATGAATCTACAGCAAATATATTTTTTGATTTTTCACTCATTTTTTATTCTTTTATTTTTGTACAAATATCGTAAAGCGGTTCACAGAATACTACTATCTATACTATATATCTATATAGAGATCTACCTACCAAGTTTTAACAGTGTAGTCCCTTTTTTTTAGTCCTAATTGTTTCGGGATAAAGTGGCTGTGTCATACGGACGAACAGACATACAGACAGACATGACGAATCTATATCTATGACGAATCTGTATGCGTTTCTTTAAGTTGTATTTCACTATTTTACTTTTTTTATTTAAATATTGTCTGAAGTACTGAAACACACAGTTACATGTTACATGTATGGTTGGTTTTAACCCACTTTAATATTTTAGTCTGACATTTATTGGAATGTTTATGTTCATCGCTGGAGATTTCACGTTGCATTGTTAATTTGATTTGATTATTTATTTAAATTTAAGAGGTTATTTAGTGATCTTTACTTATTGATTATTTGGCGCCGACTCTAAATTCCTTAGGTATACATACTTACATTAGTTTAAGAACTTAGTTATTATGTTTAGTTAAAAACTCAAAACAATTACAAAAATATATACTTAGGTACCTATACTAACAGTAGTTTAAGAACTTCGTTATTAAGGTTAAATAAAAAAGTTTAATTATTTTTTGCTTTTCAGTTTTTTCGGCGGTTTAATGTTTTTTGTTAAAAAGTTTTATGCTACGTTTACTTGATAATTGATTATGATTTATTTTATTATTTTGACGTGTATATGTGCGTATATTAATACTGCCTACATACTGAATAAATGCTTTGATTCTTTGATTCTATAAGGGTTCCGTTTTTGTCATTCGGCTACGGAACCCTAAAAAAGACACAAACATATTTTTTGATATAGGTAGCGAATAGACGATTTATGATAAAGGCAGACACAGATGGGTCTTGCCCGCTGTGGAGAGTTGACCCTGCTCGCCAAGGTCAACCCTCAGCCGTCATTTGGGGTATTACAAGCCGTTAGAGAGTCAGCTAGTTAATAACAGGAGTGTGGCACCCCATTTCCTCCAACGAACCACACTCTCCGATCCTCTTAAAATGAGAGGTATGCGAAGGGCAAATACCCCTGTACGCATTGCAATATTGTATTTTTGACCTGCATTACACATTAGCTAGGTAGATGCCATAAAAAGGCATTCAATTTATGTTAAAGGGCAAAGAATGTAACCTGAAACCTTATCGCAAGCGAACTCGCAGTTATACATATAATAACATCAAAACTTTTTAGCAATGATATCATTCTTTATGGTTGCAATGTAGATATTTATTGATGATCTTACAGCCAGTACTTACGGAAACGTCAAAAAAGCTCATAGATTTTGAAGTTTTGTTTCCATTTAATCAAAAACGTAATGATTTTGTACTGCTTTTACTAATTCTATCACACTTTTTTAATTTATGAATACACAGTTGTTCTGTTTAGTTTATAATTAGCACCATTCAATGAGTGTGCTATGAAAATTTCAAGTTATCATGGGCGACAGTCTGAAGTTATCTAAAGGTTAGTTACACTATTATTAGATGTTCTCTGTAACCCTTACACCTAAAGGATTGACTCGATTCGTTCACTTAGCCATTACAATAAGAAAAATAGGAACACCGACCAAGTAAGTCGTATTTTGCTACTAGTTGTGTCAAAATGACGTAATCGTCAGCCTCGGGTGCATCATGGTAAAATGAACAAAGAGCCCAGGCCCACCGGTTCCAGATAAAGTGTGGCATCAATATAAAAGTTTCAAATTCTGTCAGATCCAAGAAGCGAAGAAACTAACCTAATCATAAAAATGTGGGAGTTTGTATATTTGTTATTACAGATCAGCTTTGATTAGGTACACAGATTGCTTATAGCCTGGACTAACACCTAATATACCTACCTACTTAATTTACAGCCCCGTAATGAAAGATACTTTCATCGCAGGCGCAGCCGCGGGGCACAACTAGTAATATTTATGGAAACTGACACAAAAACTACTGATCCGATTTGAATGGGGTTTTCGTTTTCAATATTTATATTTCACAGGAATTTTTAGTACATATAGAATAATGTATAAGGATATGATTGATGATATTATCCCGAGATTGCTGCTCAAAATAATCCATTTTTTATAAGTTTAATAAACAATGTTATAATTTATAGATAAGCGTCATAAGAGCTCCAGCAGCTTAGCCGGAACAGGCTTAGAGGGAACACGTTCTGAACGAAAATTGGATATAAGAGGTTTCTTTCTGTTTGTCTTTATAAAACTTATTAAAGTTGTAGGTATCTAGAGATCGCTGTTAGCGATAGGATCGCATAGTATTACATTATTATAAACATAAGTTTAAACACATCTCCTTCCGCGAGGTCGTGATCTGAAATTATTAAACCCAGCATGCAGACATTTATGTATGATCTAATATTAGGAATTCTATTTATGTATCGCTGTGAACAAATAATTAATAAATAAATGAATAAATAACCACACGACGCTACATCATCGCGTCTTGAAATGTAGCTTTGTTGAGGGCCCGGTGGCGTAATCGAGAGAACGGTCGGCTTTGATGCCAGCCTACCGAGTTCAAACCCCGCCGTGTATCAATGGATTTTTCTAACTTTCGTTAATTGATGTGCGCTTTTCACAGTGGCCCTCCGGTGAAGGAAAAACATCGTTAAGAAACCAGCAACCCCCGCATGGTGGTAGGACACTATCTGTTGTCCGCCTGGCCAGCTACCACCCTCAAGTTAGAAAAGCTGTCGTCAAACATCTAATGTGTTCCGGCAGCTAATCCTTGAGAGCCAGTTCCCATTATAGGCCTAGCGTGCTCACCATCTTCGACCGCTTCGTCACTTACCAACAGGTGAGATAGTGGCCAAACGTTAGCCTATAAGATATATTTTTAAAAAAAGCTGGATTTTGCTCTCTTTTTTCTCATTGTCCAAAAACGGCATTTCTAGTAAAAATAAAGCGTGTTATATATACTATATAATATATATAACAAGCATATATATATATATATATATATATATATATATATATATATATATATATACTATATAATATAAAACTAGATGCGCCCGCGGCTTTGCCCGCTGTAAATGCTGTTTGTATACTTTCTTCTTGAATCACTCGAATTCACTTGAATCTATTTCTGAAAATAGCATTGAAATCCGCGTTGTAGTTTAAAAGAACTTTGCGTACACACAGTGGGAGCGACATTGTTTTGTACTTACTATGTGAATATGTTTCTTTCGGCTTATTTTTGTCAGCTTTTCCTTTTACTTTATTTAAGCTGTTGAGTGTTGGCAAGGTTCCTCAATATGCCTCTTAGTGCCGGCGCTCTTACGTAAGAAGTGCAGAAGTGCTATGTATGAAGTGTAGCGTATTTGTTAATGTAAACATTATTACGACATTACGCTACTTTGAAATAGTTTAAATTTTGAAAAAAGCTCTGCACTGCGTACATAGCATGTGTGCGGGGCCTGTGTTTTTTTTTAATGATATAGGTAGCCAGCAATTCAACGAGCCACCCTATGGGATGTGATCAAATTCAGTTTATTATCATTGTAGCCTTAATACCCGAAGACGATGACCACTTCGCTGTAGCGGAAACGCGATGCAACGAATTGCAAGAGAAAATCGATTTAGTTAAGAATATGAAAAGGAAAAAGAAATTGAATAAACGGAGGTGTGTTTTTTACGTTCTATCTTTTAATATGGTATTTTCTTTATAGCGTTGTGTGAAGAGAGCAGTTATTGGCAACTAACTTATCAACCGAATTTCATGAAGAAAAAACGGTTCTCGATTCGTCTGCACGTTTTTTACTGTACCTTTTTCATAGGGGTTCATCTCCAAAGTGACCTGATAATTATCTCTAGAGATATAACGATAAATGTCTTTAATCTGCTACCGAAACTGACTAATAGCGCGGCATGAAAGTCGGATTTATTACTTTTTACTTTCTTAATTATTCTATTTTATCTCCGATGTGGTTTAGGTGTAAAAATAAGTGTAACGTTGTTTGAGCTTACTTCAGTTAATACCTAACCATACAAACATAACGTAACCTAACGTAACCTAACCATACTTGCCGTGCTACATTCGAGAACTCACATCAGGCACTCAATGTGTTCCGTTCCCCACGGCTGCATTATGCTGTTTTAACAATATCGATTTCTATATTGCCACAATCTTTACAGACGTTTTATAATGTTAGGCAATCGTTTGACCGCCTGGTGGTTAGCGATGATATAGTCGAAGATGGTGAACACGCTAGCTCTAGAATGCTCTGACTCTCAAGGGCGGGTAGATGGAACGTCTAGTTTAAAACATTTAATAACATCGAAGTAATAAAGAAAATAAAGAAGGTAAACCAGTGTCTTTCAACGTGTGGGTCGCGAGGTCGCGACCCCCTGTGGGACCCTCTATAAGAGGATTGCGGGGTTTCGCGAAGCCTCAGTAAAAGAAAAAAAAAACTAAGTTTGAAAGTATAATTCTGAATAATATATTAATTAAAGAGCATTTGTAGGTGTTGTGATTGAGAGTGCTTATAATATTTGTTTCAAAAGGACACTATGTAATTTGTTTCCTGTAGGCCAAACGAACGAAGCCGCGGGCAGAAGCTAGCAATATAACAAAATACAGATTATAAACAGTGCAAGTAGGTCAATTTTTTTTAATACTAAGGGTGTCGCGTCGCGTCATGAAAAAGGTTGAAAAACACTGAGGTAAACAATCGTTTACAGATGGCGCTATAGTAAAAACACGTTTTTTGTATGGGGACCACCTTTAATTTTTAACTTTGTTCTGTTTTTAGTATTTGTTGTTATAGCGGCAGAAATACATCAACAGTGAAAATTTCAACCGTCTAACTATCACGGTTCATGAGATACAGCCTGGTGACAGGCGGACAGACAGACAGACAGACAGACAGACAGATAGACAGACAGACGGACAGCGGAGTCTCAGTAATTGGTTCCGTTGGTACCCTTTGGGTTCGGAACTCTAAAAGTTGGTATATTTATTTTTAATTTACATTACCTACATTTTGTTTCACTGTTTACAGTACGACTAAGGTGAACCAGGTTGAACAGCCAGCATTGCTGGACAACCCACCCATGATATCGGTACGGACACAACCTAAAAAGAGTAAGTTTTTAAGAACTGTGGTGTAACATGTAACGTTTCCGGTACAGCGCCTTACAGCCGAAGGTTAACTTCACATGTAGGCTGACAGAGTTTATCTTGTTTTATTAATCGCAAGTTCTCCAAGTTCTCTTCTGAATGAGTGAAGGCACTATGCCTTAACTCTGCCGTCAGGTCTTTGTTTGGTAGATAGTTGGAGCTTCAAAAAAGACTACCAAGGATCATCCATTCCATTTAGAACCTCCAGGTCAGCTTGATCCAATAATATATACATAGTCATAGCCACTGGTAGAAAGATTGCCCGGGGTACAGACCGGGACCGTTCGAAAGAGGTATAGTATACCTACTCTCAAACGCGGGACAAGATGCAAGGCTCTGTAAGATCTGCTATACTTTACTACATATTCTTATCTATGATCTGCTAGTATAGGAAATGAACTAACTTTTTACAAGACTTTATTTAACTTGCTATGTTCGTATGTGTTAATTTTGAATGTGGTTGAAAGATTTTTGAAACTCTTGCTATCCGATGCCAGGGTTCCGTACCTCAAAAGGTAAAAAATGGAACTAATGAAGGAAAGGAAGGCTAATTCTTATTTTATGTATTTAATGCTAGAATCGTTTTTACAATAGAAAAGTTTTAAGTAAATAAAATAAGTTTTTAACGCGGGCGAAGCCGCGGGGCACTTTTAGTCTATATATAAATATATAGAATATGTAATTGAATAATAACAATATAAGTATACATGTACAGTAAGCGCCTAGACAAAAAGGTATACAGAAAAGTGCTACTGAAAGGGTTCCCAAGATACAGGCTATGCCTAGTTTGGGACCAGCCTATAAATGTCGATGTTGCTTTTTGTGTAGCTATTACAATTTCCTCTTTATAATTGGTTCTGCGTGCATCTTTATGCAAACTGTTTACCTGTGTGAAATAAACTATTTATTTATTTCTTTATTTATCACTTTTTTGTCCGTCTGTCTGTCCGTCTGTCTGTCCGTCTGTTGTCTGTCTGTCCGTCTGTCTGTCCGTCTGTTGTCTGTCTGTCCGTCTGTCTGTCCGTCTGTTGTCTGTATGTCCGTCTGTCTGTCCGTCTGTCTGTCCGTGTGCCTGTCCGTGTGTCTGTCCATGTGTCTGTCGGTGTGTCTGTCGGTGTGTCTGTCCGTCTGTCTGTTCGTCTGTCTGTCCGATTGTCTGTCTGTCTGTCTGTCTGTCCGTCTGTCTGTCTGTCCGTCTCTGTCCGTGTGTCACCACTGATTTTCTAGGGAACGGGAGGACCTAGCAAGTTGAAATGTATACCTGATACTGAAGTCTATCCCTATTGGGTGAATAAAAAACAAGGTCTTGAGTCAACACAATAAAAAGATATGGGCAAATTCAGATTTTCGCGAAAATTATTAGTACCAAAATGTACCTTAATTTTCAACTTTGTTTATTTTTCGGAATTTTTCCTTTACTTGTGCTGTAAGACCTTGCTTTTAACCAAAATTGACAATTCTAGGTCAACCGGAAGTACCCTATAGGTTTTGGGTCGAAAACCTATAGGGTACTTCCCGTTGACCTAAAATAATGAAATTTGGCAAGAAGCCAGGTCTTACAGCACAAATGAAGGAAAAAATCCAAAAAATAAAAACGTTGAAAATTAAATTAAAGGTAATTAATTAATTATTATACATACAAATTCCGGCGATAAATATTGCACATCGAACTTTAGAAATAGACAATTGGCTAATTTCGGTTTCGTAGAGCGTTATCTCTGTGCATACTACGTTTTGTCAGTCGTGGTTCAAGTGCGATGGAGTGCGGTCGCGTCCCGTTCAAAATATATATATATATACTAGCAGCCCGCCCCGGCTTCGCACGGGTAGAACATATGCCTACAAAATTTGCATCAGTTTGTTGCATCGAATATAAAATATGAACATATTTAAAAATCATCGTCATAATTCAACCAATTTACACAAAACCTTAACGAATTATGCACCTTAACCTTCCTCATAAACACTCTGGCCTATTGGTGAAAACCGCAGGATAATCCGTTCAGTAGCTATTGAGATTATTGCGAACAGACAGACGCAGTGATGGACTTTGTTTTATAATACTTACGTAGTGATATTGGACGGCCCTTTGGCGTAAAGGATAGTTACCCTGATTCTGACCCGACGGTCGTTGGTTCTAATCCTAGCTATTTACCTACCAATGAAAGTTTTATGTGCATTCATGAATCATGAGTTTTCGTACAGTGGTAGTGGGATCATTAAATCTACCAAAAAGTAGCTTACCACCAAGGAGAACATCTGCCGTTCCCCGACGCAAAAAGTAGAGGTAATATACGCTTAACGTGTGTATCTGTGTGTCTGTCTGTAGCATCTTAGCACCTAACCGGATGTACGGATTTTATTTTTATTATTGATAGTTTTTTTAGGGTTCCGTAGCCGAATGGCAAAAAACGGAACCCTTATAGATTCGTCATGTCTGTCTGTCTGTCTGTCTGTCTGTCTGTCTGTCTGTCTGTCTGTCTGTCTGTCCGTCCGTATGTCACGGCCATTTTATTCCGAAACTGTTAGTACTACAGAATTGAAACTTGGTAAGTAGATGTATTCTGCGAACCGCTTTCCGATTTTCATACATAAATAAAAAATATAAAAGTTTAAGGGGGGGCATCCCATACATGGAACTGAAACAAAAAAAAAAAATTCTTCAAACCTATACGTGTGGGGTGGGTGTCTATGGATAGGTCTTCAAAAATGACATTGAGGTTTCTAAAATCATTTTTTCTCAAAGTCATTCATTTAAAAGATAGGCGCGTCTAAAGTGGTAAAATGTGTGTCCCCCCCCCTCTATCTTTTAAAGTATGGGAGTGAAAAATCTAAAAAAATTATATGCTGTAGATCTCAATAAAAACTAACAACGAAAATTGGTTTGAACGAGAATCAGCAGTTTTAGAGATATGGCGACCGCTAAGATAACTTTGTTTTATGAAAAACAAAGTTATCTTAGCGGTCGCCATTTGTATGAACAAACACTATGAAAAACAAAGTTAATTTCGTAGTTGCGAAAAATCATAGTTATGGTATACTTAACTGTGTTACGGAACCCTACGAGTGCGAGTCCGACTTGCACTTGGCCAGTTTATTTTTGTTTGATAGATGTCTTCATCGAGAGTGTTCTTAGCTTTGATTCATGAAAATTCGTTCAATCGTAATTATGAGCTTTTTTCTAGTTAATTGCGCTATGAAATCAACTTTCATGGGTCTAAACAATTCGAAAATCTTCTTCTTCAACGATATTGTAAGAACATGGAACATTGACCTGATGCTGGGACATCTCCTGGACTCTACAGAATACTCAAATCCTCACCAACTTACAGCTCAGATTTTAAATGTCGTGTTTAGAGTCATTGGAATGCTTTTAATGAAAAGATTATACGTAGATCAGTCGGGGTGGTTTAAATTATTATATGATTATATATATAGATGAATATTATTTTATACAATAGATCATATTATTATACTATATTGACTTCAAATTGATTGTGATCGGTGGGGATCTACAGCATAGCTAAGCTTATAATAATATTTTCGTAGTAACTATGACCTAATCTGTGGTTTCACTGCAAATATATATATATTTTTTTTTAAATAAATCCATTTAAATTAATAATAATAAGCAGCACACCTCTCAACACCCTCAGCTATCCACGCCAATGTTGCCCCTCGGCGCCGACATAACGGTCCGCCTTTATGGGGGGTCCATTCAGTGTATAGCTAGTCACCACTCGCCTTAATATTTTGAAATGAGGCATAATTGGCGGGTGCCGTACCTCATCCCATAGACCAGAAAACAGTCATCAAGCAGTACACATTCATAGCCATAATAAATTATAGTACCATCTTTTTATAGTTTTTCATGTCTCCATCCACAAATCATATTTTTATTTAATTTACTATTGTAAAGGGCCTCTTGACGTTGGCTTCGGCTCCGTCAATGCCTTCCAAAGGACCGGGCGATTTGCAGCCCGTGATGTGAATTGAATAATTAATAATAATATTTTGTAATGAGGCATAATTGGCGGGTGCCGTACCTCATCCCATAGACCAGCAATCGGACATTAATCAGCTCACCCAATAGTCTCAATAAATTTACCATCTTTTTATAATATAGTTTCCCATATCTCCTCCTCATTGATGAGTTGTTAATAATACCTAAGTAAACAATGTAAAGGGCCTCTTGATGTTGGCTTCGGCTCCATCAATGCCCTCCAAAAGACCGGGCGTGTACGACCCGTGAGTTAGATTGAATAAATGAATAATAATTAATAATATAAAATAATATAAAAATAATAATAATAATTAATTCCAAATATTTTATTAATTTTGCGGTGCGTGTATGTGAAATTCGTGATATCTTCTAGAGTTTTCATTAGGATAAGGATTAATACTATATACTTGAAAATAGCCTTGGAAGTTATGTAATATTTTTTAACAAAAATTTTAAGATTAAAATCGTTACTGTGAGTCAACCGCACCCGCACCCCCCGGATTACACGTCCAGGTGCTCTGCCAATTAAGCCACGGTTCGATACATCGATACGACGAATAATATAATAATATAATATATGTAATCCGGGGGGTGCGGGTTCGAGTCCCGTCGGTACGATGACATTTTGGATTGTGTTTAACAATTTACAAAAATATAAAGTGTGAGACACTTCAAAGAAACATAATATTTGATTTACGCAGTGCAACATCTCTCGTCGGATTTGAAAACTGTAATGATTTCTTCCGAATGATTAACTTACGTAATAAGTAGTCATAGATGGCGCCACCAATGCATAATTGGGTTAACAAATGCAATCCACTAATTTCGTCGTATCGATGTATCGAACCGTGGCTTAATTGGCAGAACACCTGGACGTGTAATCCGGGGGGTGCGGGTTCGAGTCCCGTCGGTACGATGAAATTTTGGATTGTGTTTAACAATTTACAAAAATATAAAGTGTGAGACACTTCAAAGAAACATAATATTCTTCTATCTATTTTCAATTGAGCAGCGTTCGTAAGAAACGTGTTTTTTCGACCGTTTTTTTGCTGACTTAGGTTGCAAATTAGGTCTCCACGAATGTACCTTTCATTTAAACGGGATAATATATAGCCTGTTTTCATTTCGAAAGTCCATTATATGTATTAGTGAAAGAATTTTTTAAATCGGTTCAGTAGTTTTTGAGCCAAAAAAAAATCATTAAAAAAATCATTACAAACATACAAAAATACAAATATACAAAAATACAAATGTTCTCCCTTTATAATATTAGTAAAGATATATAGTTGTTAACACCCCCAAATTTAAATAATTTTGTACTTGACGAAGTTGTACTATGACATCTTTAGGAAAAAGAGGGAAACCTTTACGAGGTCAGTCACGCGAAATCATCTACAATGTCTATATATATTTAGCAACAGAAGCCGAGACATTTAAAAAAATGAGAATGACAATGGAGGTAATTATTTTAAGAAGGTTCAAGAGCGAGTTGCAAATGCCACTGGAATTTCAAGAAGAACTTTAAACAATATATTAATCGAAGTCAGTACTGAAACACAGTCTACTGCAATTAAGTTCAGCACTCCGAAAAAAGGAAGACCGAAAAAGCAATTTTGTTTAGATATGGACGATTTTGATTACGATGTTGTTCGAAGAATGGTGTATGATTTTCACTTACGAACACAAAAGCTAAATTATATGAGGTTCTGAAAAAACGTTAAGAAAAATACTTCATGAGATGGGATTTCGGTTCTCTAAAATGGAAGACAATCGAAGTCTTAATGGAAAAGCACGATGTAAGTCTCAAACGAATGGAATACCTCAATACAATACGCAATTTTCGCGAAACAGGAAAAAAAGGAGTCTTTACATACATACATCTCACACTAAAGGAAAATCTTGGAGTGATGATAAGAAAAAAGGAGTAAAAATCGAATCGAATTGAGAATTAGAATTATTATTGTTTTAATTATAATGTCTCATTTTAACAATAGGTACAATGGTGTTTATTATGTAGGTATAGGTACTGCAGCTGTAAAATAAATATATGTTTTTTAATTTATTTAGCCCAACCTGAAGACAGCACTTGTAGAAAAAAATGGTGTATACAAATGAAAAAAATGATCAAAAGAAGCAAATCATAATTGTTTTAACAGCTCCTAATAGATACCGGACCGTTACTATTTCGTGCGACAGAGATAACGCTCTACGAAGCCGAAATTAGCCGACTGTCTCTTTCTAAAGGTCGATGTGCAATATTTATCGCCGGTATCTGTACATAGTTTACACCAATTAAGGTAGACCTCTGAGTTATATAATCGCTTATACAATTTAGAGGTCTAGCTTAATTGGTACCAACCAACGTTGGTACGGAAGCCTCGGTGGGCAAGTTCAACTCGACTTGGCCGGTTTTTATTTTTTATTCAATAGACACTATTGTTCTCAACAGGAGTGGTACAACAGCCGGGTCGGCTGCGTCGACTGGAGGTACCCCCGAATCCCACGCGTGGATACCTGGACTCTGCCACTGTGGAGCAGCATCGTATGCTCGGACAAGTCTGGGGCTACGGGCAGAACTACCATCAGGTAAACTTACCATCGTTCAGTTAGATATCATCCCTTAGAGTCTGTGCAAAAAGAGAACCGTCGTAGAAATTGAGGTCGCCTCGGTCGTCGGTCGTTCTAATTTACTGTTTTTCTTGCATTGACAACACTGCTGTTATTACTAGTACGACTAAAAATGTTTGATACTTGGTACTGCGTACCTACTCTTATCATTATCGTGTGCTACGATTGGTAGGTATGTACCTATCTTCTTTTCTTACCTTTGAATATGAGTTCATCTTAACGCCACGACGGTTCTCTTTTTGCACATCTCTATTCAAGAAGTATCTCTAGGGCGGAAAAATTGTTTTAAAAATAATTTTAAAAGTAAAAATATGCAATTTTTTTATATTCACTTAAAATGTCTATAGTGTCCTGGGCAAAGGTCTCCCCATTGCCTGCCACAAATCTCTTTCTATGGCTCGTTTTGTGTATCCAGGCTAGTGTGTCGCTAAACATTCTCTTTTTGTATAACTTCTATATCATTCTCCGCTGTGATGTTCGGTGCCAGCCTGTTTGGTAGACGAGTTCAAACTATGCTGGCTATTTCCTATGCCTCATCTCTCTGCCTTCTCACAAATCTAGACAAGCACGATACTGTCTTAGACCGCATCGTCACATGACAACATCAAGAGTGGTCAAGCACAGTCTTCTTGCTATAAAAAAATAACTAAGCCCTTTATTTTGGTATTACAGACCGATTACCCCACGGATGCTAGATCGCACGCTCCCGGGCCGCGACACAGGCGGATTCGAGCTGATCGTGCTGATGGAGACGGTAGGTCATCATCGTTCACTTTTTTCCATTTTTTATATGTTATAGGCTAGCGCGTCACAACTATTTCACCTGGCGATGATGTGGCCGAAGATGGAGAACACGCTAGGCCTATCGGAATACTCTGACTCTTAAGGGCTATGTTCTCCCGGGACACCGTAAGATCATGACGGCATATTTTCTCCTTGATGGTGGTATTTATAGTAAACTAAGCCTAGAGATCCCGAGTTCGATTTCCAACTGGGCAAGCTTTTAGATAGATAGATTAACTCAATCATATCCACCAATCAAGCAAAGCACCGGCTTTAATGCGACATGCGAAAGAGGGACGAACGAATTTAAGGTGATGTAAACTACGTAGTACTGTATGGCTACATAATATTTCTTTACAAGATATATCTGACAGCGTTTCGTCGTTTATCTCTTATTTTTATTATTTTTGCCTTCGCTTCAAATTTTTAGCGGTATGCTGGCGGTGAGGTGGTATTGTGAGTTAATTACATAATTATTTTTAGGCATGTTTGGTCATCCAGTGGATAACATAGAAGAAGCGACGAATATAGCATGCGGTCAGTCGGACTGCGCTGAAGACATTAGCGATACTGAGACATATGACCAGGAAACTGAATTGTATGCACCTTTATTTATACTTTATCTAGTTTTATTTAGGCCAGGTATTCGCAGAAACCGAGGCGTTCAATCTGCGTTCACGACGATGGCCGCGGTGGCGTGCGAGCGCCATTCGCACCGATAGTATTGTCGCAATGCCATCCAATTCATAGACAATCAATAAATAACTCTATATGGCGATGTTTTGCAACTACATCAGTCCACCGCTGTAGACGCTACGCGCACGTCTACATCAGTCCATCGCTGTAGACGCTACGCGCGCGTCTACATCAGTACACCGCTGTAGACGATTCGCGCGCGTCACATGGTGGTAGTTGAGAAAATGCTTGCTATGGTCATAGGTACCCGGCATGCTAAGGCTATGTAAAGTTAGGCTAGCTACTGCCTTATGAGATATCTTATAGAATGAGTTTGCATTTCTCTAAATGATGCTGCTTACATATTACGCTACGGTTTAAGATTAAAGGTTGTGCCATACATTGCGGTGGACAGTCACCTTTTTAACGCCCGATAGGCGAGCTTATTGCCGCTACAACTGTCTTCCATATGTTAAGTGTATGATGTGCTCTAAGAAATGGAATAATATAATCACATAGAAAGTGGCCAAACGCTTGCCGGTGTGGTATAAAAAAGTAGCACCTAAGATAATATATTAACAGTTTTTAACGAATTAAATGGCACCGTGCGCCACGTTTCACAGTCTGCTTTCACAGGTGCAAAATTAAGTGTTGGGTAAGTTTGTAATAATCTAGTAACCCCTGGCATAGTTTATCTAGTGTCCGCCTGGCCAGCTAGTTCGCTGGCAGTTCGTTTCAAAACTGTCGCCAAACACTTGGGTACGCCGACGGCTGTATTAATTTAGGGCCAGTTGCCAATTTGGGCGTACCGTGCTACCATCCTTGACCGCATCATTAATCACCAACGAGTGAGATAAATAGGTCAAACGCTAGCCGATTAGAGTCACTGAACCTCGGTACTGCACATATAGGTACTTTGATGAATATTTGGATGAAAAAATAAGTACAAGAATTTGACGGCATAGTTGATTTGATACGCCCGTTGTGGCAATCTTTCAACCTAAAACGTATATACCTAAATCTGTTTTGGCAGTGTGCGCACCGTGGCGAAACCAAGAGCACAAAACGTCCGTGCCCAAGGGAAGCCGCCACCGTTTAGAAGGAAAAGTCAGTCTCGAGGATATAACATGAAGGAGGGTGAGATTTTGTTCTATTTTTCGTTTAAACAAAACATTTTTAGGAAACTTAGCCCTTGATCACTTTTATAATTCGGACAAGTTCAGTTGGAAATCTGTGGCCAAAGTAAGTAACAGTAGTATTTCAAGTATTTCAACAGCTGTCCTTGAGAGATCGTTCCCATTGATCGTCAAGCGTGCTCCATCCTCGACCACATCGTCTGTTATCACTGTCAGGTGATAACAGACGATGACAGACGAAGACGATTTAGGCCGTAACTAAACAAAAATCTGATCAGTGAAATGAGTTATTGTAGTCCGATGAAGTTGAATGATGAACAATATGAACTCTTGTAGGACGTAGCTTCGTAAGTCTGAAACTTACCTAGCACCACATATAAATAATGGCTAAAGTGGTTTTAGCTACGACGGTTCGACGGTTTGTGTTTCATAGCTACTAGTAACATCTAGGCTGGGTTGCACCATCTTACTTTAACCGTAACTATAACTAACCGGTGTTTTTATATGGGTTTTGACAGATTTTTGACGTTTTTTTATAGAAGTAAGATTACTTTTAACTATAAAAAACGTCAAAAGTCAGTCAAACTCCATACAAAAACATCGGTTATAGTTATATGGAGCAACTCAGCCTTAGTAAATTTGAAATTGAGAATTTCCGATCAACTAAGCCTGGCCGATTGGCACGAGCTTATTTGTTCACTACTTCAAAATAAACTGTGGAGCACGGTTTGACATGTGACATCACAGAATAATTAATAGTATGGTGACATGACATCAGCGAAGCGGAAACGAACTTACGCTCGTATTTATAATTCGCGCAACGTTTGTGGACGCAATGTATTTGAACCGAGTACCTCGCTATCGCGCTTATCAATTCAATCAATCAATCAAAATTATTTATTTGCGAACATAGGTACATAGTGTTAGTACAATTTTAAGTAACCGCTACATTCTGCCATTTGGCGTGTGGCGTGCAAATATAAAAAGTATTACAATAATAATAATTTACGATAATTAAAATAATAATAATACAATTAAATTTCAAATTAAGGATTTATCATTTAAAAATTCTTGCACCGTATTCGCACGAAACGATTCGCGGCGACGCCCTTTTGGACAAGGTCTGACATATGTTGATTTTCAATGAATGATGAATGAAAATCAAACATTGGTGGAAAGGGGTTAAGCGGAGCGAGATGTTTCTACATGTAAAGCAAGCGAGGATTGTGTTGCGAGGGACGGTATGTGAGCAGTGGATGCGATCGAGGTGCAACGAACGTTGGTCATTTACACATAGTAACTGCGTTATATAAATTGGATGCTGCTAAAAACGTCACCTTTAAAAACATAGACAAGGCTGATGAAACGAAAGGATTGAAGTCTCCGCGTAAAATTATAAAAACATATATACAAAACAAATTTTTAATACAATTGTTTTGCTTCAGTGCCCAAATGGATAGACTCTAGCATTGAGAAGGGGGCATGTCAGCAGTTTGGAGGTGTTCGGCAAAAAGGAGACACTGGTAATTGTTAGTCTTGTTTTGTCAAATAACTGTAATTACAATTAACTATGTAAAATATGGATCTTGTGTGTAAAAGATATGAAAGAGTGTAAGCTCTCAGAAACTGACATAGAGAAAAAGGCCGAAAACTTACCGCAACACTATGTGGCATATATAGCTAGGATGAGAAACAAAGAGCTCAAGTTGACTGCATACCATTGGTGACGTCTTTTTATGGTTCCGTACCTCAAAAGGTAAAAAAGGAACCCTTATAAGATCATTTTCTTGTCCGTCTGTCTGTCTGTCTGTCTATCTGTCTGTCTGTCCGCGTGTCACCACCGATTTTCTCAGGAACGGGTGGACCTAGTGAGTTGAAATTTATACCAGATACTGAAGTCTATACTCCCTATTAGGAGTATAAAAAAATCCAGGTCCTGATTCAACACCATAAAAAGATAAGGGCAAATTTAGATTTTTGCGAAAACATGTATGTACCAAAATATACCTTAGTTTTCAACTTTTTTTATTTTTCGGAATTTTTCTTTTACTTGTGCTGTAAGACCTTGCTTTTAACCAAAATTGACAATTTTAGGTCAACCGGAAGTACCCTATATATATACCAGATCCCGTTGACCTTAAATCATGAAATTTGGCAAGAAGCAAGTTCTTACAGCACAAATAAAGGAAAAAAAAAGTTGAAAATTAATGTATATTTTGGTACTTACACTTTGGTGTCTCGATACATACATTGTTTACGCCAGTTAAGATAGGCATCTGAGTTATATGAGCGCTCATACAATAGAGAGATAATAATAATAGAGGTCTAGCTTAATTGGTCCTCACCAACGTTGGTACGGAAGCCTCGGTGGGCGAGTCCAACTACACTTGGCCGGTTTTAATTTCAGCTGTGGAATAAAACAGTTGTAATATTGCGCTAATTACTACTAAATTTGACAGCATTCAAATTCTTGTTTTAACCTAACAGGTGATAAGAGGATGTCCCTTTCAGTGCTATTAAAGCCAGTGGCTTCCTCGCAATTTTTTTTGTTTTCCATTTACGATGACTTTTTTTTAATAATAATCTATCGGTGCACTGCAGGTTTAAACCCACGACTTCTTGATTAGAAGTGGAACATCCACTTAGGTAAGACACTGTAGTGCCACTGTAGGACCCCTGTTCGCGAGTGTTCATTCCGCGACTCAATTGACCAGCCATCAGGAAACTGATCGATCCTCGCTTACATAGTGGCGCAGTGGGGGAATGTCGGCTTTGACGTCATAGGTTATGTTAGTGGGTTCAAATCGCCCCGTGCCTTTACGTAGTTATGAAACCTTCTGCACATCTTTTGATGATGTTAACGACAACTTATCGTGGACCCTGGCTATATGTACTTCGATAATGCTTTGCAGATTTGAAACAAGTGATCGAGGAGCGGCCAGTGGTAGAGTTATTCAATAAGTGTCAGACCAGCAATGTACCTACGCGACATCCTAACAAGGAGGAAAAAAGAACAAAAAAACGTGATTATTTTATACAAATTTTAAGTGCCTACAATGCAAGTTATGTCCGAGGATTTCCATAGAATTATGATAATAAGCTTTAAAATTTTATTAAAATACACTTCAACAAATTTTTCAACTATCCGGTTTACCAAAGGACCGGCAATAAAAAGTTTTTTTGAGAGAGGGCGCCACAGCCAAAATCCTCCAAAGGACATTATATTTGACTAGCAACTCGCCCCTGCGCCGCACGGGTCAAACATTACAAGTCGTTGGTTCACATCCTACATCAATGGATGTGTATTCATAAAATATGGGTGTTCGTCCACAAGTGATAGACTTTTTTTCAAACGTTATCTCTTTGTAATATTATATCCATGATTTTATACAATTGATCCAATTATAATTTTTGTGATCTGCAGAATATCAACATTTACCAAGTAACTTCTGTGTCTATATCTGTCTATCTGTGGTTTCTATAGAATTATTTATTGATGGCGATGCGCGTAATTTAAATCTGTTATCTTCTTAAGTTTTAATCAAAATTATTATATATTGTAAAGGACAAATTTAATCTACAATATTTGGTCAACTTTGTTATGTTTTGCGTGCCATCATACTATGTTATTAAATTGCTTACCATCGGGCGGACGGTGTGACAATGTCTATCAGGTTAGTTAACAACCACACATGGTTGCAGCACGCGAGGGTCGTGAAGCTCCTGTGTACAAGCAGCCACTCGGGCAGCTGGACGAAGTTAGTCAAGTTCAACCTAAAAAGGTGCGTACCTCGCTTATATATTGCTTTCATTACCTTTCTTACACTTTTTTGAGTCCTTTAAATTGAAGATAATTATATGAAGTTCGTACATAATAAAAAAAGAATGTTGAAAATCATGTCAGATATTCAAGCAGATCACCTTTATCTCACCTACTGTGAAGTGAAGATGCGCTCTATGATAATATCTTGTATACGGTAGCGAGACAAGGCGACGAACAAGTGAGTTTTGTACAATCCACACACCGCTACTATCTCAGCCATCTTCCATTCTGGCGCCGAGCATCATGCCGTAACTCAGCGGACCGATTGATGACATGTATTTGTCCGGCGGGGAGTTCGAGCTACGGCCGAAGCGTACAGTGGTTACCTACCCAGGGATCACGTGTAGAATCAATTAGTATACAAGCCTGCGGAATCAGGAAGAACATTGATATTACCGTGGGTGACATGATTCCTAAATGAATATATTAGCTGTGGTCTGCGACTTCGCTCGCGGATGTAATTCATCTAACTTGTAAAATATCTGCATAATATACAAATCATTGGGAGTCGTTTTTGCTTAATTGATGAATCACAAACTTACAAACCTTCACATTTTATAAGGCTTTTACACTTTACCAAAACAATTCATAAGATCTGAAACTTTTTCAATTGATTTAATATTATGTATTCTAACAAATAAATGATTGAATGATTAATAATATTTGTGTAATCAGCCGTTTTTTTATCATTTGAACATCAAGTGACGATACTATGAGATACTGTAATGTATACCAAGTTGTATCTAAAACATAAGTAACATATGCTGCCGCATATACGAGATGGCTCGTGAAACTGGAAATGACGCCGTGTTATAACGTTTGACCGCAGTGGGTCCCCGTTTTACAATATGTCGTATGCAACTTGCAACATGTGCATTTGTACTGAGTGCTGTTTTGCGGTTTACAAACAGTTTGACACCGCTCCCTGCTCGCCTGGTAATGTGGCGTGTCTGAGCGCACAGCGGGCTGCCACATCTCATGTTTGTATTGTTAAAATTATCTCATTTTGGGATTTTTTCGTATTAGAATTATGTTATCTTATCATAAATGTCAATTGTATTTTATTTATAAGCCCCGACGCAAAAAGAAGGTATTATAAGTTTGACGTGTGTATCTGTTTGTGTGTGTCTGTCTGTGGCATCTTAGCGCTCAAACGGATGAACCGATTTTGATTTAGTTTTTTTGGTTTGATCTCTCTCTCGATGAAGACACTGTTTTTAGCTTTGTTTTAAGAAAATCCGTTTAGCCGTTTAAATATTATCAGCTCTTTTTTGGTTTAAGAGACTACGATAGCAACTTCGGTAATCCTTTTACCGCGGCCGTCAAAAATATCAAAATGGCACTTCTGCGCACTACGTAGGTGCCAATCAGCTGCCGTCTATTTAGCATAGTTTAAATTAGTCAAATCAAATGTATTAATTTGAAATTCAGTATCCTGTTACTTCAATGATGTTGCAAGAATATGGTAAACTTGACCTCATGCTGAGACGATATCTTTGAATCTGCAGAATACTCTCAACTCTTTGTCTGAGATGTCGTGTCTAGACTCATTGAAATAGTCTCAATGCACAAATCATACAAATAAAAATCAGTCTGAGATTTATTTTAATTATAATTATGCAAGATGTGTGTATGAACTTGTAAGAGAAAAGTATCAAATCTATGGTACCTAATATAGTTTTATTTTCAAAATATAACTACATTTGCAATTTATTATAATGATTTTAAATGCAATAATAATAAAGATAATTCAATTTTATAAACTTGACAAACTTATCTATGACTGTTTACATTTACATTATGTTGGAATATAGATACTGTATAATACTGAGTTCGAGGTCTACTATAAGTCTTTATATGCCAATAAAATGAATATTTATCTATACAGATAAATAAAATTGAAGTACATATCTGTTTGTAATTCCAAATTAACAGCTTTTCACTAAATGCATATGAAAGTTTTTAAGGTACTTACATATTTTTTTTTGTATGTCACTTTGTTGTGGCTAATATCTGAAACGGCATGACCAATTTTAACGGGACTTTCACTGGCAGATAACTGAAGTTATAAGGAGTAACTTAACTCACTTTTAATTACGATAAAAAATAGACTTCCGTGAAAACAAAATTAAAACCAACAGATAAATAAAATTGAAGTGTTAAACGCGGGCAAAGCCGCGGGGCGCGGCTAGTTATGGATAAATATAAAAAATAGTAGTTTATTATAATCAGAGTCGTCATAATAATGTTGGGTACAGGAAAGGTATCACCCGCGTCGAGTGAAGTACCGCAGCCGCGGCTACGAGATGCCCACGGTGGCCTCACAGATGAAACAAGCGGACATGAGGTACCACACCAGCATGGCCAGACGCACCAACATACCGTTCGTGGTCAGCAAGAGTACCGCACCCTCGCATAACATCGGAGTCAACATACAACAGGTTACTTACTGCTCCATAAACCTCAACTTGTTATCACACTTATAATATATGTTGTTAATATTATTAACAACAGCTTTTTTTTGGCCCACAACTTCCATATCCGCGTTGAGAAGTACTTACATATGTGTAAAGTATACCATAACATCATCCAGGTTATAATAAGCTCATCAAACTTCAGCCAAATGTGTGTAGCAGTTAACGTCATTAAGGATCAAACACAAACATCCGAACATTCACAATTATATGCCCTGCTGGAACAAACATGTGCACTTTAATGTTTAATATTTCGTAAATGGAGCAATCAATGAAATAAAAAAATTGGCCGAGTGCGAGTCAGACTTTTGTCCCGCACACGGAGGGTTCCGAACGCCATCTATCGAGTTTCTAACGAACTTCTAACACCAACTAAGTAAAAGTTAACACAAAGGTAGAATAGTATTATATAGTAGTAATAGTAATTGTAGTAATTAATATTATTAAATATCTGGTTGACCGAGCTTTGCTCGGTATTTTTTGCCACTTAAACAGACAAATATGACTCTTCCCGACATCTATTGACGAATAATAATACTATTTTTTTTAATTGAGAGCAACTAAAGGCCCATTTAGACGGGGAGAGTTTCTCGTCTGGAAGATACGATTATCAAAGGAATATAAAGAAGATTATATGCCTAAACATTCACACCTCTCGCTCTTCCACTCTGGCGACAATTGACTCGCAATAGAATATTGATAGTGTCGGTCTAAACAGAATTTTCTCGTATTTCGATTCTCGCACTCAAAACGGTTCAACCCGATTT
Organism: Cabera pusaria; assembly: GCA_954871355.1. Lineage (NCBI taxonomy): Eukaryota > Metazoa > Arthropoda > Insecta > Lepidoptera > Geometridae > Cabera > Cabera pusaria. Next base: position 435,089 of record OX940885.1, on the reverse strand, counting down.
GTACGATACTCGTATGAACTTGAAAAATGTCATACGAGATCGTGTTTATACAAGTCGAGACTCTTATAAGCAAGAATCTGCTTACTATACTTTTGTTGTGTAAACAAACATAGGCAATAATCGCCTAGCGATAAATCATATGCGAATCTCGTATGACATAATCGTAGGCGAGATTTTAGTTCTTGCCTGTACGTAAACATTTTGATACGATTGTGTTATGCGATTATTGCTTGTGACAGTAGCGTATGGTTTCTCGTAAGGAAACGTACGAGAAACTCTCCCCGTCTAAATGGGCCTTAATAAAAAAGCGGCAACAGCCCAATGGATAGGGTGTCGGACTGGCGATCGAGAGGTCGCGAGTTCGGTCCCCACCCCACCCATTGCACTATTGACGTGAACCCACTCCAGACACAAGCATATTTAGCTTAGTTGGAGGGGTTAACAAGAATACTAGTAATGTGCGACACACATTGCCAGTAATCGTTAAAAAAAAAAAAAAAAATTGCTTTACCGACACAGTACTTCTACTCGCCAATAGATGTCGGGAAGAATCATATAAGTTGATTTTTGAAAACACGAATAAAACAACATTTTCCTAGAAAATGACTCCTAGCTATATCGATTTATCACCCCCCAAATCCCCTGTAGGTATACTAAATTTTATTTAATCGTTGGAGCCGCTTCCGAGATTCAGATTAAGGTAAAGACGATAGCGCCATCTTTGATGCTAGGTAGATGGCGCTGCGCTATCGTAAAAAACTTTTTTAAAACTTTTCTTTAATTTTTAACTTTGTTCTGCTTAGTATTTGTTATAGCGGCAACAGAAATACATCATCTGTGATAATTTCAACCGTCTAACTATCACGGTTCATGAGATACAGCCTGGTGACAAACGGACAGACAGACAGACAGACAGACAGACGGACAGCGGAGTCTCAGTAATAGGGTTCCATTGGTACCCTTTGGGTTCGGAACCCTAAAAATGGTATTAGCAACCCTTAAGTCATTTTAAAAGACCTATTCATCGATATCCCACACGATAGGGTAGACGAGGAAAAAAAAATTCATCCCCACTTCACATATTGGGGAGTTACCCCAAAAAAAAAATTCTTCAAAATTTTATTTCACCAAATTGTTGGCGTAATTTATATACATAACCCCTACTAAATTACAGATTTCTAGTATTAACGGTCTCTTAGCAAAACCTCGGATAGACAGACAGACAGACAGACAGACGGACATGACGAAACTATAAGGGTTCCTTGTTAGGACTACAGAACCCTAAAAACGGGAATTGAACGTGACTTACACGATGTCGATATAGCGATCGACATATGTTTCGGCCGGAAGGATCTTGAGTGCGGGGCGCTCGCTGACGCGTTCAGCCTCGACTCAATATTGGTACTTTGTACAGTTATTTGACTTGACATATTATTACTCAAAAGACCTAGCACATGTATGTTTGTAACTATTTTACGATAAAACATGGATTTAGATGGAACTTAGAATAGAGATAACTTTTTTTTAAAATTTATTTTGGGCTTTGTCACCGAGCATCCAATAGCCCTATTAAAATAATTACAATTAAATTGATTTTGATAATTCTACTTGTAACGAATTGGCATTATGTAGTGCAGATATTAGTCATATGTTGTACGAGCGCCCCCGGGCCCCCCCGGGCCCCCCCGGGCCCAGGGACAGCTAGATTAGATATAAACTACATTTACATGAAAGTAAGGCTTACCTGGGTAAGAACATTTTAATTTAGATGGCTTCTTCTTTTAGGTTTTGAATGGATTGAAAACTCAGCAACCGTTGAATGGCATACCCCTCACCATAGCTCATCACATGGGTACGTTTTTCTGACCGTCCGTCGGTGCGCATTTCAGAATTCTGGATTCTTTACAAATGTTTTGTTCAATTAAACGTCAATTAATTTGAGCTGTGTATTTTCAGGACTAGGACATGTACCTACTTACGGAACGAAAAGTGTAACAACGGTTAGTATGTAGTATATATCGATTTCCTAACCTACTCGGCCACAGTTACGGTCTGTGGTTAGTAGACTTTTGTTTCTATAGTGATGCTGACGCCAGACTCCTCCGATGATACTAGTGCGTCTAATCCGAGTCTAATCGAATTACCGGACGATTACATTTCCTAAATAAACAATATCACATTTACATAAACCAATATGTGCTATAAGGTGTAAAAAGGTGCTTGTTGTTGTGACGTCATAACCTGGTAAAATATTTAACATGGCAAGCTCTACGCAGTGTTCCTATCGTAGAGTGCCCCGCTTGTCGTAGCACTCGTAGAGCGCCCCGCTTGTCGTAGCACTCGTAGAGCGCCCCGCACGTCGTAGCACTCGTAGGGCGCCCCGCTTGTCGTAGCACTCGTAGAGCGCCCCGCTTGTCGTAGCACTCGTAGGGCGCCCCGCTTGTCGTAGCACTCGTAGTGCGCCCCGCTTGTCGTAGCATTCGTAGACCCTTGAGTCGTGGTGGAAGATATCATAGCCGAGCAATGCTGCTTGTGTACATAATTCTAATAAGGGCAGCAAACACGGCAACTAAGATGGGGATATACGAATATACTATTCTATTTCATCTAGTTGTGTTTTTGTGACAAAGTGCTACTTGCCTGCAATCCAAAACGAAAGGCTTAGGGCCAGTTGCATCGGTTCCTAATAATGCGTTAGATAGTTATCTGATACATGACGCTATATAACAGCTGTCAAAAATCTGTCAGATTTCTTCATATTAGCGCTGTCAGAAATCAGTCAAACTGACCCTTTAAACATTTAAAACGGTTAGTACAAGTTAGTACTCGTTCTTACTGGCTTAAATGTTTAAGCTACGAGAATAAAGAACAATTTCACCGGTTCCTGATAAAGTTTCAGAACTGTCGTATCAACCATATAAAAGTAGAAGTTTATCTGGCGGTTATGTTCCTAATGGGCTTTGAGGTACTCTACCAGAAAACAGATTCCTGGTCAGTCTGATCAATGACAACTTCGACAACATTAAGTGAATTAGGCACCGGTGAGACTGGCGCTAAGTATAATATGTTTCCAGCAACCGTCAGTGGATTACCGCGTAATAAACTCCATCAAGCTCGGCCAACGGTTGCTGGTGCTGCCGTCGTACAAGTACATGTCGTACAGCCGCCTGCTGACTCTCTACCGGGAAGGAGACGGCATGGTGCCCAGGTTCCTGCGAGCTATCAGCCGCCCTAACTACTTCTACACTTCTATGTATAAGTTAGTTGAAACCATTTTGTTTACTGTTTGTTGTGAGTGCATAACATCTTACGAATATCGAGGGTAGAAAATCAAAATCTGTTCCCGCATGAATCTGTCGAAAAAGCCGAGTCGAGAATGTCGAGAGCATTTGTATTATAATTCGACAGCTTTGTGTTATGTCTTCAAAGCTATGAGCTGAAAAAGTATCCGATTGTGTTAATCTAATTAATAGCTAATTTGCCCATTAAAAATTAACTACGGCGTACAAATATGGTTTGATAATATCATGTATATTTACTTTCCTGAATGTTCACAATTGTAATCATGTGGTTATATTGACAATAAACACATATATCCTTTCCCGGAGTTCAAGCTACATCTACTTATACCAATTTCGTAAATGAGAGTAACAAACACACTTTCATTTGTAGCTATTTATAATTTGATACTGGCTGTACGAACGTAATCTACGGCTGATTAATTAAATTACATACTTTTTAGTTCTGCATCTTCATTGCACTGTTTGCCGTACTCAAGATGGTGTTTACATCTGTCAGACAAACACGACTGCTATCCCACCTGATGTGTAGTGAAGATGCGGTCTAACATGGTCATCGTTAAAATATAGTAGTTATATATATCAGCTCGAATGGTTCAATAAAAAAGATAAAGTAGTAGGTATCTAGGAAAGCTCGAGAAAGAGTCTGCCCCTGGAAATAGGAAACGTTTAACCTCTCATATGCCGGGATTTCAGACACAGTGAACGTTGTATTAAGACCGGCATATGAGAGGTTAATGTTTGAAGCAGCTTGGCGATGAATCGAGACGGCGCGGACGCTGCGGATCCCAAGGGCGATGGTAACGAAACCAAGCGACAGCTGAGCGAGTACGCCTCTCTTTACCGGGACTACGAACAGATCGAACGTAACATTAAAGAGACCGGGACGTCCCCAGAGCTCGACCAACGGCGCCAGGAGATACTGAGGAACCTAGAGTCCAGGGAGAAGAGGATACGGAAGGTTGGTAATCACCCTTGCGTCCTTGTTTACTGTTCTCAGAGTTGTACACGTAGCCGGGTGTTTTTATCCTAATTGTAGCACCGCTCGCGCCATCCTCTTTACTTCCATTTGAATCTTGGACTTATGGAAGATATTCCGTAAATGGGGATAAAAGAAACGACGTTTAAATATCAAATGATGTGCGGCCAAGGACTGTCGTGACATGATAAATGATGATGCAGCATCTTAGATATATGCTGCTATCCAACTATACCGACATTTGTCTAGATGTTAGGCGACATTTATTGTACCATGACGTCATAATTGAAAAAAATATATTTAAAAATGTCCGTAAATAGCCTTAAGAATATGCAGATCACTATATTTTTTCTGCTATATTTAAAAAGTATTTTGTAATATCATAATACCGTTTGGCAACTTTTTTATTGGTTCAGTTTCAGTGGCTTATCTCACAACCGTATTTAATTTTGTGAAGAGCACTATTTTCAATCATTCATCAGGCTATTTTCGAAATACAAAGAAATTAATTAGATATAACATTTTGCAGATATAATGTCAATGCAGCTGTGGGCTACAAGGTGTCCAGTAGTATTTGTAGTACACCGGTAGATTGCCTGTGTCAAATTATATAAATGTCGAACACAGAGGTGTGTCTGTCTGTGACACCGTGCCGCCCGAACTACTGAACCGATTTTAAAATAGTTAATATTTTAAATTCTTAGCTATGATTCTTTAGTATCTACAGTTTGTAAAATGTAAGCAAAAAGAGCTAGTTTCACCGTGTCTGATAGTCACTGAAAACCTATTAAGAACATAACTGCTAGATAAAGTTCAGCATTTATATACAACAGCGGTGCCCCGCGGCTCCACCCGAGTTTCTTATTCTTTTTCATTCTATAGTCTTATCCAAAATACTGGCTATTCCTGTGCAAAATTTCAGCTACATCGGTCCATACGTTTGACCGTGAAGAAGTGAACAAACAAACTGACTTTCGCATTTACAATACTGGCATTGATAATATTTTAAAATGTATATGATGTATTGTAATAATATGTTAAATAACTTTGATACTTACCTGAAGGTTTTGATAAAGTTTCGCATAGTTTTCTGACAAATGATAAAAAAAGTTTTCAAAATCAGTGATATAAGTTCATAACAGTGCTATATAATGGGCTTGGCTATTTTAATATGTGGATGGTTATGTTCCAGTTAGTCCAGGACTCGTACGTGGAGGCCCCCCCTGGTGAGCACAAGGCCAGTCTCCGCGCCACAGCCTCCACTACGGAGGAGGGCTGCCGCCACTCCACCTTCAAACTCAACCAAGAACCTGTACAATGACACCTGGTACTGTGACACGTACTTCGGACAGCTAAATTATTGTATCTATTTCCAATATCGGGGGAAACGTACACCGCTATTGCAAACGGGTATTCGCTTTTCGAATAGACGTGTATATTCGAAACTGAACTTAACACTGAAAGACAGCGCGGCAGCGTAAGAAATTTTAAGCGCGTTAGATGGTCGAACATGCGGGTAGAGCTTTTTTAATGAAATTGAAATAGATAATTTACAGTGTAACGTATATAAAATTGTAATGAACTTTTTATTCCCGTCTAGACCTGTTAAACCTATGGAGATGCAATTATTTTTTATGTTATAGGTATACAACATTTCACTAAATTTGTTGTCACAGAAGTAGATAGAAATAAATAAATGAATTTGTAAAATTACTTTAGGTACTTAAATTGAGTATGAGTAACGAGAACCGCCCAATTCGGGCGATTGTCCACTGTAACCATGAACCTCCTGCTGTTAGGCCTACTGTCCACTGGGGCGAAGAGGAGCGGAGCTATGCAAATATTAACTAATGGAAGTGCACAAAGTATACGCTCCACTTCACGGATAGTGTTTATTCAACTAGTTTAAATACGAGAGGAAGTGGAACGGGGAAGCGGAGCGGAAAAGCGGGAAAAACCGGCCGCGGGGTATTGCAGCTGCAGGGCCCGGGAAACGGTGAGTAGTGTGTCCCTGATATTCGGCCAGTACGTGTGTGACTCGGCTGGGCTAGTGTTGAGTAATGGGTTTTTTGTAATTGTTAAAAAAATGGAAACGCTTATATAATATTGAACTGATCTCGCGCCACCAGCGGCTCAAATTATTCGTGGCGTAAACTCAGTCTAGCCCAACACAGTCGGCAACTCCGCTACAAATTACTCCCTGGCTTCGCTCTGCTGCCTCGAATGGACATGCACACCTTAGCCCACAGTAATTAGTCGCCGTCGTGAAGTGAATGACCTCGGGACGAATGTTAGCGGCAGTGCCGAACTACTGACAGGCTCGATTGCTTACATGACGGCACTTGGATAATAAACGGGCCGTGGACAATCAGCCTTACTACTGAATGAGTTTTGGTTATAGAAATATTAATACTAACAATAGGTACTAGATAATATTAACCGGTTATTTTTCATAAGTATCATGTCACAGTGACTTATGTAATAAATTATAAACAATTCCGTAGGGGCGGCTTTATGGGGGATTTTGTAAATAACTCATATGTGAATAATGCTAAGTTTAAGATTCGGTCAATATGAATACCAACCTGTTGTTATAATTTGAACCATCACGACGAACATTATTATACAAATGTAGTGATATCGGCGTTCTCAAGTTAACTGCACTTAACGCCGCTGTTCGTGTTTGTAATATTTATTTGTAAACATTTGGCTCCGATAAATATTCCAAATATTTACTTACCAGTATGTCATTGAGCTTGAAAACTAAAACTTATACTAACCGGTTTAGGTAGCCATAAATACCTGCATTGATTTAACACTCTAACGTACTTAGTGACGTGGGCAGGAGGCGCGGGCGCGCATGGCGTCTCCTTGATTGCGGTGGACAAACGGACTTAGACAGAAACACAACTCATTATTTGGCAAATAAATCTAAGCAACGTAATGATTTGACATAAATTAATGAACTGATACATAAGATACACTGTTTTAGCAATATTTATATTAATATTATAAAACCTTTTGGGTGATGTTATATAAGTGGCTAAACTAATATTAGTTTTCCCACTTATTATAACAGGTCTTGTTAGTTAAGACTGGTGATTAGAATTTAACTAAATCGATTTTTTCTTTGCATTATTTATATTATAAGGATTCCATTAAATTAATTTATTTATGAATATTATCATCTTTGTTTATCGAAAATCAAGAATCACGTGTTTTCAAATAGAGCTAGAAATAAAAGTTAATAAACAAAAAGTAATCGTTTTTGAGGCTAATTTTTGGACGAAATTAAGAACGATCTTCGGGCACTTTATAAGTAAATGTAAGTAGGTTCTCATGAAGCGACATTTAAGACAACGTCGATCATATTATTTTTTATTTGTTACACATTCGCAGATACGAACTACATTTTAGGACCAAACATGTTGAGTAATAAAATTAGTTGCACTCTGTTTTTTTTTGTTGCGCGCAGTCTTGACAATACCGATCGTTGCAATGATAGAAAACATCAAATAAAGTAAGATTCTCAAGTGGAGTGTTACAAATAGCGTCAATAATACTGCCGATTGTTGGGTAAAACTCAGCATAATAATAAATGCTAAACATTCGTAGTGGAAACACGTCGCAATGTTATGTTTTTGTTGAGCTATCGTTGAGAAGAGTCGATGTATTATTTATATATTTTATTAAATTATAACATCCATTCTACAACGATGATATTTTGATAAACCCCTTTTTTGTTATAACCCATATCTCCAAACGAAATAATTTCGTCGAAAATAAATTGAAAATGTTTTGTTATACATATTTGTGAATTATTTTAATATAAAGATGCTTACATTTAACACTGGATTTTATTGAAGCCTATAGATACTATAATGTTTATAATTAATAATTATAATATCTAAACATTGTTACAACAATCTAACATGCAATTGTTCTACAAGCCATACGGTGCCAAATTATTCTACATTGATATACAGATATATCAAGGAAGCTTTTTGAAAATAGGTATTTTATAATATTTACGGCAAACGTATGTAACTAAACAATATAACGAAAAGTGTACTGCAAGTTTTTGTTTTTAATAATGAGGCGTTTTATTTAAAACATATTAGTTTCTGGACACTAAACAGATGGCGGACTTACATGAGAATAAATCAAATACAATTACACATAATATGACAACAGACCTGAAAAACCTCGTCCGTCGTTTTCTATTGATAACCGCTAAACTAAACCGCTTTTATTCCCTATATTTTAACATTTGTAATTATCAACGATCTTTGCTTTACTAAATAATACATTTTCTTGCTAAAATAATAAAAAACAATCTATTTAGTTTATTTTTTTATTTTTTTGATTCTGTGGGTTCCGCGCAAGTTTCGCATAAACGCCTAGGTTTTAATCAAAAGCGATCTAGTTAAACTATTTTCAACCTCCTTCATGAGAAAGGAGGAGGTTCTCAATGAGACTATTTTTTTGTTTATCTCAGAACTCCGTCAAATATTAACCGATTTAGAAAATTCTATTTTTGTTTGAGAGAGTATGCTTCCCGTCTGTCATTTCAAATGTTATCGAGATCAAATAATTATCTCCGGAGATGTGGAGATAAACTCCTCAAACTTAGAACTTAATATGGCTGTCGCGGCATGTGAAGTAGTTTTTTTTCGTTTTGTAAACGATCTTAAATGATAATGAATGAAAACGGCTCTTTGAAGTTTACACAAAAATAAAGTAAATGCGCCTAATTCCGCGGTATTTTCACCATTATTTTTAAATAACTTGAAGGTAGCGTTTATCTCGGCTGGTGGTCACCTATGATATGGTCAAATATGGTGAACACGCTAGACATAGAACACTCTGCTGACTCAAGGGCCGTGTGCTGCCGGAACACCGTTATATTATGGCGCCAGATTTTCTACTTGATGGTGGTAAGCCCCTCAACTCGAAAGGAATAAGTATTAAAGATGAATCTATCACACTGCCTGTTCGCAGTTTCACTCTTGAAATGTAATACATTATAAAAAAATTTATTAAATGTGTTAAAAATATAAATTAAATATGAAATAGCCGGAGTTGTGCATTATCGGCTATGAAGAACCAACTAAAATATTAGGCCCAATTAGGCCTAAACCTCAATAAGTAAGGTATTTGAAAAAATTACCAATTATTTTAAAACGTTCGCACGCTGAAGCGCTGTAAATACGAACAGACTGTTAATAGAATAAAGGCTGAGTTGCACCATCTTACTTTAACTATAAAAAATGTCAAAAATCTGTTGAATTTTTTTAGTTATTACCGTGATAACGTAGCCTGGAGCTAAAAAAGAGATTTTTAATAATGTGATTTTTCTAAATACTTCGGAATATAGTGCCACTTTTAGCACCCATCGGAATGGGTGTCTTTACCATATATTTAAATATAATCGTTTACACAAATACCTACACATTATATTAGTAATACTTAAACAAAGATGAAAAATATAATAATTATGTATGTACACAAAGTTAACATCAACGATTTTAGTAACTAAAAACTTAACATACGTACGTAGAAGTATAGTTATGTAAAATTTATATTATTTTTTAATCGTAAATTTGTTAGATTATACTCAAGAAAATAATAATGATACTATTAACGATACTTTGTATCTATTTACATGATAATAAGTTACATCCGAACATCTGAAATGGAGTTAGTTTTCATACAACCAACTTTAAGATTAAATCTAAGATTTACAATTAGTTCCCGAGTTACATAATCAAATTCTTCTACTGTAAGCCGCTTCGCATCGCAACGAAAATGAGTTATAAAGCAGAATTAAAACTAGTTATAATTATGTCACAAACTCACTTAAAAAAAAAGAGTGTGTGTACTTATGTACACGCGTTAGAAGTTATACTTCTGTGGCGTCTGGAAAAAAAATAACTAAAATGCAGTAGTGATTAACGATAAATATTAAAATTAAAAGGATTTTAATTAAATAAAAAAGGTTTTATTAACGTAAAAATATGACGTTAAATATGACATATACAACTTGAACATAGTCATGCCACCTAGAACTAACTTCACGGTGTAGAATTTAGGTGTCGGTGTGCGCGCGCATCGTACCACCTAGAACTAACTTCACGATGTTAAATTTAGGTGTCGGTGTGCGCGCGCATCGTAAAAATTCACTCATCTTTTTTCTCTATCGCGCCAAAAGAAGTATAACTTCAAAAACAACAGATTACTTCTATTTAAATTAAAATTACTAAGTAAAATAAAGTTCTAATATTAACTTACGTTTGATGGGTGTATCCCACTATTTCCATGGAAATACAAAATAGAAAAAGTGGGACTAGCGTTTTTTCATAATTATATCCCATTATTTCTAATGCGGCAAGAAAAAACGCAGTTGTGTTATTTGATACTTTCTTTCCACTTCAATATTTTTAGTTTTCATTTTTTTTTTCTACGAGTCAATTACTACTATTTTTAAAATGTTTTATCTAAAGAGGAAATAAATAAATAGTTTCTATGTGCACACCGTCATAGGAGGGGATGCAGTGTTTATTTTAGCCGCCGCCGCCACCAAATATATATAATAATGGGATACATCCATTTGACACAAATCTTTTTATTACATTTGCGCATATTTTGTATGCGCTTCAAGTATGTGAACGAATATTTGCTTATATACATTGGTGTAAGTACTTTAATTATCTACTGTATTGACTATTTATTGAAAAAGAATATTGTAAATCTGAGTTCTGTGTTTCTAAAGCGTGGACAAATATAAGATAATTATAGTTACTAATGTAAGTTTGTATTTTAGTTATGTATTGGTTCTGGCTTGTTTACTTGATTTATGTACAAGCACATGGTATGATTGATTTGATATTGTCGTAGTTATCCAGATGTAGGCAGATAAACACTAGAAAAGTAAACCTTCAATGAAAATGAGGTTTATTTAAGATCTGAGAAGTCATCGACCAATGGACCCGCAATAGGGATGTTGCCTGGGTAAACAAAATATAATTCTAATTAGGCCGTCAGTTGCATTATCAAAATATATTGGACATGTATTTTTATTTCATACATCAATTAAAAATAAAGATAAAGAGCATTAAAGGTGGTTAAAGTGTTAGAGTGGGAGCCCGCTAAAAAGTTTCCTAATTTTTGTTCGTGACTTCACACGGAATTTCAACGCTCTATATCTTCGTATTTTTTTGTAAATAAGTGACCAAATAAAAAATATCCAATATATTATGATAATCTCAATGATTTTTTTTCAGAAATTCGCCTAAGATATTCATATTCTTACAATGCAATAACTGCTACTCTCTTTTACTGCAAAATTTTGATATAAATGTTGATATTAGTATTTATTCAAATATATTTCAATAATTAAACAGTGCTATTCGCATTCTGTCACGTTGTGACATGCTAATTATCGAAAAAAATACTGAAGGGTCTGTTCTGCCTTCGTATCTATGTAGTAGATACATGACAATAACGAATAGTGAAACACCAAACAAACAGGTTTAGGCTTGGATTCCATCAAAGCGGAGCAGTATATGGTTGTTGTTGACTTGTACCTCATCTCCACACTGCTTTGGCGGATGCCAGGCCTAAACGTACACGAGCAATCTGCGAAGAAATGAGCGAGCATGTGTGTCGGTGGTAGGTTACATTTAGTTACGTGAGTCGGTGGAGGAGGGCAGATTCTCTCCTTCAATCTTGTGGCGGGCGGCTTGCATGTAGGCCTCCGCGGCGAGCGCGGGCCAGGCGTCGGGCGGCGCGGCCGCGGGGGCGGCGCCCGAGCCCCAGGGGTCCGTCGTGGTCACCTCGGCCGGCCGCTCCGTCTGCTCGCCCGCGCCACGCTCCAGAGACAGCGGCTTCGGACTCTCAATCCTGTGGAAGGTTTCATTGATTGCTACCTCACTTCAACTTTAAACCTTGTCATTATTATACACAGAATAGCTACCGTTACATTACAAGCACGTAGGCCTGTATTGTTGACTCGGCCACTTAATTTTCATTTCACATTAGAATTATGAATACACATAATTTTTTTGGCAAGAATCGTGATGTTCTTTAAGTGCAGGCCTCATCGGAAGCGAACGATGTTTGTTTCCGCTTCGCTTATGTCGCTAACACGTCTGTATACTTGTTTCCCGCACATAGTGTCTCTAGCTGGTCCTCTACACTACGTTTGTCGTGCAAGTGTTAGCAAAAAGCCTGGCTATTGTAAGGAAGTATTCTCGAATACAAGCAAGCTATATCGGGCAGAAGACATTACTTTAAAAAAACCGATTACAGTTAGTTTTATACAAAAATCACTCGCGTACGGGATATTGTCGTGCGTCCTTCGAGAAACTGCCTCATAAAACCCAGGTTAAACTAGACTACGACAAACATCGAATGAGATGCAAGGGGTTTTAGGAAACACCTAGAGAAAAAATACCTCACGCGTTCTGGCGATTGCATCGCGTCGTTTGTGCTGGAGATCTCCAGGTCTTCAGCGTAGCCTAGGTGCAGCTTCTCGCCTTCAGCGCGAGCTTCTTTCTCTGAGGAAATGTGCACATTTGTCAGTATTGTAGTCTATCATAGAGCTGGAATTACGCTAATTTTAGGTCAACCATGCACCGGACTTCCTTGTTGTATATATTAATTTCTTTTAAACTTTATCATCAACAAACAGCATATGCTTTTCGTTTCAATTCGAGGCAAGTAACGTATTTATTTGTTTTTATTGCATTTTTATTAGGTGTTGTTATAGTTGCCATAATACACACTGTGTCAACATTTAAAGTGCCCATTTAAAATGACAAGTGTACTTATTATTGTACTGGAGATAGTCTAGGAAGCGTATATGTAAGCGAATACTCCTGAGGTGGTCCCATTATAAATCCTTCAAGATCTGACGAGTATCTCCAGAGATATGGAGATAAACACCTCAGACTTGCTACTGAAAACGACTAGCGCGGCATTTGAAGTCGGTTTTTCGTTTAGTAAACGATCTTAAATAATAGCTATCCAAAGCCACATATAGCGAGTAGCACGGCTCGTTAGTTATACAGGAGTATGATAGATCTTCAGGTAAACTACGTGGTTATGGTATAGAAACAAAGATCTCTAGTGACGCTTGATGTTACCATCGAGATTGACGGCGGTGTCAGGCCAGCCCAGCGAGTCTCCCTCCACGTCGACGGGCTCGTCCTCGGCGTCGTAGGCCCGCTCCCGCTCCCGCTCGCGCTCCCGCGGCCGCTCGTCGCGCCGCTCGTCCTCCAGGTCGTAGCCCAGCATGCTCTCCACGGTGTGGTGCCGCTTGCGTGTGCGGAGCTTCAGCCGCCGCTGTCGGTTGGCGCGGATGCGTTGGAACGTCTGCGAGGACACTGTACGTAAAGCTCGTGTGACAACCACTCACCACGATTTGTCAGATAGGCAAGCCTATGACCACTACCTCCTCGGTTCGTCCGATCCAAGAAGATGTGCGGTCCAATAGTGTGTATATCAGCAGATCAAATGTCATCATAAACTTTTTAGTGTAAATTGTCCATTTTTTGCGATCTATTTCTATTTTAGATTCTATTTTTTTAGATTCTATTTTATTTCACATTTTTTTCAATTTCTTCTCAAACATGCCACTAAAATTAACTCGCGGGGCTTGGAAGTTGGTTTTTTATTTTATCATATCTTAATTATTATGAGATAGGAAGACCTTAGATTTATAATCTCCTAGGTATGTGGTATCAATAATGCAGCTTGGTAAGTAAGTAATTGGTAAGTAGTCAAAAATAATGGACAGTCAGTCTCTTTTCAGAGCGGTTATGTAGCTATAACGAAAGCGGTATCTGCAAATATGGTCCCATCACAAAAATCCACCTCTTTTTAACGAGGTTAATAGGAAAACTTTTACAAAGCTTTACTGCATAGCTTTACAAGTTAACGTGTAAAATTAGTCAAAAAAAATATTAAAATTAATGTAAAAATAGAGGGTGCGTACAAAGATGCGTGTTAAAGTGAAACTTCCCAAGTTCATTAAATTTATTTCTCATCATAACAAAAATTTTTGTTTTACAAGTCTATCTGTTGAAGTTAGCGGGACGAACTTAGCGGGACGGCGTCATCTATACGTCTTCGTAGTTACGCCGATCCACAATAAATGCGTTTATAGCACAGTGTGAACTAAACGCGCACTTTACGCACGCTTTTCCGCGACTTAAATAGTCGATTATTGCACGACGTCTAGCATTTCACGCCGTGCAATAATCTTCTATTTGACGGAAAAGCGTAGCAAGCGTAAAGTGCGAGCTTATGTCACACTGACAGTTATAAAATAATATACGATACTCGTAACTTAAGTTATTGCACGGAATAGCACCCTCGCTGCGCTCGGGTGCCAACTTCACGCCGTGCAGTAATAGACTGCATCGTCACTTGACATGAGGTGAGATAGTGGTCAAATGATACCCATTTTCGCATAAAAAAATGTCACACGTATCGTAATGTACTATTATAAATGGACGCCGACAGGAGACGATGATCTACGAGTAGACAAGCACAACTGACAACTCTGACTTCTGTGTATTTTCTAATCTGCCCGCAAAATGCGTTCAATAACTCCAACATTTTTATTAAACTTATTAATAATTTTTTACTAGTGTCGTCCTCGGTCTCTGTGTTGTAATTATATCGTGATAAAATATCCAAAACGTTTACACGAATTTGCAACAAATGGTATGTATATATAGGTCAATTGCTAATCAATAATTAAAGCTATAAAAAACTAATAAAAGCTCTTAAGTCATTATATTGCGACTTTCAATACAGAACAATAAAGAATGAAGAAAAATGATATGACCTCCCAGCGAGCATCCTCGTCCTGATGATGCATGGCGTGCGTGGCGGAGGCGTCGCGAGGCAGCGCGCTGAGGCTGTACAGGTGCTGCAGCTCTTGTAGGAAGTGAGCCTGCGCCACGCCTGGCCCGAGCCTCGCGCCGCAGACACCGCATGCTGACTTACGTTCACCGTCCGCTGTTTGGAAGATCAACATTTATATATGAGCTTGCGTTTGACCTCTATCTTGCCTGGTGGTAAGCGATGTGGTCAAGGATGGTCAACTTTCTAGGCCTTGAAAGATCTGACTCTCGAGAGCTTTGCTGCCGGAACACTGCTGTCTACTCACTCTGTCTGCCCTCACTTCCTCCGCTGCTGAAGGAAAGGGTATTGGCTCCCGCCAAAGGGAAGGAAAAATAGTTTGACTCTCTGTTTGTGGCAAGTTCACATCTAGACACTGCCGGTGAGACACGTGGACTGAATGTGTCAATACCGGAATACTGTGCAGCTGAAATACAGTGTTTTAGAGAGGCCATAGTTGAGTGCATTATCTTTTCAGGATGTCTCCGATTGGAGCGATGCCAATCTCGTTAAGTTAACCAGACAGCTTAAGTAAAATGCGACAAGACTCAAGCGTGTTTGTTCGCCACCATACGGAGTCCATTCCATTTGACTCCTACTTTTCGAAATGTATCCTTGCCGATAACTAACCACCTTGAACTAATTAGCATCTCGTTAACGCCCACACTTTGGATCCTACATTGAATCCGAGATCTCTATTAGCTTCAGAAAAGCTTGGTGTTCTGTAAAAAAGGAAATTATCAGTGTGTATTTCCGAAAAAATAATGGTTGTATTAAAATTCTTCCAATTTCGTTAATTATATTTTCGGCCTGAACTTGTCTAGTCCTGGGCATATGAAATTGGACAGAGGTGTAACTTAGCCATACTTATATACTTACGCGAGAAAAAGTCATGTGAGTCGGTGCAGGTAGGCTGTGCGGGGGGCTCGTCATCCTTGCAGGGGCGAGGGGAGGCGGAGGCGGCCGACCCTGGAGAGCTGGTGTCGTCGCGAGCGGTGTACGTGCTGCGGTACAGGGGCGGGGTGCTGCTCTCATCCCTCACACCCTGCGTACAACAATACACAGATTAGATAGTAGTGGTACCTACCTAGCCAGGAATACAACCTGTATAATGTCCTATATTCGTGCATACTCTCGTATTGTTTAGGTATACCCCATTCTAGGCCTAGCGTGCTTACCATCTTCGACCGCATCATCACTTACCAACAGGTGAGATAGTGGTCAAACCTATAAGATAGTAGCCTATGAGATATAAAAAAAAACAATTTGTGCAGCATTTGTTCATGTTAAATGTATATTATTGCGGTCTTTCGTGTCGTTTACGATGACTAAGCGCGGAGACTGACTTGCAACATTAGTTTGTAATGTATCATTAGAGGCGAGTTAACTTACAAAATGGCTATACACAAGACGCGGTTAACGCTCGCTTCGATCGCTCGACTCAACTCTTGACTTGAACTTGAAGGGCGTTCGAAATAATACACGAAAGAAGTGACAGCTGAGTGGAACGCTCGACGCTCGCATCGAGTGACCCGGGTCGCTGCACTGACAACAGTAATACATTACCAAAACTCGACACATTACTAACAAATGTTGCAAGTCAGCCTCCGCCTTAACGCCACGGACTATGCGCTACCATCACAGAACGCAGCAAGCTGGAAGGGGCTTAATAGTGGAACCTTGAAGAAACAATTAAGAAGAACAAGAGAGATGTGATGAAGCGAGAAGCTGTGTGTGCAGCGACTCCCGGCGTCACCGAGTGCGGCAAGTTTCTATATATTGTTTGAAACTGTAGTCTACAACTCAGTGGCGGCGGGTATGTTGCTGTGACGCGCAGCTCGTGTGCGGCGGAGCTAACTCTAATAGGTTATTAATCACTTAACAGATGTATTTGAAAGCAATGTTTAGTTATTGGCTTGTCCGCAATTTTATGTAAGTATATGACATACTTCCAGTTATCTTGATTTACTTTACCTGTAGGTGTTATCGTAGCCTATTTACCATTTTATTGAAATATAATCAAAAAATCTATAAATATTTGTACAAGAGGAGGTTAGAATGTAGGTGTCACAATTTTAAATGGTCCTTACCCTGAGGGCTTGTCCAACACTTTGTCCAAGCGCGTACTGTTCCCCCAGATGTCTTGCAAAGGCCTTCCCAGGGTAGAGAGGGTGGAATGCCCCCCCTATGGGCCTGAAGGCTCCACAGCCGAACCCTTGCAGGGCTGGGTGCAGGAACTGCGGCGCCATGTGGTGCAGGAACCCCTCCATCACGGATTTATTCTAACAGAACGATGCAATTAGATAAAAGTATTGATTTGATCGTGTCGTTTGTCGAGACACGTGAAACGGATGTATTGAAAAATGTGCACATATTAGCAATTTATACGAACTGACATTACACTATCAATTGCCGGGCAATTAAATACTCAATTTTTTTTACCTAAAAATCTTATCGGGACCCATTCCGACCATTTAAAAATGAGCTAATTATGTCAGGCCTTTCTCTAATATTTCAGATAAAGTGTTATAACCGTGTTCAGTGACATCACGTAACAATAGACCGCCTTTCCAAAGCACTACTGTAATAAAACCGAGTGCGGTTACATCAGTGCCACGTAAACAAACACTCGTAATGGCTACTTACAAATAGAAAAATGTTTGTTTTAAAAGCTATCCCCGTCGTCCACCATATGGTGCGAGGTTGGGAGTGACCGCGGCCGTGTGTCGGTACTCGGTACTACCCGGTACTACTCGGTACTCGTTACTCACTAAACATTGCCCAGTCAGTGCTCTACCAGTGTAATAATCATGTTTTTATTTCTTCTTAACACTTTTGCTTGCAAGCTAAATATTTAATATAAGTTTTTAGGTTTTCATGGTCACTGACACTTTCAATGCTACTGTAATGAATGTCAATATTTTTGCCATAGTATGCATAAAAAGAAAAAAGACAAAATTTCTTATTATATTAGATTGCTCATATTCTTCTTCTGTGTAAAGACCGGCGATGGCGGTAGAAGCCTCTCTCAAATCTATCCCTTTGTATCTTGAGTTGGTAGTCCGGTTTACAGTTCTCTTGCAAAGATAACAAACAATGCTGTGCAAGCACCATCTCTCGTGAGGTGGACCTGTTCAGCGTTTACAATCGCAAAGTGGCAATAGCCCAATGGCAAGCAATGTAGCAAGGTTTCCGCTTGGCGATCGAAAGGTAGTGAGTTCGATCCACACCCATTGCACTATTGACGTGAACCTACTCCAGACACAAGCATATTTAGCTTAGTTAGAGGGGTTCACAAGACTACCAGTAATGTGCAACCCACATTGCTGGTAAGCTTTATTAAACATAAAATATCTTTGGGTATCCTGCACGGCTCAACTCTCTAAATATATCCTTCCCACTTCCACTTTAGTTTAAAGTGTTATTCATGCCTCTAAGATATTATACCGTAATAAGCGTAGCATGTATCATATTCACATGATAGTCTCGTTTAAAAGTACATAATAACAACCGACTCTAATTAAATCAAAAGAGAATTTAACCATGTACTTATTTCTTAAAACTGCTATTGTTGCGGACGAGTACCTGCTATCAATGAAATAGGCTGCAATAAAAGTTACATTACTCGTATTTAGTTCTCAGTGAGCTAGGTCATCCTCAGCCTGCGAGGAAATATAACTTATTCGAAGTGTCATCAGAGATAATTGTTTCGCAACTCTAGTTGAGTACAAACTAGCTTTAATCCCGGTTTACAGTTCATTTGTGTCAGTAGACTCAGCAGTAGGTAGCCGTGCACATTGATCGTTTGACGTTCTAATTACATGAGCCTGGGACACTAGAGCCAGTCTTTGACAGCCCATCTATAGTTGCACTATGGTTTAGCTTTGATCCTTTGGCAGGACAGACAGACGGCCTTTGTATTATAATTTTGTGATGTAAACAGACGGGATTTGATGTAATTTTCGCTGTAATGTAAGTGATTCGGTACTGTCCATGGAACGGCTTTGTGTAACTGATTGCGAATATGCTCGCTAGAGAGGTTGGAAGCTAGTGAGTGCTAAACTGGTGAGTAAAGAACCAAGTTTTGTTATAAAGATTCTTCAGAACAGGGCCTGGCTGTATTTGTGATCATTTGTGTGATCATAAATTTGCACAAGCCTAAAATATAATTACTTTAACCTCTATCAGAAACTTGATGATATAAATGAATCTTGGATCATACTCTAGCATTTATAATTCCCACAATCTATGCTATACGATATTGCCTAACTATAGTAGGCTCTAGGTAAATAAACGTTAAATAGGCGCGCATCAAGATATAGGCTTCTAGAACCAAATTAGGCATTGTTATGAATAAAGGATCGTGTCGTAGGTCCATACCGCCGCTGTGTTGCTATCAACAGCCATGCCACAAGCATCGCCACCACAGTTAGTATAATGGAATTGATTGTTACATTTGATAGAAGTGGTGGGGGGACCCACCTAATTATCGGCTATTTAGGCGGGACGATGATCAGCCCGTCTTTGAGAGCACAATCAGTAATGACTTGGCTTGACAAATACCCTTTGACCGTGGTTGGGCGCAAACAAACCCTCACTCCCCTGTGTACTTACTGCACTGTACCTACCTGCAAATACAAGGAGTTCTCTAATTAGTGCTTCTGTATCGAAGGGTTCGCGTCTGGCTTTATAGTCATATCTGGTAAATACTAAAGCTCCTAAAAACATGACCCACTCTTTTTAGGGTTCCGTAGCCGAATGGCAAAAACGGAACCCTTATAGATTCGTCGTGTCTGTCTGTCCGTCCGTCCGTATGTCACAGCCACTTTATTCCAAAACATACGTATAGATAGGTCTTTAAAAATGACATTGAGGTTCTAGAAACTATTTTTCTCAAAGTCAATTGTTTGAAAGACAGACACTTCTAAAGTGTTAAAATGTGTGCCCCTCCCTAAGCTCTAAAATAAGAGAGTAAATATCTAAAATATATGTACACGGTGTGGCGTAAACAGTAGTCAAGCCGTCACCTGAAGGTGGAGGGGAACATGACTGATCAGAAAATCAAAATTTGTGTTCAATAAAATTATCACGGTTTTAGAGTTATACCGTTACCTTAATTTTTGTATTGCTAATATTTTTTACTCCAAATTTACTGAGAGGTAAAATTTCAGCGTCTGTGGTGTAAAAAAAAATGCATAGAAACGAAGCGGCAATAAATTTGGGTATTTCATTGATTTTGTAAAATACATGGTATTTTCAGCTTTCAGTCCAACGAAAATGCCTGTTAAAGAGACCAAGGGCAATTTTTTCCAAATAGGGAAATTCAACTTTAATAATTAAATTTACAAATAAAATTATTTATGGCAAAATTATTGACAATAAAGCTGCCAACCGAGATGAGAATGGTCTTGCACTTAGCCAGTTTATTTACATTTCTGATGGACAAGCCCTGGACTGTATCTTACTTTTGATAAATCTTTAAGGTCTAAAAGGTCTAGCATTAAAAAGATATAATGGTTAGAATATAAAAAAATCTAGAAAAAATAATTAATTACATGTTGATTTCGGAGAGTGTGCTATGGAACTGCATTATCGGACATCCAGAGATACTAAAAGTTAAAGTAAGTGAAAAGTAAAAATAAAATAACAATAATTTCCATGATCAAGTGGTTGTGTTTGTTGATTCCTGCAAACAAACGCTTGTCTATCTTTTTCTTCACTATGACAATAATATTTTAGCAATAAAAGTAATCCCATGAGGCGTTAAAGCGCTATTACAACTATAAAAATAAACGTTACAGACGAAGCGGCAATAGAAAACATTAAGAGCAAGATACAAAAAGACATGTCGCCCATTGTCATCTCTGAAGTCAAACGCTATTGTGACGACATCGTTTAGACGCAGTAGACTTATGTTAACAGTACATTGACATTACAATTTTTAAAAAAAAACGAACATCTCGACAATTTGCGTTTGTTACGACGGTATTATGCAGCTGATAGACGGACAATCAGTTCCATTCGGAATATGATTTGTACTGCAATTAGTCTGCGTTTTAATTATTTATCGTGTTTCATTATTTCACAATTTTTTAGACAAAAATTGTCTGAAGTACTGAAACATGCACTGGGTTGCGGGTGCACGTAATAGTACGGTTGGCAACCCTACATTAATCAGGGGAATTAAACATGTGTTTTAAGTGTGACGTTCGACGTCTAGATGAAAGCTGAATGGCTCAATACCTTTGTTTTTTTTTGTAATTTCAAAGCAAAAAGTTATGTTTTTGTTATATCTATAATAATAATTATTGAATATGATGTATTTAATGTTATTTGACGCGTGTAAGTGCAAATTTTTAATTTGTCCATATACTGAATAAATGCTTTGACTTTTGACTTTTGCTTTTATATATCCAAAATTTTATGACCTCTTTGACTCGTGTTATGTAAAGAAATCTTATCAAGTCTAATAGTTTAACTTAATATTTTGTATGATTTTTTAAGTTTTGAAGCTCGCCTTAAACAATGTTATGAAAATTGTAGTTAGTTTTCTATGGTAAAGTCATAATTATAAACTACCAACTATTATACTCACTAATGTTTGTTGCCAACTGTCTCGACCTATGTTTAATGCCTGTCAGATGCACTTCCTCTAGAGTTTACGCAGCGAGGTCGCGACGACCACATAATACTTTTAATAGTTTATAATAATGTTCAAACTCAGGACAACTATAAATCTAAAGTAAAGTCATAATTTGAAACAAAACCGAATAAGAGCGTATCGTAATAACCGTTTTACATTGAGTACAAATCGACTTCTCACAATTTGCATACAATCTAAATAGTTATTTAAAATCAAGTTTGTTTTGCAGCGGACGCATTCCCTATGAATAAATTAAATTTATGAGATTCAGGAGTTCAATTCATTTATTCCTTAATTATTTATAAAACACAAACATATTTAAAACACAATAAAATATATAAGTTCAATAACATTTATCCGACACTAGAAATCACATTAAATAAAACTATAACTTTATCAATTGCAAACAAACATCCTTGAGCGACCCCACACATCAACATAAAACAAACAGTAACAGAAGACATTGATCCGACACAAACGGTAGGTAAGCTTAGTCACTGACCGATCGTTCCACTATGGTAACACTTCCCTTGACGCGGTGTATTCCCAACGGGCACATACTAATACTGCCGCTATATTTCTGCACCGGTGGCCGATGAGACTGGTGAGATAAATATTTTTATAAATACCTTAACTTTCTTTAAACTTAAAATTCTGTAGTACACAGAATAGTTAATTTAATATTGACGTAGGTAAATGTTAAATTTTCTGAGGTCTACGATTTAATAAACCAAAAGCCATGCCGAAATATGCAATACCCATTTTATATATTAACATGTTTATTACATTAATACCGATTAAAAATCGATACGAATAATGTATATTTCGATCCATCGACCACCAGCGGAGCCGTTTAAAACATGTGACCGCGCGAGGGCGAAACTTACTAGGTGGTGGCGGTTGAGAATGAAGCTCTTCCGCGCCAGTTGCGTCTCGTTACTTCCCGCTATCGTTCTATTGTAGTGTAAACATCGGTGGCTACGTTCGTGTAAACAGAATCAAAAGAATAGCATTGCGCGCAGTAGGCGATAAACAACGCGATGTTATGAGATTGTACACATGGTGGTGTAAGGATGGATTATGATTTCGACTTCTAGAAATTTCTTTTGTTTTGATTTATTTTGTTTTAATATGGCAAATATGGGTCAAAACCTAGTGTTAAAAATAATAATGCTTCAATTATGCTTTAAACTGAAATTAATAATAACATCCTCTTGTTAGTAAGTTGCAATTACACTTGTTAACAAGTGCCAGTGGCATTAGTTGTTAAGATCTAACCTATTATACTTAATTGTTATAATAAAGTGTATTGCTGCGCACTGATTTTCAATGCAATATACATTTATTATATAGGACTTTATGTTTTAAGGTTGCAAACGCGTACAAAATTGTTCACCGCAGATTAGGCGATTTTACTTGTTTTGTGTTTTAATATATATAACACATTGAATTGAAAATCGTTTGCCAAAATGTACGCATTTTGTTCAGCCAACCAATAAACGAACAAATGAAACGCTTAATCTCTTATCAGATCTAATAACACTAATATATCAGCTGCAAGCCAATAAGTGGGCAATAAAAAGTCGAGCGGGGAAAGAAACGCTACTGATTTATGCGCAAATGGAATGTGGGCCTTACAGTACTGACTACTACTAAACTGTGGGTCTTTTTCAATTTTCCCGGCGAGATAGGATCGGTACCGACGTTGGCAATTAAATATTTCTTTTAGAGGCGTTGGAGTGTGAACTTCAAAGTGCGATCGAGAGATATTTACATATTTATGCATTGGACCGGAATCTAGGGGCAGGTTTACTGAGATGTATGAGTAAAATGTACCACTTACTTTGCCCCGTGACTTTACCGGCGTCTATGCTGAAACCTCGGTTTAACGGTTACCACCTCATTTTAAATATATTTTGACGCGATGTTTGAAAAAGTACAATAATAATAGTCACAATAGTCAAAATTATAAAATATAGTTATACCGACGGCGGCGTATATCCTCAGGCACACTGAAAAGGTTGGTGAGAGTATGAGTGCGAGGTCATTATCGGGGCGCTTCTCTATTAGTAGGTGCCAACTATAGCATACCGAAACCATTTAAATACTTATTTATTATCATTGTAAAAGCTTCGAAGGAAGGCGACCTTATTGACAATGATTAAACAAATTGGGATTTTTTTACATTTATGCTTTTTTTTAATTTTCTTTATACCAATTGTGCAAGATTATAAGTATTTTTTGAAAGGAACGCGAGTGTTCTTAACCTAGCCTACTCGGCCGTTATCTTAACCTAGCCTACTCGGCCGTTATCTCAACCTAGCCTACTCGGCCGTTATCTACTACACATGCACGTGTATATACTACTAATATACTAATAAAATACTAACCGATGCTTATAAGAAGAAGCCGTAAAATTTTGGTTTTTAAGTTACATATGGGAAATAAGTATATTTTAATTTGCCGAAAAGTTTTTTGTATTATCTTATTACTATTCATAATAATTATATAATAGGACAAACAAATTATGCATGTTTAATCATTATATTGATGCATTGGTTATCCGAAAAAGAGAGCTTTAAGCGATAAGACTGTCTATTTACGCTATGAGATTAAAATTGTTTAGCTAATAAACAATCATAAACGCTTATGTTTCTGATTTTTTATTAGTGGAGTGGTCAATAAAGTGTTTATCTACCTATCTATATATTTCTTATATAGATATCCAACTACTCTTTGTAAAAAATACTTTCAATAATATAGTTTTTATGTGAACATGACAAAAATAGGTAAGGGCACTGATCATCGTGTAAGATTACACTAAACGAATTGAGAAGGTTGAGGTTCAGGTACAGAAGAGTCCTACATCTCGAGTGGTAACAATGTGTATGTCAATACAGAGGTTCGCCAGGCCGCACAGCTAACAAAGTTAATCATTACCATCCAGTGTTCGGTTCATGTCATACTCTGCACATAGATAGAGCTGCATTCAACATATCTCCCGGCCGCGGCGGCGCTGTGGATTATCAAAATTATTGGAAGTGTTGCTCTATTTCACTGACTTTTAAATAGCCTAGACCACTATTAGGCATCCTAAATTTCACCACCAAAATAGTAATCACCGCTTTGTGTCGATTTTTTTAATAGTGCTGTGAACGAAGGCGAACGAATGGCGAATGGAAGAAGACGCATCTATACAGGCGCATAGTTCCATCTCCCTCTACTGAGCGTTCGTTCGACCCAGTGTGTACCCAGCATAAGACAAAGGCGCATTGTACTGACTTAGGTAATTTTATCCAAAAGCAATTTTTCATATACTTAAGTGTATTCTTTTCGTAGATGATATTATCATCATCTTGTTCCTCTCATTTGGGGCCCCTTGTCCATTCAATATTATAAAGTAATATAAAACATTTTAAGATATAATGCACTTTATATAATGCACTTTTATGTTTTTACAAGACAGTAGGTTATTAATCAGCGCTGAAAATATTTTTGAACGTTAACATAAGAATACATACCGTAAATACATGGATATGTATGATTAACTGTATGTATTTTTATGTACTATGGATACTTCACATCTAAAAATGTATTTTAAAAGCTTTCACAATATCATTTAATTGTATCGAATGGAGCACCCACAGAAATAGGATTACTCTACGCGAGCACCACTTTTAATTTACTATTTATTTTTCTAAGAATAAATTATAATCATATCTTGATTCATGAACAAAGAATGATTCATTAATATAAAAGTAGTACTTGGCTATCCCAATAATTATCACGAATACGTTTTTCTTATAGAACTGCTTTGTCTCGTAAATAAATATTAACTTGATTTGATTTAATAAATACTAATTATTTTTACTCATAGATATACTTAAGTAGAAAAACCACCTTAAAAATAATGTAACGCTACAAACATACGAAACGTCGCCGGCGTACACTTAACATCTATGAAACCGAAGTTCTAACAAGAAGAAAGTTGTACTCACCGAAAGCTCGAGATAGACACTTCACGAAAGCACGAGTTACGGAAACGACACGTCCGCCCTCGGCGAGAGTTTTCCGGCGACTGCCGTGGCGGGCAGGGCGGGCGCTGCGCCGACACGCCTTCCCGCCCAACTCACATAGACATCTGGAGCTCGATTTGTGTGATTTTTCCTATGTGTGAGTTGGAAAGCTGGAAAAATGGCTGCATTTATATGTGTATTTATATGTATAAACCTGTTTTTTAACCACTAGAGAGAGAATGCATACCAATATTTGTTTTATTTTTATTCGGATATTTCTTTTTTGTAAATTGATCTGAACACCTGTGTTGTAATTATAAATGATATTACTATAACTCTGATCCGAGTAAAACGATTAAGAAAACTTGCCAAGAAAAACAGGCTGTAATTATTTTATAGGCAATCGCTACTGAGACGACAAAATTGACAGCAACGGAGACAGCCAATATTAAAAAATATATATGAATTTGGAACAGATGTACATTGTCTGTAAACATCCAGGGCTAGTGTCTGTGTGCCTTGTCATACACCGCGACAGCACACAGCAGAACTAGCAAAGGGCGGGACTTGCCCTCCCAGCGTGCCAGAATTAATGTATCCGAGGGAATCCTACACTTTTTATTTTTTGACTCCAAATGCAAATTGTCGACACGATACCTAGGTACCTAATGTGTAGAAGTGCTTGTGCATACAATATTAAATATTTAGTTCACATTTAAATTTTTTAGGCTTAGAATTTGTTAATGTCTGTTTTCTTATGGATGCCAATAGGTATTATATGCGAGATTCAGTTTTGTGTTTCAGTTCAGCGAATATATGCCCAAATTATTTTGTTTTTATTATACAAAGAGGTAAACTATTGACCTGATCTGGTGTTAAATGACGATGTGATTTAACATGTAGCTAGATTGCCTAGAAGCCCAGGTTGCATGACATCAGAAACACAGACTCTGGCGAAGAATACTTGGTTTTACACATAAGTGGAAGCGAAGAGCTTCGTTCAAGTGGATGGAACATACACCATATAGCAGGCAGTCTGACTGGACTGTAACCTAGATGGAGGAATTCAATCATGTAGTTTGTTTAATGATCGACACACTCTCCGAAATATACCACCACAGTAGGTATATATTTAATAAGTTTCAACAAAATTTGCCTGAATAATAAGTTTCTAGCAATTATTTTTTTTAATTTAATTTAGTTCGTTTTATTTGATGCTATACAAGCAAATTTCAAGTCTCTTATCTAAAACAATATAAACCATAACCGAGATCGAGCAAAAACGCCTGAGAAAACACGTTTTTTGTATGGGGACCTCTTTAGTTTTTAACTTAATTTAGTTTAAGTGTTTGTTGTTATAGCAGCCATAGTAATACATACTTTGTGAACATTTCAAGTGTATATCTATTATGGCTTAGGAGTACTGGCAAACGCATAGACGGAGGATCGGACATGAAGTAAGAAGTTAGTAATATGGTTCTTTTGGTACCCTTTGGGTATGGAACCGTAAAAAAAAACAAGCCGAATTGAGAAACTTTTCCTTTTTTGAAGTCGGTTAAAAAACCGACTAGTATAATGTTTGGTGACATATCAAGAATTCTACCTCGTATTGTATTACCTATGGTCTGAATAATACGCAAAAGTATAGATTAGATGATAACAATAAATAATATTCGGGTCATAAAAAAATGTTTTAGATAATTGTGTCATGTTGTTATAACTATTAACATCTGCTACGAGAAACTCTACAGAGCGGCTACAGCTTCAACGAAATCTCTACGTTTAACTGCATTACTTTAGATTTTTTTCAGCACCAGCTGCAGATCAACAGTAAATTTTTATCGTATTTTTGTTTGTTTTGACTACATTCTAATGCACAATATGTGCTTACATCTCATATCAACCCCTCATTCTCTGTTTTCATCATAACAAGACAAACCAATAATTGATGTCTATTCGAGGTTATAACCCTTCCAATTCCATGTTGTATTATTCGAACAGCACTTTGCTAGCTGACTTGTTTTCAGGTAGCTTTCACTGGGATGTCTTTAAGGCAAGAGTGAACACGTGGTAGTAGTGACAGTGATGTATATCTTCTAGTCTATGGTCAGACAAGCATCCCACATTCAATGATACTAGATACCATGTGATGAATGAGTCCTCGTCATCACCTACCATCAAGCGAGCTCGTGGTTATATGCTTACCTATAAGTTATTTTAATAAAGCCATACTCATGTACAATATATGACTATCAGATTGTTAATAATATTATATTTTTATTGCTGACAGGAAAATGTTGATCTGTTTACTCCACAAGTTTAAAAAAATATATCACATAGGCTAACGTTTGACTACTATCTCACATGTTGGTAAGTGATGATGCAGTCGAGGATGGTAGCACGCTAGCCCTAGAATGGGAACTGGCTCTCAAAAAGAAGAAGAAGTCTAATCCCTTATCACTATTTCTAAAATAACAAGGCAGTAAGGCGAGGCGTCAGTAGATATCTGACATTTTCCCCACTGATGATATCAGAAGAGTCGCAATCAAGAATGTGCAAGCAATAAATCAGTGTTGCCAGCTATGGGCGACACCGTAATCATTTATTAGGCCTCTCGGGTTGAACGGCGGTCATAAAAATGAGAAATTATTTTTAATAACGCGTTGCGGTGGGGAGTCACTTCGCTGGCATACTTGCAAGATATCGAGACTCAGTACTTTAGCTTGCTTTTTATTTAATGACGCCTTTGATGCGATTAGAAATGTGAATGGTAGTGAGTATGTAATATTTGTATACTGAAATATGTATATCATCTCATCTATTCGAAAAACGTTAATTGTATTCTCGGAAAGTGCGCGCAAAATGTCTATTCTGTTCATTTCGACTTATAAATGTTCTTTTATATTGCCCTGTCTAAGGTTTAATTGTAAGTATCAGTTACTGTCCTATTGAAAGAAGGCACGCCGCAGTGGCTATATTGAAGAAACTATCGTGAAGCCAAATATCCAGTGAAAAGAAAAAATAAAATATATAGTGCGCAAAGTGGCAAAATCATCATCAGATCATGATCTGGCCATGGCCAAGAAAAAAAATAAAGAGCGTACTATCGTCTATTATAGATCACTACCTTTCTTCGCGTCTCGAACGATTTGAATGTACTTCTGTATTTAGAGAGAGTTTTGCTATAATAGTTTACCCATTAGATTGTATTTTTGTAACACTCAATAAAATCAAGCAAAGCTCACTGGTGCTGGTTATAATTTTGGTCAGTTTAATCCATGTTACAACATCCAAAAACCCAGGGTAATTCATATAATTGTATCTCTATAATGAGTCCCCTGCGTGCGTTCTGTTTGATAGCTTTCGTATAGTTATAAATATTAAAATTACGGAATTTATTGCACTAAAACATTATTTAGCTTTCGTATAACATTTTCAAGATTAGTCTTAATTTTCAAGTCGAGTCAATCCGCATATTAATCCTCGATGTTTTTAGACGTTTGTTAATCATCAAAACATCAGTGTCTGGTTTCCACGGCACATTTCCGCGCTCCCTTATCACCGGACATTCTTTACCGGGCCGAGTGCAATAATAGTTGTTTAAGACCACCCACTAGTTTTACGCGGGAATAAAATGTTACTCTACTCTAGGGTACAACCCTAATAACGCCGTAGTAAGATGTTTGAAGATGACTATACTTGTATAGATGTAGCGACGTGCCAGCTTTATTCTATTCTATTTATATACAAGTCTGTTAATCTAAGCTTCTTGTACCTACTTTAGTAGGCAATAATTTTATGGCTTTAGTTATAATGAAATATTGACATTCAAAAGTGTATGTATGTACCTACTTGAATAAATGAAATTGAATTGAATTGAATTGAATTGAACAAGGTAGCGCAAAACTAATCACCGGAAGATTTTATATTTTTTGCAAATTGCACCGTACGTCAATCATATTTGACATTTGTAAACTAGACAGCTGTAGAATACAAAAAGACAAGCAACGGAGCGCTATACTTCGCAAGAGCGTGGAATAATTGTGAAGGAAGCTTTTCCCGGTCGCGTAATCTCTCGTTTTGGCGATTTGGCATGGCCAGCAAGATCGCCCGATTTAACCATCCCAGACTTCTTTCTTTATGGTTAGTTGAAGTCGCGGGTTTATGCCAACAAGCCTCAGACAATCGCTGCCCTTCAGGAGAATATTCGATAGGAAAGTGAACAGTTATCATCGGAAATCTTGCGGAAACTCATGGAAAATGCGATAAAAGGACACAGATGTGTATTAACATTGGCAGCAGCCACTTGACGGATATCATCTTTTCCACTTAACAAGAAAAAATTATAAAGGTTCAAATTAACATTTCCATTATCCAAAATATTAAAAATATATTCAATAAACAAAATTGGATGATTAATTTTGCGCCATCTTGTATATCGATGTGTTAATATTTATTATTACATAATATAAAACAGAGTCGCTCCCGCTGTCTGTACGCTTAGATCTTTTAAAATACACAACGGATATTAATGCTGTTTTCAGCAATAGATAGAGTGATTCAAGAGGAAGGTTAGTATGTATGATAGATCACCGTGCGCAGCCGGGGCTAGTTTTGTATAATTTAATTTAATGTTTATTGTAAAAGATGTATGTGTTGAACATTTGTAATTTAGTTATATAGATATTAGTGATATCCTAACATGATGAATACGAAGGGCCTTTGCACACTATGTTTTTTAATGCGTTGACGACGCGCGTTGATGACCACGATGATGAGCGCGTTCTCTGCACGCTATTAACGCGTATTAGCAGGAGAAAACTCACAAATAACGACTCACTTAGCAAACATCTCATAAATCATTCTCATAATAAGATAAGATAAATGTTTATTGACTAATTATTACAATTTCATTATGTCCTTAGAATATTCATGTACATATTTTTTTTTTATCTATGTTATATTCTAAAAGTTCGTTGGTGTCCGTAGAAGTTTAAAAAACTGTGTCACAGACACCATCGCCCTCCGTTAGACTACTATGACATTAGCTGTACATATTTAATTAGGTAAGTATTTTATTATGTGACACATTTTTAGTGATTATTTACACATTTAAGCTATGATGCGTACGTGTGTGTTTGAGTGTATATGTGTGCGGTGTGTGTGTGTGTGTGTGTGTGGGGGGGGGTGTTGGGGGTGCGTATATGTGTGTGTTAATGTATTATATAAGGTTGTGTGTTTTGACATTGAATATAGGTAAAGTTGTACGGGATTTATAGACGACAATTTATTAGATTCTCTGTTTCTATGTAAGTTAGGTTTAATACTTATATGCAAGTAGGTATACATTAAATCCTACGTACATTTCATAATAAGTCGAGTCTGTGCAAAAAGACAACCGTCGTAGAAATTGAGGTCACGTCGGTCGTTGTTCGTTTTAATTTACTATTTTTGTTGCATTGATAACACTGCTCTCATTACTAGTGCGACTAAAAATGTTTGATACTTGGTAGGTACCTACTCTTATCATTACCGTGTGCTACCAGGTAGGTATGTACCTTCCTTACCTTTGAATGTAAGTTCATCGTAACGCCACGACGACTCTCTTTTTGCGCAGACTCTAGGTTGGTAACTAAATGTTTCTAAGGGACAGTTCCTCCAGTTGTTGATAAATCCCTGATAGCCTACAAAGAACTTATCCGCCAGACAAACAACGAGTTTTATATGGCGTTATATCTCAGCCGACTATCTGAAACTTAATCGAGAACTCTCAGTATTGTAAACATCTCTACGTGTACAAACCATCTCTGGTCTATTACAGAGCATTACAGATGTCAGGTCACGTGTGCCCTACATTATTGTAAGACGGAGATACCGATGTTAATTGAGCCAAGGGGTCGCAAGTGTCCCGTAATAGTTTACTAGTGCCCCGAGGACAGTACGAGGGTACTACAGTGGTCCTAACTGCCGGTGGTATTACATGACAAGTATCATTACCGTTCCAATTATGTGATATTACAGCGTATTGTATTTATTTATATGCTTCAACCATAGACCTCAGGTGATATATAACTTTAACTAATCATAACCAAAAATGACGATGATAGGTAGAACAATAGTCTTGTCGACGGATTTGACTAACATTTTGAACAGCAAAAGCAGGTGGTAGAAGCATTACATTGATATTCCATTTGACTTGCTACCAAAAAGTAGCTTACCACCACCAAGCAAAAACGTTTCCCGCCTCAATTTTAAAGTGTTCCGGCAGCATAGCCCTCGAGAGTCAGACCGAACACTCCAAGCGTAGTGTGTTCCTCATCATCGACCGCGTCATAACTTACCACCAGCAAGATAGTGATCAAATGCTAGCCTTTCAGAATATCATTAAGGTGGAATAGGACATAAAACGCTACTTGAAGCGGGCAAAGCCACGGTATACGCAAGTTGGCTAGCAGCGGTTAGAAGCAAAGAGCTGAAGATAGAGTTCAGTAGCGGGCCATAGGAGAGCCTATGTCTAACAATGGGTTAATACTGTCTGTTAATGATGATGATGAAAGCCTTGGTGGGGTACAGCTAGTACATTATAAAAGTTGTATAAAGCCAGACCAGGTCAGTCATCTAGTTTGTGGTTATTTTTATATATTTGATTAATAGCTTCTTCCTATGGTTAGTAGTCAGCATTAAAAGTGTGTATCTAATATAAAAAAATATAAAAATTTGCCATGCGAAAGAAACACAAATCTTTCAGAGCTCACAAACTATTTACTTGCCAATACTCATCAAAATGCGTTGGTCAATTATATTCATATATTTTGTATGACTGATTAATTCAGGCCAATTTACAAACGTGATAAACCATAATAATATTTTTTTTATTGAAATCTTGAGCCTTATATCTAATAACTAATACTTATACAGTTCTGAGTGGCTTCGTTTGTTTAACTGCCAGATAGTCGTGTAGGCTGTACGTTACAATGGTGATGGTTCCCTGTTCCACAATCTACTTTATGAACTGTGACTTGTGGGACAGAGTTCCTCCGTCGGCGGGCTTGTATGCCTTTTCTTTGTTGGTCAGGTGTTTAGTTGCTCAAGAATGGTAATGGACCGTGTTGATGAAGCAGCCAGAAGCTTTATCCACGATACAAATTATATCTGCAACCTTATTATTTTTATACAATAATGCAAAAATAAAACGCCTACATTTAAAATAGTATGCAATGTAGTCGCAATTACTACGCTACGTGTGCTACGAGCTACGACGTAGTAGTATAGCTGTACATCCTACGACGTAGTAGGATGTATGTATACGGGCTTCATTACAATAGCAGAGGTACAATGCACATATTTTCGCAAGGACATGACGACGCTCAGAATGTCATGCTATTATGATACACCATTTGTCAAGTTTTTATTGGACACCCCCGTCTACCATCCTTTGTTGGGCACCCTTGCGACCCCAGCTTTGACGTTAATTCATAATTTTTATAACTTGTTAACGTTTTGGATTATTCGCGGTTGTCGAGATGACTTTAATTAAATTTCATCGTTTTTGTGCGGCGTCGTTAAGGTGCTACTCAATGTTTAGATTGTGTTTTGAGGAGTTTCTTTTTCTGGGAATTTGTTTTTTTTTTGGTAGGGTTTTTGCTTGTAGTAGTAGATTGATTGATCAACTTATGAAACTATTTTAGGCACTGAAATTATTCTTTGGCGAGGATAGATTATACGACCGCACCGTGCCGCAATGTGTCTATTATATTATAATTTATGTGAATAACGTATAGAAATTATTGTCTTATTATGAAACTTTTATAAGAGTCCGTACGTCTGCAGCTGTCACAAATATTTGTTTCAAGAGTTTGTTATGTAATCTCGAAACAATTATAATCGTACAACTAAGTGGTTAAGGGTCAGCTCATACCGAGTCGCGACGCGACGCGATGTGGAGCGCACTTTTACAAAAGATAATGTTATTTACTACAGAAAAAGATACATATTCCATTTATTCACTTTCACAAAATTAAGATTTATGTGCTATGATTAGTCACTGAAATTATATAAATTATATTCTGGAATTTAATACTATAATTTTTTGCATTAAATTTTTAGAATTTCAAACTATTTTTATATTACGTCTCTTAAACCAGCCTACGGTTCGTATAATAATGATTAGAATATGTCTTATACTTCGCCATTGGCTAGGCATTGTGATCTGTTCAACACATTCATAATCATTTAAGATTGTTTTAGATCGAACTGTCGAATTGACTTAACTTCCTTCTTTTTTGAAGTCGGATAAATATAATCACTAGTACTCACTATTATTATGTTACTTTTAAGTGATAACTACACTTTATATTTTTGTACATTGTTAAATACAACTTTTTTATCGCACCGACGGGACTCGAACCCATCCGGGAACCATGACCGGCAGCTTCGATACAATCCTATCGACACGACGAAAGTAATGGATTGCATTTTAACTAATTATGCATTGGTGGCGCCATCTGTGATTACTGTTTAGAAGTAGGTAAATCACTTCGGATGATATCATTACAGATTTCAAATCCGACGAGAGATAATATTATAGCATGTACTGAGTAGCAAAAAAATATTATTTTCTAATGATAAAATCTATTGGAGAATTTCAGTGGTTGAACTAATTGCACCGATATTAAATACAGGGCGGCTGGTTCGAGTGCCGCTGAGCCACTCATATCTCACGCTTGGCCAGTCAAAGCTGCTTGCTTCAATATCACGCTTCTGCCACAGAATGCACCATAGTGGATTTGCTATACGATCATGATAGGTACATATAATATTATCGTATAGTATAGCAAAATACATACTAGCATGTTATACGAGAGATAAAGCGTTATTCGTAGGTGTTTTAGCATTTTGGTAATTACACGATATCAAGTATGTTTTTAGAGTTAAAGCTTTTTTAAACGTGCGTCTCGGTAGTTACACCCGGTTTAACAAAGGTATCGAAGTAATTCGTTGACTTTCATCTAGTAGGTACCCAGTAACAAATACAATTTAAGTAATAAACAAGATTGTGATTTGACCGCCGTTTTAACTTAACCACATTTTGAACAGCCTGTCAGCTGATTCAAGAGCAAATTTTTATCTCTTTCGCGGCCCAGAAAATATAATGTAACTTGTGTAGGATTTACGTCAAGATCTGTCTGGCTGTGGACTGTGTTAGCCCGGTCTGACGACCAATACACGGCGGCTATTCGACGTGCCTTTATTGTACGTAGGTAATTTGAGTTGCTGCAATATGATTATAGCTGCAACAGTAGCTACCATAGCATAAAGCCGGTATGGGTAAGTTATTGCGGAGAGTTGCGCGACCGCAACACTCGTGGTGCTTCTGAAAGGTGGGGAGAGGAACTGATAACGAGCTATGTAACTACATAGATAGCAGTATACGTATATTTGAGCATGAGTACCTACTTAAGTGTATGCTAGGTATGTTACTCTTTATACCCAGCATTTTTCTGCCCAATATCAGGCCTGTCGCACTCCGTGCTGTAGCTATGAAAATATTAGTACATACGAGACACCCAGTGGGCTGCAAGGTCGGTCAGTATTGTCACGCGCGCTCTCGATCAGACGCGCGCCTTTACTTTACTATTCAATCTGTTTTCTCAAAACACTCAACCCTACAGAAAGAGATAGCTGCCGGGCCGCGAGCTGACCGAGTGATACAGACTCTCGTCGCGCGGACTTACGATGCATTTTACGGTGCGCAACACGCGCTTCTTAGTTTCTATTAGCTTATTCTGTGTCGCAAATTTAAGGTCGCATCCGAGGCGTGTAGCGTATTTTGAACGTAACCGTTGTAGTAACTAGGCAATCTTGCTTTTTTGCGATTAGGGAGTGCATATTTTGTACTTGTACTATTAATTATTCTATGCCAATGTTGATACCACAAACACTAAGGGCCACTTTCACCGGTTCCTGATAGCCCTGTTAGGAATCTGCCAGGTTGTTGACAACTTTTCTATGAATTAAAAATATACTCGTTGGAGCTTTTATATGGATTATTATATCAGATAACTTTCTTTAAATGTACGAAGAATTCTTGGTACATTTACAGAAATGGATCAGAACGGTCGGCTTCGATGCTAGAGGTACCGAGTTCATCCCGCCGTGCCCCAATAGATTTTTCGATCGAAAAATGTATGTGTAAAAATATATGTATGTGTATGTAATGTATGTCTTTTCACAGTGGCCCTCCGGTCAAGGAAAAACATCGTTAAGAAACTAAAAACCCCTTCATGGTGGTAGGACACTGGTCAGCTACCACCCTCAAGCTAGAAAATCTGTCGCCAAAACATCTGTGTTCCGTCAGCTATCTTTGAGAGCCAGTTCCCATTCTAAGCCTAGCGTGCTTACCATCTTCGACCGCATCATCACTTACCAACATGTGAGATAGTGGTCAAACGCTAGCCTATAGGATATATTAAAAAAAAGATAGCAACTGAAACCCTTACATAATTGCTGCTTGATCTATGATTAGGGTGTATTCAAAGAAAACATAAAATACACTGTACTTAAATATTTATTTATTAAGTACTGTTTTACATCACTCATGTGATAAATGTATAATAGAAAATTATGAAAAATGTCAAAAGTTAATTTGCCTATGTTTTATGTGATGAATTATTGTATTAATTTATAAGAAAGTATTACAACATAAATCAGCTAATTTTATATTCACATTGATGATATAATACATGGCTCACATTAGCAGATGTTTTCTTTGCAATAGAAGGGGTTTATGGGTGTACTCCACCAAAGCTGAGCTGGGCGGAGAGGTTTCAACAATAACATTTATATACTGTCGAATTATTCAGTACAATAAAAAACTTATTAGTTGTTGATATTGATAGACATCTATCGTCTGCTTCGTTGGAGTGTAAAGTTGACAGATATATTTTAAAACACTCCATGATATACGTACGATGTTCATCAACACTGTCAATAGAGGCTGTTACATGTCTCCGTGGTGTAGTATCGTCGATCACACATTTACCTAAATACAGTGGTCAAATGCTTGCTTACCTACTATAAAAAAGTGTGGTGCCTTTGTTTGTTCTAAGGGAGACATTCAGCGATACATTTAGATGCCTGGTAACATTCAACCGTCTCTTTTGGTTTTTCTGATAAATATCAATGTGTTGGTGAACTTTCTCGTAGTATCAGTGTTGACACAATATAAATACATACATTTTATCAGTATATGTTATATATTTGTACCTATATGGTACAAATGTCATGACACTAAATGCACGAGTATACTAAGTACTTGTAAAAATATTATTCTATTCTTAAACGACTTATAATTTTTAAAAACTTAACATAAATAAGTTTGGTAGATATAGAAAATCTACAAAAAAATAAAATGTTATAACCATTTTATTTCCAGACATAGTGAAAATCCTATCGTGTCTCTTGTTTTTCATTCAGTCACATTTTAGCATATGAAATATTCAAGATACTCTCCTAAACTATGCCGCACTACAACTTGTATAGCAGCTCTAAATGGTATGTGTAACTTATTGGTTTATTCTTACTCAAGTGACCTTATCACCTTAGGTATCTTGCAGTACCCTTGTATAGAAATGTATAATCAAAGAGCTATGCCCTTCAAAGTGTCACATCACAATAAACTAATAACAATATAATATTTAACACCTGCTTTTATCTTGCAATGATTAGAAAACAGCAACATAAATAATACTGTAAAGTTTGTTGTATTGTACTTAGCGTGGTGTAAGCGGAGGTTTGTCTGTGTTCGTACCTACTCACCATGATGATCTGTAAGGGAGGTTTCTATGTACGACGGTCATTTAAATATAATACACAGCTCCAAACATTATGTATTCTAATCTTTAATAATAATACTTAAAGATAAAGTTGTACATCATAGGG
The DNA here is from genome assembly GCA_954871355.1 of Cabera pusaria. Classification (NCBI taxonomy): domain Eukaryota; kingdom Metazoa; phylum Arthropoda; class Insecta; order Lepidoptera; family Geometridae; genus Cabera; species Cabera pusaria. The sequence continues at coordinate 397,301 of OX940885.1, read as the reverse complement.
CTATTTTTATCTGAATATATGCCTATTTTCAACCAACTTCCAAAAAGGAGGATGTTTTATGTTCCACTGTATATATAAAATATTTGTAATGTATGTTCACCAAATGCTCATGCGCCTGGACCTATTTGAAACATTCTTCCTTTGTTTGAAAGGGTATAACTGGTGGTCTCATATAAATTTCATCGAGATCTCACGAGTATCTCCAGAGATATGGAGATAATTAAGACTTCTTTCCAATCAACAGGGATTAATACCTTTATTAGCCTCGAAGAGTCACAAAATATTCAACTAAGGTTCACCGCGACCGCGACGCGACGCGGCGCGCACTTTTTAAGAGAGTAATACATAATAAAACTTAATTTACCACATAGTAGGGTAGACATTTCATTAGCCGGGTCCACACCGGACGATTTTTTTTTAATGTATGGTTGGCAAACAAGCAGACAGCCCGCCTGATCGTAAGCGGTTACCGTCGCCTATGGACAACTGCAACACCATGAGTGCTGTTGATGCGTTGCCGACCTTTGAGGAGTTTGTGGATACCCTTTTTAAAAGATTCCATCCTATAGCTAGATGGAAAAATCGCGGCGGGTAGATCATTCCACATCTTACAGGTGCGCGGTAAAAATCCTCGGTTAAAACGGGTAGTTTGAGATGTCCAGGTCTTTAAGATGTGAGGGTGAGCTTTATGACGGTGCCGAGCAGTACGATAAAAGAATGGCGATGGTGAAATCGGGTCAAAAAGCTCTTCAGAGCATTCCCCATTATAGAGACGGTAAAAGATGGATAGCGCTCCGACGTCTCTACGGAGGCTGAGTGGCTCCAGTTTTTCACAGAGCTCGGGATCGTCGACGATTCTAGCGGCTCTTCGCTGTAAGGAGTCAAGAGGCTGAAGTTGGTAGCTCGGAGCGGCGTTCCAGAGGTGCGAGCAATATTCCATGTGTGATCGAACTTGTGCTTTGTAAAGCACAAGCCGTTGACGTGGTGTAAGATATCGCTTCGCTCTGTTAACCACACCTAGCTTCCTGGATGTAAGTTTTGCTTTGGCTTCCAGGTGACTCTTAAATTGGACCTCACTAGAAATATCGATGCCTAGGATCCCAAGACTGTTGGATATTGTAAGAGGAACGCCCTGAAATCGGGGAGCTAGGAAAAAAGGAGTCTTTTTTGCAGTGAAAGCGCAAACTTGTGTCTTCGTGGGGTTAAATCGGACCAAATTACATTCACCCCATTTGGAGACTTTCTCAAGAGAGTTTTCTTTTTGAGACACAAGTTTGTCTCTGCATTCCTGTACCTCGGAAGGAGAGGCGGTAACACGACCGGCATAGTGTGCGTCACCCGTGCTATCGTCTGCATAGCAATGTATGTCGGTAATTTGCAACATATCATTGATATGCTGAATAAATAGAGTAGGCGACAGCACAGAACCCTGTGGGACACCAGCGTTGATGGGAATTTGGTTGGACTTGAAACCATCAACAACTACCGATATACTACGGTGATCAAGGAAGCTGGCGACCCATGTACAAAGCCCCTCTGGAAGGCCGTAAGATGGAAGCTTGGAAAGAAGCGCCTTGTTGCCAGACCCGGTCAAAGGCTTTCGCAATATCTAAGCTTAGCTAAGGGGAGGCACTTGCTGTAGTGCCTCCCCTCTACTCTCTACAGCATCAGACCATCGGTGTGTGAGATACAACAGAAGATCACCAGCTGAGCGACCATGACGAAAACCGTATTGACGATCACCAGCATCAGCTGGTACTCTTCAAGGTATCGCAGAAGTTGTGTGTTGACAACACGCTCCATAACTTTTCAGAGTAGTGAAGTAATTGCTATAGGCCTATAGTTAGACGGGTCAGTGCGATCACCTTTTTTGGGTATTGGGTGGACTACGGCAACTTTCCAAGAACGGGGCACATATCCTGAGGTATAGGAGAGCAGAAACAAGCGCGTTAACATTAGAGTCAACTCGGGAGCACATCTCTTTAAGACGATCGCCGAAATGCAGTCTGTCCCACTCGATTTTCGCACAGCTAGGGAAAAGAGTTCCTTCTGTACTGCTCTCTGGGAGATGCGTACTTCTGGCATGGAACTCTTACATCTCGGGATAATCAGCGGTGATAGATTCCCATCGTCGAGGGTCGAGTTAGATGCAAAAATACTACCAAGAAGATCGGCTTTTTCTTTAGCAGTATGGGCCAGGCTATCATCCAAATTTCGTAGGGCTGGTATGGAGGATTGGCAGAAGTTACCCTCGGCTGCTTTGGAAAGTGACCAAAACTCTCTGCTTTCCGACGGATAACTGGCGAGTCGGTCACCAATCCTCGTAATATTTATTTATTTATTTATTCCTTAAATAACTAGTGGAGCATTACAGTTGAACCAAGTCGCCTTCCTAGTTTTCATTACTGTAAATTACAATACATTTTTTAAAGTAAAAAAGTATTAACAATAAATAGTGACAAATACTAATACTTACGAATAAAGAACTATTTAATACAAACTATTTAGGTGGTTTATATATAGTTTCTGACGTTAGAAAAACTAATAGTGTCTTGCGAAGGTCATTCAATGAACTGTAGAATATATCTAGTTCTTGGTCTCGGTAAAGCACAGCGTTGAGAAGTTGCACAACTCGAGGAAGAGGTGCATATTTGCCCAGATTAGTCCTACAGTATGAGCTCACAAACAACTTACGTCGACGTACTCTAACGTAGTTGTCTGGGGCCGCGAAGTCTATCCTTCCCAAGATGTACGAATTGCTCACTTGGCCGACAATAATGCGGGCTATATACTCCACCAGTGAGAGAGTGCGTCTCACTTCAAGGGTGTTGTAGCCCGTCATGCCAAGGAGAAAATCGCTTGGATAGAGAAAAGGGTAGCCGACATGATATCCAAACTGCTTCATATAGAGCCATCTTATGAACTTTTTCTGCAACTTTTCCACCATTTGAGTGTACTTGAGTTCATAAGGGTTCCATATGATAGCATTGCTCTCCAACTTACTTCGGACCAAGGTGTTGTATAGGGCTTTAATGGCCGGAATGCTATCTAAATTTCTAGATTGACGAAGCACAAAACCAAGCGTTCTGTAAGCTTGGGTGCATATTCTTACTATGTGTAACCGGAATGATAAATCAGTACTCATCATAACCCCGAGATCTCTCACAACAGTTGCCCTTTTTATAACAGTGTCATTTAGGAGGTAATCAGTCGTTATTGGATTTTCAGATCTACTGAACGTGATAATATTACATTTGTTTTCATTAAACCAGAGGTTATTATTTTGCTCCAGCGAATCACGGAGTCAATATCCTGCTGCAAGAGATCGCTATCTTCCAGATCTTTGACTTTTAAAAACAGTTTTAAATCATCCGCAAACAAGAGACACCTAGCCGCGTTGACAGTCTTCGGCAAGTCGTTGATCATAAGCAAAAATTCTAGCGGTCCTAGATTACTTCCCTGACTCACGCCTGAATACGTCTAGTAGGGCTCCGATATGTATCCGTTATACTGTACGTACTGTCTACGATATCGTAAATAAGTGCCAAAAAAGCGGAGCAGATGTGGAGTAAATCCGGCCATAGAGAGCTTTCGCAGAAGAATGTCATTGTCTACTGTGTCGAATGCTTTACGGAAATCAAAATAGGCTGCGTCTACTTGTATTCCAGAATCAAATGCATCTACTGTGTATGACCAAAAGGAGAGGAGATTTGAAGAAGTAGAGCGACCGGGTCTAAAGCCATGCTGTTCCTCCGCCAGTTGACTCTCCACTTGCTTCCTTATTTGATGATGTAGCGCCGACTCAAACAACTTACCGAATACTGACAACACAGCTATAGGTCTATAATCACTTACATCTGATCCGGTTCCTTTAGGGACTGGGACTACCCGCGAAATTTTCCATTGCTCTGGATAAAAAGAGTTTCTGTAACACAGTCTAAACAAGTTATGTATGGGTAATGCTAGTACCGCCCCACAATCCTTAACCAAGAATGGAGGAACTCCATCGGGACCTACAGAGCGTTTAGGTTTTAGCGACTTGATCGCCCGCATCACGTCCTCTTCTGAGATGGCATCGATGTGTATGCGAATACTATCGCTTTCGCCTGCCTTAATTGCCTCCTCTCATCTAGCTTCGGCGGGTGTTGGGAATAAACAGAATAAAAATATTTGGCACAGCAATCGGCTGCTTGATCTTCCAATATTACCTGACCTTTATATGATAGCTTCTTGGAGGTTTTATTCGATGATCTTTTCGATGCCATGTATCCCCAGAAGGTTGATGGATCTCGCTTCAAATCCCTTTCCATCCGCTCTTTGTAATATACAAAATCATCTTTTATATTCAACTTCACTCTTGCTCTCTATTCCATGAACTTCTGTCTGCTAGATGAGGTACAGGAGCCTTAAAAGTGCGATGATAGTAAGCTTTTTTACGAATATGAGTGATAGTGCGTGCGGAATACCACTCAGGATAGACGTACCTAGGCTGTAAAACAGATCGTGACTTTAACGGTAGATTCATATTTATTGATTGATTAAGAATATTATAGAAACAATCGACTGCTTGCTGGGGATCAACTATGTTATACAGACTTTCCCAGTTATTAGACATTAAAGATTCGTAAAGCGCGGCAAAATCTGCCTTTTTTAAATTCCAACCCAACTTGTTAGTGTCCTGCACTTGCGCAGGCAATGTAGTCGTATACTGTGACTGCATCTCTACAGCTAGCGGCGGATGATAGTTGTCAGGAGGGACTAACCATTCATCGTCCTTCTGTATAGAAACGTTACGCAACGATGCGCTTACCAAGACCAAATCCAAAAATATGATTTTTGCAGTTCTTAATTGTATTTACTTGAGTGAGCTCACAAAACGAAAGCAAATATTCTAAACGACAGCTGACATTAGTAGCGCTTGATGTTAAATTAAAGTCACCACAAATAATAATGTTATTATACTTAATACAAACTGACTCCATAGCCTCGAAGACTATTTCGTATGTATTCTCGCGCATACTTGGAGGTATGTAAACACAAATTAAATTATTGCCACGATATACTCCGGCAACGACTAACTCACTCTCATCATCAGCCTGTATCAGTCCACTGCTGGACATAGGCCTCTCCCAAGATGCGCCACTGAGCCCGATCTTCGGCTCTTCTCTTCCAGTCACTGCCCACCGCTTTGCGTATGTCGTCGCTCCACCTGGTCACAGGACGTCCTACGCTACGTTTGCCGATTCGCGGTCTCCACTCTAGGACAAGTCTGCCCCAACGGTTATCAGTCCTGCGGCAGATATGACCAGCCCACTGCCACTTCAGCTTGCTAATCCGTTGAGCTATGTCGATAACTTTAGTTCTCTGGCGAATTACTTCGTTCCGGATTCGATCCCGCAGAGAAATACCGAGCATAGCTCTCTCCATAGCTCGCTGAGCGACTTTAAACTGGTGGACCAGTCGGACTGTGAGTGTCCACGTCTCGGCTCCGTATGTCATCACAGGTAGGACGCACTGGTTAAAGACTTTTGTCTTTAGACACTGTGGTATAGGCGACGAGAAGACTCGACGGAGTTTTCCGAATGCTGCCCAGCCCAGCTGAATTCTTCTCTGGATTTCCTTCTCGAAGTTATGTTTTCCTAGTTGGAGCGTTTGCCCTAGGTAAACATACTTAGTGACAACTTCGAGTGGGATTCCATCTACGGCAATCGGTTCCGGAACAACTCACTCTCACTACTTAACAATCCCACATGAGAATTTATTTCTCTAAGCGTGTATCCAGGGGCTACATTAACAGCGGAGTGGGATTCCATCTACGGCAATCGGTTCCGGAACAACTCACTCTCACTACTTAACAATCCCACATGAGAATTTATTTCTCTAAGCGTGTATCCAGGGGCTACAATAACAGCGACTCCTCCACCGCGTCGTTCACCTAGTCTATCCACTCGCACTATAGAATAGCCCTTCGGTATTACTTCCTCGTCGGCTATGCTATCAGTTAACCAGGTTTCTGTTATAAAAAATATATCAGCCTGTGAGGTTGTAATTGCTGCAGAAAATTCATGCAATTTCGTGCGCAATCCTTTTACGTTTTGATAGTAGGTCCTGATTACTCTATTGCAGTTGGGTAAGAAATGTCTTCTTGGCTTTATTTTCTGAGGACTGTTTGCCTCGTCCACGAAACCACTCTTTCACCTTCGCGTTTTGAGGCCAATTTTTTCCGGCCATAAAGAAGCTGAATAATGTTTCTGGAACAGTAACAACAAATGATGCATAGTACGAATGCTCCAACTTTAATTTTTCAACGGAGTAGTGGTCCTTGCCCTTAGCATTTTTCCGGACCATATAATTAGTGACTTGGCTTGTAGTTGTATCCGCTTTCAGGGACCAGAGGTGAATGGTTTTACGTCTCTCGACAGCTTGGAGCTCGTCATCTATTTCTCCCTTACCACAAATAGTTTCGCGGATGCGACGTTTCTTGTTGGTGACCTTTATCCACGCTGCAGCCTCTAGAACATATTCAGGTTCCTTTGTAGAAGCCAAAACTGTTGCTGTTGACGTATTATTGGGTTCTGTCTCCACGGACTTAATCTGATTTAAAGCTGAGGGATCAATGGTATCCACGCACTTTGAGCTACATGAAGCATCTTGGGCAAATTTTGAAATAATTTCTTTCTTGCCCTGGGATTGCATAGCCTTCACTTCATTCGACCTATGCTGTCCTTTTGATGTCATGGTCTTACTTTGGGAAGGAACAGTGGCACGAGTTTCTCGGGATTCTCGTAATTTCGCACGTAGAAATTTCACTTCAATTTCCAGTGACTCCATTTTTTCTAACTTATTGCTATTGTCACGTAGATCATTTCTCAACATTGTGATCACTTCTCTGAGGTGGCGCTCGTTCCCATTAAGTAAACAAATTTCCTTCTTAAGTTCTTCGACAATAAGAAAAAGCTGCTGAGTTATTTCCTGATTATCGGACAAGGATGCGGGTAGTGTCTGCTGGTCTGATGAGAGAACGTGTTGCTGTACCATACATTGCTTTACCACCTCATGATCTAGGTGCTCTTCAACATATTGCATTGCTGCGCCCCTAACCGGCGTTGAGGGCTTATTGTCGCGCGGTGTAGAAGCCTTACAAATGAGGCATGTCCAATTTAGCAACAACGAAACCTTGTCGGGAATATTCACGCAAGCGCGATGGTATACTGCTGGGCATTTAGTACATTTGACGCTATCTTGCGGTGATAAAAATTTACCGCATCCTCCACACTTAACCATGGTCAGGACTTTATATGTATATATATAAATATATTATATATTTATATAATATGCTGATCTTTGGCCTTGGCAGCCACTTCTTGCTCGACCTGGAGGCAGCGTTTAACTTCTTTTTTAGGAGAGCGGTGTTTGGATCGTTTGATGCACGTTCTGTGGTGTGACACGAACCACCGAGTTTGGAATGTAACATTCCATACCCTGAAGCACGACGTCAGTGACGGCATCAGCACACACATCAACATCCTCCGTAGAAAAACAGAGTTGCCCCCAGGGATATGACGCATAGAACTCGCGAAGGCCATCCCAGTCTGCTGTCTCATAATGCCAAACTGTGCGTTTCCCAGCTGGAAAAGGTCGAGCACGATTTAGAGTTGGCACAACTTAACTTACCATGCAGTGATCTGAGGAACCTAGGGGTGGACCAACAGATACCTGATAATTGTCTGGATTTGAGGTCAGCAGGAGGTCGAGCAAGGAGGGGTTGTGGTTCTCTACATCTGGTATTCTGGTTGGTTCTGTGACCAGTTGAGAGAGTCTGTATGTCAGAGCCAAATTGTATATAGTACGCCCCGCATTGTCGGTGGAATAAGATCCAAACCACTCTTTGTTATGAGCGTTGAAATATCCGAGCATTATTAATTCCACAGAAGCGTACTGTTCCAGCACTTTATTGGTGCCATAAGAGATGTGCTCAAAGAGACGAATGTCTCCAGGTCACCGCTGTGCGACCTGTAATGGCAAGTATAGACTCGTGTTTGACCACCGTAGTCCACGCGCACCCAGAGAAGCGACAGGTCTTTAATCTCAAGACCGTTAAGACTACGACAGCAGATATCCTCCCGCACGTACACACATACCCCAGCCCGTCTCAAGAACATGTGTTCGAGGGTATAGACGGGGTACATCAGATAAGAGGTATCAGCAGGGCAGGATATCTGGGTCTCCGTCAAAAATAGCAACGCCGGCTTAGCTGTTTCAAGGTGAAAGTGAACGGAATCGATGTTGGTGTGAAGGCCCCTAATATTACAAAAGTCCACTTTGATTGTGGAGTGAGCCGCTGTAGAACTTTTCTCACTATTTTTCCTAGTCATGAAATCGTAAGGGTTTGGGGCGAAAAGCGACGAGACATTGATTGCATCCAAGCGACAATATCGAATTGCATAAGACGAAAAACCGGTTGAGCAGACTATTGAGTAGCTGGCATGGGGGACGGAACCCCCGGTCCCCCCTGGAGGTAATTACCGGATCCACTCTGGTCTCCTACTCCGGCACGGTAACAACCTTACAGGATTATACGCGGGTTGGCGGGACAGCCTCCTAGAGCGGAGATTAGAAGTGATCTCTAGGTTCGGGTCCTCTACTGACTCGCGGGCGGCCAGCGGATAACCGTTTCACCGGGTCTCCCTGGCACCCATGCCAAACAGTCACGTCGGATCAACCAGGTCTGTCCTCTACATCATTCACGATCGCCGGGATTCTAAACAGGACACGGCACTAGGTGGGAAGGAAAGGAACGGAGCTGGTACTTCCGCGATGGTGTCGGAGTACGCCAGTGCCGGAGCAATTACATTCGGCGACAGACTTATACGGGAGGGTGGTATTATATCAGGCGACCAAGAAATGGTCTACCACCAAGAGTTTGAAGTGGAATTACAGTCTTAGATGGGCTGTCGAGAGATGCGGCGGGTACGCCTCTACGCTTATCTCTCTGCTGATTGCACCCTAGAAAATCCATCTGCCGACATCGACACCCGCGGGAAGAGAAGGGGTGGCCCTATTATAAGCCGGGAACCACACGGCGCAAATCCATCGCGCTCCGTTTGCGCGCGGCAGGAACGCGATCCAAATGTGCAGGCGGTGTGGACGTGCCGCGCGCGATCCATGTGCACGTATTGGAGGTATTGGAGCGCGCGCCCCCTGGTGCGCCCGATCCGTACGTTGTGGATCGCGGGATCGGAGCGCGATGGATCGTCCGGTGTGGACCCGGCTATTGAGATAGTTAGGCTGCGTCGGGCGTATCGCTCCGCCGCGCGACTTCTCGCTGCGCAGCGGGAAACCACAAGCATAGTCACGTCGCGTTGCGTCGCGTTCGCGTTTTTTTTACAATAAAAACACTATGCATACACCGTACACTCAATACATAGACGTCTAAGGAGACACGGAAACACTTATTGCATTGCATAGGTAATATCTTGTAGCGTATTCTTCACTTTAGTGTTTATTTTAAGTTAATTCGAACTTTCACAGTCAGGAAATAATTTTTATATTTTTAAATTAGCTACTTTAATAAATCAAAACAAAAGGAACTTGCCTTACATATTATTCTACTGTTGGCGACTTTTACACATACTGCCTATAGGTACTTACACAGTAATCATAGTCAATATAGATAGAAGCCAACATTTAAAGGCAAAGCCTTTTAGGCGGCTTTACTGTTCTGTTGGAGCGTGTGCGGTACGGCTGTGTAACAGGAGATGTTTCACTCTGATCGAGAGGTATCAGGTCCAATATGCAGTCCCGCAACGTGAGTAGCATAGACTCGGAGCACTTGGCGTAGACGGCCAAATGTGGGGTGATGACAGAGGAAGCACCGTGCTGTGTAAACACTGCGCTAGCAGCTACCGCAGCGCCGATCAAGTGTAGAGTGCGGATCTTGTGCACATCCCCTATAAGCAAACATTTACATATATGTTAGCCGCTGGTGGTGTGGCTTCCATATACTTACATTTGATTAGATCTGATGGATCTCCTCAAAGTTACAGAGATAAACATCTAAATCTTGAGTGAAAATGACTCTTGCAGCATGCGAACTCTGTCTGTTTTATGGGTTTTAGGGTTCCGTAGTCAACACACAACTCTTCTAGTTTCGGCATGTCCGTAATTGTACGTCCGTCTAGAACATTGGTGTTGTTTACACTAAACTTGCACCATGGTCGACCATGAAATAGCAGTGGATATTTACTTTTAGTATGAATACACGTGTCTTTTGGAAATGACTTGGCGATATGGAGGAGATCTGTCATTTTATTGGTGAGCGGCGGGATTCAGTGTCAGCCAGTATGGAAGAGTGGTGCGGCGCGGGGGGTGTCGTATGTCATGCCCACCGGGAGGTAGGTAGGAGTAGGTTTACTTGAACCGGAACAAATAACTTATTTGCAGAGAGATGTTCTCTCTGCAAATATGTTATTTGTTCCGGCTGGTGTCCGGTGTGTGTGGTGGGTGAGATAGCTCCCGTTCGAGATCTAGCGTGCCACATCTCGTATCTCACAATTAACATAAGATAGTGGTCAACTGCTCGTCTGTCCCACATAAACAATCAACACCACTATTATTCATGCAAAAGTCGGTTTGTATATTTTACGGACGAACGGCTAAACCGATTAGCTATAACTTTCCACAGGGAAAGATGGTTTAATGGAATGACGCGACCGAAACCGGGCGCCCCTAGTTCTTTTTTTGTGGTAAAAGGTAACAGGACAAGCACAACGCTCGCTTGACGGTAAGCGATGAAGTCTACCTGTTACCTTGAGACACAAAAGATGTCGAGTCTCACATGCCCTGTAATTTCACTGGATACCTTGCCATTTCAACTGAAAAACATTCCTATTTCACGGCTGAAAATTAATTGGTAAAGTATATGTACAGTTACAGTCTAGCAGAAGTAAAACCACTACAAAAATATATCTCAATATATGCTGATGCGTGAAGTACTTAGATCCATAAAAGTTACCATGGGAGTAGATGAGGTCGTCGGTATCTCCAGTGCCGAAGTCGAAGCAGTCGGCGGTGGGTTCCACGTCCAACAGTTTCCTCTGCACCGCCACACGGTTAATTTCAGCGAGTTCCATCAATCGCATCGCAGGAATCTCGCTGATGCCGAAATGGTTTGCCAGAATACCAACCTTGTCTGCATTTGTCCACGACGGGATATAGAAATCTAAGAAAATTGATCAAATATTACCACTTTGTTATTACGCATCGATAAGCTTATAACACTAGGCATCCTCACCTGCATAGGTACCTATTTTAATAGCGATCTCGATAAAATTTGAATAAAATGGGATGGCATGACAATGGGATCAAACGGCAGGCTAATCTCTCAAAAAAATAAAGAATTTTTCAAATCGGTTAAGGGTTGACGGAGTTCTGAGGTAACAAACATTTAAAAAAACCGGCTAAGTCGAGTTGGACTCGCCCACCGAGGCTTCCGTACCAAAGTTGGTTAGTACCAATTAAGCTAGACCTCTATATTGAATGAGCGCTCATATAACTCAGAGGCCTATCTTAATTGGCAAAACTATGTATGTATGGGGACACCCTTTAATTTTACCCTTTTTTTATTTTTTGTAATAATTCCTTTATTTGTGCTGTAAGACCTTGCTTCTTGCCATATTTCATGATTCTAGATCAACGGAAGTACCCTATAGGTTTTTGACCCAAAACCTATAGGGTACTTCCGGTTGACCTAGAATTGTCAATTTTGGTCAAAAGCAAGGTCATACAGCACAAGTAAAGAAAACATTCCGAAAAATAAAAAAAGTTGAAAATTAAGGTAAATTTTGGTACTTACAAGTTATCGCGAAAATCTAAATTTGCCCATATCTTTTTATCGTGTTGATTTAGGACCTTGATGTTTATAAACCTAATAGGGACTATAGACCGCAGTACCTGGTATAAATTTCAACTTGCTAGGTCCACCCGTTCTTGAGAAAATCGGTGGTGACACACGGACAGACAGACACACAGACAGACAGACGGACGGACAGACAGATGGACAGACGGGCAGACAGACAGACGGACGGATAGACAGATGGACAGACGGACAGACAGACAGACGGACAAGAAAGTGATCTTATAAGGGTTCCTTTTTTTACCTTTTGTGGTACGGAACCCTAAAAAACAGTCGAATTAAGAACTACTTCCTTTTTCGTGAAGTCAGTTAAAAAGCAAAACTAATTACCTTGGAATTTTATGAGTGTACCTATGTTTTAACGATATCAAGTAGGCGGTAAGTAAAAAAAAATTAACTAACGCAATGCCGCTAACACTTTTGATTCCAGCGCATTCAATTCTTCTGTTGTGTAATTTATGTTTAGACTCAATAAGGTATTTCTTCGTGACACAGCAAAATACGAGAACTGTGCCGAATCCATCTTCGCGGTAAGTCGAATGCACACTGCAACCAGCAGAAGTAAATTCTCCTTTATTTCGTCTTTTTTTCTTTCACGATCTGCGATACCTAACGATTAAATGAATAATTTCAGATCGTGTACAAAACAAAAGGGGTAATCATAAATCGTAGGGTTCCGTAACACAGTAAAGTATTCTACATAACTTTGTTTTTCATAGTGTTTGTATGAAAAACAAAGTTATCTTTCCGGTCGCCATATCTCAAAAACTGCTGACTGTATCTCATTTAAATCAACTTTCGTTGTTAGTTTTTATTGTGATCTACAGCATAATTTTTTTTAAATTTTACACTCCCTTACGTTACAAGGGGGGGGGGGGGGGACACATTTTACCACTTTAGATGCGCCTATCTTCCAAATAATTGACTTTGAGAAAAAATATTTTAGGAACCTCAATGTCATTTTTAAAGACCTAATCCATAGACACCCCACCCACCCCACACGTATAGGTTTGAAGAAAAACATTTTTTTTTGTTTATGTCCCATGTATGGGATGCCCCCCATTAAACTTTTATATTTTTTATTTTTGTATAAAAATCGGAAAGCGGTTCACAGAATACATCTATCTACCAAGTTTAAATTCTGTAGTCCTAACAGTTTCGAAATAAAATGGCTGTGACATACGGACGGACAGACAGACAGACATGACGAATCTATAAGGGTTTCGCTTTTTGCCATTCGGCTACGGAACCCTAAAAACCGACTTCAAATGCCAATGTAATTTTCAGTACTAAGAGTTTATCTCCATATATCTTGAGATACAGATCAGACCTCGATAAAATCACTATGGGACAACCTAGGAAATGTACACTACCAATTTTTAAAAAAATCATTCGAATCGGTTCTCAAACGACGTAGTAATATTGTAACATACATACAAAAAACAACATACAGACGAATTGAGAACCTCCTCCTTTTCGGAAGTCGGTTGAAAATATAGCCCATCATAGTAATTACGTTGATGGTATAATTTATAGGTACTTTGTACGAGTACCTTGTAACCTCTGCATGGTGGTAGAACACTATATCTGTCACTATTAGTGTTCGCTTGGCCAGCTACCACCCTCGAATTGCAAAAAATTTGTCGCCACATATCTTGTGTGTTTCGGCAACTATCCTTGAGTCCCAGTTCCTGTTCTAGACCTAGCGTGCTATCATCTTCGACCGTATCACTTACCAACAGTTGAGAAGTGGACGCACGCTAAAGCACATGATATAAGTAAAAAAAATCTTGAATACTTTGGCTAAATTGTACATTATTATACTGGCATCGAGTTGTGGGTCAGAGTTTTTTTCACGGAAAGGTCTTATTGCACGAAGACTTCGTGTGCAGTTTTAACTCGCGGAAACTAACACTTTCCGAGATATAAATATATAAAATTCGGAAAATTTGCTTTTCATTTTTACATTTTGACAGTGTATATCACAAACACAGATTTCAGATACTTATAAATATATAGCTAATCACAACAACGCAAATTCAACGATCCGTTAACCTGCTATGAAACCTACTATGAACTCGTAATGTTTTCGTAAGTGGGAAAAAATTAAACTGTTGGGAGCCAGGTATTTTTATGGAGAGTTTATATTATGAAGCCTGAATATAATTTTTTAACTTTCGGAAAATAAAGGTAATTGCGTAATTAATTTTAGAAGATTTTGAATTGTCGTACAATGTAGCGCCATCTGGCGAATTACTTGCTTAAACGAATTGCGATTGCGGTTAACGCGTAATTTAATTTTAGAAAATTAATTAATTTATTTATTCTTAAATTTAGGGCGAAAATTTTTCGAATGCGTGAAATGGAATGTAAATATTAGGTAAAGTATTAGCCTGACACTAAGCACTAGAGAACAGTGACCACCGCATGACGTGCGCCGACGAGCCAGCGGTGCCAGCCAGATGGCAGCGGCCGCGCGTCTCCACTCACCAGACACGACACCATGGCGTTTAAATGAACATACTGAACACCTAAATGTCCTTCTAATTTATAGGTAATGAAAAATCTATTAATGTTCATATAAAATTTTCTTTATATTTCTTTTCGTCAACTATGTTTCCACATTTCTCCGCTCATAGGAGAGTGGTCCACCTCTAACCCTCCCTCCCCCTACCCAGCTTTATACTAATTATAGATATTTTTTTTGTACTTAACCTCAAAATTGTATAATATTAATATCTCCTAAAGGGAGGGCAGATTCTGCAACTTTTCCTTCAAGGAGGAGAATTATCCCTCCCCCTCCTTCCTCCCCCCCCCACCACGACCCTATAATCGATGTCAGTTAAAGTAAATTCCTACCCATCTAAGTACAACATTGTTACTGGACTGGAAATAAAATAAAATGTAAAAACAAATGTAAAAATGTAAATGTACATGAAAATGTTTATTGCCGCGTGATGAAATTACACCTACACAAAACCATGGTTGAAATTTAGAATCGTTTGGCACGAAAAAGGGGGTATGGAGGGGTTAAGGGGGTTGGTGAGGGACCCCCTTTCACTACCCCACCACTCTCATTACAAGGTAATGCATAGTTTTTGAGTTATGGTTTTTTTTGCAAAATCATAACCTCACTTGGTAAAGATTTTGAATTGTTTGGCACGAAAAAGGGAAGGTGAGGTGATGGGGGGGTAAGGGATCCCCCTTTCCTTTTCCCACCCCTTTCATTACAAGGTAATGCATAGTTTTAGAGTTATGCGTTTTTTTGTAAAATCATAACCTAACTTTTTTGTAACACTTTGCTGATTAATATCACTGTTTTGTTGGATGTTTAACAGACTTTTTGCGCTTCGCCGGCCGCTGCCGCGGCACGCTCGCTTCGCTCGCTCGGCTCGCGCGTTGTGTTGACGCAGTTTCAACCTAACCTAACCTAGTTTTTTTTTCTAGTGGGGTGTTCTTATTAATTTAGTAGTGGTAAATAATCTTACATTAAGTTATCTAGCCCTTGTAATTATTATTTGCGCTTTGTTTTTATGTTTTAGTATATTTTTAGGTTAGATTTTGTTTATATCGTTTTCTTGGAAACTGTGCATTACCTTGTTATAAGAATGGTATTGTTACAATCAGGAACCTAACCTCTAGCCATCCCCATAACATTTTATATCAAATTCATGCCAAACGATTCTAAATTCAACCAAAAATCCAAAATCAAATCCAACAAAAATAGGCATAACTCAAAAACTATGCATTACCTTGTAATGGGAGTGGTAGGGTAGTGAAGGGGAGACCCTCCCCTTTCCATTCCACCCCTCTACCCCCCTTTTTCGTGCCAAACGATTCTAAATCCAACCCAAAACCATTACACAGAGTTCAAGCTACCTATCTCAAAACACAAAAATCATCAGAATTAATTTATGTCTAGGCGCCTATAAAAGATGATCAAACCAAAACACTTTGCCAATAAATACTCACTTCGAGAGCTCAAGGAGATATTCTTAAAAGAAACCGCCAAGTAGCGTTCCATCAAGCTGTATGCTGGACCAATGTTCCCCAACGCTTTACTAAATCCCAAGAGCCGAATCGTAAATGTTGCGATGTAGGTACGCAGATACGTCGGTAACATTCTAATCCGCCATGGTTTATTGTCCGCCACTGGAAACCACAGAAACAATAGATTGTATAGATTTTAAATAGTTCATAGCTTTTTTTTCAACATTGTAGAATATAAATATGTAACAAAATCTGCAATCAACTTATAACAAAAAAAAGTAGTTTACCTTCGGCCACATCATCTGAATCAAAACGCTCCATCCATAGTGGCATTGCACCGCATTCATTATATTTAGGCTCGTCGAGGAACGCTCTATAATCTGTATCCATTTTTAGATTGGTGATCACGTTATAAGAAATTTAGCGATCACTAAACTGTCCCTTTTTATAAATGACTACCCGCAAAGTTTAACTATTCCGTGTAAACGAAGATTCGTAACTACTTACTTTACATTTCACTAAAGAATTAATTGACTCGTACGATTATTACATTCCTACTTTATTTATTATAAAACAAATATATTTACTTCAGCTCGGTGGCTTAAACATATTTAACTTGTGGGCACAGATTAACTATATCAACTTCGACAACACTATGAAACTAGGATGATTTGTAATCCATCATCCTAGCTATGAAACTTTGATCCTTCATGGAAAACACCATAGAGGATAGAGTGACAACA
Source organism: Cabera pusaria (assembly GCA_954871355.1). Classification (NCBI taxonomy): domain Eukaryota; kingdom Metazoa; phylum Arthropoda; class Insecta; order Lepidoptera; family Geometridae; genus Cabera; species Cabera pusaria. Next base: position 380,654 of record OX940885.1, on the reverse strand, counting down.
GAATGGAAACTTTTTTTAGTTTTTCTGGTTTCTTTTTCAGTTTATGTAGGCTTCACACGAATAGGGTATTTACGCAGTGTTAGTGCTAGAAAAGTTCAAGTTTATTATCCGTAGATACAAGTCATAAAGTCAAATTCGAGTCAAGTTTATTTGTAGCCTAGCTATAATATGTAGACCAATAGGTATAAACCAATAGGTATAAACACGGATGATAGATACTATTCTCCGTAGGCTTTGAGTATTAAGCCAGCTCAAAGTCCGTAGGTGTACACTACAGATGTGGACGGAAGGCTTTCAGTGTACTTTTGATGTGAACACAAAACGACTTAAAGTAAATAAAGTAAAAACAAGCAAATAAAGTTCTTTTTGTATCACTCTCTTAATAAGTGCGCGCCGCGCCGCGTCGTGGTCTGAGCTGACCCTTAGGCGCGTTCGGAAAAATATGATGACATTGAAAATTCTTCCGAACCGCACGCACTGTTACAGAATGTTTTAACTACAACATGCAGTTAGCCGATAAATCTCCTTTTTAACCGACTTCACAAAAAGGAGGAGGTTCTCAGTTGTCAGAACCTTTTTTAGGGTTCCGTAGTCCTGACAAGGAACCCTTATAGTTTCGTCATGTCCGTCTGTCTGCCTGTCTGTCTGTCTGTCTGTCTGTCTGTCTGTCTGTCTGTCCAAGGTTTTGCTAAGAGTTCGTTAATAGTAGGAAGCTGTAATTTTGTAGGAGTATGTATATAAATTACGTCGACAAAGTGCTGAAATAAAATTGTGAGAAATATTTTTTTTAGTGTAGCTCCCCTATATGAGAAGTGGAGATGATTTTTTTTTTCATCGTCTTTAAAGTGACAAAGACGGAGTACCTGGTTGCTTGATTATAACGGGTAAAGACTTGCATTGAATAACAGGCTACTACGGAACCCTACACTGCGCGTGGCCCGACACGCACTTGGCCGGTTATTTTTTTTTTATATGTTCACCGATTACTCATCTACTCGCGATGCCTGAACCGATTTGAAATTTTTTTTTTGTTTCAAAACCTTCACCCTTCCCATGCGGTCCCATTTAACGAAATCGGCCGAGCCGTTTTAATATATCAACATGTATTACGATGCATTTACTTATCTCGACGACATACTTTTTTTTTAATAATCTTTTTTTATTATAGAGGGTTTGTTCACAATAGGACATGTTACCCTCATAGGGCTAATCACTTACATTTATACATATACACTACAATACTTATATTCTACGACTCATACCTATTTTAACAAAATTGTAGACCGACTTGGCTTCCCTTGACAAAGGTGAGGCCTATATACTATTAAATATGCCAATATCATCCACATTAATCTCAAATTGTACTAAAAAATTATTCCGCTCTGCTTTGTTCCGCACGCATTCCCTCAGTATATGAGTAGCATCTTCGACAACGTCACATTCTGTGCAGTTTGGTGATTCGGTTTTTTTCATTAAATATGCAAAACTGTTCAAAGGAATGTGTCCAGAACGAAGCCTGAACGCAGTCACAAAATCATTCCGAGTCATGTCTGCTCCAACAAACCAAGGCAGTCGGGAAAGGCTAGGCTGAATCGTCTTATACCAGATACCTTTACTCAACGATCTTTCGTCGAAGTATTCCTTCCATAAACTCAAACTACGCTCACGAACATCACCGACAATGTCACTAAAATAAGGTAAACATTCGTAGTACATTCCATCCGTGATCGCTTCCTTCGCTAATACGTCAACCTTCTCATTACCGTCCAACCCTATGTGAGACGGCACCCACTGTAACACGAGATTCTTATTTTGTAATTTACGAACGGCGTCCAAGATCCTGTAGGCTATCGGTGCTCCTCGAAAGTTCGAGGTACAGCGAGCCAGGTGATGTAGTGCACTCTTGGAGCCCGTTAATATCACATAATTTCCAGATTCAAAGGATTCGATATAAGATATAGCTTCTGATATGGGTGTACATTATAGAAATTTTACAATTAACTTTGAATTTTGCGCTCGTGTTTATTTGCGGATCTAACAAGGCGAATCCCGACTCCTCCCCTTCTCTAGACCCATCAGTATAAATTTCATAAAAATCTGAGTACTTCTCTCGGAACAATTAGTCATTGTTATTACGGAACCCTACGAGTGCGAGTCCGACTTGCACTTGGCCAGTTTATATATTTTATATTTATAAACGCCCTCTTAAATTATTAATTTTTCTTTTGTCGGTTTTTTTTTGTAAGTATACTGTACACTGGCCATACTTTTGGACACTCGCAGAAAAACGCCAAGCAGCGTTTAAAAGCCATAAAAAGAAGAAGAAGAAGTAAACGCCCTTTATTGTAAAACGGCATAACCATGAAAACGTGTTCGCTATCATTCGGGCATTCGTCCCGCTAAGTTCAACAGATACAGTTGTACAAAAAATATTTGTAATGTTGTGAAATAAATTGAATGAAATTGGAAGTTTCACTTCTCACACGTGTTTTCTACGCACTCTCTTTTTTCCGGTATGTGTATTTATATTTGTAAAGGTACAAAATATCTTTTAAAAATCAATAAAAATAAAATCTATTTTTTTTTTCAATTATTTCATTCTCATATTCATACGGTCGTGATTGACACCAAATAACTGAAAAATCTAAAAAAAAGATTAATTGTTTGTGAGAATATTTAATAAAAACGTTGTAACTAGTTTTGTTTTTTTTCAAATAATGCTTCTTGTAGTATCAATTGTATCTAATATCTTTATTTTATTATTTGTAATTTCTACAAATGTACAGTATTGGCACGCAGGATAACATTTCTTGAGTTATTTTTGTTTTATTGACAAAGAAGCATCATTAAATTCTTACATGCGTACATAAGTAACACATACGCACACTTTTTTAACGTCAATACAAAAACGTAATTAGATAATTAATATTAATTGCATATAATTTGCGTTGCCACCCTGAAGTAAATCTTTTTTCATGCCATCTATTCGAAAAGTGATGGTTTGTTCCTCAATAAGTGCGCGCAAAATAGGTCTTTTCCGCCCTAGGGCGGGAAAATATTTTTTTTATTTTTGGTTTAGGACTGTTATTTTATAGTGCCATGTCTAAGGAGGTTCAATAATAATATTGTAGGGGAAATGTTACTGTCCTATTAAATAGAGAGCGCACGGCACTAATAAAGTTTAAAAAAAATGCCGCAACGTCATATAGACGGGTAAACATATAAGAAAAAAATTAAGCGCGCAAAGTGGCACAATACACATATCTTGTGGTGGCCAATAAGAAGAAAAAATCGCTAGAATTATTGGCATTTTTAGTCTGTGGTCACAGACTGTCATAATAACACATTGAACCATGGTGTAGGAAATACATAAAGACATGGAGTTGCCGGGATACATTTGCTTGTATGGATATAACTTCAAAAAAAGTGCCTATAAGTCATAATATAACCTTAAATGACTGCCATTGATTGTCAATTGGTGAATTGATGACCTTTATTGACACAATCTTAGCAATGGACCAATGGACAATTAATGGCACACGTTTTAGGTTTAGATATGCACCTTTTTTTTGTAGGTATTTCATGTCCTTAATGTTAATATGTCAATGAGTTAAAGGTAAAATGTTTATCGGATGAAAACTGCAAAAGGTGGGATGTTTTATCAAAATATATATATGTTTATTGGTTTATTACGTTTGTTTATGTTAGTCAGCGTCTTTTACAATATTATGCTCTTGAATTGTTATTTTATAGAGCCTATTCCCTTTTCTCATAGAGAGGAATGAAAAGCATAGTGTAAAACTTGGCTACAATATTATTTTCTCTCGGCCGACGTACTTTAAATCCCTCGCTACGAGGATTCAAGGATTCAGGATTCAAAATAGCGGCCTCGCAGAAACGTACTGTATTACACTTGTTATACAATCTACTATTGCTTTTAAGTGTCACCGATCTTTATGCTAGAGCCTACTCTAGTCTCCATAGCTAAAGCCACGGAGAATAGACTCTACTCATCCGTTGCTAAAGCTTTCAACACCGTGTTTTCAACACATAAAAACATACAACACACTAAAATAAAACCTTTTTGCTTCAACTTCTTCCATTAACCTCTCATTGACTCTCAGGTTCATTGACTTATCGCAGTCTAACTATAAAACATGTTCTCCTCCTTTAAAGGTTCGCTCACTGCTGAGCATTGTGATGTTCCGGCCTTACAAATATCATGGTGAATGCTTACTTGACATCTTGCCACGGCAAAAATAGTTGATTGAACTAAAGTGCAATTCAGACTACGCTATAATATAAAAGCATTTAGTTCATAACACAATAATATCGCTCACTGTACCATAACAAGTAAGCCGGCAAATATATACCTATGGTATAGCTGAGTTGTTTGTGAGCAAGTTTGTGAACGTGTTCTAAATAAGTGTGGTGAGCAATATTGTTGTGCTATAAATTATTTGCGCTTTTTAATTTCATACAAATCTGCGTTTACGTAAACGTGATCGTATGAGTAAACCAATTTAAAAAACTCGCACTAGGCACTCTAAAATGCGCTTCAAGTCAGTCGTCTTACGCCGCGTCTCATTACCGTCTTCTAAGACAAACTCGATTCCATCTTTGATCGCATCGTCACTTGTAGGTGAGTCAGAACATTTCTGTAGGAGACCGTTTAATGCAGTTTCAGACCTTAAATATCAAGTGACGTTGGTTAAGCGCTTGTTTTCCCGGAATAAAAAAGCAGCTTAGGATATTTGAGTATTCAAGTGATCACGAGTTATATTCATATTCAATTTATATACCAACCGGCCTTAGCTTAGGAAGACATGACTTACAAATATTGCAATAAATGATTACTCATTTTATTTCCATATTAAACCATATTTACAAATAGTGCATATATATACAACATAAAACTAAATAAAGATAAAAAACTATTTAAACTGATATAAATACGTAAAATGTTATGAATAAAAAACAGAACCTAGGTCGGTCGTTGGTGTGGGACGCGACGTGTCAGCACACGTCGCGTCCCACACCAACGGTCTCCCTCGGCACCACGAAACCAACGTCATACCGTCGGGCCTCTTACCATCGTCACGTGATATACCGTTCGGCTCTAATATAGCCGGCACGTTCACGGTGGCAAGGGCCCGACGAATGACGTCATTCAAGGAGGCGTGACGTGAGAGACGCCCTGCACTGCGGCGGCATGACAGGCCATGGTGGCCTAATCTGTCTACTTCACTGCCGCAGTGACAATTGTGAGGTACTGTCCAGGAGATGCCCAGACGTAATCCCACAGCAATGGAGAAGCTTACATCGTCCATAAGGGTACCTATGTTGGAAGAAGGTAATGCGTGTAGCCAGTATCCAGTAGAAATTTTGCGGATGCCAATGCCTCCAAATCGAATAGGCAGAGAGGCCTGGCACCATGAATTATTTTAAAGTGAACAATTTAGAATTTGTGTTAAAATATTTTTGATCGCGTCATCTAAACTTAGTAGTAAAGGTTGATTATTCCAAAGAGGACTACAGCGTAGTATGTATGTACATTTTGGCACAAAAAGACAAAATCGAATTAGATGGTAAGCCATGTGGTTATGAATTTCGGTGAGACGCTTAGACGTATCATCAAATGTATGACGATGTTCTTCAACAAAAACCGGAAATGACTCTTAAAAGATCGGAGCTCCTAGGAGGCGTAGACTTTCTTTGTTTAGTAATTTTAAATTTGGAGCCAAACTGTTAAATTTATTATACAAATCGTCTCTTTGGTGCGATGGTACAATATCTGTGATAAAAAGTTCACACTTAGAAAAATTTAGTTCCAGGTCAATTATTTTAAATTTGTCAATTAAAAACTGTAATACAGTTGTAATACAGTTGTGGCTTTGCCTCCAAGGGTTCCGTCGTCCAGATACCACATGTTTGTTTAATTTAGAATTTAGGTTTGAAATAACAGGGTGTATTGCTAGTCCGAAAATGGCTGGTCCAAGAGGGTCGCCCTGTTGACAACCTGAGCAAGAATTTATTAAATGGTCTCGGTACAGTAATTTAGAATCCAATCCATAACATTGCCAAAGGTAGTCAAAAGTTTCCGGAATAAAATTTTGAATTTCATTCAAAAGAACAGTACGATTAACAGAATTAAAGGCATTTTTGACATCCACCTTCAATATCACCTCACCGCAATCGTGATGTACAAATGTACGGAGAGCATGAGCAGCTGCCTCGCATCCGCCCTTACTGCCAAAGCCTAACTGAAGGGGCTGGAACTTTTCAGTCAGTTTTGTATGTTTGTGGCGGCAGCAAACCTTGGATACTATTCTCCTATATGTGCAACCTACGGCTATTGGCCTGATACCGCCATCTTTCTTTTTCAATGCGTATAGGTTTGCACCATATAGAAGAGGGGCATTCTGTGCATGCACCTTACCTGATAGCATGTAGTTTTTAAGGGCGGTGATGTCTCGCAGTAGACTCTGGCCCGCTTCCCCAGTAGCTCCAAATATAAGATCTTTAATGTGTTGGGGAGTTAGGCCATCAAGTCCACCGGTCGATCCATTTTTAAAAGACATCACTGCCGCCCTTATGTCTTTTTCTGTCGCCTGTAAACATTCAACAGGAGTAGTGGCGCTTTCAGAATTTTCATGTATAAGTTTTTGAATGTTCGGTACAAGGGTTAGAGCCACAAAACCTGGCGAACTAATTCACACCTATATATGCGGACCATTTCCATACTCTATTTCAAAATTAATATATTACATTCTTTTCAAAGACGACTTCACACACTATCGACATATTTATTTTCTTCGACAAAAGTCTGAAGCAGCTGCAAAGCTTAAAATATTCTTGAAAGAAGCTCAAACTGCAGGACACGTCATCAAAGGAATCGAGTGACAATGGCGGAGAATTCGTATGTGAAGAATTCAAGAATATCTTAACTGAAAATGGCATTAAGCAAAGGTTCACAATGCCTCACACACCAGAGCAAGCAGGTTGCGTAGAGCGTGAAAATAGGACAGTAGTAGAAGCTGCACGCGCTGTCATGCATGCGCATGAAAAAATTCCTGCTGGCTTATGGGCAGAATTAGTAAATGCAACTGTATATGTGTTGAATTGCACAGGGTCATCTAGCATCCCATGCAAGTCTCCTCATGAGATGTGGTACGGAAAGAAGCCAGCGATTAAGCATCTGAGAATTTTAGGTTGTACATGCTATGCCCATATTCCTAAAGCTAACCGCAAAAAGCTGTAAAAGAAGGCTCAAAAAGGTATCCTAATTGGATATGAAGGTGACGAAGGATATAGAATTTGGAACAAGGAATCTTTCAAATTGATTAGGTCCAGAGATGTGACATTTGAAGAGGTACCATTACTAGGAAAATCTAAAGAAGATGTACCTAAACTAGAAGAGCCGACACCTATTTTCACGAGAAATTTCAATCATAACTTTCCGAGTCTCCAGAATCGACATGAAATGAACATGAATAGACAAATTGGAGAACAGATAATCACAGATGATGTAACCGAAATTTTGCAAGAGCCTTCTTCATCAAGTGTGCATCACGAGACCGAAGAAGGTGAACTAAGTGATTCGAATTTTGAGTCAGTTCATTCTGAATGTGAAGAATTCATTGGAGAAGGTAACGAAACCGACAATCATGAACTGTCTGATGACGACAGTGAAAGAGGAGATAGTCGGATGGTTCTAAGAGATTGAGCAAACCTTCAACATCCAGTGAGGTTCAATGACCATATTATGGCTCTAGAAGCTAAAAATATGTACGAGCCTAAAACCTTCAAACAGGCAATGTCATGTGAAGACAAAGATAAATGGAAAAAGGCTATACAAAGCGAAATTAATTCGCTAAAAGAGAATGACACTTGGGAGCTAGTCGAACTGCCAAAAGGTCAAAAAGCCATACCATGCAAATGGATTTTTAAAATAAAGACTAATCCAGATGGCTCTGTTGACAAGTACAAAGCTCGACTAGTTATAAAAGGATTTTCTCAAAAGAAAGATGTTGATTTCCATGAAACCTTCAGTCCCGTTGCAAGAAGCAGCACAATAAGAGCTGTACTGAGCATTGCTGCTAGAGAGAAGCTACAGCTGGCACAAGTCGACGTGTCTACAGCCTTCCTCTACGGCACGATAGAAGAAGAGATTTATATGAAATCTCCTGAAGGTTTTACTGATGAGAGGCATGTCTTCAGATTACAAAAAGGACTGTATGGACTGAAACAAGCTCCACTCTGTTGGAATAGATGCATCACAGACTATATGGTACAGATTGGATTCAAGCAAAGCAAATCTGATCCCTGTTTGTTTGTAAGAATGGAAGGAAAAGAGAAAATTGTGCTTGCTCTATATGTAGACGATGGTCTCATTGCATCCAGAAATTAGCAAACTGTTTCCTAGATGAAATGAAAGCACGTTTCAAGCTTACATTGAAGGATGCAAGCTACTTTCTAGGAATGTAAATAAAAAGGTACTCTGATGGTTCTATTTTGATGCACCAAAGCATATATTGCCCGTGTGCTGGAACGATTCAGTATGAGTCAGTGTAAGTCAGTGCCAACACCGATATTAAAGGAAGGTGAGGCTCAAGCTGACAAAGAAATAAGTATGAACTTTCCATACCGCGAAGCTGTTGGTGCTCTCTCATATCTGATGACAAGTACGAGGCCAGATATAGCATTTGCAGTAAGCGTTGCATCTCGTAATTTGGACAAACCACGCTCTGCTACCATGTTAAAGTAATGGCAAAGCGGCAGAAGTATTTAAAGACGAAATTATAAAACATTGTATTTTATTTTCGTTTGATATATTCAAGACAGTTCATGACAGATTAACTATATACCAAAGAGTGTCTACTCTAACATTTTATATGATAAATTTTGAGCGACTGATATTCGTGCACCACGGGGAATGCGCTTAGCGATCGAATTGGATGATTTTAATTTAGATAGATATTGCCAAAAAGGTTGTGAATTAAAACATTGTGTCTGAACAGGAGTTTGAGTCAAAGGGCCGATGTGCACTCTGAGAAAGAGATTTGTTGCTCTTCCCAATGTGCACATTAAGTCCGCGCTGCCCTTAAAAAAACGCGCTTGGGAGCAATGAGGACACTGCACCAGCTCATTACCCTCATACCTTGGTCCAACGTAGGGAGCACCGGCAGGCTGCGACCTTCTAACTACATCACTAATTTCACTGTCCATATTTTTCCTTAAAACAATAATTATCACAAAAAACACAAAAACAACTATAAAAACAAACATTGATAGACATTGTCACTTCACTCGAATCATAATGCATTTTTTTGCCACACAGGCTCACATGGGGCGCGCCCCGACGCGCCGCGGCTCGGCACCATCCAAAAGTATTTGTTTAATAAGAAGTTGTTATTCTTTTTCTATTTATGGACATGTAGGTTCACCCGTCCTGTCGCACCAATTAATAATTGATATATTTATGTAGGTATGTGGTGGGCTTCTGTTGATCACGTTGATGCGTTTATGAAACGTATATAAGGCCCTCGTAAGGGATTGTATTAATTATCTCGTGGGCTCATCCAAGGCTTGTACTATTATTCTGTGCCAAATTCTGTGCCATTACATTAGTTTAAAATATAATGGCGCGTCTAAAGTGGTAAAATGTGTGTCCCCCCCCCCCCCCCTCTAACTTTTAAAGTATGGGAGTGAAAAATCTAAAAAAAATATATGCCGTAGATCTCAATAAAAACTAACAACGAAAATTGATTTGAACGAGATACAGTCAGCAGTTTTAGAGATAATGGCGACCGCAAAGATAACTTTGTTTTTCATACAAACACTATGAAAAACAAAGTTAATTTTGTAGTTGTGAAAAATCATAGTTATGGCATACTTAACTGTGTTATGGAACCCTACGAGTGCGAGTCCGACTTGCACTTGGCCAGTTTATTATATATAAAAAGATGTAAGCACCCTTACACATCCTAGTTGAAAGCAATACTAACAACTTTGTGAAGATTACTTACTCCGTTCGTTTTACCATGTCACTGAAGCTTTCATAGAATATTTTTTTTTTTAATGCTGTATAGGCAAGCGTTTTACCACTATCTCACCTGATGTTAAGTGACAATGCGGTCGACGATGTAGCACGCCTACCTAGTAAGTACCTGTTCACTCGCGATTTGAAGACCCCCGGGTTGTAGCTATCGGGAAACACAGACACCGGCAAGGAGTTCCATTCTTTGGCGGATCGTATTATGTAGAACGAAGCAAAACGCTTCGTGCGTGTAGATGGAACGTCCACCATGAAGCGGTGGCGCACATCGGTACGTCTGCTTGTCCGATAGAAGAAAGGGGATGGCGGTACTAACTCGTGCAATTGGATGGCACACTCTCCGAAATGTATCCGATAGAAAACCGATAAACTAGCGACTTTGCGGCGATGGTCTAGGCTCTGGAGCCTTTTCCCTACAAGTTCATCGTCATTTATAAGTCTCTTAGCTCTCCTCTCAATTACTTCCAGCGCCTCCAGCTGATATTTGGCTGACCCATCCCAGAGGTGAGAACAGTACTCCATACATGAACGGACTTGTGCTTGATACATGTTGAGCAGCTGTCCCGGTGTGAAGTACTGTCTCACCTTAGCCAGAATACCAAGCTTTTTTGAAGCCAACTGGGCCTTGGACTCGATGTAGGATCCAAAGTTGAGCGTGGGTGTTAAAGATACGCCAAGAAGCTCAAGGTGGTCAGTTATCGTTAAAAATACCTTATATGGCAGATTACAGACTAACAGCCTAACGTCAAAACTACAACAACCTGGATGGTGCCATGTCAGCCATGTGACGTTGCCACATCGACTTTCATTCTATCAACACATTGTCCTACCCTTTCTATTACAGGGATCGCGAGATAAGAGTAAACGAGAAAGCTAATATCAAATTGACAACCTCGCGCATGGGTGAGCGTGTCCATTTTTGACCGGCTAGCAGGCCATAATATAGCGACGCATCATACTTATAAATTAAAAATTAAATAGAAACATAGCTTTAAAGACTGAAACCCTGTTACACGGTTAAATTATGTCGTGTTGTGCTGTGTTTTATCCATCAAGAACAACTAAAGGAGGCGTAAAAGATCCAGAATTATCATTTCACACGTAAGTCTTTGTGGGCATTTATTCTTATATATAACCACTTTTTGAATCAAAATATTTATTTTGCTTACATTATATACATCTTTTTCGTCATATAACTACCGAGGTGGTAAATGGTTATCATTTGAAAGCTTTAATTTATGTAAATAACAAACATTATTTTACGCCGCCCGGCTAGTGATGTACGAGAACCCTCCAAAACTGTGTCGATAAATATAGTCGATACCCTTATAAAAAGGAATATATAAATTCCTTTAAGTGTAATATTATAATATTACACATAAAACTTCAAATATATAAATCGTTTATATACATTTTACACTAAATCTATACATATAAAAAAATTGAAGTGTCTGTTTGCGATTCCAAATTAACAGCTTTTCACTAAATGCATATGAAAGAATATACGGTACTTACATAAAAAACAAAATTTGAAATGTTTGTCTGTCTGTCTGTTTGTTCCGGTTTATCTCTGAAATGACTGGACCAATTTAACGGGACTTTCACTAGCAGAATGCTGATGTTAAAATATTAACTACCAAGTAACTTGGCTACTTTTATTTTAGAATAAAATAAAGTTCCACGAAATCAAAATTGAAGCTAATGAAATAGGGAACAATATCTGATACAAATAGGGAAGGTTAATGTGCAAATTAAGCAGTGTTTTCTAACGCGCACAGCCCACGCGCATGTTGCCGCTGTCATTAAACGCGGACAAAGCTGCGGGACCCAGCTAGTTGATTTATAATATGAAGATTTTTTAAAGGATGGAACGGTTAGCTTATGGCTTTGCTTAGAACGAAATTTGAATATTTTTAACCGACTTCACAATAAAAAGATGAGGTTCTCAGTTCGCCTTTTTTATGTTTGTTATCTCATAACTCCGTAAGTTCTTAACCGGATTGGAAATTTTTTTTCGAGAGTTTATTCTGCCCGTTTGGTCCCATTGTACATTTTTTGAAATCTGATAAGTATCTCCAGAGATATGGACATAAACACCTCCAACTTTAACTTTATACTGAAAATGGATAGCGTGGCATTTGAAGTTGGTTTTTTCGTTTTGTGAACGATCTTAAAATATTATAAAAAGTGATCAAAGTAATGTCGCGCAAAATTAGTAGTAACTAGGTACCTAATTATATTATCAGCACTTATACTTACTCGTATTCAATCTATTATTACTTATGATAATGCTATTATATATATTTTTATGAAGAATGACAGTTTACCACATTAATATATTATATCATTTTGTTGTAGGTTTCCAAAATGTCCGAAAATCCAATCAAGTGGATAAAGGCAGTAAGGCGTGAAAATTAGGATCCAACGAAACACTTCAGACTTTGTTCTAAACATTTTGATAAATAAATTTTGTACCTACTAGATTATCAATCAAGCTGGAACTGACACCGAGGAAACGGAAAAGAATAGAAGCTATTTTGATTTTAAAATTATCGTGAATTTGTAACATTATTATTGTTATATACCGGCTGTAATTCACGTACCTTTAGTCTAATTTACTGGTGAACATCGCGATCTCACCGCGTGACCTCGCTCCCGAGGAAGAGCGACTGACTCGCTCGAAACCCAGGTCGAGAAAATTCGACTAATGGTACGTATATTACAGCCGGTATATAACAATAAGAATAGAAGCTAGTGGAGTCAAGATAGAAAATCTTCCTGTAAGTCTTCCTATAATCTTCCTCTGCGAGCAATGAAGGATGATGAAACGGTTTTGAAAGTGTTTTAATCGAAAGTGTTATTAGCTCTGATTCATGAAAATCTGTTTAGCCGTTGTAAAACTATGAGCATTTTTCTAGTTGATGGCGCTATGAAATCAACTTTCATAGTGATTAATTCAAATTCGGTATCCTTTTCTTCAACGACAAAGGACACTGAAGCATTGACATGATGCTGGGACATCTTCTGGAATCTGCTGAATACTCAACTCCTCGCCAACTTACAGGTGAGATGTCGTGTTCAGACTCATTGGAATATTTTTATTTTCATTATAGATTATACATAGATCAGTCGGGGTGATTTCAAATTTTGAGTTTTGGAGAGTGGAGAGCGACGGCATACGCAATGCGGTGGGCAGTGATTGGAAAAAAAGATCTGAAAATCGGGCTCAGTGGTGCATCTTGGGAGAGGCCTACAGTCCAGCAGTGGACTGACACTGGCTGATGATGATGATGATACAATAGATCATACTATATTGACATCAAATTACTTTATATCGTTAGCATTTACAAAAAAATGAGCTAATTTTTCTGTAGTGGTAGGACTTCTTCTAGTCCGCCTGGGCCGACCACTTTGCCAATTAATTTTCATAGGAATGTTTTTCGGTTGAAATGGCAAGGTGTCCAGTGAAATTGCGGGGCATGTGAAACTTAACATCTTTATGTCTCAAGGTAACAGGCGCATTGGAGTGACATGCAAAATTCTGGACTGCCAGAATTTTCCTGTATCGCTGTATCTGTAATAGGTAGACGTCATCGCTTACCATCAAGTGAGAGTCATGCTTCTCCTGTTACCTTTTACAATTAAAAATCTGATTAATGTTTACAAAGTAAGTATGGTCTAATTTGTGGTTTCACTGCATTTTTTTTATTATTTGCGATGCGCGTAATTTTATATGATAATTTATCTAATACTATAAGAATCTTTGTCCTGACATACTGACTGCCTGACAGACAACGCACAGCCTTAACCGCTGGTCGTAGAGACTTGAAATTTAAAGAGTATATTTGTCTTAGTACGCAAGGGTGTACTAAGAAAGGATTTTTCAAAATTCACCCCGTTAGGTGTGTGGTTAGGGTGAAATGGAGGTTCAAAGTTTGTACGGATAAACAAGATTAGATAGTCTCTTCTATTCGAAACTTCATACAAGTGCTTCAGTAAAAAAATATGTAAATACGTGTTTCAGGTTTTTTCAAAATTCCACCCCTAAAAGAGTGAAATGAGGTAACAAAGTCTGAAAAACAATATTGTTTCGGGTTGCGCTTAAATTTGGCATTAAGTTGTTTTAACATAAGTATCCGTTAAGAAAAGATTTTTCAAAATTCACTCTTTAAGGGGATGAAACGGGGGTTCAAAGTTTGGATAGTCATTTTATTCAACCTTCACGCAAACCGTACTTCTGTAAATAAATAAGTAAATACGAGTTTCAGGCTTTTTCAAAATGCTAAGAGGGTGAAGTGGGGTAACAAAGTCTGAAAATCAATATTGTTTCGGATTGCGCTGAAATTTAAAATGCAGATAGTTGTTATGACGTAGGTTTCCGCTGAGAAAGCATTTTGTAAAAATTCCCCACGGATATTACTTATAATTTATAATGAAAAAAATATATATATATATAAAAACTTATAGATTTACGTAAGTACTTCTATAAATAAATAAGTAAATACGTGTTGCAAGATTTTTGCAAGGGGTTGGTAAAAAAAGTCTGACAGTCAATATGGTTTTTTGGGTTTTATAAATATGAATCCCTATTTCCCTTAGTCACGCAATAACTTGAAAACGGGTGAACCGATTTGGCTTTTACTTCTTTGATGTCTTTTATGATAGAAAGGTTTCACAAAATAAAAATTTAGGTAAATAAAAGAAGTCTTTAACGCGACCGAAGCCGCAGGGCACTTCTAGTATTTTCATATAAATTATATACTGTAAAGGACAATTTTAATCTATGATATTGGGCCAAGATTTTTAGCGTAATTATTCAAATAAGGATTAATACTGTATAGAAGAAAATAGCCTTGAAAGTTCTGTAACATTTTTTACTAAAAAATAAAGATTAAAATAGTTACTGTGAGTCTGTGCGATAGACATATGTTATCGCGGACTTTTTTGTAGGTCTTATTAAGTTGTACTACTCTTCGATACATACTTTCTTACATCTATTTCAGATTAAATAGATTTTCGTAAAAAACGTGTTTTCTCGACTGTTTTATTGGCGACTTATGTTGCAAAATAGGTCTTCACGAATATACCTATCTTTTAAACAGGATAATATATAGCCTATGTTCATTCTAAAAGACCATTAATATATTTATATATGAGACAAAAAATGATCACCTGTAGTTTTTGAGCTAACTCAATACAAACATACATGTTATCTCTTTATAATATTGTAATATTTAATTTTTTTTTTATGTGTAAAATTTTTATTTATTTTATTTATTACAGTAATTACAGTAACTTAGCTTAAATAACACCAACGTCCTTACTATAACTAGGTGTAGTATTACTATTCAACTAACTACTTAAATGTAATGTAATACTTATGATAATAACAAGTTTAATACGTAATAATGCTAATCAGTAAGGGTAGATATAATTTTAAGGTAAGCTTGTACTCGATTCTGGATCGCCCTACCCTCCGAACTAGTTAAAAAACTGTGTCTCGGCGGATAGTGTTTCTTTTCCTCTCGCACTCAGCTATTACTCCTATTAGTGTGACTAAATGCAATATACGTTCGTCTTCTGTTAATGTTCGTTTCATTTGCAAGATATTGTAGTATACGTTAGGCGCATAGACAAAACAATGTTTACTTTTGCTTAGGCTGATTTTACCAGCCTAAGCATTAAATATTAATTATACATACCTACAAGATATTTATTTTTACTTTACTAAGAGTATAATTTATAGCTATGATGAGTTAACTATAATTATATAATACTATATATATTTCATGATATGCAGCTTGGGAGAATATAATCCGCTTAAACGTAATGAACATTCATATTGTTTGGAGTAAGTTCTTTCAGAGTAGTAATTTTTGTGTGAGACTGTGTGTTTTTTATGATTGGTGTGTGAACGTACGTAAATGTGGTGAGTAATGTAAATTTGTAAGTGCATGTTATAAATTGTGTGTTTAGGTATGTAAGTAAGTAGTTATAGTATGATATGTTAAGCTGACACTTTCTAGTGATAGCCAGAATAAATAATAGTACAAGTGAGGGTATGGAATTGCTTGACAGTATTTCTAGATATAGTATTCCCACCGGTCCCACGAAACGTAAATAATTGCTTTTAGGGTTATGTACCTCAAAAGGTAAAAGGAACCCTTAAGGGATATCTTTGTTGCCCGTCTGTTTGTCTGGCTAAAGGTATATTTGTAAGAAATAATAATAGAATAAAAATAATTAAATAATGATTATTAAAATGTATATTGAAAAATAAATAATATAATATATATGTATAATAAAATAGCGACCTGCTCCGGCTCCGCATGGTTATCTATCATAATTAAACTCCGTTGCGATCTGAGCGTACAGACAGCGGTAGCGACTATTATGTTCTAATACTATGTGAAGATAATACTTTATTTGAATAAAATACAACTTCAACAAAAGTTTAGTATTAATATTTCTATGAGTTTAGTTATATATATTTTGGAAACGACCTAAGAATATTTATCTGTGTGTATTTTTGTGAAAGGATTTTATTTTTTAGATATATAGGTTGAAGGCGCGATTATCCTTTAACATTACTTGATCTGATGAGTATATCCAGGAGATATGCAGATAAGTACCTCGAATTAAGGGTTGTTTATTATTATTATTAATTTATTTAATTTACTTATTCATTATATTCTATTATTAATATTTTTTCATCATTTTATTCTAATGTTCTAATCAAAGCCTCAGTATCTTCGTAAGACAAGGTTTTTAGGTATGTGGTTAACAATTTTCTACAATTAAAGATATTGAGTTTGCTAATGTCTATTTTTTTACTGATTTTGTTGTACACGAAAGGGGCTATGAATTCAGAAAAATTTTGTGCAAATTTTGTTCGAAGTTTAGGAATTAAGTAAATTCTATCTTTCATTCTACGGTCAGATTTCATATCTGGTGGTTTTTTATGTTGATCTTCAATAATTTTCTTAATATAACTTTGTCGAACAGTCAGAACAGACATTTCGTCATATAGTTCTTGAGTCGAATAGCGAAAAGGTTTAAAGGACATTACTTTTAATAATGCTCTTTGCGCTCTTTCTACGGGCATCAAACTTGTCTTAGCGCCTCCTCCCCAGGACGATATGCAGTATGTAAAGATGGATTGACAGAGGGCAAAGTAGACTGATTTTAACTGAGTTGCGTCACACACATGCCTAAGATTTTTAAAAATGAACATTAGTTTTCTCATTCGTCCAGACAATGATTTTAATTGAGCCTTCCAATTTAAGTTCTGATCCAGGATTACTCCTAAATACTTTAACTCAGGAACAAGCATCAGCTCTGAGCATGCGCAATCTGTCTCGTCTTTACAGTTATGCGCTTTTATTTTTATTGTAGACTGACGTGGTTGACCATCGCTTCTTATGCTAAATGTCATATATTTGGTTTTTAGCACGTTCAATGTCAATAAGTTATCCTGTAGCCACTCTGTTACAGTCTTGAATCCTCGTTCAGCCATTTGATTTGTTTCATACCAAGTATCTCCATAGAAAAATAAGACCGTATCATCAGCAAAAGTTAATACTCGACCATTATTTAGGTTAAGGTTGCACATATCATTGATATATACTAGAAACAACGTTGGACCTAATATGCTACCCTGTGGTACACCATATTTTATATTCACTTCTTCACTGGTGTACTCTTCGATTTTAGTTGTTTGTTTCCTATTGGCTAGGTAGTCAGCAAAAAATTGTAACTGCAATCCCCTTATTCCAATTTTTTCTAATTTCTTTAGGAGTATAGGGACAGAGACAGTATCAAAAGCTTTTGCTAGGTCTATAAATACCGCTAAGCATTTATTATTCATTTCAATGTTATCCACAATCATTTCTATAAGATGTTTAACGGCATCAGATGTAGATTTTTTGTTACGGAACCCAAATTGATTATGTGATAGGAACTCAAATTTTTCTAAGTAACTTTTCAGTCGAATATTTACAAGTTTTTCTAAAATTTTTGATAAGGTTGGTAAAAGCGATATCGGCCTATAGTTTGATGAACTGTCTCTGCCCCCAGATTTGTAGATTGGGATCACTACAGATCTTTTAAGCGCGTCAGGAAAACAACCGCATTCAAAGCACAAGTTGCATATTATTGTAATAGGAGTAGCCAAAACATGTTTCCCTAGTTTATAGACAATAGAAGGAATTTCATCCCAACCCGTACTATAGCTATTTTTCAAGTTTTCTATTATTTTTGTTACTTCATATTCGTCAGTTAGGTAAAGTGCAAATGATTTGTGATTCGAGCTTTCAGGAGTAACATTATACGAGTATTGTTTGGTAATATTTCTTTGAGTTATTTTTGAAGCTAAGTCATTACCGATGTTGGCAAAGAAGGTGTTTACTTCGTTGATTGAGTCATTGGGGTTAGGCTGTAGATTTAGTAGGTCATGGCTAGAATGTTTACTTTGATCCATATGGCATAGTGACTTAATGCACTGCCACTGCTTCTTTAGATTTAATTTATGTTTATTCATTTGTGTTCGGAAATACGTATTTTTTAATTTTTTAAGTATTTTGTTGCACGTATTCCTATAACGTACGTATGTTATTTTAAAGATCGAATTTTCTGGGTATTTTTTAAGTTTTTTATGTAGACGGTCTCTATTTTTGATACATCTTATTAACCCCGGTGTAATCCACGGTTTGATGTTTCTTTTGTTTCGTGGAATTTTTACTAGTTGAGTGAATTTTCTCATGGTAGTTTTAATTGTGTTAAGAAAAGTGTCTGTTGCATTGTTCGGGGTTTTGTGTTTAAGATAGTTTAACCAGTCTATTTTTGATAATTCAGCAATAACAGCCGTGTAGTCGATCTTCTTGAGTGTTTTATTTTGATTTTTTGTTTGTGTACGTCCCATATTTATTGATAAGATGACCGTAGAATGGTCTGTGACCGTGGTATTACATACAATAGTTGTTATACCATGTCTTGATTTAACGAAACAGTGGTCTAGACAACTATTGTCACGAGTCGGTAATGTGTGCGATGACAATAAACCATGAGAAGCTATAAGGTTGAGGTATTCGGATACTTTTGAATCATTTTCATTAATTATATTAATGTTTATATCACCAATTAAGAATATTTGCTTATACTGTTTTAATTCTAGTAAAATACAATTTATTGAGTCCAAAAATACTGTTATATTACCAAAAGATGGAGGTCTATATAAACATATGAAAGCGTATTCTTTTTTGTGCGTAACTATAATACAATTAGCTTCTCTGATATTATCAGGTTCATATATATTTACCTGATGCGATGTTTTAACATAAACAACTACTCCGTCGTTTTGATTAAGATTAGCTGATGTGTGGTAAGAATGATAATTATCCAGTTTAGGAAGGTTGTCAACTTTGGACAACCAACATTCAGTTAGGACGATAATATCCTCATCAAGGTTTAATCTAGATAAGAGAATACCAAAATCATCGAAATTACTATTCAAGCTGCGAATATTTTGAATAACTACTTTAAATGTTGATTGTTTGAATTGAATATGTTTCCCGCAATGTTCCGGTATTTCTTCTAATACCGAGTTACCAACATTGATATTATTATCAATGTCTACAAGAAGATCTTTAACTTCAGTCATGATCATAAAATTTATAATAAGAATTTGAGTTATAATAACGGTAACTATGTTCATTGCGGGAAACTATTTTCAATTTTGGGGAAATTTGCATAGTTTGATATTTATTGAGTTTTGTGTAGTGTGAGTATGTCTGAGCCTGTGAGTGATCTTGAGAGTGTAAGTGTTGATGGAAATGTTTGTTTTTGTGAGGTTGTGAATATTTTTGTGACTGATAATTTGTATTGTTTGGTGTATACAGAATGTTGTTGTATACAGAATGATTACGTTTGCGGATGACCAATTTAGACCTTAATAAAACGGAACAAGTTTTATGAGAGAAACATTCTAGACTAATGTACATAATAAAGCTTACTATGCATAAATAAGCGCTTCTTATCAAGTTTTCTATAGGATATTTCTTCCCTCTGGATAGTCATGTTGAAGTCTTTGAATTACATTCAAAGTTTTGCAACTGAGAGATAAATTTAATTTGTACAGCAGTGCTTTCTTGCGTCTTTTTAATAAAGACTCTGCCGTTCCTTATCCAGCAAAACTCTATGGCTTTATTCCTAACCATCATTCTAGCATGATAATACAATTCTCTTGCTTTGACAGTCAACAGCTCGTTTATAAAGACGGATTCTGTCTTTGTTGTGAAGCCCAAGGCATCAGTATTCAATTTGGTGCCTTTATGGGTCTTGTTGTAGCTCTTGTTAGCTCTTATGACTTCATTCCTCTGAGCCTGTGACCAGTATTCCACGATTATGGGCTTACCTTTGGAGCTCTTGTTTCTGTGAATACTGGTGACGTAGTCGGGCTTAACATCTATTGCCAAGGATTTGTGTAGTTTAGTTATAATATCCTTGAGGTTTTCGTTGTCAGTTGGTGGAATATTGATAATTTCCATACACCTGGCACGCTGATTCCTTTGTAGTTCTTCCAGCTGATCTTCTAGTAGACTTATTTTCATTACAGCTTCTTTATGTTTTTCTGTAATATTGTCAAGTGCTGCCTTAGTCTCGGTAGTAAAAGACATCGAGGTCTCGTAGATTTTTTCCAATTAATTTTGTGTGGCTTGATTTTGAGATCTTACCTCTTCTAAGGTATCGCATACGACATCCCATCTTTTGTCTTGGTCCGTTTTAATCTGAGTCATTAATTCAAGCATTTCAGCCCGAAACTCGGACATTTCCGATATATCAGAATGTTTACGCTTACGGAAGAGATCCGTAAGTGACGATGATTTTGACCTATCGTCGGCTGGAGACCGCAGCATCTTAAATTATTGTATATTTTTCCATATACTATGTCGAATGTTTTGCAATCGTAGGTAGCGCGATGACTAGAATTTTGCACTTCAACTGTGTACGGCAATATAAGACTTAACACGATGAATTTACGATTGTTTTATCTATGCACCAATAAATGTTTAATATTTTGTATAATACGCGAAGTGACACACGACCGTGTTCGAAGGCGGTCGGAAGAGAACTTCGAATTGACGTATTGAAAACGCAAAAACATTTAAGATTTGTGTTATAGAAAAGCTAAGAAATCTATGCACACATCCTCTCTCTCCTTTATTCTATGCTTTTTATCCCTTCCACTCCACTTTATTTAAAAGTCCCACACCCTATCCTTACGATCTTCTGACACACTTATCCTAAAAATTCCCTCCCATTCCTCAGAGTACTACGGCAAGTCATTTAGTGTTCAAGCTGCACGGTTATGGAACGCACTTCCACTAGATATACGACAGGCTAAATCTCTTTCAATCTTTAAAAATATGGTGAAATATCATTATCTATCATACTTGTAGTTCATTTAATTATTTATTTAATTATTTATATCAAAGGTGTAATTTTATTGTCTATGTATGTATGTATGTATGGTATATGTATGTATATATCTTTATGCATGTATATTATATATGTATATGTATTTATGTAATGTAGTATGTATTTACATATTTTCTTATATTATATTGATGTTTATTTGTGTGTACCTATATTGTAATATACCATATCAATATTATTACAAAAATACTGGTTTTTGATTGTTGTTATTTATTTATTTTTGTTTTTTTTTACTATAGTTGTATGCTATGCATTGAACCACCGTGTTTAAATTCTGTCCATCCTAAGGTTGTCTGGAAGAGATCGCTTCAAGCGATAAGACCGCCCATTGTACTATCCTAGTTAAGTTTTCTTTGTTATTTTGTTTCTCTATACTGGTGTACAATAAAGAGTTTTTCTATTCTATTCTATTCTATCTATACCGCCAGATTTAAGGTTGCCTAATTACAGTTAAGTACTGTAGCATTTTTTAACAATAACTAATTTCCATAAGTTCAGTAAAGTAACTACGTATTTTATCACATAAATTGTTTTCTTTTTACATAAGTTTTAGTTTTCTACATTTTTCACCTTTTTATCGATATGTTCTACACTAGTGATCACTTCCCTACTCACGCACACTCTAGCAGTTCTAGACACTAACACAAACAGAAAATGGACATGCTGCCAAAGTTTTGACGCCATCCATTATCCCAGCCAGCTAGGATGATGGATTATTCCATCATCCTAGCATCATCCTAGCCATCATCCTAGACAACAACCATGTTGTAGTTTTGACGTTAGGCTGTTAGTCTTACTAGGAGGCATTTTTTATCTCCTTAAGATTAATATTTTAGCTATAGGCACTAATAATAAATTCATTAAAGCGATGTTTTCGAAGCTGCCAACATTTTTTTTTTAAAACGTAATTTTGCGTAATTTTATAGACCACCTCTTGCTACCTTTGACTTATATCATATGAACATTTAATAATATCAAGTGAAATATCAAAGCGTGTATATTCATTATTTATTTGTAGATGAAATGTGTGTCTCTATATCCAATGTCTCAGAATACCGGGCGCGCGGTGCAGTAGTTTAGGAGCAATATTCCTGACAATCTAGCTAGAGTATTGAGTGGCACGTTATCCTAAAAAGGTTATCGCTTACCATCGGGCAAGATTGTTTCATGTCCTGTTATAGGATAGGACCCCCCCGTCATACAACGACCTTCACCGAGCTGGTTAATGGATCAAACACATTTTTTATGTAATTTAATATATCAAAAAATATATTGCATATGGGTTGCCTAGCAAATTTCAGTCCAGGAATTTTTAATTTAATTAAAAAAAAAAAATTAAATATATTTCACCGGTTTGGTTAACAGATAAACTCTATACCAATCGAAAGTATGCAGCCCATAGTATATGAAAAAGTTAGGTTGCCTACTTTTTTTGCCATACCCACCATTCCATATGCAATATATTTTTTAACCGACTTCAAAAAAAGGAGGAGGTTTCTCAATTCGACCGTATATTTTTTTTTTTTTTTTTTTTTTTTTTTTATGTTTGGTCGCGGATAACTTCGTCGTTTATGAACCGATTTCGATTATTCTTTTTTTGTTCGAAAGGAGATATCCCAAGTATGGTACCATGGTAATTTTATCGAGGTATGATAAGTATCTCCAGAGATATTGAGATAAACATCTCAAAATTGGTACTGAAAATGAATATTTTTTTTATGTTTGTTCGCGGATAACTTCGTCGTTTATGAACCGATTTCGATTATTCTTTTTTTGTTCGAAAGGAGATATCCCAAGTATGGTACCATGGTAATTTTATCGAGGTATGATAAGTATCTCCAGAGATATTGAGATAAACATCTCAAAATTGGTACTGAAAATGAATAGCGCGGCATTGAAGTCGGTTGTTTTTTAGTTTTTAAACGATATTATTGATAAATTAAATTACATCAAAAATGTGTTTGATCCATTAACCAGCTCGGTGTAGGTCGTTGTATGACGGGATCTTAGACCATTACCTAATATCATAAAAATTAAATAATACTTGCAAAGTTCATGAGCACGATTTTAATAAAATCTTTTTACAATTTTCCCTTGATTTAAGGAGTTTTTATTTTTTGGCCAATATTTCAGCCCTACGAATTAGTGTTTTAATGGCGTATCTACACTGCAAAACCCGACTTTAGAGCAAATTGACACTTGCATTTGACATTGTGGCAAGCGTTGTTTGCTGATACGTTCTATCAATCGTTCGGATGCGAACGAATCGCTGTCGCTTGTAGAGACTGTCGCCCCTGAACCTTTGATTATATACATGTCCAGATACCGTATTAAATACACGTAACTTTCTAAATAAAAATATACCATATATAGTAGATTATCTGTTTACTTACAACAGTGACACTTGAACAACCGAGCGCGCGTAGCTCATGAAAAAACAATAAAATATGCCGGTTTGTGCTGTGCTATTATGCCACAATCACGGAAGGAAGGCATGATATTAATAAGAAGATTAATTTTCATCGGTATGTTTTAATATTTCTCAATCGTTTGAGTATGAAACACGATTTTAATTTTGAATTTTTAGTTGGTTAATCGGACTGGTCAGTGTTGTCAGTTTAATAGTGGGGTAATTATCCAAATATTTGGGAACTTTTTTTCTGTGTTTAACATTATAGTGTACAACATGTCACAACTATTATACAATCGTACTTTAACCGACTTTGAAAAAGGAGAAAGTATTCGAAGAGTATGTTTATTTTATTTTGTTGTTACCTTAGATCGTAGTCTTATCTGAACCGATTATTATTAAGTTAGACTAGTTGTGTCCCGCGGCTTTGCCCGTGTATATAAGTATTCTATGTCCTGTTCTACCCATTGGCTATGATATGACGTTTGTGTTCGGGGGCAGATACCGTGCGCCACGCAGCACTCTCCCACGCTTCTATGTACTGTAATTTTCACCGTAACTTTCAAATTATTTACCTAAATTACTTAATGTAAAAGACAATGATTTATGTACTTATATATAGTTTGTCAATTAACAATTAGATTTACACTATGTAATGTAATTTTACTGATATTATTTTAATAAGGTTTCCTACAGACCCTGTGCAATCAAACCTTTAGAATGTTATAAATTAAAAGTAAAAAATATTTTTTAAAACAAGCTGCTATCTGGGACTATGAACTAAAATGTTAAAAATAAATTCTAGTAAGTATTTTGCGGGTAGGTACCTACTTACCTATATTCTTAAAAGCTTGAGGCACTATCCGTTTTACAGGTTAGGTACTTACTATAGGTACTTCTGTGCCTCAAGCTTTTTAGAATTTAGGTAAGTACCTACATACCCGCAGAATACTTACTAGAATTTATTTTTAAACATTTTAGTTATTTTCCCAGACAAAAGCTTGTTTTTACTTTTAATTTATGTTTAACTTTTTGGTAGGTAAGGTACCTGAGTATTTTAAAGTAGGCGTGATGTTTTAAAATATTCTACAGATCTTATGATGCAATTATGGATAAAGTGCTCTTCAAGGCAAACCAATCGAGCCCAAACTCGGTGGAATTATGTTGTTTTATCACAGAAATGCCATGGCCACCTTTCAGCTTCATCATCAGATCTGGATCTGGATATCGTTTAAATGTAAAGTGCTCCTCAAGACGAATCCATTGAGCCTACATTCGGTGGAGTAACATTAATTTATCACAGATAAGCCGTGGCCACCTTCCGGCCTCATCATTAGACCCTGAATATCATCTAGGTGTAAAGTCCTCCTCAAGACGAATCAATCGAGCCAAAACTCGGTGGGGTTATGTTGTTTTATTACAGAGATGCCGTGGCCACCTTCCGTCTCTATCATCAGAGTAGCTCCATGGTACCATATTATTGTATTGTCACCAAAGATACATAACTTAACCAAACTTGAGTCAAATCGGACATCAGGAAATAGGTCTCATTTAGCTTCCAAGATTCCACCTGAACATACAGACATACATACATACTATGCTAGTTACATACATTGCAAGTTAAATAAAAGCTTATAAAATGGGTAGCGACCACTTTAATAGCTAGCATCCCTAAACAGGCAAGTATTGACAATATTTGACAGCTTTATGACAGAGTCACGCACAGAGCAAAATTTGGGCCGTTTTTTGAGTGTCTTTGAAATGTTATGTTCCATCTGGACGAGTTTATAATCAAAGCCCTGAACTTTATTTTTTCAATTTATCGCCAATACTGGCGGTCTGAAGCACAGTGTATAACATCGCTGACATTTGTTCCTAATTGTTCAGACACCTGGTAGGACCACTTCTTCGGGCTTCTACCCCTTGATCTTGTACCCTCTACTTTTCCGGTCACGATGAGTTTTTCCAGATTATCTGCCGGTTTTCTGGCGATATGTCCGAAATATTGGAGCACTCTCTTTAGACAGACTGCCGAAAACATCTGGTCTACTTTAAGATCTTTCAAGACCAACACGTTTGTTCTGAAAGCATTCCAGAGTATGCGCAACATACGCCGCCAACACCACGTCTCAAACGCATCAATTCGTTGTCTATCGGATGCTATCAAAGTCCAGGACTCTGCGCCATATAGAAGAACTAGGAATACCAAGGTCTTGACAATATAGGTCTTAGTCTTTTTGAACACATTAGCATTCGTCCATATCTTATATAATTGGCGCATTGCAGATTTGGCCATTCCAATACGTCGTCTGATTTCAGTATCAGTTCCTCCCTTATTTGACATGGTTGAGCCCAGATACAGGAAATCGTTTACTATGTCGAAATAACTCAGGACATGACTTGTTGTAAGGGAGTTCGATCTGTCAACGATCATGATCTTGGTTTTGGTCTGGTTTATTCTGAGTCCCATTTCTTGACTGATGACGTTCAGGCGAGTTAATAATTCCGCCATTTCTGTTTCTGTTGCTGTAGTCAGCGTCGTATCGGTTAGTTTGACGTAGTTGTGTTATGCAAGCATTATTCCTTATTTTATTTATTTCCGTAAAGCGTACATATACACGTATTGAAGATATTCGTAAAATATAGATATTACAAAAATAGAGGCATATCTGAAAATTATAAAACGCACTGACTTACTTTTGTTAATAATAAAAATTAAAAAAAGATCGAATGAGATATGATAAAATCCTACATAGTGAAGTACTTGGAACATAATCGCTGCATGAACCATGACATGAAACGCGACTGTGAGACAGTAGGTACGTCTATAGACACGTTAATAGCAGTCTACATACTTACACATCTAATGTAATAAAAGATAAGTCAACTGAAACGCAGAATGGCTGGAAGGCGTGTCTGCCGCTAGGCGGTCTCATTTTTCTCATTTCCGAAGCTCCGCCCAGCTGAAAATATTCCCGCCCTCCGACATTTCACGACGTAAACCGAAATATGCTTGTGTGGAATCACTTGAATCGTGTTACTACGGACATGTCAAAAAAGAATCCGCTCTGTATAGTCTATGTATAGGAAGCGAAACCATTTTCACCGACTTCAAAAAAATGTTGTGTGTTCGCGGATAACTTCGTTCGTTTATAAACCGATTTTGATGATTATTTTTTGTTGGAAAGGAAACATGCCAAATATCCCAATGGTAGTACCTTTATAATTTCATCAAGATCTGATAAGTATCTCTAGATGTATGTCGATAAACGTCTCAAACTTTCAACTGAAACTGACTCACGCAGCATGGAAGTCGATTGTTTTAAGCATCTTAATTAAGCATTTACCTAATTATAGATAATCAGTTTCGAAAATAAAATTATCCTTTGTCTTATTCCAGAACCTACACTGTTTGCATTTCCAATTTAATTGAAATTTGTACGTAGTTACGCAGATACGTGGAAACAAACATTAATACATTTTCTATGATGTTTTCAAACAATATTCATTTGACACTCCTCCTAGGGTTAGATTTGAAGTAGTAGTTCAGAGTAAGTCAAGACAAATACAACGAGCCCCAACACGTGTAGTTTAGGAGTTCCTTGAGCCACCTTTTAGCTCCATCATCAGATTAGCACCATGCCATCATAATTTCACTTAAAATCAGGTGAGAATAGTGGTCAAATGCTTGACTATAACGAATAAAAAAAAAAATTGCATTGTCACGCCATTACATGTATGCAAAATGTCAGCTTAATCGGTAACCGGGAACTGGATCTCATTTATTTTGCAAGATTTGATGACAAACATTGGGACAGGTGAAACCACATAAATACGAATAATAAGTATCATATTTCTGCGGGTAAAGTAAAATAAAAGCTTGTAAAAAGCTATACCTAAATAAAAGCTTGTAAAAATAAATATGCGTGTTTCATTATTTGGTTTATTTGAGTTTTGAGTGAATCGGAATATGGAATAAAATTGTCTATTTAATCCATTTAACCCCTTTAGGGGATGATTTTCTCAAATAAGATAAGGCATTATGTCTTATTTCAAATCCTACGCCACTTTTTTTTAAAAATTAGATAATTAGCAAGTGTCTAGTTCTGTAACTTAGATAATTTACTTAAATTATCTAAGTTCTGTAAATGCGTGGTAACAATCATTTACGCACACATACACACCCACACACGCACACGCACACACACTTACTTTCGCATTTTTTATATAAGTAGGATAAATAATAACGTTAAATTAAATCAAATTATATATCATAGGTGTGTTCTTTTGTCTGCTGCTGTATCTTCTGAGAAGTGTGTGATGCTGAAGTGCTTCAAAATGCTAAATCTATATAAATTAAAACTAAATTCTGATGATTTGCTAGCGCTTGTAAATGTGACTTACTTTATGTTGTTTTAAAATAAAGTAATAGTAGTGAATATATCGTTTATATTTTATAACTTTTACAAGCTTTTATATAACTTGCAATCTATGTATGTATGTCACTATGTATGTTCGGGTGGAATCTTGGAAGCTAAATTAGTCCCACTTCCCGATGTCCGATTGGACTCAAATTTGGTGTACTTATGTATCTTCGGTGACAATACAATGATATGGTACCATAGAGCTGGTCTGATATCCAGGGTCTGATGATGAAGCTGGAAGGTGGCCATGGCATCTCTGTGATAAATCAACATAACCCTACCGATTTTGGGCTCGATTGATTCGTCTTGAAGAGAACTTTTCACCTAGATGATATCCAGGGTCTGATGATGAAGCTGGAAGGTGGCCACGGCATCTCTGTAATAAATCAACGTAACTCTACCGAGTTTGGGCTCGATTGATTCGTCTTGAGGAGAACTTTACACCTAGATGATATTTAGCGACTAGTGATGAAGCTGGAAGGTGGCCACGGCATCTCTGTGATAAAATAATGTAACCCCAGTGAATTTGGGCTCAAATGATTCGTCTTGAGGAGCACTTTACAATTAAATAATAGCCAGGATCTGATGATGAAGCTCTAAGGTGGCCATGGCATTTAAGTTATAAAGCAACATAGCCCCACCGAGTCGATTGATTTTCCTTGAAGAGCACTTTACCCATAATCACATAAAATATCCTTGTAAATATATAGGTAAGTACCTACACGCCAAATACTTACTAGAATTTATTTTTAACATTTTAGTTCATTGTCCCAGATAAAAGCTTGTTTTTAAAAATATTTTTTACCTATAATTTATTTATAATATAAATGCTCGCCTGAAGTTCAGAGCGGGTACACATTGGGCGCTTTCAAACGCGCGCTTTGCTAACGCACGTTTTGAGAACTAAGAGTTTCATTGATGTGTACAGATGCAAGCGCGCGCTTCTAATCAAGCGCCCGTCAAACGCGCGCTGTCAGATTTTCGTTAGGACGCGCGTTGCGCGGGTGTCAGCTGCGCGCTTGTAGATACATGCGCCGCCATTTTGCCGTACATTTGATCGCGCGCTTTCATGTAGGGTGGACGCGTACTTGGAGATATGGGACATGGAAAGTCCTGATTATAAAAATAAAATCTTATAAAAGCGTAATATTGTGTGCACCCAATATTCTCTTTGCCTCTGCCGTCGTCTTTTATAGCGACGGTATAGGAGCCACACACAAGCAATTACCTCGACGTCCATTTCCGAACTGAGCCACTAGTATGGGCATCTTGTTAAACGCTCGTAAAACGCCGTGCTAAGGGCTGTGTATGTATGCTACCAACGCGCGCCGGACGCAACGCCGAGCGCCCAATGTGTACCCGCTCAATCTATAAAACGAACTGTGGCGCGCACAGCTCGGAAGAAGCAGAATATCGCGTGTCACTGCACTGCGCCTGCTACCTTGACACAACCAGATGTGAGGTCCCCGTGCCCTCTAATGTCGCTGGACTAAGTGTCTGACTGCGACACATCTCGAGGTGTACTGACCCAGGCGAGCTAGAAGACCTAGCTCTACATACAGTGTAATATAGCGGCGCGATGATACAACACAGTTCCGTGACACGTGGAGTGTCGGCACAGATGTAACCACTGAAGTCATTACTAAGCCTGTCAGCGGGGCGCGGTACAAATCGGCTGCATTTATCACCGCGATTGCCAAACTCCGGCTTTGCGGGTAGACATATCAATCCCACCCACTAGCCGAGTACCCGCATGCTCATTCTGATCGGAACCGATGTGTGCTACAATATCCAGTAACAATAGTAGTGTACAGTTGTCAAAACTCAATACCAATATAATATACAAATGCGAAAGATTGTCGGTTTATTGTTGTTACCGATATTTTTACCGATTTGGCAAAATTTTTACAATTAACATCACGAAGTAAACTGTATTATTGTATAAAGAGAGATGTTTTTCAATGATTCAAAACAAAATCTGAAAAAAACTGTCCCCCCCCCCCCTCTGTAAAAGCTAAACTGCTAGCTTGAAAAATAACTTTATCAGTTTAGCAGTAATAGTTGTAGAACTTGGGTGTTGGATAATTTTAAAAATAGTTATATGAAATATTATACTACTACGGAGCAATACACTTCATCATCTTCATCAACCTGTATCAGTCCAGCTATGCTATTCTGTAAGCTATCTCGACAGCGGAATCCGCGATGAGATTTGAATTTCGTATTACGAAATTCAACCGTATTACGAACGTGTTACGATTGAATTTCGTAGTACGAAATTCAACCGTATTACGAACTTGTTACGATTGAATTTCGTAGTACGAAATTAAAACCTCACCGCGGATTCCGCTGTCGAGATAGCTTACAGAATACAGTCCCCCGACTCCGCCCTCTCCAAAAGTTACCCCACAATGACAGAGGAATGTGGCTCGTCTTCTCGTCAAACTTACCACACCCTCCGTCCCTCTGATGACAAGTGTGCGAAGAGCAAATACCCCTACTCGCACACCGTCCGCTGTTCGATCGCATGCCGGTACCAATGGCATGCGAGACCCCACGCGACGACCATCACCGGCCCCACCTCTCGGCCAGAGTGAATCGGACCCACAGCCTTAGAGGAGTGTGGCTCGTCTTCTCCTCAAACTCACCCTACCCCCCGTCCCTCATATGAAAGGTGTGCGAAGGGTAACTACCCCTACTTGCACACCGTCCACTGTCCGGCTCACATGACGAAAGCATGCGAGCAGCCCTCTTGCAGCCGTTACCAGCCCCGCCACTAAGTCCAAGTATTACGCTCAGACCCACCACCGCGGGGCTCCCACCACCGAGCCCGCCCTGCCCCGTCACACTGTGTCCTCTGCTAAATATCAGAGGGACACACGGAGGAGCCCGTCACGTCGGAACTTCGCTATCGGTCGACGACTTAACCCAGTTGACTGGGAAAAGTTGTCAGCCAATACCCAGGGTACACCACGAGGAGGTGTTCCGATCCGCACCCCAACGGTTATCAGTCCTGCGGCAGATATGACCAGCCCACTGCCACTTCAGCTTCCTAATCCGTTGAGCAAAGTCGATAACTTTAGTTCTCTGGCGAATTACTTCGTTCCGGATTCGATCCCGCAGAGAAATACCGAGCATAGCTCTCTCCATTGCTCGCTGAGCGACTTTAAACTGGTGGACCAGTCGGAATGTGAGTGTCCACGTCTCGACTCCGTATGTCATTACAGGTAAGACGCATTGGTTAAAGACTTTTGTCTTTAGACACTGCGGTATAGGCGACGAGAAGACTCGACGGAGTTTTCCGAATGCTGCCCATCCCAGCTGTGGAGCACTCGAAGTTGTGTTTGCCTAGTTGGAGCGTCTGCCCTAGGTAAACATACTTAGTGACAACTTCGAGTGGGATTCCATCTACGGCAATCGGTTCCGGAACAACGTGCTCGTTGTACATGACTTTGGTTTTATCCAAATTCATCCGGAGACCGATGCGATGAGAAGAATCAGCTAGGCCATTCAATATCCTTTGAAGGTCCTGCAGCGTCTCTGCCATAATGACGATGTCATCTGCGAATCGTAAGTGAGAGATATACTTGCCGTTGATGTTAATACCGACACGCACTTGGCCAGTTTTATTATAGTTTACATACCAAAAGCGGTAAAAGGACAAGACGTATTAACGTAAAATACCAAAACAGTAGGTATTAACCATGAATAAATCACTAAATATTCTGCAATGTCACAGTTTTGATTGTACTGGCTTAAAGAGATAAATGATTCCGGGGACTTTTTAGAACATTATGAGACACACTATTCCAACATACAGTATTATTATTTTATTAACGGTTTATGCAGCGTACGCCAACATAACAACTCAGATGGCAGCCTTTTTGTCGGCTTACATGACAATTATAATTTATACTTCGGCCAATTTACACAATAACTTCACATGTTATTACGTATGTACTATTCTGGTGTATAAGCTATAACATTGTAAAGTTTCATCAAAATCCGTCCAGTAGTGTTTTGCGTGAAGCAGTAAACAAACACAATTAGCGCACAGTGTAGTGCACTTACCTATCCCGCCTCGTCTCCTAACTACCCGGTCTCGTCTCCTAACTACCTGCTAGTATCTGTATATCTGTAGATGATAACATTTACATTTTGCAGATAAATTACATACAATTTCTAAAATGCCACTACGAGTTAATATCGAGGCTGTCATCCACCCCAGGCCAGTATTAACCCGAGTAAGGGATTTCTCCGTCAACAACTGATATGTAAATTCCGTTCGACTTAAAGGTTCGAAAAATGTTCATATTTATATTACCGTTATTATTTATTTTCTCTGGTGAGCCGTAAAATATGGCAGTATGAAAATGGTGGGATTTGGCATGTTATAGTTTGACAGGATGACAGTTATAGGGCCGGGTAAGAAACGCCGGGCGCGTCGTGCGGAGGGTTGCTGAGGTTGCCAGTAGGCATGGCTTTCCCCAACTTCCGATCGTTACTTCATCTATATTGAGAGATTTTATGTATTTTATAACATATCAAATGGACAAATAGCAGAATTGTCATCCATTTATGGTAGACTTACCTTAAAGTCGTACGAAGCATTTTCTTCGACGGGTTTGTCTTTTAAATACTTCTGAGAATGGAATTTCCAAATCAAGACTGAATAGAAATATATTGAGCAAACGTGCCATTTGGACTGCCACGTCGCCTACCAGGTCAGGTGAGAAAACTGTCAAACGACTATAAGTCCACATCAAAAAAAATCCCTTCTAAATTAACAATGTGGTTGATACTGTCTTGTGAAAGAAATGTTTCTTTTTTATTGATTCTGATTCGATTTTTTGATACAAATGTAACTAGTACTATAAATTAATAATGTACAACAATATTTTATTACAATCATTATATTACATTATTCAAATTATTCAACGCTTAATTTATATCAAAACATGTTATTATTAGTGAAAGAAAGAAAGAAAAAAAGCTTGTAAAAAGCGTTTATTTCGACAATACAATATCCTGTACTGTACACAACAACAATGGGTACAATATTAATCAAACTTTTGATAATATATTAATAGACAAATAAGCAAAATAACGATTTAAAAATACAAAATTAAAAACATCATATTACAAGATAAGCAATGTAATCCTATGAAAAATTATGAGATCGTCCAAGTATATGCTACAAATAAAGAGTTCATTTTGCTGAAGTGTACAGTACCTGTGACAAAAATAGGTTCAGGCTCAGCGAAATGCTGCAGACGACTACTGAAGTGACTGACTGACTACTACTAGTGAAGTTGTAATAGCCGGTTCCCTAAAAAAATACGTAAATAGACTTTATTAATGGCTCACTCAGGCAACACCGAAGAAGCAGTAGTTCCGCTAACTCGTTTACTGCCTGCCGTCTCCGTTTTATAACGCCGCGCCGTCTCTGCTCACTCTAAGATGAGAGCGCTTTTATTGAATTATAGTTATGTTCGATAGGAACATACATCCGAGTGTTAACATATCTTCTGTTTGTAAAAGGAACTACAATTCATCAATCTGGTTACATAAACTTCAGACTTAGCAGACTTTACATTTTGTAATTAATACCCAGCACCATATTTGTATTGATACCGCTCCGCTGCATACCTTCAAGAAAATTAGAATAGATTTGATTATAATCCACATTGGCGAAGTCTGACAAAACTGATATTCCTTTTTTCCTATCAGATATTTGTATGATATCAAGACGATACAGAACTACATAATACCTCGGACTACAGTAGCTACGCTAGCTAGGGTCAGCTAGTTTACAAACAGCTCTGGTTCGTTTTAAACAAATTAGATAGTTTCGATCTAATACAAGACAAGTTAAAAGTTATTTTTTCAATCGAGTGAATGTAATACCGTACAAAGTATTCTGGCGGGGTAGTTTCCTGTTACCGTGCTCGCTCTCCCGTGTAATCGGATGCACGGATCTGAGATAGCGCTACTACTGCCCACTTTTAAAATTGCTACAAAAATACGAGTTGTTTGAGAAAAACACGTGCTATTGAAAACGGTACAGTTCCAATTATAAATAGAATAACATGGAATGTAGCTAGATGTATAGCATTTCTTAATCTGCTTTATGATTTAAACAATAATGTATTGTATGGAAAGTTATGGTGGCAAAAAAACCAAATGTAGACTGTGTGCCATCACTGCGTCACATCTCTGTGAGTTATAATCAAGTCCTCGTCGTATCTTACCAATATGATAAAAGTGAAAGTTTGTGACGATTAATATAATACAGAAATTAATAATCCTGTCACGCAGTAGCGGCTGATCGGTTTTGGAAGAAATTAGACACACAGATAGTAAATAATTAACACACACTTTTTGACGAGAGAAAATCTGCTACGCACAAGAACTAGTTTAAGAATTAACAGATACATACTCGTATGTATCTGTTAATTCTTAATTATGTTGGCTTTGTAGTGCCATTCCTTAGCTCGTACTCCTCGCACGTACTCATATTTCAAATAGGTAAGTATATATTTTTACAGCAATAATATTATAGATTATACCATTTAACTTCCTAGTCATACAGTAAAAGTAATCCTCTACGATGGCTACTGGTTAACTAGTCTAGTACAAATAATGTGAGCAAGCGATACAAGTCACACAGTTCCACCTACCTGGGAACCTGCAATATCTAAATAAAATCCACGCAAATTTCACTAACGATAAAGAATTGGAGCTCACCGCACGGTGTCCAACACCCGATAAGCATCCTCAATGACATATGCTAAAAATTCTACCACTAAGCCAAAAGAAACCTTAAAGCAAGGACACTAAGATACAAATCAGGTTCAACAAATCAGAATTCCGTACACATATGAATTGCACATTTAGCGAAGAGGGTGCGAAAACTTGTTGTTATCTTATACGAGGCCAATTTTCGCAAATGGATACTAAGTCCTAACTTTCGTATCTTTTTACGCCGTGTAATGTGCTCTTTTAAAATATAGCGTGTGTGGATTCCGCAATAGGTTGGCGGGGTGTGGAACGGATATTATTAACGGCCAATCGGGTTGTAATGTGCTTTATGACGATCTATTTGCATTTTTATTATAAGGTTCTCACATAATGCCATCATGCTCAATTATTATTTATATTTTACTGAAATATATATTTTGCCACCATACAGCATTTTTTTGTATATATGAAGCTGCTCTAATTATGAATGTATAATACCTTTGATTTTTATCTCCTCTAAGGGATAGGTACGTGGAACTCGGACATACCGAAAATGTCTTCTGCACTATCAAAAGTATAACCAACGGAATCCGACCGGTCATCTACACTTTGAAAGCGGGGAGCTACAGAGCGAGCAACCCATCCTTAGTTTACTAATATTATAGTGACTCTGTCTTTTCTTTAATCTTCAAACAGCTGGATGTGAACACGTCGATTATTCCTCATAGAGCCTCACTTTTGGAACGAAGTACCCAAGTATCAAGTTCAGCCACTTGGCAATTGTTGACGACCCCGAGCTTGCCTGCAACATCGAACCAGTACCAGCATGCGTAGAGATAACGAATCTATTTGTATCTTTTAAAGCATTTTATAATATTACTAGCTGCGCCCCGCGACTTTGCTCGCATTTAATCCTAGTAATAAGCCTTCCTCTTGAATCACTCTATCTATTGATGAGAACTGCATTAAAATCCGTTGCGCAGTTTAAAAGATCTAAGCGTACAGACGGAGGTACACTTAGACAGGACTTTGTTTAATACTATGTAATTAAAATACCCAAGTGTTCTGTAAGTAGTGTCGGCAACGCGTGAGTGCTATTCAAGCACAGAACAGATGAAGTACTTACTATTATTCTGAAGTTGCAAGTGCTCATAGGTGACAGTGACCATTCCCATGAGGTGTGCTGTTTACTTGTTTGCTACCTATATCATTAAAACAAGCTGGATCAATATGGTTGACATTTTGGACATCAATAGCCTCTGTGGTATAATATGACATAGGATAGTATTGAACGCGGCACGGGAACGCGGGTAAAGTCGCGGGACGACTAGATTTTTATAAAACCACTACGTCAACCAGGTACGTGATTTTGTAACAGGAAATCCAAAACACAGTTAACAGATAGCACCTTTGACATTTGTCAGCGCGGCAAACGCGTGTTTCTCGCGCGCCAGTGCGCGCCCTTTGGCGGGAAACCATCCGTAAAGTCATCCTCGCATCAACGCGATCTAATGGCGACATTTTTCCCGTTTTTCTCTGTCCATTCGCTGAGGCGATTGTAATTGAATCAGGCGGGACTGAATCCTGGAAATTAATCTGGACGTGTGTCACATCAATACATGTACAGATATTTTGATTGTTGCCTAGCGAAGTCACAAAGATCGTTTGTTTTATTCGAACTAGTGTAATTTTTAGATTAACTTATTTGATACCACCACGATCATTTAATGTAGGCAGCGTTTACTGTGGTAGATATCTATATGTTACACATATATGTTATACATATATGTTTTTAGAATTGACTGGTGAAGAATGATTCGATGGAACCACGGTCAACTTCTTTTAAATCGTGTCTTCTTAAATTACAGACTCAGATATTCTCAAAGATTTTATCGGTAACTTATGAAAGATTTAGCAACCGTGCTATAAAACTGTTATGCAACTCTACAGACTTTGAAATCGCAGAAGTGTGGTGTTTATCAATAGCTAAAATAACTGAATCCTCTAGATCAAAAGAACCAACTCATCATCCACTATTAACCATTAAAACATAGCTTTTTGCTCTACCATCCTGCTAATTATTTCAACCCTAATTTTTATATCAAACGTAAACTAGCTCTGAGAGTGCTCTTCAATCTCTTCAAAGATGAGTCAAAAACTTGGTAGACTAAAATGAAAAGAAACCATTTTAAACGCTACAATCAATGGAGGTTAAAATAACTAACATAGATACGTCATGCAGCAGGCTGATAGTTAAATTGTGGAAAAGTGGCCTTGAGCAAGCCTCAGGCCTTATTCACAAAGAAGGTGCGGCGTACAATAAAATGTATGGCCATATATGTGTGAGTTCATGGAGAAGCGGTCAGCACATCAATGGCATAATTGCAGACTTACGATATACTTACTATGCTGCAGCGTACTATCGGATGTGGATCGGATGCAGTGGGTACGTGTCGGTACAGGTACACCACAATCTTTGTGAACAGGACAT
This sequence comes from Cabera pusaria, assembly GCA_954871355.1. Taxonomy (NCBI): domain Eukaryota; kingdom Metazoa; phylum Arthropoda; class Insecta; order Lepidoptera; family Geometridae; genus Cabera; species Cabera pusaria. The sequence continues at coordinate 343,038 of OX940885.1, read as the reverse complement.
GTGTCGGTATGTTTGTGTGATTGCACATGCATAGATGGAGGTGACGTTTCAATGATCACTGCGCACAACGTATTGCGCTTTCGTGAACGAATAACAGCTTTGAGTATTCAGCCAAATAACAGCGTGACGGGATAAGTAAATCGTGCGAGATATCTGTAAATACAGCCTCATAATATAAGATGGCTGGCAACATTTACAGATTCTGCCATATAAATAATGTTTCCGAAATGTGACAGACACTTGAACCCTATCTCCGTGTCTACTCACCCGACTTTGAGTGACAGTGTGGTATAACAGGGTATCGAGCTTGTCTAGAATTGGTTCTCCAAATGGACCACATATTAGAGGCGACTAGAATCATTTTATATTATTCATTTACATTTCCCTCCCCCAAACTACTGATTAACCCAAAAATTGAGCTATAAAAATTTCACAGATCTAGTTATAAATAATCATAGACTGTAATCACCCCGCGCTAAGTGTCATCGAACAAAACGACAGTGGTGAAAGCGAAGCTTAGCAAAGCCTTTGAGCTGTTCGATTCAGGCAATGCAATTTTGAACGAGTCTAACTGTCGATTCGCTGGTTACCTGTTTGTATAATTCAGTTATTTCAGTGGTGTTTTAGATTTTGTATCTGGTGTAATAAAAGGGACGCCCGGACGTGGGCAATGCTAGCACTTCAGGTGCCTGCTTATTATTAGCAAGTATGTACGGTGGAAATCTAACTACACTAGAAAAGCAACAGCTGGTCAAAGTTGTAGCGTGTTCAATATACGTTAGATTTTTAGTTACCTACGGAGCCATGAACATGAATATTACTAACCATTTGATACTATTAATACTTAATCAATAAAAACATAAATAAAAAAACCGACCAAATCGAGTTGGACTTGTCCACCGAGTGTGTACCAATTAAACTAGACCTCTGAATTGTATGAGCGCTCATATAACTCAGAGGCCTGTCTTAATTACCATTAAATTTTCATTTTATTTTATTCTTTGGAATTTTTCCTTTATTTGTGCTATGAGACTTTGCTTCTTGCCAAATTGCATGATTCTAGGTAATCGGGATGTATAAGTTTTCGACCCACAACCTATAGGGTACTTTCGGTTGATCTAGAAGTGTAAATTTTGGTTAAAAGTAAGGTTTTACAGCACAAGTAAAGGAAAAATATCCGAAAAATTAAAAAGGTGAAAAGTAAGGTAAATTTTGGTACTAACAAGTTTTCGCGAAAATCTAAATTTGCCCATATCTTTGTATTGTTTTGACTCTTATACACCTAGACCTTGGTTTTTATACACCTAATAGGGGCTATAGACCTCAGTATCTGGTATAAACTTGCTAGGTCCCGTTTCTGAGATAATCGGCGGCGACACACGGACATACAGACGGAAAAGAAATTGATCTTATAAGGGTTCCTTTTTTTACCTTTTGAGGTATGGAGCCCCTTAAAACCGCTGAATTCGATAAATTGTAATCTGATAGAGTCAATGTGCAAAAAGAGAACCGTCGTAAATTTTTACGACAGTTTTCTGAGGACGCGCGTGTTGATGATTCTAATTTATTGTTTTTGTTGAGTTGACAACATTGCTCTTTCATGTCTAAAACGACTAAAAATGTTTGATACCTAAAAGGTAAGGAAGGAAGGTTAATACCTTCCTTCCTTACCTTTGAATGTTAGTTCATTGTAAAGCTTCGACGGTCGTCTTTTTGCACAGACTCCAAATAATGGATATTGCTTGTATGATGTAAAGGTACTATAAGTATTATAGGACACAGAAAATAAACCATAGAGTTAGCAAAACTCTATGGTTTGAATTCTGCGTCCTAGTTTACTTGCACACACCTTTGTTACAGTACCTTTTTGTGTGTAATAGCCAGACAGCCACACACACATAATGACTGTTTCTTCTGATGTGAAGTGACGACGACGACGAGTGATTATATAGAATGCAATATTAATAACTACTCGTAGCTGTGCCCGCAACTTCACCCGCGTGGAATAGTGTCTTTGGGTAGCATTTACTAATAACACACATACGTATCCCAACTACACCGCGCCGTACTTACCACGCCACGCTAATCCCACCTTCTCTCCTCCCCTCACATACCCTCCCCTCCCCTTCCCCTCACTTCCACCTATTCTCCCCTTCCCCTCACTTACATACCCTCCCCCTCTGCTCCACTCCCCTCCCCCTTCCCCTTCCCCTCACTTCCACATCCCTCCCCTCCAGCTCTCCTCCCCTCCCCCTCCACTCCCCCTACCCTCTCCCTCCACTCCCCCTACCCTCCCCTTCCACTCCCCCTACCCTACCCATCATCTCCCCTCCCTGACCCCTCCACCTCCCCTCCCCTTCCACTCCCCCTTCCCCCTCACAAACTTTGAATGTCATATTTATTTATATCGAAACAGCCTAAAAAATAAGTTTAAAGTTTGTAGGTTTAAAAATGACGAAACTTCCATACAACTTTTCATCCCCCCTTTCCACCCCTTACAACCCTCTTTTTGCATTAAAAAGTATGTCCTATGTCCTTTCTCAGGCTCTAGACTATCTGTGTACCAAATTTCATTTCAATCAGTTCAGTAGTCTTGGCGTGAAAGCGAGACATACAGACAGACAGACACACAGAGTTACTTTCGCATTTATAATATTAGTAAGGATTGTGTTGCATGAAATTAAAAATAAACAGAGGCGTCATGGGATATCTGGTAGTTCTGATGTGAAACATCGTATACTGTAAAACCGAAGAGAGAGGGAGAGATGAGAGGGAACCGCCGAGCAGTGGCCGACGATCCACGAGCGGCGCGTCCGCGTCGCTACATTAAATCAACCGCCGCGGCCACACAAATAGGAATAATAAGGTAGTTATTCCTATTTCTGTGGGCGCGGCCGCCTCGCTCCCGTGCCTCGCCTACGTCTCATGATGTTTCTAATCAAAAACGGTCATCAGAGGACACGCCGGACTAGTCAAATCCACATTACGTTACCAACAACCTTAACAAACATTCAATTATCAAAGTTGCATACATCCCTAATCTGCAATCTAGTAATTAATACAAAATTACATCGCAATAGTATGAAATCTAACCCCGTTTGCCCGTTCTACTATGAGGTGGTCAGTTGACACATCAACCGTCCCCGTCCCTGCCGTCGACGTGTTTTGTCGTGACACGTGACGGCATTAATTAGTGTTCGACCGCGACCGCGCGCGGCACCAACATGTCGCTACACTATTGCGGCACGGTGGACCTCGGTGACGCTACACTGAAATAAACAGCATGATAGTATAGTTTGGTAATTTCAACTTTAATTTTAATTTAGGGGCAAAAGCTAATCCACATCATTTGAGAGTCATTGTTGGAGTATTATTGTTAACACCATCCGTGCTATTACGTGTCGAGAGTGAACTGTAATAAGTAAGAGTGCCTAGAAGATACCTGTACGCTCTCTGTAACATTATCACCACTATCCATCAGGTGAGATAGTAGTCAAATGCTTGCCTATCTGCAATAACAAAAATGTTGTCCTTAGGTACCTAGTACTGAACGGTTGATCACTGGTTTGAAGCATAATTTGGCTGGCCGCTGGACGTCAGGTAACATAAATATATTATTTTTGAGCAACAATTCCAGCAGCAATAAGTTAATTTTAATGTGTTAACTCAATGGACTATAGCGGGTTAGATAATATACAACCTTACCTATCTGTTTTTAAAATGAACACAATTCGCGTACAATGATTAACAGGAAGAGATCTTGTATTGCATCCGAGCGAGCGGTTCAGATGTGTCTCGCAATCAATTCGCGGTAAATTATATAAAAAATACATTTCAAGCTTCAGCTGGCAGCTAGATGGTCCCTTTATTAGTTTTGCCGAAGGAGACGGGGGTACGTGTGAAAAAAATGTCGCCGCAAAGGCTCGGGCACACTTGTCACTTTGATACTTCGCTTGTTCATTCGTGTCGATCACTTTGTTGGGTTCGGCTTTTTAGGATGTTCTGGCAAGATACGGAGCGTTTTATACGGGCAGATACTGTGGTGAAATTTAAGTGTTAGGTTCAAAATTATAGTAACATTTTCAGTATTTTAATAAGGTAAGACAAAAATATGTGCATCAGTCCTGAGTCATCAACTTCTTTATTTTATATTTATTCGTATTTATTATATTTATTCGTTAAATAACAATCTGCCTGCTATAATAGCTTGTTAATTGAATGAAATAACAAAATATATGACTACGGGAGCGGAGTATATTGTTTGCTAAATGTCACGTCATGTCATGTCGTCGAGTCGTCTGCGCGACATTGCAATACTTTCATGGTCTGGTGCGGCGTGTTAGTTGCCGGCGTGCGGCAAGTGTGCCGCCACCCTGACCCGTTTATCGGGCTCGGCGGACTTATCGCTGTAATACAATCTCGGTTATGTCGGCGCGGATTATCCGTATCAGCGTGTTTTACGCGCAAGCCGGCTTTATATGACATCTCGCGGAGCATTATGCTCTGATTACTTTTTAAATTGCGTTTTTGACGCTTTGAAGTGTGGAGATATGTTTTCTGTCCTGTTTGTTCGTTAGGTGTGTTGCTTTGTGTATGTTATACTAGATTGAGATGGCGACGAAACTAAGGCAAGGTTTGAAGCTAAACTTTGATGACAAATCTCTATGACATCATCTAAAATAAAACAAAGTGAAACACGTCTCTCCCATTTTCCAAACACTTATCTTGAATGCTTTTAGAACTTAAACTAGTCTAGTTATAGAAGATCAGTATTAACAACCCGCACAGCTTAACAAAAATAAATCATTCGGTAACAGCACCGTCTGTTAGACGCAACTTGTAAATCCTCTCAAATTGAAAGCGCTATTATCGGGTCTAAGCAATTTGCACGCAGCTGGTGCTACGGTGCGTAGCGCTACGTTGAACAGCTACAGCGTAGCGGTCTACACATACAACTAATATTTTTTAAATAATAAAATAAATATAATATGTATTTGTGTACAAGACAACGAACGGTAGAAAGGTAAATGTTAGGTTTTATTACTAATAATTACTTGAATTTAAAACCACTCCCGACTGGTTTGTATATTATTATTTGTTCATTGGCGTGTAAGCGCAAAAACGCCATTTTGATTTTTTTGACGTACGTAGTTAAAGGGCTACTAAAATGGCTGTTGTAGTCTCATCATAGTCTCATAAACCAAAAAAGAGCTGATAATATTTAAACAGCTGAACGGATTTTCATGACATAAGCTGCTAAGAGCATTCTCGATGAAGACGCCTATCAAACAAAGAAACTAAATCAAAATTGGTTCATCACACACAGATACACAGACACATAGATACACACGTCAAACTTATAGCACCCCATCTTTTTGCGTAGGGGGTTAATAAGAAGTTATGTGTATATTGTAACATATTACGATTAGTATTTATAAAACAAAATATCACCTCGTGGCTAAAGGGTTAGTTAAGGTAATATTTAAAAAGTTTTTTTTTGAGTTAGATAGGAAAATGTACTTTTATCTCTCCTGATGTTAAGTAAGTGTCGATGCGGTCTTAGATCAAGATGAAATCTTGCTTTCCAGGAGATATCTATAAGAGGAGGCGCTGGACATCTGGAAAAAAATATGTGTATGTAGGAGTTTTCAAGTCGCGAGTGAATAGGTATCTTTTGGGTAAGCGCGCTACATCGTCGACCGCATCTTCACTTAACATCAGGTGAGATAGTCGTCAAGGGATACCCATTATCGCATTATAAAGAAATAAAAATGTTCCTTCCCACTGGTTTGTGTGTATGGATATCAGATTTCTTGAGGGATCGGTCGATTCGAGTGGTCATCGATGGCTGTTCTTCCGATCGATTGGCCATAAATGCCGGAGTCCCTCAAGGATCAGTACTCTCGGCGAAATACCAGCTGGAGACACTGGAAACCATTGATAGGAGAGCCAAGAAGCTCATTGGCGATGATCTTCTTGTAAGCAAGAGACTTCAGAGTCTCGCGCATCGCCGCAAAGTCGCTTGTTTATCGGTTTTCTATCGGTTACATTTTGGAGAGTGTGCTATTTATTATCGTTATTACATTTATTTATTTATTACATCCAGAGACACTAAAAGGCGATTTATGGTGGATATACATCTACCCGAACGAAGCGATTTGCATCTTCGTTCATCATGCGAACCGCCAGGGAATGGAATGCTCTGCCTGAGTCTGTGTTTCCGGCTAAATACAATATGGGGGTCTTCAAATCGCGAGTGAATAGGTATCTTTTGGGTAAGCGCGCTCCATCATCGACCGCATCATCACTTAACATCAGGTGAGACAGTGGTCAAGTGGTGCCCAGTTCTATATATAAAAAAAACAGAGTCTACCGTACCGAAGGGACGAACATCAAATGTTTGTCAGGAAAGTAGGTAGAACAGTTTATATGGGAAAAATGATATTGTAAAATTATAAAAAAATATCTGGTTATGTCAACTAGATAATTTTCGTTATCGTTTACAATGAGTCATTTAGATAAGTAGCGTCATAGCCAACAGAGTAGAATAGGACATCAAGAATATTTATGAACGCGGGCAAAGCTGCGAGACTCCGCTTGTATGTCATTAATTGCCAAACCGATTGCAGACATGTCCCGTAAATGACAAAAACATGAATGAAGGTAGATTTAAAAATGATATTTTATCTGATGATATGTGTGTGCGTTGATGTGAGGTCGTTAGGAGAGAGAGAGAGGCAGCCGGCTCGTAAACAAGTGAGATGTAGACGAGCGGGACATGCGCGGAATACTAACTACTAACTTACATTCGATTTCACTTACACTTTACTTCTACATGGTATCAACATTCGCTAGCAGCTTTATCTTGTAAAATTCATAGCTATCCTTACTAGTCATTTACGTAACCCACGCAATAAAAATGATAATAAATAGATTCGTAAAAGGCTGTAGGTCAAAACAAAAAAATATTACTCGTTTCTGTAGGATAGTAAGCCTCGTCGTTATTGTGATCATGCTCCTAACTAGTAACACAAATTCACAAAGGCAATTCAAAATAGTATTTTTGTTTAACGTAAATAACTTATTTTACCATAATGATACAATACCAATATTGTATATTTCCGTAAGTGCAGCAAAACAGCGACGCCGCAAGCTTCACAGTTGAATAATGCATCCAAATTAATAATTAAACGCAATCGTTTGTCATTCATCACCGCAACAGTGACCAGTTTGCAACAACGGTATTAATCTCTCGTGATACCTCTAACTATACAAAATCTTCACCAAAGGGTTAACCCATACTACTAACACACAACAAATTTTTACAATCCTATGAGTCTCAACACTCGAAGAGTTAAATTCAGTTTCTTGTCGAACACGCAATGTATATCAATAATCGATCAAGGGTTACATTTAACAAATACGTCATGTACGACATCCATTGATTGTCTCTAACTGACGTGTAGAAAATATCTTTGTGCCAAACCTTCAATGGATAACAAAACATACTTGGCGATTAAATTCGTCTAGAGGTGGTTAAGAAAACTCCGAGTAATAAACGCGTATTGCTGTTCAGGCAATTAGTTCCTCCAATGATTCAAGTTGAGGAGTTTAATTGAAAGCATTAGCCGTCGGTTGATGTTTAGTAGAAGTTTACCCTTTCTTGCTTTTAAACGTTCTGACTAGGGTGAGGTTTGCTTGGAGGAATGTATTATGTAATCTCTTACTCTTTAAATGACTATAATAACGTTTAGAATTATATACTGTTCATCAATCTGGTAATTCTTATTATTCTGTGTTCGTAGCACATGTTTGTAGTAAAGATCAGTATGATATGAGGAATCAGCACAAGGACTCCTATTATAATCTGACAAAACGAGGTAGCATTGGAAGTGTCTTGATAGTCCACTGGTTACAATAGACTATGTGATGTCATAATGGCGCTTTCTAGAGGACATAAAGTCATGTAGATACTAAACAAGAAAAGTTTTACGTACTTTAAAGTACGCATTGGAGGGAGCATCCCGTATGGAATGATGTGGTCAAGGATGACCACATAAATCAATTTTAAAGTAGCGTGTAACCACACGCTACTTTAAAATTGATTTAGCGGCAAATAGTTTTAGTCACAAGTATTACATTACGGAAAACTAAAACTAAATAAGCAATAAGAATAAGCAATGTCACCCGCACCACAACACCACATCGATTGACTTCTCATTTATCAATGTGATCCGGACCACAACACCACATCGATTGACTTCTCATTTATCAATGTGATCCGGACCACAACACCACATCGATTGACTTCTCATTTATCAATGTGATCCGGACCACAACACCACATCGATTGACTTCTCATTTATCAATGTGATCCGGACCACAACACCACATCGATTGACTTCTCATTTATCAATGTGATCCGGACCACAACACCACATCGATTGACTTCTCATTTATCAATGTGATCCGGACCACAACACCACATCGATTGACTTCTCATTTATCAATGTGATCCGGACCACAACACCACATCGATTGACTTCTCATTTATCAATGTGATCCGGACCACAACACCACATCGATTGACTTCTCATTTATCAATGTGATCCGGACCACAACACCACATCGATTGACTTCTCATTTATCAATGTGATCCGGACCACAACACCACATCGATTGACTTCTCATTTATCAATGTGATCCGGACCACAACACCACATCGATTGACTTCTCATTTATCAATGTGATCCGGACCACAACACCACATCGATTGACTTCTCATTTATCAATGTGATCCGGACCACAACACCACATCGATTGACTTCTCATTTATCAATGTGATCCGGACCACAACACCACATCGATTGACTTCTCATTTATCAATGTGATCCGGACCACAACACCACATCGATTGACTTCTCATTTATCAATGTGATCCGGACCACAACACCACATCGATTGACTTCTCATTTATCAATGTGATTCGGACCACAACACCACATCGATTGACTTCTCATTTATCAATGTGATCCGGACCACAACACCACATCGATTGACTTCTCATTTATCAAAATCGTATAAGTAGTATGGACGAGGAACATGCGTAAACACTAACACACATAGATTACACTAACACACATAGATATACATAGATTGCGCTAAAATATTACCCTTCCTTTTGGCTTAACCACGGTTGGGTAAAAGGTATATGCTTTAGCTAAAAGCAGTCTCGCATTCAGCTAATATCTGTAAAACGACCAGATCGACTTAAGGGTGTTAGCAAAGTTCCGCCAAAATGTTAGTCCGCGATCACACTAATGCCTGGGGACTGGGGAGTAGGGAGTGCAGGGTAAGGGGAAGGGTAGCGGCAGCTGTCATACCTCGCCGCGGCGTTTTGTTTATATGATACACGGAGGTCATTATGAAGGTGAGACGACGAGTCCTAGGCCTCGTATGGTGCACGACCATTTTTAAACTTTAGTTTATCTTTCATGATCTGAACGATTTTGATAATCTTTTCGTGATCGCTCACGTCTCGTGAATCCAGTTACCCTATCTGTTCATTTGCATTTTTTTAATAATCTAATACTATAAGAATCTTTGTCCTGACATACTGACTGACTCACTGACTCACTGACTCACTGACAGACAACGCACAGCCTAAACCGCTGGTCGTAGAGACTTGAAATTTGGAGGGTATATTTGTCTTAGTACGTAAGGGTGTACTAAGAAAGGATTTTCCAAAATTCACCCCTTAAGGGGATGAAATGGGGGTTCAAAGTTTGTATGGAGAAACAAGATTAGATCGTCTTTTCTATCCGAAACTTCACATAAGTGCTTCAGTAAAAAAATAAGTAAAGACGTGTTTCAGGTTTTTTTGGAATTCCACCCCTAAGAGGGTGAAATGGGGTAATAAAGTGTAAAATCAATATTGTTTCGGATTACGCTGAAATTTGGCATGCAGATAGTTATTACGACGTTTATTCCCTCTAAGAAAGGATTTTCCAAAATTAACCCTCTAAGGGGATGAAACGGGGGTTCAAAGTATATATGGAGAAACAAGATTAGATAGTCTTTTCTATCCGAAACTTCACACAAGTGCTTCAGTAAAAAAATAAGTAAACACGTGTTTCAGGTTTTTTTGAAATTCCACACCTGAGAGGGTGAAATGGGGTAATAAAGTGTGAAAATCTATATTATTTCGGATTGCGCTGAAATTTGGCACGCAGATAGTTATTAAGACGTTAGTTCCCTCTGAGAAAGGATTTTCCAAATTAACCCTCGCAGGGGATGAAACGGGGGTTCAAAGTTTGTATGGAGAAACAAGATTAGATAGTCTTTTCTATCCGAAACTCCACACAAGTGCTTCAGTAAAAAATAAGTAAATACGTGTTTCAGGTTTTTTTGAAATTCCACCCTTAAGAGGGTGAAATGGGGTAATAAAGTCTAAAATCAATATTGTTTCGGATTACGCTGAAATTTGGCATGCAGATAGTTATTACGACGTTAATTCCCTCTAAAAAAGGATTTTCCAAAATTAACCCTCTAAGGGGATGAAACGGGGGTTCAAAGTTTATATGGAGAAACAAGATTGGATAGTTTTTTCTATCCGAAACTTCACACAAGTGCTTCAGTAAAAAAATAAGTAAACACGTGTTTCAGGTTTTTTTGAAATTCCACACCTGAGAGGGTGAAATGGGGTAATAAAGTGTGAAAATCTATATTATTTCGGATTACGCTGAAATTTGGCATGCAGATAGTTACTACGCCGTTAATTCCCTCTAAGAAAGGATTTTCCAAAATTAACCCTCTAAGGGGATGAAACGGGGGTTCAAAGTTTATATGGAGAAACAAGATTAGATAGTCTTTTCTATCCGAAACTTCACACAAGTGCTTCAGTAAAAAAATAAGTAAACACGTGTTTCAGGTTTTTTTGAAATTCCACCCTTAAGAGGGTGAAATGGGGTAATAAAGTGTAAAATCAATATTGTTTCGGATTACGCTGAAATTTGGCATGCAGATAGTTATTACGACGTTAATTCCCTCTAAGAAAGGATTTTCCAAAATTAACCCTCTAAGGGGATGAAACGGGGGTTCAAAGTTTATATGGAGAAACAAGATAAGATAGTTTTTTCTATCCGAAACTTCACACAAGTGCTTCAGTAAAAAAATAAGTAAACACGTGTTTCAGGTTTTTTTGAAATTCCACACCTGAGAGGGTGAAATGGGGTAATAAAGTGTGAAAATCTATATTATTTCGGATTGCGCTGAAATTTGGCACGCAGATAGTTATTAAGACGTTAGTTCCCTCTGAGAAAGGATTTTCCAAATTAACCCTCGCAGGGGATGAAACGGGGGTTCAAAGTTTGTATGGAGAAACAAGATTAGATAGTCTTTTCTATCCGAAACTTCACACAAGTGCTTCAGTAAAAAAATAAGTAAACACGTGTTTCAGGTTTTTTTGAAATTCCACCCTTAAGAGGGTGAAATGGGGTAATAAAGTGTAAAATCAATATTGTTTCGGATTACGCTGAAATTTGGCATGCAGATAGTTATTACGACGTTAATTCCCTCTAAGAAAGGATTTTCCAAAATTAACCCTCTAAGGGGATGAAACGGGGGTTCAAAGTTTATATGGAGAAACAAGATTAGATAGTCTTTTCTATCCGAAACTTCACACAAGTGCTTCAGTAAAAAAATAAGTAAACACAAATTTGGCATGCAGATAGTTATTAATTACGACGTTAGTTCCCTCTGAGAAAGGTTTTCCAAAATTCATCCCTGAAGAGGATGAAACGAGGGTTCAAAGTTTGTATGGAGAAACAAGAATTGATTGTCTCTTATATTCGAAACTTTACACAAGTAGTTTAGTAAATAAATGAGTAAATACTTGTTTCAGGCTTTTTGAAATTCTATTCCTAAAAGGGTGAAGTGGAGTAACAATGTCTGAAATCAATATTGTTTCGGATTGCGCTGATATTTGGCACGCAGATAGTTATTAAGACGTTAGTTCCGTAGCAGTTAGTATCCGCTGAGAAAGGATTTTTCAAAATTCACTCTTCAAGGGATGAAGCGGGGGTTCAAATTTTGGATAGTCATTTTATTCGACATTTCACACAAGTACTTCTGTAAATAAATAAGTAAATACGAGTTTCAGACTTTTTCAAAATGCCACCCTAAAAGAGTGAACTGGGGTAAAAAAGTCTGAAAATCAATATAGTTTCGGATTGCACTTTATTGGGTTTTTCGGGTTTTAAAAATATGAATCCTGATTTGTCTTAGTCACGCGATAACATGAAAACAGGTGAACCAATTTGGCTAATTTTTATTTGATGTCTTTAATGATAGAATCGTTTTTACAAAAGAAAAGTTTTAAGTAAACAAAAGGAGTTTTTAACGCGGGCGTAGCCGCGGGGGACTTCTAGTAATACATATATATATACACGCATGTCACAGAATTAGTATTTCGTGTAAAAATTATTCGGAATGGTTCCACGCTTCGCTAATGATCCACCCGCAATGGAGCCCAGAACCAATAGAACACCAAAGTTGTACTAACTTTCGAGAACCTATTGAGAGGAATCGTAAATTCCGCAAGCTGATGTCGCGACCGCACCTGTCAGAAACGTCAGAATATTAGATCGCCTTCATTAATTTGTCACCGCAGCGAGGAACGCAAGTGTGTAATCAAAAAGCCCATTCTAAAGCAAAGTTTGTAAGGGTAGATTTAAACGCAGCGAGGGAAACACGCACTTCGAGCGCAGTTGTACACAATACTAAATGTAAAGTACAATTAAAATAAACACTACGTGAAATGACCTCCGCATGACTGACGTGATTTGGTTACCGCTAATGGCCTGTTTTTTTTACATAATATTCGATTGTCAAATATAGGTAGAGATCGATCGCACATAGAGAGTTAGAAACCCGCCGTGGGTTGTTCTACGCACTGTTCCACCCTAATTATCTTGTTCTCAAAAGAACATCGATTCCACTTAAACTAACACTATATTATTCAGGTAAAATCCAAAACTCAGCAAAAGTGATATCAAATATGCGACGTATATTTATTGAGCCGTATAGTGAATAGTTTTCTTATTGCATATTTTGGTCATGAAATTGTGTTTGCTATCAATGCTGACGACACTGTTTAATCTATGAGCTCAACTAGTGGAGAGACAAGATGTGATCTTGTGATCGAGTGGGTGAGAAGCTCTGTACTTTTATATCCACATAGATCACTATTTAACATTACCTAGGCATCTCTGTGGCATTACACAAATATCAGATTCATTCATTAGTTGGCATATAAATAAATAGAAACGACAAACAACAAACGAAAAACAATTTCATTACGATATTCATAATGAGCGAGCGAGCGCTAAGCGTGAGCGTCTCCGCTTCAGTTCGGCCACAAATGATTTTGTATGTCCGGCGGATGTCCGGATGTACAATACTATTTCTCAACAAATTATGAATTTTGTGAGCAGGTACAATAATTATAATTATTTGTCAATTCAGTTTTTCGGAATGTTTCAAAAATCAAAATTCAAAAAGACGGAGAAACGTAAAAAAAGTATATTTCACAGTTGTCGTTGCGATCTGGCTGCGTAAACTTCGAGGAAGTGCATCGGATATTTACGAAAACTAGGTCGAGACAGTCTACAAAAAAAGTAGTGATTAAGTATAATAGTCGGTAGTTTATAATCACATACACATTTCAGCATTTTTTTTCTCAAAAATGATACAAAACTTTTTGTTACCCTAATTAAGGTGCAACTTTTTTCAGAATTACTTTTTATCCGATAAACTTCAAAGAATTGGGCGTGTGTTATTCAGTTTGTAGACAGACATGCGAGGTGTACAGCTCACAGAGCTACTAGTTACACTTGTACGTTTTTTAGTAGGTATAGTATAAGGCGTGCAGCCGTGCACTGTGTAGCCACCCTAAATCGAGCCTAAAGCAAAATCGTGGTTTCACCGTCATTTTCATCTCCATATCCGGGCGTTGACTGACTTCCGGTGTAGGGAAGTGACCGCCACGGCGCTTGAGCACCACATTGGAATCCGTTTGTTTTGTGGCCACGTATGGGGAAGTTAGTACACAGTGCATACCATAGAACTCGTTATACGTATATTTATTATATTAATTACGTGCATACAGCGGTATCCTGTTAAAAGCTTTATTAAAGAAGTAGATAAATACTTTGAAATTAAACATGAGGTTAATTCGAAAGTAAATTGGTTAAAATATGTAATAAAATTTGTGTAATATTTAATGCAGTCAGGCAAACTAAAAAGCATCTAGATACATTTTTTACATAAATTGTAACATAGATAATCAATATGAGGCGAAAATGCTTAGGGGGAAGTGGGGCTGATTCATACAAGGGGCACCGTCATACCTAGAGATACGAGTATCTGTTGTTAGGCGCGCATTAACTTAACGACTTATGCGTGTACGCCTGACTTACTTATGGTGTGTTGGCTCACGGAGTTTGACAGAAGTCAGTTTGAAACTCGCGACGAGGTGACGCGGAACGTGATTCGGCCACGCGTAAGTAATTTTTTTTTTTTTTTTTTTTACTGCACTTTAGACATCTTTATTTTAATAAGAGTTTTTATTTAGATTATTCAGTACTATTTTATTTCAAAGATAATAGGATCAAGTTTGTGAATTGATACGTGAATAATGATATATATGGTTGGTTTTTTTATAGAAATATTTTAATTTAATTTTCTTTTGATGGGGTTGGTTCATACAGCAGTAAGCGGGCTACATTCATACATACGTACTCTCTATGTATAGTATGAGAGTATATGAGAGTGCCCCGCATTCGGGTACATTCATACATTTCTATTTATCATATTTGCATGTTAATTATATCACTTTTTTAAAACTTATATAAAATATCCTCACGTGTGTATTTACACAAGTTACAGGCAGACAGTTAGAGTACTAGTTTTTAATGAATCTATACAGTTATTGATACCAGAGAAAATTCTATAAGACGAAATAAAAAACCTGTATGAGGCTGCCCCATAGCCTGTATGAGAGTGCCCCGCATGTGGGGTACATTCTTACATTTCTCTCTTTATTTTTAAACTTCTATAAAAAGCCTTACATGTGTATTTACACAAATTACATGTTTTTGATACAAAGTCAGATAGTTAGAGTAATAGTTTTTAATGAATCTATACAGATATTGATAACAGAGAAAATTCTATAAGACGAAATAAAAAATCTGCATGAGGCTGCCCCACCTTCCCCTACCTGTTTTCGCCAATTTCAGCAAACTTAGCACCCTGAAGAATATCGTATCAAAATAAAAGACAAATGTTTGATGTCCACGCTCCACAGGTAAGATATACACACAATTAATACACATACACATCAATAATATCGTTTAAAAAATTGTATTATGTTTAATTTAGATGTTATTGGTATCGATAGCATCTACATGAAACTAAAGATCTGAATCAAAACACAAAACAAAAGTGTTCAAGTAGGCAACGAGGCAAAATGCACAAAAATCGAGAATTGAAATAAAATCTACCTCGAATCTACCTATCCCTTCCCCGTCAAGCATCTGAATATAAAACACAATAACACCAAGTTTATTGTGATGCCCAATCTTACGGGATGAAAGGAAAGAATTTTGCAAACGGCCTTATAAAACGCGTTACTAGCAATAAGGCCTTTGTTATTTTGTGGGGTCGAAACTTATTCATCCCGCAAATCCGTTCATGTATGAGCCAAATCCCTGCCGGTCACCGCTGATTGCATTGTCATGTCTACCGGGCCCATACGCTCAAAATGAGTATGAACCATATTCGGTGAAGATATAGCGATCGAATTGCTTTGCTTTTCCTTGCGAGAGTAACGGTAGAACGTATCGGTTTGTAAAACAAGCGAACCGACGTGATCGGAATGCTCCGAACCCTCGACACATGAGACCGGTATGATCTATGTTTTTCCTTTTGATGTAGAATTTATCGCCTGTTTAGGTGACAATGTGATTAAAACGGATCGGTCGGGGTTTCATTTGTACGTTTAGGTTCTGTTACACCTGTCACAGTTAGTGAGTACCTTGTACTCATTGTAGCTATTGTTAGGATTATTGTAATATATTATTCGTGTTTGAGGTTGAAGACAACCTTTACCTTTCTACATTCTGTTTTTTACATGGTATACAAATATGTATACATATATAATATATATATATATATATATATAATATATAACTATTTACTATATATATTACTATTACTACTACTTACTATTTGTAATATTCAGTATGATATATAACAATGATAAGTGTTTTTTGCTTTTCTCAATTTGGATAGGTAAGTAATATATACATTTTATATCACAGATATATTTCATAAAGAGGTAGATATAATTAATTCCCATCAAATATTTTAAATCCGTTTCTCACTTATCGCTATATTTAAAAGTTTTCATTTTGGATGAAAGACTTTTAAAACTTCAAGCGAGGAAAATCTTTCAAGCCGTTTTTATTTATTTACGTATTATCTCCGTTTGTGCAGATAATTGAAGATTGATACAAAACTATACCGGCGACATTAACAGCGCACTCTGGGGGTAAGTTTTGTTTTTCCCCCGTCACGTAGTTAGTGAGTGACGTCACGTCGTCAAACTTGTGCAATATCTGAACTGTTGTCTGAACTCTCGGGCAGATGATGTTTTGTTTCCACTCCTTGTTACTCGTATATACAATCTACATTATGTTCTTGTACTGGCCAGTTTGAAGGGAAACTGGCTTTTAAATAATTTAAGTTCGTTTAAAAAACTAAAAGGATCGACTTCAAACGGCGCGCTAGCCAAAGCTTATTTACTCATGTGGCCAAAGTAGACGTAGTAACTATTACATAATCTGTGCCAGTATTTAGTAGTTAGTCGTCGGGATAAGTAAATGCGTCGTAATACAAATGTTGATATATTAACAACGGCTCGGCCAGTCGAGCCGTTTTTATTATATCTACATTTGTATTTGTATATCAACATTTTTTTGTTTCAAAGGGTTCAAAGGTATCCCATTGAAAAAAAAAAACTGGCCATGTGCAAGTCGGACTCGCACTCGTAGGTTTCCGTAACACAGTAGAGTATTCTATAACTATGATTTTTCGGAACTACAAAAATAACTTTGTTTTTCATAGTGTTTGTATGAAAAACAAAGTTATACTTACGGTTGCTATATCTCAGCAACTGCTGACTGTATCTCGTTCAAACCAGCTTTCGTTGAAAGTTTTTATTGAGATCTATAGAATATATTTTTTCTAGATTTTTCACTCCCTTACTTTAAAAGTAAGAGGGGGAAGGGGGGACACACATTTTACCACTTCAGATGCGCTTTCTTCTTTTTTTTCTTTTCTTTCGATCTTTTAAATGAATGACTTTGAGAAAAAATGATTTGAAGAACCTCAATGTCATTTTTAAAGACCTATTTATAGACACCCCATACGTATAGGATTGAAGAAAAATATTTTTTTGTTCCAGTTCCATGTATGAGATGCCCCCCTTAAACTTTAATATTTTTTATTCGGAATTTAATCGGAAAGCGGTTTACAGAATACATCTACCTACCTAGTTTCAATTCTGTAGTCTTAATAGTTTCGGATTAAAATGGCTGTGACATACGGACGGACAGACAGACAGACTGAATCTATAAGGGTTCCGTTTTTTGCCATTCGGCTACGGAATCCTAAAAAGAGTTTATCAATTCGGTTCAGTACCCCGAGCACGAAAAATCATCGAATTCGTATCGTAAAAAAAGTACTTTAACAGAATAAACATCTTCAAATACGGTATGAGTGATATTAAAATGAATATTATTTGAAAAAGAGAATAATATTTAATACCTTTAAAAATATATATATCAGTTTATGAACGAAAGATATAGCGTCACCAATGACTTGATTCTTTGGAGTTTGGGTTCCGTATTTCGAAAGGAAAACGACGGCTCGAGGCTTCCCCACATCACAGAATACTTAATAATACTACGTACCCACACCTCGTTCATTCTATCAAGCGTTTCTTTGTCTTGTAACATTGTTCATAAGGTTTATAATGTCTTGTCATTTCTGATCGTCTTGGCGCGTCGCGTCGCTGCCTATTCAATATGCATTGAGCCATAGTGTTCATATAATGAATAGTGTTGTGGTGAATTAAGAGTTTCATATATTTATTATTACATTGTGTTGTGCGGAACCCTTAGTGGAAACCCGACTCACACTTGGTATATTTTATTTATTTACTTGGATGGATGACATAGTGACAGTGTCGAATTTGAAGTTTGATAATCAAATATGGTCGCTGACAACGATGAAACTTGTCAACTTGGAACGAAGGTTTTATTAACTCGAAGGAGGATTAACTATGAGGAAAGATTTTTTATAATGTTTTTATGTTTTTATTTTCCCTTAATTTCAAGTAAACTTGCAGCAAGAAGATAATAAAGAGAACGACGTTGGTAAAGCGGGCGGTATTTGCATTTAATACACGCAAAAAATATGTTTTATGCAGTTAAAAAAAGTTTCGAAACTTTTCTCACCGGAAAATCCTAAGTGAAAAAATATTCGACTATGCTCGATAGCCAGCCTTCGAAATTAACATTACCGTACGTCAAAATTAAGTTCATGCTCGCATTTTGTTAATAAAATCGTAACGTAACGATACGTTTGCGATACGAATCAAATCAAAATCGTTCGTGCTGCTGAATTTAGTTACTTTTACGCACGATAGGGGCGCTGTACAAATTTCATACATTTTCAAGTCGATGACGATACGAATACTTTTTCGCAATTTTTTTGTGCTCGGGGTACAGTACCCCGAACACGAAAAATCGTCGAATTCGTATCGTAAAGGTATCGAGTCAACGATACAATAACGTGGTGTTACGATAGGCGGCAGCACGAAGCACACTCTGACAGCTATCGAGAGCTCGATACGATTATGTTAGTAGCGTCATCCTAATGTAAGTAGGGACGAGCCGTTGTGAATGAAATGAACGTCTTATTGAATGAATTATTCGTTCAAAAATTAAATTGAACAGTGAACTTTTTATTACTTCTGGCTTAGCTTTCTATTTATCGGAAATTATATTTAAAAAAGTACTTTAACAGAATAAACATCTTCAAATACGGTATGAGTGATATTAAAATGCATTTTATTTGAAAAAGAGAATAATTATTAATACCTTTAAAATATATATATATCAGTTTATGAACGAAAGATATAGCGTCACCAAAGACTTGATTCTTTGGAGTTTGGGTTCCGTATTTCGAAAGGAAAACGACGGCTCGAGGCTTCCCCACATCACAGAATACTTAATAATACTACGTACCCACACCTCGTTCATTCTATCAAGCGTTTCTTTGTCTTGTAACATTGTTCATAAGGTTTATAATGTCTTGTCATTTCTGATCGTCTTGGCGCGTCGCGTCGCTACCTATTCAATATGCATTGAGCCATAGTGTTCATATAATTAAAGAGTGTTGTGGTGAATTAAGAGTTTCATATATTTATTATTACATTGTGTTGTGCGGAACCCTTAGTGGAAACCCGACTCACACTTGGTATATTTTATTTATTTACATAGATGGATGACATAGTGACAGTGTCGAATTTGAAGTTTGATAATCAAATATGGTCGCTGACAACGATGAAACTTGTCAACTTGGAACGAAGGTTTTATTAACTCGAAGGAGGATTAACTATGAGGAAAGATTTTTTATGTTGTTTTTATGTTTATATTTTCCCTTAATTTCAAGTAAACTTGCAGCAAGAAGATAATAAAGAGAACGATGTTGGTAAAGCGGGCGGTATTTGCATTTAATACACACAAAAAATATGTTTTATGCAGTTAAAAAAAGTTTCGAAACTTTTCTCACCGGAAAATCCTAAGTGAAAAAATATTCGACTATGCTCGATAGCCAGCCTTCGAAATTAACGTTACCGTACGTCAAAATTAAGTTCATGCTCGCATTTTGTTAATAAAATCTCAAGTATCGTTTACGTAACGATACGTTTGCGATACGAATCAAATCAAAATCGTTCGTGCTGCCGAATTTAGTTACTTTTACGCACGATAGGGGCGCTGTACAAATTTCATACATTTTCAAGTCGATGACGATACGAATACTTTTTCGCAAGTTTTTCGTGCTCGGGGTACTGTACAATGCAAAAGTTGACGTAATGACATATTAGTGCCGTTGTAACGAACTAGATGTGCTAAAGTCGCTCAATGCATTTTCCTGAATCGCGCTATCAATATTCTCCAGTAAATAGTGTTGATTTTATGTATTTTTTACATAAGCGAATTCTTTTGAGTATTCGTACCTATGGCGTTTACTTTACAATACAAAGAAAGGGTTCAATATATACCACTGAATTCGTAACCTTGTTTGTTTCATTAACAAAGGGCGAGTTTATCCCTGGCTAGGGATAGGTACCTGTTCATGGTCCTTCGAGCCGGATCACATTATCCGGCAGGCATATAGTGGTAGTGCCCATTTTGTTCTTCGGTGGAATACGGACGGTGGATCGCCGTCGCAAAAGCGTATTCCCATTCAGGAGCACTGGTGCAGGAGCGCCAGGAGCTTCAGACAACTCCTAAGGAGGAGTGGTCAGGACACAGGCTGTTCAGCTTCGTGGTGGATTCAGACGGAGCAGGGAGAAGTTGGAGTCCGAAGGAAGATTGATGGAGCGAGTAGAGTCGGTGAAGGTGGAACAATTTGAGGCACAGGAGCGGTTACCAGAGGAGGCGGTTTAGTGAGTCACAGGTGAAGTGAATTACCAGGATTAACTAGGAATTAATTGGAACTTATTAATTAAATTAATATTAACTTTTAATTAATTTGTTTATGAATGTTTTAATTAATTGTAACATTTGTAACAACTTTGAACATAGAAAAATTGATGTTGCTAGTTCCAAACATAGAATATTTTCGGTAATATTGGACTTGTAAAATTTTAAACTGTTTATTAGGACTTAGAATAATTTCTCTAAAAACGCAGATACGGGGAATCCATGCCCGATTTTGCCCAGAATTAATTTGTTCAAACACTTAGAAAATGTCGGTTCAAATCGAGACTTGTATTTAATATATTATTCTCTTAAAGTTTTAAACTTGTCTTATATTATATTGTATTTTACACTTATAAAAAAAATTGGACTTGCAATATTTTTATCGTAACTTATTTTTAACTTGTTTTGAAAATTGTATTAACATGGAGGCACTACTGAATTTCCAGCTTGATTTGAGCTTAAGAATAACAAAGGCTTTTACAAATTATAAAAAGAATTCAACAGAAAGACTAGTGGTAAAAAGTTACACTGATGCACGGTTAGATTCTTTGGAGCAGTTGTGGTTAGAGTTTTTATCGGGTCATAAAGATATTGTGCGTAATTACAGTCTACGGGAATTAAAAGATACGATCTATTTAAAAAACGAATTATACGACGCAACTGAAGAAATCTATATCGACTATAAGTGTTACTTAAAAGAGGTTTTAGAGAGATTCAGCAGTGACCACAAAACAGTGTCAAAGTCATCTCAGGTTAAATTACCCAAAATACATTTACGGGTAATTACTCGGAGTGGTCGACGTTTCACGACTTATTCCATTCACTAGTACATACTAATGGTCTGGACGACGTCCAGAAATTACACTATTTGACGGGAGAGGCTGAACAATTGCTTAGGCACATACCTATTGTGGATATTAATTATAATCGATATTGGAAGATATTGGAAGAGCGTTACAATAATAAACGATATATATGTCACCATATTTTGCAAAGGTTCTTCGGACAAAAGAACATCGCAAATGAGTCTGCAAGTAACTTGAAAGATTTGATAGATACTTCAAACGATTGTTTACATGCGTTGGCTAACCTTGATGTGGATGTAAAGGGCTGGGATGTAATTATTATATACATCCTAGCTTTGAAACTGGACCCAGAGTCCAGGAGACAATGGGAATTTAATGTTACTCAAGGCAGTTCATTAGATGAGCTTCCTACATACAAACGGTTCGAAGAGTTTTTGACAATTCGGTATCGAGCTATTGAATTCCTGGAACCTGGACCCACCTTCAATCGAGGCCAGACTCATCGGAAACCTGTAATAGTAGATTAGTAGCCAAGGGCTGTAAGGATATTTAGGCGCACGAGCGCAGCGAGGGCGCCTATAGTTCGAGGGTGCAATTGATGCTTACACCCGAGCTAACTACTCTGCTTTACATCTCGATTGTGAGGTAAGTAGAAAAAAACCGGTATTACAAGAATAAAACATTTTATTAGTTAAAATTTATAGTGAAATGAAAACAATTTTCAAATTTTGGGACAGGTTAAAAATACAATCTCAGATAAAGACTTTACTCGTTTTTCTTTTCGCCACTTCATCAACTCGTCGTAAGTTTTCAAATATCTCTCTTTAGAACTTTCAGGCAAAATATTGTTAATTGCTGCTTCAGCTTCCATTTTCATTGAATCGGGAGTGCAGTTTATTTCTTCATCATTTGCGGAACTCATGTTTTTTCCTAATTAGCACGTAATTATAAAAAAATCCCAAAAACAAACAATATTTAAAGTAAAAGTTTTCTATTCCCGCCTTTTTTCATCTTTCTTTTTCTTTTTTTAAGAACGAAATTGGGCTTCTTTCGTTCGATATTTAAAATTGATGACTATTATACTCATACGAAGACAAGCTGAATAGCGAAGCGACCTCTTTTGTCATTGGGCTGAATGCATGATGTCTATTGCCAGTATGAAGGTTAGATGTACGCGAACTTTTTGAAAGAGTGAAGTGGTTTTTTTTTATTACTTACCGCCCTAGGGCTTTTCTAGCTACATTATTACCCTAGAGCGCTAATTGGTTACCTACAAGCCCCATTTGGGGGTAATAAGGACCTACTTACCGAATATGAGAGATGTAAAAAGAACTTTACATCTAACAAATATGCACTGTGAATTTTGCTCGGAAGAACACAAGCTTGGATATTGTAAGGGGTTTGCTAAGGAAACCGTTAATGCTCGTCGTAAGTTTGTAAAAACTAACAGACTATGTTTCATTTGTATGGGAAAAGGCCACTCGGCTAAGTATTGCCAATTTAGAGGGCGATGCAGAGTTTGCAAGGGAAGACACCATTCACTCTTACACCCACAAGTCAATTCGGTAAATGATGTCATTGATAATAACAATGCATCGGGAGAAGTAGGTGAATCTTTTTCTGAAAGTTTAGCCGCGATGGCTAAAGAGAAAGTAATTTCGTGTTTTTCGACAGGTAAGGTGTATAACCATGAATTGTTAGCTACTGCGTTAGTCATAGCTAAGTCGAAAACGGGAAGTTATACGGTACGTGCATTGTTGGATCAAGGGTCGCAATCATGCTTCATAACGGAGGCAGTTGTTCAACTGCTGAGATTACGGAAGATTCCTATAAAGGAACAAATCTCAGGGTTGGGGGAACGGGACACGACGTGTAATGCTAAGGTAGTAATAGACATGAAATCACGTGTCGATCCAAGTTTCACCATCAAAATTGAAGCGTTTGTATTAAAATCCATAATAGCTCTATTGCCAGTGCGCAAGATTGAGTGTGTAGAATTCTCAGAGATCATTGACTTGATATTAGCGGATCCAGGCTATGACACTCCAGGTAAAATTGATTTACTATTAGGAGCTGGAGTGTACGGTAAAATAATTCAGTCGGGAGTTAAAAGAGGTCCAGTTGGTGCACCAGTTGCGCAAGCTTCATCTCTAGGGTGGATTCTGTCTGGAGAGATCAGGATCACAAATAAATTCTATATGGTAAAGGCGTTACATTGTCGTACGGATGATAATGATCTTCTAAAGAAGTTTTGGGAGCTCGAGGCGGAGGTACTGTTGCCCAGAGATAAAATTCTGAAAGAAAATGAAAAACAGCGTGAACACATATTCGCAGAAACGACTCATCGAGATGACGAAAAGCGATATGTGGTGAAGCTGCTATTTCGAACAGATGAGCCAAAAGTAAATAACTCAAAGGCGATAGCTGAGAAACGACTGTATTCACTGGAAAATAGATTGAATAAGAATACAGACTTAAAGGAAATGTATGTTGAAGTCATGAACGAATACCTGGTTCTCAATCACATGGAGCTGATTCCTGAAAAAGAAAAGAATAATTCTAATGCTATTTACTTACCTCATCATGCCGTAGTACGCAACGACAAGAATACAACCAAGGTAAGAGTTGTCTTTGACGCGTCCTGCAAAAGTACTCGTACAAACCAAATGTAATTAAATGATTATCTGCTGATAGGACCTACTTTACAACCTGACCTAAGACATCTTGTGATTCGGTGGAGAATGACTCCAATTTGTATGACGGCGGATATTGCCAAGATGTATCGGCAAGTGAAGGTGGATGAACGTGATGTAGACTATCAAAGGATCCTTTGGAGAGAAGACCCGGATCTGAAACTAAACATTATAGATTTTGGAGGGTTACCTTTGGTACTGCGTCTGCTCCTTACCTCGCTGTCAAGGTACTCTAGCAGCTGGCTATAGATGAAGGCGTGAATTATCCATTAGCATCTAAAAGGGTAAAGACAGATTCATGGATGATTTATTGACAGGTTGTCAAACTATCGAGGAAGGTACGAGAAAATGAATGGATTACTAGATAAGGGAAAGTTGGAATTACTGAAATGGTCAAGCAATTGTAAGGAACTTATGGATGAAATGGAACAGAGAAAACAAGATAGCAAGGAAAGAGACGTTGGAGAAAAGGAAGGCAAGGTCGGTGATCTGAAAATAAAAACGGATACAATAATGAAAATTGTTGCGCTTACCTGGAACTGGAACGACGACTCCATTCGCTACATAGTAAAAGATTCATCAAAACAGAAACCGGCGGACTACACTTTTTGCTGGAATTTTATTGGATTATTTTATTTTTATACTGGAATTTTAATGGCTTGAAGGTCCTAAGTTACTTGGTCATAGAACGATCAACTGCGACACGCCAAATATTCTTACCACGGATCTAGACGACTGTGCTACGGTTTAGAAATTCAACTGGGACAGATTTTCGTCTCTCACACGAATGGTCAAGGTGTTGGAATATTGCCCGCGTGTTTGTAAGGGAATATGGTGTTCCTCCGTGCAAAAGGTTGCTCGGCAGAGTGGTAAAGTTGCATCCTGGTTTGGTTAATATCGTTAGAATAGTAACTTTAAAAATTAAAAACGGCCTTCTTAAAAGACCCGTATCCAAATTGTGTTATCCAGTAGACATAAATTGAATAATAAGTTTATTGGTGTGGTATATATAATTTAGCGGATAATTTAGTCACTTGGTTTTGTTATAATATTATTTTAGTTTTAAGATTTTATGTGGCTACCTAACGCCAGGGTGGGCGATTTTGTTGTAAAGGACAAGTACGGTTGTCCTTGGTGGGCGATGTTATGTACAATGCAAAAGTTGCACCTTTCTTACGTCTCGCGTAGACATAATGACATATTAGTACCGTTGTAACGAACTAGATGTGCTAATGTCGCTCAATGCATTTTCCTGAATCGCGCTATCAAGATTCTCCAGTAAATAATGTTGATTTGATTTATTTTTTACATAGGCGAATTCTTTTGAGTATTCGTACCTCTGGCGTTTACTTTACAATACAAAGAAAGGGTTCAATATATACCACTGAATTCGTAACCTTGTTTGTTTCATTGACAAAGGGCGAGTTCATCCCTGGCTAGGGATAGGTACCTGTTCAAGAACCTCCTCCTTTTTTGTGATGTCGGTTAAAAACAGAAATATTAAATTTGTACAAACTTTGTTTTTTTTTTATATGTCTACTCTACTCGAACTATCAGCACTCATGTTCTATCAGGACCATAATGTTGACATTCAATTCAGTTTTATTTTACACGTTACTATTTCACATTATTATTGCATATAAGTTATTGAGAACTAGCGGCGCCCCGCGGCTCTGCTCGCGTTCAATCCTGGTTATAAACCTTATAAACAAGCACTCTATCTATTGCTGAAAACTGCATTAAAATTCGTTGCGTAGTTTAAAAGATGTAAGCGTACAGACTTAGATCTTTTAAAGTACGCAACACAGCGCCGCACAGCGGGACCGACTTTGTTTTATATTATGTAAACATTATTTATTGATTATTGAGTATCGATGTACTACAGCATAATTTAAGATCGTTTAAAAAACTAAAAGAACCGACTACAGACGTCGCGCTAGTCGAAGTAGATGTAGTAGCTATTATATAATCTGTGCCAGTAGTTAGTAGTAAGTCGTCGAGATAAGTAAATGCGTCGTAATACAAATGTTAAAATATTAAAAATGGCTCGGCCGATTTTGTTAAAATTTAAATGGGACCACCTGGGAAGGGTTCCCTTAGAAACAAAAAAGAATTTTCCAAATCGGTTCAGGCATCTTCGAGTAGTCGGACAAAATAAATACAAAAATAAAAAAAAGATTCCGACGAATGAGAACGAGAAGAATGTGATTGGTGAAGTGGGTGCACTTAGGGGTGAAATTTCAAAAAAACCTGAATCACGTATTTAGGTACTTATTTTTTTACTGAAGCACTTTGTGAAGTTTCGGATAGAAAAGACTATCTAATCTTATTTCTCCATACAAACTTTGAACTCCGATTTCATACCTTTAAGGGGTGAATTTTGGCAAATCCTTTCTGAGTACACCCTCACGTACTAGGACAAATATACCCTCCAAATTTCAAGTTTCTACGACCAGCGGTTTAGGCTGTGCGTTGTCTGTCAGTCAGTCAGTCAGTCAGTCAGTCAGTCAGTCAGTCAGTCAGTCAGTCAGTCAGTCAGTCAGTCAGTCAGTATGTCAGGACAAAGATTCTTATAGTATTAGATAAAATGATTGGCATGATGCGTATGCGCATGCACAAACCCAACACACACGTCTCCAGACTATGCATACGAGTGAACATTGACAGTGAGTAGTAACAGTGAGTGCGCAGTGGGCGGGTATGGCGTTGTGCGAGTGTGTGCGCTTTCTATAGAGAGGATGCTCCAGTTTCTTGAGTTTTATTCAAGAAATATTTCTTCAAAACATACTTAATATTTTTATAAATTGTTAAACACAATCCAAAATATAAAGTGTGTAACACTTCAAAGAACCATAATACTTAATATTATTTATAGTAATTTTATCCTTAGTGTCTTTAGGCATTTTTTAATAATTTTACGATTGTTTTTAAGCCAATCAGACCAGCGCAGATCACTTCTATTCGATAAATGATAATACAGAACAGATAACATACACCTGACGATAAACAAAGCAATTTAAAACGATTCACGTTTTGTATAATATTTTTAATAGATCATTGATCCGTATATCGATCCATAACCACAACCAAATAGATATATTTTCTCTAAAATATGTGTATTAATATCAACTTGAAAGCCACATAAGACACACAAGGACACAAGGCGAGCGACGAGTAAAGTTTTAAGTATCCGTGACGTGCTAAACCCGTTATCTGGGCTAGGGGGACTTACCGCTAAGCCTCGGCGACAGCGGACGCGATTTATGATTGCAGCCAATTTGCGATCAATTCCAGATACCTATTGACCACAGACTAATGCCAGGTAATTAATGAAGGGGTGGCCACTGCGCATCGGGTAACGGCCAACTTGCTAGTAAGCGTTTAGCTCGTTTCGATGTAATCTCATTGATTTGAGTACACATTTCGGAATAAATTGCTTGAAGGTTTCAATTATAGTTGTGAATCGTCGTCGGTTAAAGTTGTGCACCTTTTTTTATATATCTTATAGGCTAGCGTTTGACCACTCACCATCTCACCGTTTGGTAAGTGATGATGCGGTCGAAGATGGTAAGTACGCTAGGCCTAGAATGGGAACTGGCTCTCAAAGACAGCTGCCGGAACACATCAGATTTTCTAACTTGAGGGTGGTAGCTGGCCAGGCGGACACTAGATAGTGTCCTTCCACCATGCAAACCTCGTGTCACACCAGCGGCCGTTTCCAGAGAAGCACGATTCCATGTAGACAGCATCGTCACTTGACATCAGCTGCGGGCCATGGGAGCGGTAGTGGCACTCAAGTGCTTGTCTGTCCGGAAAACATTGTTGGAGTTTGTTGGATTGGATATTTATTGAAGTGAATACTTCTTAGCGGCGCAGCGTTATGCACTTTTTGGGATGGGTAAACAAGACTTGGTTGGTAAGTCATTTAAATCTAGACAGTCATTTACAAAGTTTTTCCTACCTTTAACTCTTTATTCGCGAGGTCATGTTTGTTAGGAGTATTGTTATTAACAGCTTCTACAAAATATAATAATAAAGAAAAACCGTTGAAAAATCTTCTCTATGTGAAACAGAATGGTAAAGGTATTTTATCTGGATTAATCCTTCACGTGTACTTATTATGTGACCTTTTGTTCAAAACTAAATCGATTTACTATAAAGCCTTTCGCTACATTCACGTGGGTGTAAGGTGAAAATGTATTCGCTGTTCGTTACTTTTTAACCGACTTCCAAAAGGGAGGAGGTTCTATGTTCTTATGTATGTTTTTAGAGTTCCGTACCTCAAAAGGTAAAAAAAGGAACCCTTATAAGATCACTTTCTTGTCCGTCTGCCTATCTGTCTGTCTGTCTATCTATCCGACTGTCTGTCTGTTTGTCGGTCTATCCGATTGTCTGTCTGTCTGTCCGTCTGTCCGTCTGTCTGTCTGTCTTTCCGTCTGTCCGTGTGTCACCACTGATTTTCTCAGGAACTGGTGAACCTAGCAAGTTGAAAATTATACCTGATAATGAAGTCTAGTCCCTATTGGGTGTATAAAAATCAAGGTATTGAGTCAACACAATAAAAAGATATGGGAAAATTTAGATTTTCCCGATAAATTTGTTAGTACCAAATTGTACTTTTTTTTATTTTTCGGAATTTTTCCTTTACTTGTGCTCTAAGACCGTGCTTATAACCAAAATTGACATTCTAGGTAAACCGGAAGTACCCTATAGGTTTCGGGTCGAAAGCCTATAGGGTACTTCCCGTACTAGAATAATGAAATTTGGCAAGAAGGAAGGTCTTACTTACAGCACAAATTAAGGGAAAATTCTAAAAAATAAAAAAAGTTGAAAATTAAAGGGTGTCCCCATACATACATAGTATGCTCCAATTAAGGTAGACCTCTGAGTTATATGAGCGCTGATACAATTTAGAGGTCTAGCTTAATTGGTTAGTTCGAAAGCCTCGGTGGGCGAGTTCAACTCGACTTAGCCGGTTTTATTAATTGCCAATTGTAAACCGAATCAAATGATTCTTATTTTGAATTGGAAGGGAATATTTACAAAATAGTCCCATTGTAATTTCATCGAGATCTGATAAGTATCTCCAGAGATAAATATCATATCTTCATAACAATAAACATCTCAAACTTGTTCCTAAAACTACTCGCGCGGCATGGAAGTTGGTTGGTTGCTTAATAATTTGTTAAACAATCGTTCTAGTAGTAACGTAATGACCAAGCCATACATACATATAAGTATATTTTTAATAAGGTGTAGAGCTTGTGAAGTGTAATAGTTAGGGCGTGTAGAGTTAGAAATTAGGGCGTGTAGGTTCTACATGAGATTTCGGTTAAAATTACGCCAAGTCGTGTACATACACGCACACACATTATAATGAAATTAAGCCTTACCTTAAGGCGCGCGAATTCCCACGCTATAATAATTCACAATTTTTTAAGAGAAATTGCTAATGATTAGTATTAGTAGCAGGGTGTAAAAACCAATTTGCGAGAAATGAAAAGCAGGATGCAATCACATTTTCATCATATCATCACAAGCGGCTGCTAAAGTCCAAAAAGCTATCAATAAGGTTTATAACTGGATAACAAAATGGAAGATGAAGCTAAATGAATCTAAATCCATCCATATCAACTTTACCAACAAAAATGAAAACTATTGTGAAGTCTTTCTCAATGGCAATAAAGTACCATATGAGAATACAGCCAAATATTTAGGCATGACGCTTGATACGAAATTACGATGGAAAGCCTATGTTAAGAAAAAAAGAGATGAATTAGACCTCCGCTATAAGAACATGTATTGGTTGCTTGGAAAACAATCAAAACTATCAATACAAAATAAAATTCTTATATACAAACAAGTCCTTATGCCCGTCTGGACTTATGGTGCGCAGCTATGGGGCTGCACCAAACAAAGCAACATTTCCATCATACAGAGATTCCAAAATAAAATACTGAGGGGAATCGTTGGAGCACCCTGGTATATACGCAATGATGACCTCCATAGGGACCTTCACATTGAGATTGTCGCCAGCACCATAAAAAAATGCGCAGAAGCTTACGAACGAAGGTTTCACCATCACGTGAATGTCGAGGCAATACAACTCCTCGACCTCACAAATATAGAGAGAAGACTCAAAAGAACTAAACCGTTCGAATTAGTGTAGTGATAGTGTATAGTGAACCTTAGTGGAATATAGTGTAAGTGCTATGCATAAAGAACACGATAACAATGTGTCTTCACCTTAACAATAGAGACAATAAGAAAAGTGCCGATGGGCACATTCTTTGTTTATGTCAATTTATAAGTGTATGATAGATTTAAATTACTTTTTAGCCTACCTAGGCTAGATTGTAGTATGATTAGGCGATACAATACTTGTATTGTGTATCCTAATTTATAAAAAAAAAAATATATCATCACAAAGTTTTTACTGCACGGATAATGATGATTTTTTTTCATTCGAAACTGCACACGAGTACTTCTGTAAATAAATAAGTAAACACGTGTATCAGCATTTTTGAAATTCTACCCCTAAGAGGATGAAATGGGGCTTAACAAAGTCTGAAAATCAATATGGTTTTTCGGGTTTTATAAAAATATGAATACCTATTTCCCTTCGTCACGCGATAATATGATATCGGGTGGACCGATTAAGCGAATTCTTTTTTGATGTGTTTTTATGACAATATGGTTTTTACGAAAGAAAATTTATGAAAGAAAATTAAATGAAAGCAGTTTTTAACGCAGGCGAAGCCGCGGGCCATTCCTAGTTTTCATTTAAACTTTTTCTCTTTTAATTTTACAGTGAAGCCTCATTTTTGGTTTTCAACGAAAGTCTTATATTTATTTATTTCATTTATATTCCAAAACTGAAACGTTGCCCAGCGATTTGACAACACGCCACACGGCCGCTGCCTCGCGTTCCGATACTCGTACCTCAGATGATGTAGTGCGCAACCAACAGATAATACGAGTAGTACTAGCGCAGAATAAACTATTGTATACAAGCGCCTAGATACCTTTACGGCAAACACATTACAGCATACGAATAATGGCATATATGGACATTTTATGTCTTTATGAATAGCTTCTATCTATTAACACGTTGGTTTGTGAGCGTCGAGCGAGTGTCAATTGTAATATGGCAGATTATTCCTTAATTGAGATAAATGCTATTCATAGCGTATTTATTAAAAAACCTAATAGTAAATAATATCATGTTTTAGTCAGTCTTTTTTATGTATCAATTAACGTTATGTTAACGTTTTATCACATCTCTATAAAGAAAATAAAAAATACAGCTATAGCAGACCGGTGGTAATCCTGAAATCCGCGCATTTCACGGGTGTTTAACACATTAATTTAAATGTTTGCTCCTCCCTGCTCGGAGCTTTGTGACTAATGTGTCGATTACCGAGCTTACTTCTGATCGTCTGTTTGTCGACACTCCGCTTCAGGTGGATGGAGCGAAGGACACTTCTAGCTTATATTGGGCCGTATTCATGAATAATTTGAGGAAAGAGTAGCGGTGGATTTAACACGTAACATGTCAATACTGCACTCGTCTCAATGACACTATGCATACCTCAAAATCTTCGTGAGAACGGCCCATAGTCTTGTTTGTGAATACGGGTGCCGAATGTTTTGTTGAGATAAGTTTTTACTATAAGCTGCTAGGTCTGTTTGTTGTATTAGAAGATGATAATGTGAAAGAAGTCAAATTTAAGGTCAACTATAGACAAATCGACTCAACTGAAATTTCAATTCTTCGAAACAAATTCACAGCTGGAGGTGAAACAAAAACTCGTGAGCCGGAATTGGGCTTTCGAGGCTCTAACACAATATGTTTCCGCTTACCTGTCATTCTGTATAAATCCGAGGCGATGCATAGTGACCCGCTGCGGCCGCGGGCCTGTTCCACCGCGGAGGATTACCGCCGTCACCGCCTGGCCTCGAACACAATCGTTCACATTAATCCGCTACGACCGAAAACGAAAATATTTACTCCACTAACTTATTGTATAATCCGATAAACGTAGATCGCTTGCGAAAATTGCGTTATCGTCGCTGTAAAGCGTTCACAAGTCGTCGCTTTACGAGGGCAGGCGTCGGCATGCAAACATAAAAATTCTCTATCGGGACTAATAGGAGAAACAAATAAAAGGATATATACGTAAATAGAAACGGATAAATTCCGCAGGGGCTGGAGTGCGCGTAAATCCGCGATTTGTATCAAGCGGGTGCGGGCCACCCTTCGTCGCCCCTGCCTCCCCTGTGACCCTCCACGCAATTAATTCGACAGATATTTTTGTAACACATATTAGTGTCCCGTCTTGTTAGTGTGTCATACTTGTGAAGCGGTTCACTTGTTACTATCATTCAATTACAACACGAAAGCTCTACGAGGGAAATACAAACATGTAAGTATGATTGTTTAACACGACAATTTTTTGTTGTATTATATGATGATGATATATGATATCTAGGCATTATAATATCAATAAATCATGTGTGATCTTCAATTAAATTAATCGAACGATTAAAAATATTTTTTATTAGTAAAAATATATATTTGTTTGAACTCTATGATAGCACTAAAACTTGTGAAACTCTTCGTTTAAAATGTATACTAGTGCTAACTTTATAGTACGTTAATCGTAGCAAGATCATCTTTAAAGTTGCTTTATGAAATTAAAAATAAATAAAATATTTTTATAATAGGTTCTTATATCCTATGATGTACATAGTAGGTAACTGGATGCTGCTCCGAGAAACACTCGTAAAAACCGGCGCCGCGACGCCAGGTCACGTCTATGCAAATGATATTAAATTAGAACCGCTTTACAACAACTGTGGCCGCTTTGCTCCACCAACAGATGCAATTACACCAATCAAATTGAAATTTTAGAGTACTAATTGCGGCTGACACGTTTAATGGGATTAAATCCCGCTACTAAACGGCGGTTAATATTGGTAAACTGTACCTTAGCATTGCAAGTTTAATTTTGTTTTCAAAAAGCTATTACAATCACGCCGAGATTTGTTGAATTTAATGTTGTTATTTTTTTATGTCGGCTAGCGTATCAGATATTTGCATGCATTTAAAAAGTACAAAAACTTAAACCCGACCACTGAAAAATCACGCTGTAATTTTAAAAATTATTCCTATTTATCGGATTTGTTTATTACAACAGCTTACAATATATAATGTGTTCACTGAGCCTATTCTTTTTTAGGATTCCGTACCCCAAGGGTACACAAGTTACCCTATTACTGAGACTTTGCTGTCCGTCCGTCCGTCAGCATTTCAAAGGGCTGTATCTCCTTAACCGTTATAGGTAAATAGGTACTTGCATTTTCACGAAGTATGTATTGGGATATGGGGGTTTTACAACAAATACTAATCCTAACTAATATTATAAATGCGAAAGTAACTCTGTCTGTCTGTCTGTCTGTCTCACTTTCACGCCAAAACCACTAAACCGATTTAAATGAATTTATTTAATGCGAAACAAGGGTTGTAAGAAGTTGAAAGGGGGGATGAAATGTTGTATGGAAGTATCATTATTTTTAGAGCTAGAAGCTTGAAACTTATTTTTCAACCGACTTTCAAAAAGGAGGTTCTCAATTCGCCTGTATGTTTTTTTTTGTAATTTTATTTTGTGTGTACGTTACGCGATTACTCCGTCAATTATGAACCGATTTGAATGATTATTTTTGTAATCGGTAGGGTACGTTTCCAAGTTGGTCTCATTGTAATTTCATTGAGATCTGATAAGTATCTCCAGAGATATGACGATAAACGTCTCAAACTTGCTACTGATATTGACTCGCGGGGCATGGAAGTCGGTTGTTTTGGTTTTTAAACTATCTTAATTATTATTAGGCTGTTGATTCGATATAAATAAATATCACATTCAAAGTTTAAAAGGGTTGTAAGGGGTTGAAAGGGGGAATGAAAAGTTGTATGGAAGTATCGTCATTTTTAAAGCTAGAAGCTTTGGGTTCGGGACCCTAAAAATTGACTTCAAATGCCGCGCTAGTGAAAATATCCACTAGTCATAATGATGTCATCAAGGTATCAAAGGACAATGTCCAAAATGGCCCTGTGCAATAAAAGCAACTGATACAATACACACGATAATTAATTGTCTATTTTATTACAATAACTCCAAATACTTTTATAACACTTACTAGTTGTATTCCAAAATGAATATAAAACGTATTATTTGCGATTATTAACATATGGCCGCCATGTTCGCCAAACGTCATGTCATATCAAAAAATATTGCTCAAAAACGTTGCACCCTTTGGAGACTTTTCCCGGCAGAACATTCCTACGAAGACAAATTAATTCTCCCCACCTTTGTTTCTATCTCGCTCACAGTTACCATAAGAATATCTGTCGAAAACCAAAATCTTCTAAAAAACAAAAGAAGAAAGATGTAAAAACATTATTCAAGGTCATATTTTTTAGTCTTCAAAAGTATATGCAATAGCAACCTCCTTTGTGTATAATCTTCTTGGGACTCTCTTCTAAAACCAGTACATTCTGCTATGTTTGAGGTATTTATCTCCATATTTCTGGAGATACTAATCATCAGATCTCGATAAAATTACAATGGGACCATCTCAGAAACGTACCCTAGCGATTACAAAAATAATCATTTGAATGTGTTCACAATTGACGGAGTAATCGCGTAACATACACACAAAAAAAACATACAAACTAATTGAGAACCTCCTCTTTTTTTGTGAAGTCGGTAAAAAAGGTTAAGTATCTATTACTGTCCATAAAGTCGACCGAAAAGCGCCAGGAAAAAACACGTTTCTTGTATAGGGACCCCCTTTAATTTATAGCTTTATTCTGTTTTCAGTGTCTGTTATTATAGCAGCTATATTAATATATTGATTGTGAACATTTCAGGTTTCTATCTATTACGGTTCATAAGATAAAACAAAAAAAACGCCGAAAATAAGACGTTTCTTGTATGGGGACCCACTTTGATTTTTAACTTGATTTTATTTATAGTATTTGTTGTTATAGCGCCCATAGTAATGCATACCTACTTTGTGAACATTTCAAGTATCTAACTATTATGGCCTTGTGACATGCGGACAGACGGAGGGCAGCGAAGTCTCAGTATCAGGGTTCCGTTGGTACCCTTTGGGTTTGGAACCCTAAAAATTAAAGTAATTTAGCAACATTGAAGGCAATGTCTACAATAGCTTATAGCTAAAAGAGATCTATCTATGTTACACTCTTACTGTGTTGATACCCGGTAAGCCCCCTACAAGGATACGCACCTGCGATCGTTATTTGGGGGTGTTAATACATCCATAAAAAATACTTGTCATCCATTAAATGCGGTTAGTGAATAGATATTACGAGCGTTTTGATTGCTTTAGAATGGGTGAAGCTTGGCTTTCGTTTGTTTACACATTTGAGGGATTCCATAATAATGCATTATATGATTATATAAACCACTTACATCTGCTATACCTATCTCATTATATTACTGTGCTCAAGGGTTCAATTTCAATTTTATTTTTTCAAAAGCAAGATCAAATTATCTCAAATTTTTTTAGACTATGGAAATGCTTACAATCATTAGATTTTTTATGCGTTTCTCCAACAGTGGTTTGTGGACGGACATTAAAGGCACAAGCATAAAAGTCAGTTAAAATATATTATTATTACAGTTTTTCAACTTCAGCTTTTTAACTTTAGTTTTTCGACAACAGGTTTTATAAAACTAGGTAAAGATAAGATAAAGTTAAAGATAATTTATTTACTTAAAACATGAGTATGCATACGGTTTGAAAATGCATGCAATATATCAGTCTAATCAGCAATCTAATTCAGAAATAATTCTCAATTATTGGGTGAATACAAGCAAATTCGCATGTATCTATATCATTTTGTCACATTATGATAAGTTAAAAAGTTCTGAGGGCACAGATGAAGATACATACCGTAGACCAGTTTTGCACTTACCTTCAGGAATGGTGGCATTCTGCCATTAATCGGTAACATCCTACATAATTCTGATCTGTCAATAGTGCGGTGAGCCGGGATTTACACGCACCTGTGCTCCCGTAAGCCGAACTCTCAACACCCCTGCGGAGCCCTGCGTTCAAAAACTGATGGGGATATATATGGGCTTACAAATAATGGAATACATTACGCGATATATTTAGTAGGCCGCAGCCTACCAGTGGTGCTCCCCATTGTACTGTGTTCAGCTATGGAATGGAAACAATCGTTAGTTCTTCTCTTCGAAGTTCTCCACTCACAAAGTACACAAACGACGATCTCTCACTACACATTCCAACCATACGCTCGATAATTCTACCCCAATTCAAAATTCAAATCAAAAACATTCACATTGGCAGAACAAAAATTCACATATTGCCTCCCGATCACCTCCACCTCCATTCAGCCTTCTGTGGAATGTTTACAGGCAACTGAAAAAACACAAGAGCGGCGGTGGTGTTATTTAAACATGATTAGCTACTGGTCTAGACGGCCTTACTAACCCAGCACATTAAAGATTTTATTTTTTGGAGCAACTGGGGCTACGAGCCAATGTCTATTGACACAATGAACCTATGCGCGCTGAAAAGAAAGATGTCGGCATCAGGCTAACAGCCGTAGGTTCCACGTATAGGAGAATCGCATCCAATGTTTCTGCCGCCACATTCACAAAAAACTGACTGAAACCGCTACAGTTAGGCTTTGGCAGCAAGGACGGATGCGAGGCAGTTGTTCATGTTCTCCGTACATCAAGATTGCAGTGAGGTGATATTGAAGGTAAATGTCAAAAATGCTTGTATACGGTTGACCGTTCAAAACTATTCAACGAAATTCAAAATTGTATTCAGGAAACATTTAATTAATAAAAATAATAATTTATTTAAAACATTACGGCCAAGGTACATAATATAATTACTTAGATAAAGATGAATACTGAATAGTAAAAAAATAGCCTTGGAAATTGTTATGAGAATATTAAAACTACCATTGTGATGGTTATTAATATTGCTTACCAAGTCCTAACCGACGTGTGATATGTAAGTTTACAGCTGTGGGTATCTGCTAAACTACTACTTATACTAAAATATCACAAAACATGGTCGAAACATCAAGAACTAAAACCGCCGTATTTTATTCTGAAAATCTAAAAAAGGTAATAAACTTTTGGAAACAAAGGCGTCAGCGGGGTGCAAACAGGAGTTTTTCAAAGGAGTTAAGCGTAAACTAAGTTAACGTTAAAAATGTTAAAATGATTTAATTCCAACAAGATAGCGGAACGACGAAAATACCTAATTTTACAGTTGCCGATCCGATCCTACGCTGTGATTACAGATGATGAGAATCAAGAATCAAGAATCAAAGCATTTATTCAGTATGTAGGCAGTATAAATATACGCACATATACACGTCAAAATCATAAATCATAAAATAAATCATAACCAATTATCAAGTAAACATAGCAAAAGCAGAATTTAACGCTTTGAATTAGAAAAAAAAAAGTAACGAACCATTCAGCTGTCATCCAATCGTTTACGTCAGAATATTTAAAAAAAAAATGCGTTCTAAATAAACCAGCTCAATGCGAGTTGAACCCGAAAATGAAGGGTTCCGTACCACTATACAATTCTACTAATATTATAGTTGCAAAAGTTTGTTAAAAAGAATGATAGGATATTTGTTATTCATTCACGCAAAAACTACTGAATGGATTCAGATAAAACTTGGCACACTAATATAATAAGGCGGGCGAAGCCGCGAGACGCAGCTAGTGTTTAATAAATTGAAATAAAAGATGTTTTTTGTAATGTCGTAGCCAATTAGCTTAATGAGCCGTTCAATCAACAGCCTAGCCTCTTTACTAAACAGCGCCGTTCAAATAGCGACCTAAATGATATTCAGCCATTTGAAGGTCTATTGTGCCTTCATTTAAACGCCATGGCGTCGGTTTTGGTGACGCGCGGCCGCTGCCGCAGCTCCTCGCTACGGTCGTCGGCGCCCGTCACGCGGTCGTATCTATTCTGTGACGCGGTGGTCACTGTTCTCTAGTGTCTTGCCTTAGTGTCAGACCACATAACAGATAATAATACTACGTAGTCAGACTACGCCAGTTTATTAGATGTTGAAACATACGGTACGACTGAATATAATTCAATTACAATTCAATTACAACAAAAATTAGCATGTATGGTAAAGTTGTTTACATCAGATGTTCAAAGGAAAGCCGCCTTATTGTATTTGATTTATTGCTTTGTTTGTCTGCTATTTTTATTCTTTATTGATCGAGGAGTTTCTAGAATTGTGAATTGTGTCCTATATAAAGCGTCGCACCGCGGCGTTGAGTCAGTCATTCGTTGGAAGCGACAGTGTAACTATCTAAGCGCGGATAGCGACCAAGTGATCGTTAAGTGTTATCAGTGAACTCGTGTTGTGAACAGTGAAATCAGTGATTGTGAACTAACGACCTCAGTGAGTGTTAACGGACTTTTGATAATTGTGCAAGACGATTTGGACAACTACTGTGGAACATTGTGTAACCTAGTGTTCAGTGGAAATAAACGTTCATCTCATCGGATTGGCATTTTAATACCACCCCGCACGTAACAATTGGTGTCAGAAGCGGAATGCCAATCACTCCGAGGGAAGATACGCGTACTCCACGCACCAGGCGCCAGGCGGAGATGGATGCAACCCGGCAGAAGGAGCTCGAAGCATCGGGAGCAGGAACATCCACATTGGAAGAGCCAGCAGCAACACCGATGGCGCCCACCATGGCAGCGCCACCTACAGCACCGCCGGTGAGTCTAACTACGGATGGAGGCCTGGAGGCCATGCTAGCCGCTCTCCTAGCAGGACAACAAGCTGCACGCCAAGAACAACAAGCTACACAGACTGCACTGCAAGAAGCTAGCCGTAAACAGGAAGAAGCTAGCCGTAAACTGAAAGAGACAATTGAACGTCAGCTGCAGAGCGGGCTTGCCAGCATGGGAGAAAAGATCAAAAAGGTGGAAGCCGGTGTCAAGGAAGTCGCCATGAAAACCGACTGTTTGGAAGGGCGGTTTGAAGTGCACGAGAAAACCATGCATGACCTGTCTAATAAGGTACAGAAACTGGAGTTACGAGGAGTTGGACAGATAAGCCAGGTTCCCGCTACGACCTCGCCCTTCAAACTGGATCTGCCGCACTTCGACGGAACATCTTCGTGGGCAGCCTACAAATTCCAATTCACAACGCTGTCCAAAAGTTGCGGCTGGACAGACGAGCACGCAAATACAGCGCTCACATTAGCGCTGATAGGAGACGCTCAGCTTATCCTGGAACGCATACCTGAAGAGGAAAGGACCCTGAAGACCCTTTTGGAAGCCTTCGAAACGCGCTATGGAGACAAGCACATGGAGCATGCGTACAGGGCACAACTACGTGAGCGCACCCAGAAGCCCACAGAGACATTGCAACAGTGGGCAGACGAAATCGAGAGGTTGGTCCAACGAGCCTACGTGTCGACGCCATCAACCATTGAAGTGACATCTCTACAGAGCTTTGTGGATGGAATCAGGGATGATGAGGTACGCGCTGCGGTACGATTGGGGCATCATCAGACACTCAAGAACGCCCTCGCTCATGCCTTGGAAGTGGAAGCAGTGCGACGAGACACCAAACCATACAGAGTTCGGGAGCTAGTGACTGAAACCAGGAAGCCTCGTTATGGACCAACATGTTACGGGTGTGGAGAAAAAGGGCATATTCGGATTGATTGCCCGAAAACGACGAAACGGGTCAGAAATTGCGAGACCCAAGTGGATGAGGAGGCGTTAAACTAAATGTCGCCAGGGCCGCGGGGCGGGCGCTGGCTGGTCAAGAGAGAGCCCCCACCGTCACTGTGACACAAGTGTGCAACGGAAACAGCTTAATCGTCGAGGGCACCCTGAACAACAAGACCTGCAAGTTCACAGTGGACACAGGAGCATCGCGCACAATTGTGAAGCCTGAATTCCTGCAACGATTTATATCACGGAAACATCGATCTGCAGCATGCTCACTACGGACAGCAACCGGCCAGTCAGTTCCTGTCCTTGGCGATACCGACGTGGAGATAATCATCGGTGAGCACTCATACATTCATCCTGTATTGATTGCCAACATAACTGATGATTGCATTCTGGGATTGGACTTTTTGGAGAAGCAGCATTGCATATTGGATGTGGCCCGTGGTGTTCTCCGGTTTCCCGAGCAAGAAGTGTTCTTCGAAGGAACGGCACCGTGTAAGCTTTACTGTCTCAAGGACGTCGTGTTGGCTCCAAAATCGCAAAATATTGTTCGAGTGAAATTTCCAAATACAGTCAAGAGTGGACTATGTGTAGTTGCCGAAGATGAGGGCACACATCCGACCTGGATTACTGCAAGAACATTGCTCATGACAAACAGAACGGCCAGTGTGCGAATTCTTAACCTTGGCAATGAAGAAGTTCATCTGAAGGAAAACAGCATAATTGGAAAATGTCAAGAAGTGAAGTACCTGCGACGAACGGATATAACTTCTACGGAACCAAGCTCGGAAGATCAAATATCACAGCTGCTGGAATCATCCAAAGACAACTTAACATTCGCTCAGCTGTCACAAGCAAAACGTCTGTTGATGCGGTTTAAAGACGTCTTCGCCGCTGGAAACAACTGTGGACGTACCGGACTTGTCAAACACAAAATTGACACTGGCGACGCAAGACCTATACGACAGAGGCCACGAAGGATTCCATGGGCGAAAGAAGCTGAAGTTGCAGACATGATACGAGACATGGCCAAAGAGAAAGTCATCGAACCATCTACAAGTCCTTGGTCATCGCCAGTGGTTCTGGTGAAAAAGAAAGATGGCTCCACCAGATTCTGCGTAGATTACAGAATGCTTAATGAAGTCACAAAGAAGGACAGCTACCCCTTGCCTCGAATAGACGATACACTGGACATGCTCTGTGGAATGAAGTGGTTTTCAACGGTTGACCTGAAAAGTGGCTACTGGCAGGTAGAAATCAGTCCAGAAGACAAAGAGAAGACAGCATTCAGTACAGGCATTGGAAATGGACTCTGGCAATTCAACGTCATGCCATTTGGACTGTGTAATGCTCCAGCAACGTTCAAACGTCTCATGGACAGAGTAATGGTTGGATTACTGAGAGACGTATGCTTGGTGTACCTGGATGACGTCATCATTTTGGGCCGTGATTTTACTGAACATCTGCAGAATCTGGAGAAGGTTTTGAACCGTCTACGTGAAGCAAACCTGAAGCTGAGTGCCAAAAAGTGTGACTTCATTAAATCCAAAGTCAGCTACCTTGGACACATAATTTCGGAGAACGGGGTACAAACTGATCCTGACAAAATCAAGGCTGTTCAAACTTGGCCTACCCCGACGAATAAAACGGATGTAAGGTCGTTTTTGGGACTATGCGCTTACTATCGGCGGTTCATCAAGAACTTTTCTGGAATTGCCAAACCCTTACATCGACTGACGGAAGAAAAGCGCACATTCGTATGGGACTTGGAGTGTGAATCCGCCTTCAACAATCTTATTGCAGCGACTGTGTGAAACGCCGATCTTGGGGTACCCTACCAGAGATGGAAGATTTATTGTGGACACTGATGCCAGCAACACGGGAATTGGAGGAGTTCTCTCGCAAATCCAAGGAGACCAAGAAGTGGTCATAGCATACTTCAGTAAATCATTATACAAACCAGAACGAAACTACTGTGTCACCCGCCGCGAGTTGCTAGCTGTGGTGAAGACTCTTCAGCACTTCAACAAGTACCTCATCGGAAGAGAGTTTACGCTCAGAACTGACCACGCTGCTCTTAAATGGCTTCTTCAGCTTAAGAGCCCGGAAGGTCAAGTGGCACGATGGATCGAGCAACTCCAAGAGTTTAATTTCGTGACAGAACATCGCAGTGGAAAGGGCCATACCAACGCCGATGCCCTGTCAAGGAGACCTTGTGCAGATGACTGTAAACACTGCGAAAAACACGAGTCTCGAGAAGAAGTCAGAGTCATCAGGATGGACAGAACAGATGACGAATGGAACGGCGAAAATATGAGACAAGCACAATTGGACGACAGAGATTTACGACCTGTACTGGATTGGATAAAGTCTGGAAACAAGCCCCAGTGGAGCGACGTGTCAGCTTGCAGCCCAATTACAAAAAGTCACTGGGCTCAGTGGGACAGCCTGACTCTGGAACAAGGAATCTTGTACCGAAAATGGGAAAGCGGCAATGGAAAAGAAACTACGATGCAGGTCGTTGTTCCCCGGAGCAAAGTGGCATCTCTACTACGACACATTCATGATGGAGTTTCTGGTGGACATCTAGGTGTCAAGAAAACTCTTGTGAAGGTTCGTCAACGATTCTACTGGGTACACAGCCGCGAGGATGTGGAAGATTGGTGCAGGAGGTGCACCGCGTGCGCATCAGTAAAAGGACCGAAGACAAGAAGTAAAGGACAACTAAAATTGTACAACGTTGGAGCACCATGGGAGCGCATTGCCGTGGATGTTGCCGGGCCATTTCCCGAGACTGAAGAGGGCAACAAGTACATCATCGTAGTGCAAGATTACTTCAGCAAATGGCCCGAGGTTTTCGTGACACCAAACCAGGAAGCAAAGACAGTTGCAAAGAAGTTGGTGCAAGAAGTGATCTGTCGATTTGGTGTACCGATGGAACTGCATTCCGATCAAGGAAGGAACTTCGAGTCTGCCCTATTCCAAGAAATGTGCACCCTCCTCGGGATCCAAAAGACGCGGACAACGGCAGCTCATCCACAGTCAGACGGAATGGTTGAGAGGTTTAACCAGACGTTGGAGAATCACCTGGCTAAAGTCGTGGCCGCATATCAACGAGACTGGGACCAGTACATACCTCTGTTCTTGCTGTCGTACCGTTCCGCTACCCATGACAGCACTGGTATGACTCCTGCAAATGTGAATTTTGGACATGAACTAAGACTTCCTATCGACGCCATAACTGGCTCTCCTCCGGATGCTCCGAAGCCTGTAACGGACTATGTCAGTGATCTTCGCAGTCAGTTGGATGAAGTGCAAAGAATAGTTCGAGAGAATAGTT
Source organism: Cabera pusaria (assembly GCA_954871355.1). NCBI lineage: Eukaryota > Metazoa > Arthropoda > Insecta > Lepidoptera > Geometridae > Cabera > Cabera pusaria. The sequence continues at coordinate 299,558 of OX940885.1, read as the reverse complement.
TGAAAACTGGCGAGAAAATGAAGACCCGGTACGATCATAGAGCGAATACGATGGGATTCGAAGAAGGAACTCTCGTCTGGTTGCACAACCCACTACGAAGGAAAGGAAAAAGTCCGAAGCTGCAGGCTCATTGGGAAGGACCATACCAGATTATCACGAAGATAAACGACGTTACCTACCGCATTAAACGAGGCCAGAGAGGAAAGCCGAGGGTAGTAGACATCGATCGACTTACACGATACCATGGAACAAATGATGATCGGGACGATCATAACTAAGAAGGGGATAATGTTACACCGCGTCGTCGAGTCGCGATATTTCGCCAAGCTTCTCGAACAAAAATAGCGTGGGAAAGAATTGACTTATTGCCGGCCATTAACATTCCTGGAATTCCGACGTTAGTCAATGTACCTAGTTTTGTACTTAAGATTGAACCTTATTCATAAGTCGTTAGAGATCAAATTAGCATGTATGGTAAAGTTGTTTACATCAGATGTTCAAAGGAAAGCCACCTTATTGTATTTGATTTATTGCTTTGTTTGTCTGCTATTTTTATTCTTTATTGATCGAGGAGTTTCTAGAATTGTGAATTGTGTCCTATATAAAGCGTCGCACCGCGGCGTTGAGTCAGTCATTCGTTGAAAGCGACAGTGTAACGGGTCTCGAGCCTAGTTTAGATTCCAGGTAAACCATTTATTTTGTTGTAATAAGCCTAAGTTTCCTCAATAAATTATTCTTATTCTTATTCTTTATTCTTATAACTATCTAAGCGCGGATAGCGACCAAGTGATCGTTAAGTGTTATCAGTGAACTCGTGTTGTGAACAGTGAAATCAGTGATTGTGAACTAGCGACCTCAGTGTGTGTTAACGGACTTTTGATAATTGTGCAAGACGATTTGGACAACTACTGTAGAACATTGTGTAACCTAGTGTTCAGTGGAAATAAACGTTCATCTCATCGGATTGGCATTTTAATACCACCCCGCACGTAACAATACAGTGTTTATGAAAGTTGCCGCTTACTTTTAGGCGTAGACAGGAAAATTAGGGCCTCTCCCTATACGTTTTTAGGTAACGTTTTAATATTGTTATGTGTTGTCATAGCAACCATACACACTCTGTGATAATGTCAAGTGTCTATTACGGTTCATAAAATCTAGCGCAAAGCGCCAGAAAATACACGTTTCTTGTACGGGATCTCCTCAAATGTTTTACTTTACTTAGTTTTTATTCATTGTTGTTAAAGCGGCAATAGTAATGCACACTTTGTCAAAATTTTAAGTGTCTACCTATTACAGTTCAGACGATATAGCCTCGTGACAGACGGACGGACGGACAGCGGAGTCTCAGGACCACGGAGTGATAGAGTCACGTTGGTACTCTTTGAGTTAAGAACCCTAAAAATGATCATGAAAAGGATTATTTTAATGAAGTGAATATGGCGTCGTAAATGTCCATGAACACGTGTTCCTCAAAGTGAAATTATGTTAGGTGGCGCTAATGTAGCCAGAGTGTGAGTGTATTTTGTTTTAACGAACCGGCATTCATTCGCGTTTATTTTTCGGATTATGCTCCGACCGGTTTCGACTCGATTTGAAAGTCTTCGTCCCGGAAGCGGCTAAGAAAGCTGTGACTGGCGGCGTGCTGCACGAGCTTCCCAGCGCGACTGGCGACTCGACGTAGCGGTCGCAGATGGTGGAGGTGGTGTTGGAGATCTTCGAACTGTTATACGGGTTCCGGGAAAACACTTTTTAAAAAAACACTTGTTTTCACAAAATAATAACATATTAGAAATTATCTTAATGAAATAGTAAAATAGAATAATTGATTTTATGATATGTTGCAAAGATTGGTATAGGACGTTTCGCAACGGAGGATGAGTGAAGACTGACTAAAAAAAAGGTAATGAATAATAATCTACAACCTAAGTTGCTGATATAGCTGAAAGGTGTACATTATTGGGCCTGAAACCTAGGGGTATAACAGAACGTTCTCCGCTTCTTTGTTCGGCTCGTCCTCAGATCCGTAATCATTGGGGAGTGCTGTTATGTTAGGTTGACAGCACACCTAGCTAATTGTGTCAACTTCGGGATAATATGACGGTGTTCGGATGGTGTTTCCCAGTGTCGGCACCCACGCCTGCGGTACTGCCCACCCGCGATCCCGGTTAAAGTTAGGATACCTATTTATTTCGATGGCCTCCCGTACCTTGCGAGGGACGAAAAACTTTTCCCTCGCTAGCACTGAGACCTTATCGAAACGAAGGTAATGCCTAGTGTCCGGGTCGTGGCGTGTGTATTGTGTATCTGTGAGTGTATTGTTATATGCATTGATCAATCTAATACTATAAGAATCTTTGTCCTGACATACTGACTGACTGACTCACTGACTGACTGACTGACTGACTGACTGACTGACTGACTAACTGACTGACTGACTTATAGACAACACACAGCCTAAACCGCTGGTCGTAGTAACTTGAAATTTGGAGGGTATATTTGTCTTAGTACGTAAGGGTGTACTAAAAAAGGATTTTTCAAAATTTCACTCCTTTAGGGGATGAAATAGGGGTTCAAAATTTGTATGGAGAAACAAGATTAGATAGACTTTTCTATTCGAAACTTCACACAAGTGCTTCAGTAAATAATTATAAGGAAATACGTGTCTCAGGCTTTTTCGAAATCCAACCCCTGAAAGGGTGAAATGGGGTAACAAAGTGTGAAAATCAATATGGTTTCGGATTGCGCTGAAAATTTGCATGCAGATAGTTATTTTGACGTTGGTATCCGGTAAAAAAGGATTTTTCAAAATTCACTCTGTAAGGGGATGAAGTGGGGTTCAAAGTTTGGATAGTAATTTTATTCGAAATTTCACACAAGTAGTTCTGAAAATAAATAAGCAAAAACGAGTTTCAGGCTTTTTCAAAATACCACCCTAAGAGGGTGAAGTGGGGTAACAAAGTTTGAAAATCAATATTGTTTCGGATTGCGCTGAAATTTAGAATGCAGATAGTTATTATGACGTAGGTATCCATTAAGAAAGGATTTTCTTTAAATTCCCCCCCGTATACGGAACGGGGATTCAAAGTTTGTATGGCGTAGCAAGATAAGATAGTCTGTTTTATCCGAAACTTTACATAGTACTTCTGTAAATAAATAAGTAAGTACGTGTTGCAGGATTTTTCGAAATGGGGTAGGTAACAAAGTCTGAAAATTTAGGTTTTTCGGGTTTTATAACTATGAATCCCGATTTGCCTTAGTCACACGATAACATGAAAACGGGTGAACCGATTTGGCTAATTCTTATTTGATGTATTTTATGATAGAAAAGTTTTAAGTATATAAAAGGAGTTTCGCGGGCGAAGCCGCGAGGCGCTTCTAGTATAAGATAAGACATATTCTTTACTAGGTCTACATCAACTACGTTCCCTGCCTTAAACCAGCGCCGCGCCATTCCGGTTGTTTCATATACTTGAAGGCACGCGAGTACCCCCATCAGTATTCGGGTTCATTATAGGCTGCCGAACGTACTTTGGACGTGGGTAATCGGGCAAGGAGAAGGGAAACGCCTCAACTAATTCTACACGGACACTCCACCGAACACGTAGTGCCTCCGCGCGATACCAAGGGATTGTATGATCTCCATTCCGCTTTGCTTTTCGTTCATCGCACTAGAGTCCGGGGTTGTGTCAGAGTGGCACAAACGTCACTGTCAGCCGCTCGCTGTCAGTTGTCAACGTCAATTCCGTTTGTTGCCACTCTCAAAAAGTCGATGCGCCGTCATACTATTAATATTATTTAATACAATATTTTGTTTTTTGTGTTTTTGTATTTATTTACTAATTATTTTATTATTTGCTACATTGCTGCATATTTTTATCCGTAGTGTGTAACCATTAAAAATATTAGTAACATAACAAAATCACAACTACATTTTCACACTAACACTGACTAGAGAAGTTAAAAAAAACAGGTGTGCTTATGACCACACGACAGGCTGAAGTGAAAGTTTCACCAAGGCGAAGCTAACAATATGAAATCTCTTAGTAGACTCTAACCGACTTTAACCGAACGGTACATAACCGATAAAGAATATCTTCAAGAAATCGAATCGGCGGCTATAAAAAGATCGAGATGGCTCCCAAGGCGTTAGGGCATAGATCGCCGGCCCCCGCTCGCCGCCGGCTAATAAACGCTTATCAACGACCTCATTATCACACCCTTAACATCGCTTTAATGTCCTGCTCTTGAACAAAACATATTTAATCACATTTTTCTCCGGGAACTTTTAAATTTCATAATTTCGCGAGGGTGCTACGAAGCCGGCATTAAACTTGTTCTAGCTCTTTTATTACGATCTTACTGCGGATTAAGAGGCCTTTTACAAGTGAATTTGTTATTGCAATGACATTTTGACTCGATAATATGGTTTGTTACATATTGGTTATTGTATCTTTGGGAATGGCAAATATATGACATATTATGTGTCAATGAATACAACCAAACGAAACGTTCTCAGAACAGGGAAATATCTCGTTTTTTTCTGTGAAAACATTTTTGATGAAATACGTAGCAAAGAGTAACATAATATATACTGATACGTAGTGTATATACATAGCTGGAAGGAATCAACGCCATACGTCTTTGAGTATTCACCAATACTCAAAGCCCTTGGCTGGCACCGACTTCAAATAGATAAGTGGGTATAATAGCGCTTATAACAACTAAATAAAGTATTTTATTTTTCGCTTTTGAGTGCCTGTTTGTGGTTATGAAGTCGGTTTTATTTTATTTGAAAAATAACTTATTTTACCCTTTTTAGTGCAAAATAAGTTTTAATTAAATTACATGTATCTATTAAATTTACCGTGTCTTGGCCGTTATACACTACGGATATATACATCGTGAAAATTTTAAGTATGTAGCTATTACGGTTAAGAAGATACAGATCTGTAAAGTGCGCACATATTGATACACGGACGGACGGACGGACGGACGAACGGACAACAAAGTCTCAGAAAGTGTTCACTTGGGTTCGGAACCCTAAAAAATTGACTTTAAATGCCGCGCTAGTGAAAATATTTACTAGTCATAATGATGTCATCAAGGTATCAAAGGACAATGTCCAAAATGGCCCTGTGCAATAAAAGCAACTGATACAATACACACGATAATTAATTGTCTATTTTATAACAATAATTCCAAATACTTTTATAACACGGACTAGTTGTATTCCAAAATGAATATTAAAAAGTATTATTTGCGATTATTAACATTATTTGCCGCCATATGGGCCACACAGTCTGAATCACTCTACTACGTTATAAGAGTTGGCACTTCCTTACATTGTTAATACCCGAATTATGAAAGCACTGTGTAGCCAACCTAGCAACAAAAAGTGTTATTTACGTAGTACCTATTATATAATATGTGGTATTATGCATATAATTTTATTTTGCAGTTTTGGTTGTACAAAGTACGTTCATAATTCTAAGTTATTTAATTATGTATGCAGTGTCGCGGGACTGATATGGCCGCCATCTTCACCAAACGTCATGTCATGTCAAAAAATATTTACTCACTTTGCACCCTAACAAGACTTTGCCCGGTAGAACATTCCTGGGAAGACAAATTAATTCTCCCCACCTTTGTTTCTATCTCGCTCACAGTTACCATAAGAATATCTGTCAAAAACCAAAATCAACGAGAAGAAAGATGTAAAAACATTATTCAAGGTCATATTTTTTAGTCTTCAAAAGTATATGCAATAGCAACCTCCATTGTGTATAATCTTCTTGGGACTCTCCTTCTAAAACCAGTACATTCTGCTATGTTTGAGGTATTTATCTCCATATTTCTGGAGATACTAATCAGATCTCGATAAAATTACAATGGGACCACCTCGGAAACGTACCCTACCTATTAAAAAAAGAATCTTATGAATCCGTTCACAATTGACGGAGTAATCGCGTAACATACACAAAAAAAACATACAGACGAATTGAGAACCTCCTCCTTTTTTGTGAAGTCGGTTAAAAATATACCTACTTATCAAGAATAATATCGGTACTTTAAATCATCAGCTTGCGAACAAATATGTTCCGAAAGGCACATACATATTTCAAGATTATGAAGACAAGACAACACAGTCAAGACAACTAAACTAAAATAAGTACTATAGAATCAGCACATAAAACGACACGATGTTTGCACTTTCATAACACTCACGTTTAGTGCGTCAATTTACAATTGATACGAGAAGCCGAAGTGGCCGACCCCGGGTCGTATCGGTGGCGGCTCCCACCCCGATCTTTTAAGCTCGACTTTACGGCTATAGCATCACTAAATTATAATATAACATGTCGTAAATTTCCCCAACTATCCTTCCATGACGCGCAACTTAAGCTTTCAGTGTGTTCATAAAGGAAAACATTGCTCTGTGGTATAAGTAGTAGTTTTAAGGTAATTTATACAGATACGTCTAGGAATATGTATAAGTTGTGAGCTGTAGTGAGTGTAGCCGCTCCACTCGTTTGAGAACATTCTAAGTACCTACTGCATATTCAAAGATGCACGCGATGACGATTGAACATAGGTACACTAAACCTTATTTGTCTTCATTACGTTTTGTGTGCTTTAAATATTGATACATTTTTGCACTAATATGTTATGAATAATGTATGATTTTGCACAAAATTTGCTTTTTTAATTTCATATACTTAGGCGTTTTTGATCACTGTCTCACGTGTTGTTGGTAAGTGACGACGAGGTCGTGGATGGTTGCACGCATCCAGGCTCATGGGAACTAGCTCTCAAGGACAGTGGCCAGAACACATTATATTTTGGTGACAGATTATTCAACATGAACCCACAAGTAGCTGGCCAGGCGGACACTTTCTTTATAACTTACAGCAATTTCCTACAATCTGCCACTACCTGAAGCGATACCAGTGGTCAAACAAACATTTGATAAAATATTCACTACACACATGCTGAAAACTATAGTGCCGCGACTTCAAATGCTGCGCTAGTCAAAGTTTGAGGTGTATATCTCCATATCTCTACAGATACTCGTCAGCTCTCGATTAAATTACAATGAGACCAAATGGAAAGTAAATAATACTCTCAAACAACACAAGAACTTTCCAAATCGTTTATGTATTAAATAACAGAGTTCTGAGGTAACACATATAAAAAAATACATTCGAATTGAGAACCTTCTCCTTTTCGAAAGTCGGTTGAAAAGTGAAGAGAATCCGAATCTTGTCGTTTTAGTGGGAAATATCATAATACGGCTTCTAAAGCAAAGAAATAGCTGCGAAAAAATGAAAGCAGCGATTTCATTAAGGTGAGACTGCTCATTTGCAAATGATAAATATGGCATAAATTATTTCATTTAATATTCCATTCGGTTTCTCTGTAACGAGTAGATACTTTGAGGACACCCTTTTTATATTTTTTGCTCGCAAACGATACTGTTTGCTCAGTGGCTCTTAATTTTGAGTTCAAATACAGGGGGAGACGGTTGCGAGAGCTTTCAACAAATCCTAGTATACTGTGCAAAATGCAGCTGAGGTCTCGATGACGCTGTCTGATCTGATCTGATACAGGTGCGGCTTAACCGAGGTGATCTGTTCTACTATTATAAAAAATTTAGGTATAGGTACATTCAACATTCGCTATGTGCATGGTTAAGTACTCACAATTATACTTTTCAATTTTAAGTATTATTTATAGTACTTATTTAAATTATTTTTAGAATTTCAAGTATTATTCGCAGGGCGTAATATATCTATAATCAATGAAGTGTTTACCATCTATCTGTATAGGTATCTATCTGGATCAATCAACAATCAATTTACTCGTGGAAAGAGGCCCGTCACTCCGTAACATTAGTGAGCGTCGAGTGTGCATGTGCATATCATCGTACGGCAATATAGCCGGGGCCGGGTGTTGCGGTAAGGCTGCGTGCACATTAGTCCGCCTCTCGTAAATCACGCCGCCTATCTCTGACGTCCTCCGTCACGCCGCAGCCGCTATCACTACTCTGACCTCTCCTTAAGCTGCAATTTGAACAGTTTAAAGTAGGGGACAGTTTCGAGGACGGCGGACATTTTTCTTTTGGTTTCCGAATGCCTGTGTGTGACGCTTGAGAATACATGATGTTATAGGTTTTCGTTCTCCTACGCACCACAATATTTCTGTACAACATTTACATAACATATAAAAACTTATAAGATAACCGCGTAAAGGTAGGTAAGTACATGTTTTCACAAAACATCAACCTACACCTACAAGTATTTGGTGTTCCGTCCACGTTTCAAGCATTCTTTAAATATCAGATCAACCCTGTAAACCAACCTTAGTATGTAACCTCCTTTGAGAAGTCGTCGGTCAAACAAAATGCTCACTAACAGATTGTGGTAATTAAAACATTGGGCAGGTAGGGGGGGCCGGGGGATTCGTTAACGTTTAATTAAATCGTCCTCGGCGGCCTCTCGCGCTTTCATTCCACCGTTATTAACGCTGTTAAAAACTGAGGAGATGGACAAGAGAGCTGTGGAGTCGACTACTTACATTCAATATTAGGAGTTACGACTCACGAGTACATTTTACCACGGTATTATTATCTTTTCTTTGCCACGGGAAAAACTAGGGTCTCCGGTCCTCCGCGGGGTTGGTTCTGTAGCTCAACATTTCATAATGCAAACGTTGCAACCAAAATCGTACCGTGTTTTCTTTGAATGGCTGTTATGCTTACATAGACGGCAAATGCCCAATGAATAGGGTGTTGGACTGGCAATCGAGAGGTCGTGAGTTCGAATCAAAAAAAAAATAGGTACACTTCATGTTACACAGGAGCTTCTCCAGTTGACATCTTTAATCCTTCAAACTGTAATCAGCGCTGATACCGCGGCGGAAATCGTATTCGTAAATAACGATTTTCATATAATTCGCCGAAGGATTAAAAAATAAATAGCCGGATCGGACGATCCAAAGCGCTCCGATCGCGCGCGGCATGAAGCGTGAAGTGTACACGTGCCGCGCGCGATCCATGTGCGCGGCGGAGAGCGCGCGCTCCTCGCCGCATGCAATCCATTTGTTGTCAGTTTTTTGGTCACGCACAAAGGGGCCTCAGTCGCTTGGCTCGCGCGGTCTGGACGGTTGTGATTTAGAATCGCGTGATCCGCCGTTATGGATGATTCGCAATATATCCGATTAATTTCCCTATATAGGGAGAATAAATGTTTATGGGATCCTAATGATACCAATTACACAAATAAAGGTGTAAGAGAAGATGCCTGGCGGAAAATGAGTCGGCAAATGAACAATATTCCAACAACAGCACGTGTGACTCCATAGTCAGACAAAATTCAACTGATTCAGTATGGATCGGCAGGAGCGCATTGGAGCAGCCAGTCAGCCAGTCAGCCAGTTTGCGATCCTCGCAAAATATTGCTGTTGGATTGTCCTAGAACGATCCACGCTCCACGCATCACGATCTTGGATCGCGGATCGCGGGATCGCCGATCCATTTTGGATCGTCCGGCTAATAGCCGGATCCACACCGGACGATCCGAAGCACTCCGATCGCGCGCTCCACGGAGCGTGAAGTATACACGTGCCGCGCGCGATCCTTCTGCGCGGCGGAGAACGCGCGCTCCTCGCCGCGTGCGATCCATTTGTTGTCGGTTTTTTGGTCACGCACAAAGGGGCCTCAGTCGCTTGGCGCGCGCGGTCTGGACGGTTGTATTGTTCTGATTCAGTATGGATCGGCAGGAGCGCGTTGGAGCAGACAGTCAGGATCGCAAAAGATTGCTGTAGGATCGACCTAGAACGATCCACGCATCACGATCTTCGATCGCGGGATCGCTGATCCATTTTGGATCGTCCGGTGTGGATCCGGCTACTGGCGTGAAATCAAAAGAATCACTACATTTGAAACACAAATATTTGTTTTGATTTTAAATTGTCCAAATTTAAAATCAAGAAAAGAGTATACGTGTCTGCTATAAGCAGACGCAATCGCTTATCATAATAGGAAGGAGCGTTGTGCTAGTCCTGTTATCTTTTATAATCATAGAATAAGCTAACTCTATTCCAAATATCATTCTAATTCAAACATATTAACTCTCACTCTCACTCCCAAACTTTCGCATGTATTTCAATTAGTGCGATGTACATTATATCTCTCTCTCTATCTATACTAATATTATTAAGAGAGAACATTTGTATTTTTGTATGTTTGTAATGATTTGGCTCAGAAACTACTGAACCGATTTAAAAAATTCTTTTACTAATACATAGAATGGACTTTCGGAATGAAAATAGCCTATACAGTGTGGAAATTGAACTCAGGCCCTGGAGGGAAACTACTTTAAATCCTTAAGCTAGCTCATTTTACTTAAAGGAGACATTCCTTTATTTTTGAATAGAAACATATCTGCATTAAAAGATTTTTTTAAACTCGCTTGCTTCCCCCGGGACTCGAACCAACTAAGATTAAAAAAAATAAACACTCTTTGTTTTAATATACTAATTGGTAGTATTAATATTCAGGATAAAGTTTCTCTAACAAACATTAGGTCTTAAAAATAAAAATAATCGTTAAATCTAACATCAACTTTATTTTACTATCAATTTTGTAACACTTAAATTATTTAACTGATAAATTGTTCGAAATGAGCCCCGTCGTTCCGGCTACACAACATTAGTCGCCGTTGAAATTCATTTCTTGTAGCCTTCAGCAAAGTGTTGTGGTGTATGCCCCTAATAACATTTTCTATCGCAATCCTTAGCTCTTGAACGGTTTCATAGCAAGTTTCATAAACAACATTTTTTACATGACCCCATAAAAAGAAGTCCATGGGCGTCAGGTCTGGACTTCTTGCAGGCCATCTAATCGTCCCGTTTGTACCTATCCAGCCTCGGATCATGTAAGAAGGAAATGTGCATAGAGGTATTACCACCATTGAACAATTTTCTTATCGAAGATTTCAACAAGGTACTTAACGATAAATTAGCAAGCGTGTACTTCATACGAAGTCTTTGAGTGTTGGAGAGATAACAGAACTGTTACGTGTCTTTTACTTGTTAAAAGTGAACAGTAACCAAACATTGTTTAGAAAAACTTTATCCTGAATATTAATACTACCGATTAAGCGAGTTTTAAAAAATCTTTAAATGCAGATTTGTTTCTTTTCAAATATAAAGGAATGTCTCCTTTAAGAAAAATTAGCTAGCTTAAGGATTTAAAGTAGTTTCCCTCCAGGGCCTGAGTTTAATTTCCACACTGTATATTATCCCGTTTAAATCAAAGGTACATTCGTGGAGACCTAATTTGGAACCTAAGTCGGCAAAAAACGGTCGAAAAAACACGTTTCTTACGAACGCTGCTTAGTTGAAAATAGATAGAAGAATATTTTCTTTGCAAGAGTTGTACAACTTAATAAGACCTACAAAAAAGTCGGCGACAGCATATGTCTATCTCTTAAGGTTGACTCACAGTAATCATTTTAATCTTAAAATTTTTGTTAAATAATATTAGATAACTTCCAAGGCTATTTTCAAGTATATAGTATTAATCCTTATCCAAATAATTACGTTAATTAGCTTGGCCACATATTATAGATTAAAATTGTCCTTTACAGTATATAATTCAAATGAAAACTCTAGAAGATATCACGAATTTCACATACACGCATCGCAAAATTAATAAAATATTTGCAGTGAAACCACAGATTAGGTCATAGTTACTACGAAAATATTATTATAAGCTTAGCTATGCTGTAGATCCCTACCGAACACAATTAATTTGAAGTCAATATAGTATAATAATATGATCTATTGTATAAAATAATATTCATCTATATATAATATTTTAAACCACCCCGACTGATCTATGTATAATCTTTTCATTAAAAGCATTCCAATGACTCTAAACACGACATTTAAAATCTGAGCTGCAAGTTGGTGAGGATTTGAGTATTCTGCAAAGTCCAGGAGATGTCCCAGCATCAGGTCAATGTTCCATGTTCTTACAATATCGTTGAAGAAGAAGATTTTCGAATTGATCAGACCTATGAAAATTAATTTTATAGCGCAATCAACTAGAAAAAGCTCATAGTTTTATGACGATTGAACGAATTTTCATGAATCAAAGCTAAGAAAACTCTCGATGAAGACATCTATCAAACAAAAAAAAAACTATCAATAATAAAAACAAAATCGGTTCATCCGGTTAGGTGCTAAGATGCTACAGACGGACACACAGATACACACGTTAAACGTATATTACTCCTACATTTTGCGTCGGGGAACGCCGAAGGTTACGTCGGCAGATGCTCTCTTTGGTGGTAAGCTACTTTTTGGTAGATTTAATGGTCCCACTACCACTGTACGAAAACTCATGATTTATGAATGCACATAAAACTTTCATTGGTAGGTATATAGCTAGGATTAGAACCAACGACCATCGGGTCAGAATCAGGGTAACTATCCTTTACGCCAAAGGGCCGTTCAATATAACTACGTAAGTATTATAAAACAAAGTCCATCACTGCGTCTGTCTGTCTGTTCGCAATAATCTCAATAGCTACTGAACGGATTATCATGCGGTTTTCACCAATAGCCAGAGTGTTTATGAGGAACGTTTAGGTGCATAATTCGTTAAGGTTTTGTGTAAATTGGTTGAAATATGACGATGATTGTTAAATATGTTCATATTTTATATTCGATGCAACAAACTGATGCAAATTTTGTAGGCATATATGTTCTACCCGTGCGAAGCCGGGGCGGGCTGCTAGTCGTATAAATGTAAACATAGATAGAATTAATAAACTGGCCAAGTGCAAGTCGGACTCGCACTCGTAGGGTTCCATACCACACTACAGTATTTTATAAGATCGAGAAAAAATACCACTATCATTTTTCGCCAGCAAAAAATAATAATTAATAAACATTTTATTTGTTATAACGCCATCTAACGTCTAACAAAGGTGTTAGGGATCGATATTTTAATATAACGCCATCTATGGGACGTTTACCTAACTAAGCGTACATAGATGGCGTGAAATGCCGAAAAAAACACGTTTCTTGTATAGGGACCTTCTATTATTTTTAACTTTATTCTGTTTTTAGTATTTTTTGTTATAGCGGCAACAGAAATACATCATCTGTGCAAATTTCGACTTTCTAACTATCACGGTTCATGAGATACAGCCTGATGACAGACGGACAGACAGACAGACAGACAGACAAACAGACGGACAGCGGAGTCTTAGTAATGGGGTCCCGTTTTACCCTTTGGGTACGGAACCCTAAAAACTACTAATCTCCCTCTCAAAATCTCAAAATAGGGTGTTCCCTATAGATTCTTAAACAGCTAGAGCGATTTTGACGATTTCAGGCAATTATCAGATCAGCCCAGCAAGAAGGTAGAAGAAGAAGGTAGCGCCCCGACAAACAGATCCGAGCTACGAGTAGCTCGTAGCGTCACTAATAAATAATCTGTAAAATGTAACAAACAAACGTACTCCACAGGTATGTTGTTCAGGCCGCCAGCGAGCGAGCAAGTGGCCGCCGCGGTGTTTCCGCGCCGCGATAAGACATCTCAGCCCCTCCACACTGTCTGTTTGGATTTTAATATTACGCTCGAGTGTTGTTTCTGAAGATGTCCTCCGCTAAGTACTAATTTGTCCAAACTTTAAGCTCGTTTCTGTTCGGCACGCTTTCATCGAAGTACTTTACTTGATTACGGCAGAGCTACTTTAATAACACTGAAAGGTCGAACAAAATACGGTCGAATGATAAGCTCAACATAATCAGGTTTGTAAATACGACCGTCTAGGTAACTCCCGCAGACCTCTGATTACAGTTTACATCCTCAATGTGCGGTAACTACATACACGTATAGTAGAGTAGATGATAAGCTAGGTTACAGGACATACAACACGCTCGCCTGATCACACAAAATAATAGTGCCTGATGGCAAGCGAAGCGATGTCATTTGCCTATAACAGACTCTGTGGCACGCCAAATTACCCAATAGGAACTGAATTACGGAGTATTATATCTATGTAGATAATATATTGAATGTCACACGCTGCATGCGTGTCATATGTCAGTGAACCTGTGCTCTCAGTTGACGTTCAGAGCAGTACAGTAACGGTCTACGTCTCTGGAGATATAGCTAATGGTACTTCACTTCTTGATACATTTTATATTGATTCTGTGACTTTACGGTCAATGATTTTAGCTAATGGTTCAATTTATTATAAGCAATGTGTGTTATTTTACCATTAGTGCATTCATAGTTCATAGTGATATAATATAATATTATATAAAATAATATAATAATTATCATTAAAGATAATTAATATTACAGGTCTATATGTTTTACAATAAAGTTAATACCTATATCAAAGTATACATAAAGAATAATTAACAAATTTAATACTATTAGAAGTTTAAATCAATTAAATAATTACATAGGTATTTATAATATTAGGTTCATTTTAAAAAGCAAGCGCGAGCAGCTTCTTCTGGAAGGGTTGATGCGACGCTGAGCTTTCCACACAGCTTATCGATAAGTTGTTTGTGGACATACCAAAGTATAAAGACGCTTTGAAGACGTGAACGCAGAATTTTTGATTATTTGAGTTGATTTTCAAATTATTTTTGTTTAATTTATATTGTTAAAAAAAACAAATAGATAATTTTACTTAAATTGCATATCAATGTTAAGTAATCTATAGTTAATGTGACTGGTTATAACACGTAGATTTTAACTAGAGTGCTCTAAAAACGTTAAAGGCTGATTAAAATATCGTTTGTAGTATTTTATGTAAATAAGACTCGACTTACAATTGTTAAAGAGTTCCTTAATTATTCTAAGAGTTTAAATAAAAAGTAAATTAATCATGTTACTATATTATATTTTGTGTTATTTGTATGTGTTTCACCTGACCCCAATCACTGTTTCAACTACCCCTGGTATAGGGCGGTTGAAACAAGACCGATTTTTTTTTTCAATCAATCAATCAATCAAAATTATTTATTTGCGAACATAGGTATATAGTGTTAGTACAATAAAATTTTTAGTAACCGCTACATTCTGCCATTTGGCGTGCAAATATAAAAAGTATTACAATAATAATAATTTACAATAATTAAAATAGTAATAATACAATTAAATTTCAAATTAAAGATTTATCATTTAAAAATTCTTGCACCGTATAGTATGCCTTGCTAATTAAAACATTATTTAATTTATTTTTGAACACATGAATATTCGATATGTCTCTGATTGATGCAGGCAGCTTGTTATATAAAATATAATTTTTAATTCGATCTTCTCTTAAAAATAACACACCTGAAGCTAAAATCACATTGCCTATTAGTAGATAAGAAAGGTGTTCTTTTATTTAACAAATCTTCTTCATAGCTCGGAATATAAATAGCAAAACTATGGACCTTAATGGACGAATTTTATGGACGGGAAGGGGTACAGCCCCCCCCCCCCCCCCCCTCTTGAAGGGGAAGTTTCGGAGACAATTCTAGGTCAACCGGTCTAGCTTAATTGGCACTAACCTTAAATAAGGTATTAAATAAAATTGTGCTATTGTGTTATTTATTTTATACATAGTTGACCGAACTACAAAGTTAAGTTTGTAGCTTAACCTAGTCTGAGAAGTTGGTACGGAAGCCTCGGTGGGCGAGTCCAACTCGACTTGGCCGGTTTTTACCCGACTACGGGGAAGCAAAAAGGAGGGTTATGTTTTTGACCGGTATGTGGGTATATATGTATGTTTCTATGTATGTTCATCTGTTCCCTTAAAACTTCTAAACTACTTATCATAATTTGACAAGTGAGGTGTCGTTGGACGCGTCTTATTTGTCTGCTGGTTATAGGCTATATGATGTAACAACAAATTTAATGTGGCGCTCTCTAGAGAACACGAAGTCAAGACCTAAAAAAATTTACCCTACATCATCGTTGAATAGGGATTTTAAAATGATGGTAGGGTTTAGTACATCATATTTTTGTCAAGCGTAGCGTTTGCGAAATATGTCCCGCCGAGAAAACTAATTTTTAGGGTTCCGAACCCAAAGGGTACCAACGGAACCCTATTACTGAGACTCCGCTGTCCGTCTGTCTGTCTGTCTGTCTGTCTGTCTGTCCGTCTGTCACCAGGCTGTATCTCAGGAACCGTGATAGTTAGACGGTTGAAATTTTCACAGATGATGTATTTCTGTTGCCGCTATAACAACAAATACTAAGAACAGAACAAATTAAAAAATTAAAGAAAAGTTTTTTTACGATAGCGCAGCGCCATCTAATTAGTATCAAAGATGGCGCTATCGTCTTTACCTTAATCTGAATCTCGGAAGCGGCTACAACGATAAAATAAAATTTAGTATACCTACAGCGGATTTCGGAGGCGATAAATCGATCTAGGTAGGAGTCATTTTCAGAAAATGTTGTTTTATTCGTGTTTTCAATAATCAACTTTATTCATAATCAACTTAAAATATGACTCTTCCCGACATCTATTGGCGAGTAGAAGTACTGTGTCGGTAAAGCAATTTAGGCCCATTTAGACGAAGAGAGTTTCTCGTACGTTTCCTTACGAGAAACCATACGCTACTATCACAAGCAATAATCGCCATAACACAATCGCATCAAAATGTTTACATACAGGCAAGAACTAAAATCTCGCCTACGATTATGTCATACGAGATTCGCATATGACTTATCGCTAGGCGATAATTGCCTATGTTTGTTTACACAACAAAAGTATAGTAAGCAGATTCTTGCTTATGAGAGTCTCGACTTGTATAAACGCGATCTCTTATGACATTTTTCAAGTTCATACGAGTATCGTACAAATCGGGTTGAACCGTTTTGAGTGCGAGAATCGAAATACGAGAAAATTATGTTTAGACCGACACTATCAATATTCTATTGCGAGTCAATTGTCGCCAGAGTGGAAGAGCGAGAGGGGTGAATGTTTAGACATATAATCTTTTTTTATATTCCTTCGATAATCGTATCTTCGAGACGAGAAACTCTCCCCGTCATCAATCAAAATCATGATTTTTCAGAAGTCGGGTTTTAGTTTTTGAACTTATTTTTTATTTAAAGTATTTTGGGGGTTTTGCATAAATGTATACATGCATATATGTCGACATACTTACATCGATACGAGGGTCGTTCAATAAATACTAAGCCTACAAAAGAAAAACGAAAATTTAAGAAAAGTGCCAATTTATTTTTCTACATAATCTCCTTTTAACTCAATACACTTGGCCCAGCGAAAAAATACGTTTTCATGAAGTCTGCAAAATAGGCCTCCGTGGCGGTGATGACCTCCTCATTCACCCAAATCTTTTTCCGGCGAATGACTTTTTCAGGTTTGGAAACAAAAAGAAGTCACAGGGGGCCAAATCTGGAGATTAAGGTGGATGGGGCAGCAATTCGTAGCGCAATTCGAATAATTTGGCCATGGCGACGGCAGAGGTGTGAGCCGGCGCGTTGTCGTGGTTGTTGTCCAGTGTGAGCAAACGCGGCACCCATCGCGCTGACAGCTTTCTCATGCCCAGTTCTTCGTCGATAATATGATGCACCGTTCCTTCTGCAATGCCCACAGTGTCAGCTATCTCGCGAACCTTCAATCGGCGGTCAAATATCATTCTAATTCAAACATATTAACTCTCACTCTCACTCCCAAACTTTCGCATGTATTTCAATTAGTGCGATGTACATTATATCTCTCTCTCTATCTATACTAATATTATAAAGAGAGAACATTTGTATTTTTGTATGTTTGTAATGATTTGGCTCAGAAACTACTGAACCGATTTAAAAAATTCTTTCACTAATACATAGAATGGACTTTCGGAATGAAAATAGCCTATACAGTGTGGAAATTAAACTCAGGCCCTGGAGGGAAACTACTTTAAATCCTTAAGCTAGCTCATTTTACTTAAAGGAGACATTCCTTTATTTTTGAAAAGAAACAAATCTGCATTAAAAGATTTTTTTAAACTCGCTTGCTTCCCCCGGGACTCGAACCAACTAAGATTAAAAAAAATAAACACTCTTTATTTTAATATACTAATTGGTAGTATTAATATTCAGGATAAAGTTTCTCTAACAAACATTAGGTCTTAAAAATAAAAATAATCGTTAAATCTAACATCAACTTTATTTTACTATCAATTTTGTAACACTTAAATTATTTAACTGATAAATTGTTCGAAATGAGCCCCGTCGTTCCGGCTACACAACATTAGTCGCCGTTGAAATTCATTTCTTGTAGCCTTCAGCAAAGTGTTGTGGTGTATGCCCCTAATAACATTTTCTATCGCAATCCTTAGCTCTTGAACGGTTTCATAGCAAGTTTCATAAACAACATTTTTTATATGACCCCATAAAAAGAAGTCCATGGGCGTCAGGTCTGGACTTCTTGCAGGCCATCTAATCGTCCCGTTTGTACCTATCCAGCCTCGGATCATGTAAGAAGGAAATGTGCATAGAGGTATTACCACCATTGAACAATTTTCTTATCGAAGATTTCAACAAGGTACTTAACGATAAATTAGCAAGCGTGTACTTCATACGAAGTCTTTGAGTGTTGGAGAGATAACAGAACTGTTACGTGTCTTTTACTTGTTAAAAGTGAACAGTAACCAAACATTGTTTAGAAAAACTTTATCCTGAATATTAATACTACCGATTAAGCGAGTTTTAAAAAATCTTTAAATGCAGATTTGTTTCTTTTCAAATATAAAGGAATGTCTCCTTTAAGAAAAATTAGCTAGCTTAAGGATTTAAAGTAGTTTCCCTCCAGGGCCTGAGTTTAATTTCCACACTGTATATTATCCCGTTTAAATCAAAGGTACATTCGTGGAGACCTAATTTGGAACCTAAGTCGGCAAAAAACGGTCGAAAAAACACGTTTCTTACGAACGCTGCTTAGTTGAAAATAGATAGAAGAATATTTTCTTTGCAAGAGTTGTACAACTTAATAAGACCTACAAAAAAGTCGGCGACAGCATATGTCTATCTCTTAAGGTTGACTCACAGTAATCATTTTAATCTTAAAATTTTTGTTAAATAATATTAGATAACTTCCAAGGCTATTTTCAAGTATATAGTATTAATCCTTATCCAAATAATTACGTTAATTAGCTTGGCCACATATTATAGATTAAAATTGTCCTTTACAGTATATAATTCAAATGAAAACTCTAGAAGATATCACGAATTTCACATACACGCATCGCAAAATTAATAAAATATTTGCAGTGAAACCACAGATTAGGTCATAGTTACTACGAAAATATTATTATAAGCTTAGCTATGCTGTAGATCCCTACCGAACACAATTAATTTGAAGTCAATATAGTATAATAATATGATCTATTGTATAAAATAATATTCATCTATATATAATATTTTAAACCACCCCGACTGATCTATGCTATATTCTCTTTGCTATATTCATCAATTCCATTTCTAGCCAACTCTCTTCTTCCTACCACCTTTATGCGGATGATTTGCAAATTTATACGCAAGCGCCACTTTCTAAATTACCTGAAGCGATAGCTCTTACTAACTCTGACTTTCAAACTATTATAAAGTGGAGCAAATCCTACGGAATTAGTGTAAATCCATTAAAAACACAAATCATCATAATTGGGAGCTCTAGGATGGTGTCAAAAATAGACTGGTTCCGCCTTCCACAATTTATGTTTGATGGGATGCAAATTCCTGTTAGTGAGATAGTTAGGAACCTTGGGGTGCTTTTTGATAGGAAACTATCTTGGGTACCTCAAATGGCGGAAATCAGTCGTAAAATATTTGCCTCTGCGGGATCACTTCGTAGATTGCGTAACTTTCTCCCTATATCTACAAAAACTGCACTGGCAAACTCTATCTTACTTCCCATTCTCGACTATGCTGACACCTGCTATCTGGATGTAACTGAGGAACAACTCGACAAACTTGAGCGTCTACAAAATGTATGCATACGCTTTATTTACGGTCTACGAAAGTTTGACCATGTTACAGAATATCGCAAGAAACTTCAATGGCTTCCTATCCGTCTACGCAGAAATGGTCATATACTTTCTCTCTTGTACTCTGTCTTATTTAACCCTTCTACTCCCTCCTACTTAAAAGAACGCTTTCAGTTCCTTCATCTCTCTAATCCACTTCCTCTCCGTTCCTCAGAAAACCTTCAGTTGCTAATCCCTTTGCATTCCTCAGGATTTTACGATAAATCATTTACAGTGCATGCCGCCAGATTATGGAATGAGCTGCCTGTTGATATTAGACGTGCTAAGTCAATCACACAATTTAAATCCATGGTTAAGTCTTATTATTTGTCTCTAACAAGCTAAGCTGTTAAAAATTGTCTCAACTGCCTGTACTATTTTGACGTATATATGTATGTATATAAGTATAAATATATGTGTAGGTATATTTATGTAATATAGTAATGGTATATAATATCACAATAATTATATATAATTATCATTGTATATGATATATATATGTGTGTGTGTATATGTGTATGTATATATGTGTAGTTATATGCTATTTTAGTATATGTAACTATTTAATATTTAATATTATATGCTGTATTATTGTAATAAAGATGTATACAACTCTTTTAGATGTTTATA
The DNA here is from genome assembly GCA_954871355.1 of Cabera pusaria. Lineage (NCBI taxonomy): Eukaryota > Metazoa > Arthropoda > Insecta > Lepidoptera > Geometridae > Cabera > Cabera pusaria. The sequence goes on along the minus strand of OX940885.1, from coordinate 278,864 downwards.
AATGTAGTTATATCATATTAGGAATTGATTTGTTTGCTATGATTTTTCTTTTGCTAGTAATTTTACGTTATTCGCCAACACTCTGTGTATTATAACCAATCCGTAACTAGGTTGTCTGGAAGAAATCGCTTTATGCGATAAGACCGCCGATTGTAAAACCGATTTTTGTTTTATTGTTACTTTAACTTTAAGTTCTTTTGGTTTTCAATAAAGAGTTAATCTATCTATCTATCTATCTATGTATAATCTTTTCATTAAAAGCATTCCAATGACTCTAAACACGACATTTAAAATCTGAGCTGCAAGTTGGTGAGGATTTGAGTATTCTGCAAAGTCCAGGAGATGTCCCAGCATCAGGTCAATGTTCCATGTTCTTACAATATCGTTGAAGAAGAAGATTTTCGAATTGATCAGACCTATGAAAGTTAATTTCATAGCGCAATCAACTAGAAAAAGCTCATAGTTTTATGACGATTGAACGAATTTTCATGAATCAAAGCTAAGAAAACTCTCGATGAAGACATCTATCAAACAAAAAAAAAACTATCAATAATAAAAACAAAATCGGTTCATCCGGTTAGGTGCTAAGATGCTACAGACGGACACACAGATATACACGTTAAACGTATATTACTCCTACATTTTGCGTCGGGGAATGCCGAAGGTTACGTCGGCAGATGCTCTCTTTGGTGGTAAGCTACTTTTTGGTAGATTTAATGGTCCCACTACCACTGTACGAAAACTCATGATTTATGAATGCACATAAAACTTTCATTGGTAGGTATATAGCTAGGATTAGAACCAACGACCGTCGGGTCAGAATCAGGGTAACTATCCTTTACGCCAAAGGGCCGTTCAATATCACTACGTAAGTATTATAAAACAAAGTCCATCACTGCGTCTGTCTGTCTGTTCGCAATAATCTCAATAGCTACTGAACGGATTATCATGCGGTTTTCACCAATAGCCAGAGTGTTTATGAGGAAGGTTTAGGTGCATAATTCGTTAAGGTGTTGTGTAAATTGGTTGAAATATGACGATGATTGTTAAATATGTTCATATTTTATATTCGATGCAACAAACTGATGCAAATTTTGTAGGCATATATGTTCTACCCGTGCGAAGCCGGGGCGGGCTGCTAGTCGTATAAATGTAAACATAGATAGAATTAATAAACTGGCCAAGTGCAAGTCGGACTCGCACTCGTAGGGTTCCATACCACACTACAGTATTTTATAAGATCGAGAAAAAATACCACTATCATTTTTCGCCAGCAAAAAATAATAATTAATAAACATTTTATTTGTTATAACGCCATCTAACGTCTAACAAAGGTGTTAGGGATCGATATTTTAATATAACGCCATCTATGGGACGTTTACCTAACTAAGCGTACATAGATGGCGTGAAATGCCGAAAAAAACACGTTTCTTGTATAGGGACCTTCTATTATTTTTAACTTTATTCTGTTTTTAGTATTTTTTGTTATAGCGGCAACAGAAATACATCATCTGTGAAAATTTCGACTTTCTAACTATCACGGTTCATGAGATACAGCCTGATGACAGACGGACAGACAGACAGACAGACAGACAAACAGACGGACAGCGGAGTCTTAGTAATGGGGTCCCGTTTTACCCTTTGGGTACGGAACCCTAAAAACTACTAATCTCCCTCTCAAAATCTCAAAATAGGGTGTTCCCTATAGATTCTAAAACAGCTAGAGCGATTTTGACGATTTCAGGCAATTATCAGATCAGCCCAGCAAGAAGTTAGAAGAAGAAGGTAGCGCCCCGACAAACAGATCCGAGCTACGAGTAGCTCGTAGCGTCACTAATAAATAATCTGTAAAATGTAACAAACAAACGTACTCCACAGGTATGTTGTTCAGGCCGCCAGCGAGCGAGCAAGTGGCCGCCGCGGTGTTTCCGCGCCGCGATAAGACATCTCAGCCCCTCCACACTGTCTGTTTGGATTTTAATATTACGCTCGAGTGTTGTTTCTGAAGATGTCCTCCGCTAAGTACTAATTTGTCCAAACTTTAAGCTCATTTCTGTTCGGCACGCTTTCATCGAAGTACTTTACTTGATTACGGCAGAGCTACTTTAATAACACTGAAAGGTCGAACAAAATACGGTCGAATGATAAGCTCAACATAATCAGGTTTGTAAATACGACCGTCTAGGTAACTCCCGCAGACCTCTGATTACAGTTTACATCCTCAATGTGCGGTAACTACATACACGTATAGTAGAGTAGATGATAAGCTAGGTTACAGGACATACAACACGCTCGCCTGATCACACAAAATAATAGTGCCTGATGGCAAGCGAAGCGATGTCATTTGCCTATAACAGACTCTGTGGCACGCCAAATTACCCAATAGGAACTGAATTACGGAGTATTATATCTATGTAGATAATATATTGAATGTCACACGCTGCATGCGTGTCATATGTCAGTGAACCTGTGCTCTCAGTTGACGTTCAGAGCAGTACAGTAACGGTCTACGTCTCTGGAGATATAGCTAATGGTACTTCACTTCTTGATACATTTTATATTGATTCTGTGACTTTACGGTCAATGATTTTAGCTAATGGTTCAATTTATTATAAGCAATGTGTGTTATTTTACCATTAGTGCATTCATAGTTCATAGTGATATAATATAATATTATATAATATAATATAATAATTATCATTAAAGATAATTAATATTACAGGTCTATATGTTTTACAATAAAGTTAATACCTATATCAAAGTATACATAAAGAATAATTAACAAATTTAATACTATTAGAAGTTTAAATCAATTAAATAATTACATAGGTATTTATAATATTAGGTTCATTTTAAAAAGCAAGCGCGAGCAGCTTCTTCTGGAAGGGTTGAAGCCACGCTGAGCTTTCCACACAGCTTATCGATAAGTTGTTTGTGGACATACCAAAGTATAAAGACGCTTTGAAGACGTGAACGCAGAATTTTTGATTATTTGAGTTGATTTTCAAATTATTTTTGTTTAATTTATATTGTTAAAAAAAACAAATAGATAATTTTCATATTATTTTATTTGTACTCATTTACTTAAATTGCATATCAATGTTAAGTAATCTATAGTTAATGTGACTGGTTATAACACGTAGATTTTAACTAGAGTGCTCTAAAAACGTTAAAGGCTGATTAAAATATCGTTTGTAGTATTTTATGTAAATAAGACTCGACTTACAATTGTTAAAGAGTTCCTTAATTATTCTAAGAGTTTAAATAAAAAGTAAATTAATCATGTTACTATATTATATTTTGTGTTATTTGTATGTGTTTCACCTGACCCCAATCACTGTTTCAACTACCCCTGGTATAGGGCGGTTGAAACAAGACCGATTTTTTTTTTCAATCAATCAATCAATCAAAATTATTTATTTGCGAACATAGGTATATAGTGTTAGTACAATAAAATTTTTAGTAACCGCTACATTCTGCCATTTGGCGTGCAAATATAAAAAGTATTACAATAATAATAATTTACAATAATTAAAATAGTAATAATACAATTAAATTTCAAATTAAAGATTTATCATTTAAAAATTCTTGCACCGTATAGTATGCCTTGCTAATTAAAACATTATTTAATTTATTTTTGAACACATGAATATTCGATATGTCTCTGATTGATGCAGGCAGCTTGTAATATAAAATATAATTTTTAATTTGATCTTCTCTTAAAAATAACACACCTGAAGCTAAAATCACATTGCCTATTAGTAGGTAAGAAAGGTGTTCTTTTATTTAACAAATCTTCTTCATAGCTCGGAATATAAATAGCAAAACTATGGACCTTATAAGTGAAATTGTTTCAACCGTACCCAGTCTACCCTACATATAGTATGGAACATATATAGGACTAACAGGTTGCTAGACAAGGGAGGACGGGAAGGGGTACAGCCCCCCCCCCCCCCCCCCCTCTTGAAGGGGAAGTTTCGGAGACAATTCTAGGTCAACCGGTCTAGCTTAATTGGCACTAACCTTAAATAAGGTATTAAATAAAATTGTGCTATTGTGTTATTTATTTTATACATAGTTGACCGAAGTACAAAGTTAAGTTTGTCCCTTAACCTAGTCTGAGAAGTTGGTACGGAAGCCTCGGTGGGCGAGTCCAACTCGACTTGGCCGGTTTTTACCCGACTACGGGGAAGCAAAAAGGAGGGTTATGTTTTTGACCGGTATGTGGGTATATATGTATGTTTCTATGTATGTTCATCTGTTCCCTTAAAACTTCTAAACTACTTATCATAATTTGACAAGTGAGGTGTCGTTGGACGCGTCTTATTTGTCTGCTGGTTATAGGCTATATGATGTAACAACAAATTTAATGTGGCGCTCTCTAGAGAACACGAAGTCAAGACCTAAAAAAATTTACCCTACATCATCGTTGAATAGGGATTTTAAAATGATGGTAGGGTTTAGTACATCATATTTTTGTCAAGCGTAGCGTTTGCGAAATATGTCCCGCCGAGAAAACTAATTTTTAGGGTTCCGAACCCAAAGGGTACCAACGGAACCCTATTACTGAGACTCCGCTGTCCGTCTGTCTGTCTGTCTGTCTGTCTGTCTGTCCGTCTGTCACCAGGCTGTATCTCAGGAACCGTGATAGTTAGACGGTTGAAATTTTCACAGATGATGTATTTCTGTTGCCGTAAGCAGATTCTTGCTTATGAGAGTCTCGACTTGTATAAACGCGATCTCTTATGACATTTTTCAAGTTCATACGAGTATCGTACAAATCGGGTTGAACCGTTTTGAGTGCGAGAATCGAAATACGAGAAAATTCTGTTTAGACCGACACTATCAATATTCTATTGCGAGTCAATTGTCGCCAGAGTGGAAGAGCGAGAGGTGTGAATGTTTAGACATAAAATCTTTTTAAGTTTCATAGCGCGGCATTGAAGTCGGTTGTTTTTTTAGTTTTTAAACGATATTATATTACAATAATTCCAAATACTTTTATAACACGGACTAGTTGTATTCCAAAATGAATATTAAAAAGTATTATTTGCGATTATTAACATTATTTGCCGCCATATGGGCCACACAGTCTGAATCACTCTACTACGTTATAAGAGTTGGCACTTCCTTACATTGTTAATACCCGAATTATGAAAGCACTGTGTAGCCAACCTAGCAACAAAAAGTATTATTTACGTAGTACCTATTATATAATCTGTGGTATTATGCTTATAATTTTTTTTGCAGTGTTGGTTGGTACAAAGTACGTTCATAATTCTGAGTTATTTATGTATGCAGTGTCGCAGGCGGGACTGATATGGCCGCCATCTTCGCCAAACGTCATGTCATGTCAAAAAATATTAGGTATGCTCAAAAACTTTGCACATTAACAAGACTTTGCCTGGTAGAACATTGCTGTGAAGACAAAATAATTCTCCCCACCTTTGTTTATATCTCGCTCACAGTTACCGTAAGAATATCAGAAGTCAATAATACTTAAATTAAAAAAATTAAAACCATCCCCGACTGATTTGTATATGTAATCCGAGTTTATAATCAAAGCATATGAATAATTTTGTACATTGAGACCATTCCAAGGAGATGTCTCAGAATTAGATCAAGCTTACCATACTTTTGCAATATGATTGAAGTAACAAGATACTGTGACAGCGCCATTTTGATTTTTTGACGTCCGCGGTCAAAGGACTTCGAGCTTACGAAAGTTGCTATCGTAGTTTTTTTTAACCAAAAAAGAGCTGATAATATTTAAACGGCTGAACAGATTTTCATGAAATAAAGCTAAGAACACTCTCGACGAAGACATCTATCAAACAAAACAAACTAAATCAAATTCGGTTCATCTGTTTGGGCGCTACGATGCCACGATGACAGACACATAGATACACAGATACACACGTCAAACTTATAACACTCCTTCGTTTTGCGTCGAGGGGTAAAAACCAAAATCAACGTGAAGAAAGATGTAAAAACATTATTCAAGGTCATATTTTTTAGTCTTCAAAAGTATATGCAATAGCAACCTCTATTGTGTATAATCTTCTTGGGACTCTCCTTCTAAAACCAGTACATTCTGCTATGTTTGAGGTATTTATCTCCATATTTCTGGAGATACTAATCATCAGATCTCAATAAAATTACAATGGGACCACCTCGGAAACGTACCCTACCTATTAAAAAAAGAATCTTATGAATCCGTTCACAATTGACGGAGTAATCGCGTAACATACACACAAAAAAAACATACAGACGAATTGTAAACCTCCTACTCTTTTGTGAAGTCGGTTAAAAATGAGTGTGTCTACTTATGTACACGCGTTAGAAGTTATACTTCTGTGGCATATGGAAAAAAAATTACTAAAATGCAGTAGTGATTAACGATAAATATTAAAATTAATCAAAAATATTTTATTTAAATAAAAAAGGTTTTATTAACGTAAAAGTATGACGTTAAATATGACATATACAACTTGAATATAGTCATGCCACCTAGAACTAACTTCACGGTGTTAAATTTAGGTGTCGGTGTGCGCGCGCATCGTAATTATTCACTCTCATCATTTTTCTCTATCGCGCCAAAACAAGTATAACTTCAATAAAAAACCTGATGAGGCTGCCCCACCTTCCCCTATATGTATCTATCGACCGCATCATCACTTACTAAGAGGTGAGGTAGTGGTCAAACCACAATAACTGTGGGTCAAACGTTAGCCTATCTATACTAATATTATAAAGAGAGAACATTTGTATTTATGTATTTTTGTATGTTTGTAATGATTTGGCTCAAAAACTACTGAACCGATTTACAAAATTCTTTCACTAATACATAGAATGGACTTTCGGAATGAAAATAGGCTATATATTATCCCGTTTAAATCAAAGGTACATTCGTGGAGACCTGATTTGCAACCTAAGTCGGCAAATAAACGGTCAAAAAAACACGTTTCTTACGAACGCTGCTTAATTGAAAATAGATAGAAGAATATTTTCTATGCAAGAGTTGTACAACTTAATAAGACCTACAAAAAAGTCCGCGACAGCATATGTCTATCTCTTAAGGTTGACTCACAGTAACCATTTTAATTTATATTACATAACTTCCAAGGCTATTTTCAAGTACATAGTATTAATTCTTATCCAAATAATTACGTTAATTAGCTTGGCCACATATTATAGATTAAAATTGTCCTTTACAGTATATAATTCAAATTAAAACTCTAGAAGATATCACGAATTTCACATACACGCATCGAAAAATTAATAAAATATTTACAGTGAAACCACGGATTAGATCATAGTTACTACGAAAATATTATTATAGGCTTATCTATGCTGTAGATCCCCACCGATCACAATCAATTTGAAGTCAATCTAATACTATAAGAATCTTTGTCCTGACATACTGACTGACTGACTGACTGACTCACTGACAGACAACGCACAGCCTAAACCGCTGATCGTAGAGACTTGAAATTTGGAGGGTATATTTGTCTTAGTACGTAGGGGTGTACTAAGAAAGGATTGTTCAAAATTCACCCCTTAAGGGGATGAAATGGGGGTTCAAAGTTTGTATGGAAAAACAAGATTAGATAGTATTTTCTATCCGAAACTTCACACAAGTGCTTCAGTACAAAAATAAGTAAATACGTGTTTCAGGTTTTTTTGAAATTCCACCCCTAAGAGGGTGAAATGGGGTAACAAAGTGTGAAAATTAATATTGTTTCGGATTGCGCTGAAATTTGGCATGCAGATAGTTATTACGACGTTTGTTACCTCTGAAAAAGAATATTTCAAAATTCACCCCTAAAGGGGATGAAACAGGGGTTCAAAGTTTGTATGGAGACACAAGATTAGATAGTATTTTCTATTCGAAACTTCACATAAGTGCTTCAGTAAAAAAATAAGTAAATACGTGTTTCAGGTTTTTTTGAAATCCACCCCTAAGAGGGTGAATGGGGTAAGAAAGTGTGAAAATCAATATTGTTTCAGATTGCGCTGAAACTTGGCATGCAGATAGTTATTACGATGTCAATTACCTCTGAGAAAGGATTTTCGAAAATTCACCCCTGATAGGGATGAAACGGGGGTCAAAGTTTGTATGGAAAAACAAGATTAGATAGTCTTTTCTATCCCAAACTTCACATAAGTGCTTCAGTAAAAAAATAAGTAAACACGTGTTTTAGGTTTTTTCGAAATTCCACCCCTAAGAGGATGAAATGGGGTAACCAAGTCTGAAAATCAGTATTGTTTCGGATTGCGCTGAAATTTGGCAAACAGGTGGTTATTATGACGTTAGTTTCAGATAAGAAAGGATTTTCTAAAATTCACCCCTAAAAGGGATGAAACGGGGGTCCAAAGTTTCTATGGAGAAACAACATTAAATAGTCTTTTCTATTCGAAACTTCACACAAGTGTTTGAGTACATAAATAAGTAAACATATGTTTTAGGCTTTTTCGAAATTCCACCCCTAAGAGGGTGAAATGGGGTAACAAAGTGTGAAAATCAATATTGTTTCGGATTGCGCTGAAATTTGGCATGCAGATAGTTATTACGACGTTTGTTACCTCTGAAAAAGGATTTTTCAAAATTCACCCCTAAAGGGGATGAAACAGGGGTACAAAGTTTCTATGGAGAAACAATATTAGATAGTCTTTTCTATTCGAAACTTCACACAAGTGCTTCAGGACATAAATAAGTAAACATGTGTTTTAGGTTTTTTCTAAATTCCACCCCTAAGAGGGTGAAATGGGGTAACAAAGTGTGAAAATCAATATTGTTTCAGATTGCGCTGAAATTTGGCATGCAGATAGTTATTATGACGTTAGTATCCTCTGAGAAAGGATTTTGCAAAATTCACCCCTACAGGGGATGAAACGGGGGTTCAAAGTTTGTATGGAGAAACAAGATTAGATAGTATTTTCTATTTGAAATTTAACACAAGTACTTAAGTAGGTAAATACGTGTTTCAGGCTCTTTCGAAATTCCAAAAACAGTGAAGTGGCATAACAAAGTGTGAAATCAATATTGTTTCGGATTGCGCTGAAATTTGGCATGCAGATAGGTATTTTGACTTAGGTATCCGCTAAGAAAGAATTTTTCAAAATTTACTCTTCAAGGGGATGAAGCGAGGGTTCAAAATTTGGATAGTCTTTTTATTCGTCATTTCACACAAGTACTTTCGTAAATAAATAAGTAAATACGAGTTTCAGACTTTTTCAAAATGCCCTTCTAAGTGGATAAACTGGGGTAACAAAGTCTAAAAATCAATATTGTTTCGGATTGCGCTGAAGAAGCTTTAGAATGCAGATAGTTATTATGGCGTAGGTATCCGCTCAGAAAGGATTTTCTCTAAATTCCTCCGGATACGGAACGGGGATTCAAAGTTTGTATGGCGAAACAAGATGAGATAAAGTACGTGTTGTAGTATTTTTCAAAATGGGGTAGGTAACAGTGTCTGAAAATTTGGGTTTTTCGGATAAAATTAAAAAATTACCCAATTTGCCCTATTTGAATCCCAAATTGCCTTAGTTACGCGATAACATGGAAACGGGTGAACTGATTTGGCTAATTCTTATTTGATGTTTTTAATGATAGAATCGTTTTTACAAAAGAAACGTTTTAAGTAAATAAAAGAAGTTTTTAACGCGGGCGAAGCCGCGGGGCACTTCTAGTATAGTATATTAATATAATCTATTGTATAAAATAATATTCATCTATACATAATAACTAGCAGCCCGCCCCGGCTTCGCACGGGTAGAACATATATGCCTACAAAATTTGCATCAGTTAGTTGCATCGAATATAAAATATGAACATATTTAACAATCATCGTCATATTTCATCCAATTTACACAACACCTTAACGAATTATGCACCTAAAACTTCCTCATAAACACTCTGGCTATTGGTGAAAACCGCATGATAATCCGTTCAGTAGCTATTGAGATTATTGCGAACAGACAGACAGACGCAGTGATGGACTTTGTTTTATAATACTTACGTAGTGCTATTGGACGCCCCTTTGGCGTAAAGGATAGTTACCCTGATTCTGACCCGATGGTCGTTGGTTCTAATCCTAGCTATATACCTACCAATGAAAGTTTTATGTGCATTCATGAATCATGAGTTTTCGTACAGTGGTAGTGGGATCATTAAATCTTAATAAATCGAAAGTACTCGTAGGAGAACATCTGCCGCCTTAACCTTACGCGTTCCCCGACGCAAAATGTAGGGGTAATATACGTTTAACGTGAGTATCTGTGTGTCTGTCTGTAGCATCTTAGCACCTAACCGGATGAACCGATTATGTTTTTATTATTGATAGTTTTTTTTTGTTTGATAGATGTCTTCATCGAGAGTTTTCTTAGCTTTGATTCATGAAAATTCGTTCAATCGTTATAAAACTATGAGCTTTTTTCTAGTTAATTGCGCTATGAAATCAACTTTCATAGGTCTGTTCAATTCGAAAATCTTCTTATTCAACGATATTGTAAGAACATGGAAGCATTGACCTGATGCTGGGACATCTCCTGGACTCTACAGAATACTCTAATCCTCACCAACTTACAGCTCAGATTTTAAATGTCGTGTTTTCAGAGTCATTGGAATGCTTTTAATGAAAATATTATACAAAGATCAGTCGGGGTGGTTTAAAATATTATATTAATATATAGTTATATATATATATATATATATATATATATATATATATATATATAGATGAATATTGTTTTATACAATAGATCATATTATTATACTATATTGACTTCAGATTGATTGTGATCGGTGGGGATCTACAGCATAGCTAAGCTTATAATAATATTTTCGTAGTAACTATGACCTAATCTGTGTTTTCACTGCAAATATTTTATTAATTTTGCGATGCGTGTATGTGAAATTCGTGATATCTTCTAGAGTTGAATTATATACTATTGAATTATATACTGTAAAGGACAATTTTAATATATAATATGTGGCCAAGCTAATTAACGTAATTATTTGGATAAGGATTAATACTATATACTTGAAAATAGCCTTGGAAGTTATGTAATATTTTTTTTTAAGTTTTACAACTCTTGCATAGAAAATATTCTTCTATCTATTTTCAATTAAGCAGCGTTCGTAAGAAACGTGTTTTTTCGACCGTTTATTTGCCGACTTAGGTTGCAAATTAGGTCTCCACGAATGTACCTTTGATTTAAACGGGATAATATATAGGCTATTTTCATTCCGAAAGTCCATTCTATGTATTAGTGAAAGAATTTTTCAAATCGGTTCAGTAGTTTTTGAGCCAAATCATTACAAACATACAAAAATACAAAAATACAAATGTTCTCTCTTTATAATATTAGTATAGATATAATATTTTAAACCACCCCGACTGATCTATGTATAATCTTTTCATTAAAAGCATTCCAATGACTCTAAACACGACATTTAAAATCTGAGCTGTAAGTTGGTGAGGATTTGAGTATTCTGTAGAGTCCAGGAGATGTCCCAGCATCAGGTCAATGCTTCCATGTTCTTACAATATCGTTGAATAAGAAGATTTTCGAATTGATCAGACCTATGAAAGTTGATTTCATAGCTCAATTAACTAGAAAAAAGCTCATAGTTTTACAACGATTGAACGAATTTTCATGAATCAAAGCTAAGAAAACTCTCGATGAAGACATCTATCAAACAAAAAAAAAACTGTCAATAATAAAAACAAAATTGGTTCATCCGGTTAGGTGCTAAGATGCTACAGACAGACACACAGATACACACGTTAAACATATACTTATTTCCCCTACATTTTGCGTCGGGGAACGCCGTAAGGTTACGGGGGCAGATGTTCTCCTTGGTGGTAAGCTACTTTTTGGTAGATTTAATGATCCCACTACCACTGTACGAAAACTCATGATTCATGAATGCACATAAAACTTTAATTGGTAGGTATATAGCTAGGATTAGAATCAACGACCGTCGGGTCAGAATCAGGGTAACTATCCGTTACGCCAAAGGGCCGTCCAATATCACTACGTAGGTATTATAAAACAAAGTCCATCACTGCGTCTGTCTGTCTGTTCGCAATAATATCAATAGCTACTGAACGAAATATCATACGGTTTTCACTAATAGCCAGAGTGTTTATGAGGAAGGTTTAGGTGCATAATTCGTTAAGGTGTTGTGTAAATTGGATGAAATATGACGATGATTGTTAAATATGTTCATATTTTATATTCGATGCAACAAACTGATGCAAATTTTGTAGGCATATATGTTCTTCCCGTGCGAAGCCGGGGCGGGCTGCTAGTATGATATAAAAAAAATATATCTGAACTTATCTGTGGCGTTAATCATATGTGAAATGTCAAAGTTGTCAAAATAGAGGCAAATGTCAAATTTTCAATCATGAATCAAATCATCAAGCTAAAGTTCGTGTTGTGTTGGTTTGGATGTCTTCATTCATTTTGTGGTTGATGTAATAACAGGATAAATATAAGCAGCATGCTTTCGCATGATGCAAAATGCTGTATTAATCTACCATTATGTCGAAGAGCCCGCAATTAAACGTGATCAATTCTACCGAGACGTGAAGCTCTACCACAGCTCAACCATGTTCATTATTGAAGTGTAATTCCGTGCGTTTTAATGTTTTTTCTATACACATTAACCCGAACATTGAATGAGGTGTTGACCTGAAGGTGGAAGACAATGGCAGGAGCCACTCTGCCCGAGAGGGTAGCGCAGATCTACTATACTTATGGCCTGTTCTGTTCGTCGTATCCCGCTACCGTGATCGCCGTCGCACTCTCTGTCATACTCTTATGCTGGTAATATTTAAATACTGAATTATTATGTATACTGTGCTCGCTAGATGCTCTTATTAACTGTATTGGGAAGTTATTGTTTGACTTTTACTGCCGTAAACATCGCAGTAAGCGCAGGAAACCTGGCCAAATATTGTAGGCGGAATTGAATTTTATAGTAGGACGTCATTGTATACTTAGTAGTAGTTACAACACGTTTGTTTACTGCGGCGGTGGTATGTATTCAAAATAAATTATGTTGTACCTATACTACATCCAGAATATGTGTATCTGTTTACAGCTCAAATACTGTTTAATTAGCGATGATCTAATGCATTACCTATTTGATTTTTACAATCGATGATAATTGCCAACGGTCTGTAAAGACATGTTCGTTGACCATGATCTTGGTTTTATCCAAGTTTATCTGGAGACTGATGCATGCAAAAGAATTAGCCAGCACTGTCAGTTACAGGTTGCAGACATGATGATAAAATTGTCCGCATATGTCAGGTATGGCAGGTATTTAAGAATTCCAATTTGCCATTGAGGGTGACAATATTTTAGTCAGTAGCAACTTTCACTTTGTAGCCATATTTATATGCTTTTCCCCTTCTGTTGCCTCTTGCTGCTAATTGCGACTGCACATCGGCACAAAACATTTTGGTGAAAAACTGCAATTTCACACTCTTTATGGACTATTGGATTTACCTAAATGCTATTAGTAGGAAACCTGGCAAGTTATTTAACTGCTTGTTTCCTTATGACTTAGTTGAATGTTTTATTGCAAATATAAATTTTGCAAGGGTAAACCTGAAAGATTTCAATTATATATTTAACCCATAACTAAATTAAAGTCATTTTTGAGTGTCATCCAGATTTACCTGAACATTATTCAGAATAGCACTATGACATAAAAAAATATATATCAAGGTTTTAAAACACTTTTAATTAGTAATTCCAAAGATATAAAACAAGTCTTGTAAGTAGAGTTTTGACCCATGTATTAAAGTAGCCAAAGTGATATAAACTGGCAGAATTAAGTCAGTTTCATCAGTTTCGATTTATTAATGATGATACGCACACCCTGTGAACTCTACAAAAACCTTTTGTAATTACTTGAATGCACCATACCTATAGTTTTAATTCTTAATATTGTTAAAAGACAAAGTTTTTGGGATCTTGGCATATAGAGTGTTACCCACTGGGCTTACACACTGGTAAACAATGGAAAATAATAACAAGATATAGATGTCAAAGTTGGCCATCTGGTGTCACATCCTCCTGGATGACTGGCTCAGAGTGCTGGCTTATACAATGCATACCTTGTTATACCCTTGGACATGCTGTAATTTAGCTGGCTTATTCTAAATGCCCTGTCCTGTTTGTCTGGTGAGTGTGCACACTCACAGTTTGACTCTCATTCACAGTTTGATAACATACATAGTGTGGGAACAGTCCAAGTCTTGTCTCATATCTAATGTATTATGTTACTGGATATTTTTGAAGGTCTTGGATATCCCTTAAGTAAGTTACTGGCTGCAAGTTTTTATAATATAACACATGATCATTTATTTGAAATAATAAGTAAATAAAATAAATAAATAAGATGTAAGTGTAACTACTAGAGAAAGCTCTCTGATAGCGGTAGGAAACGGGCTTTTAGTGATACTTAAGTAATATTAACTATCTTTTATGTGATACAGTTTAAAGTATACTTTTTTTGCAGCTATCCATTGCTAAATGTGCCTTTACCGGGCAATATACCAACTGTAGTCACCCTGCCTATGAAACTGGATGTACCAGAAGCTAAAGTCAAGTGTAATGGACACAAGTGTTCAGGTAAGTCAAAGAGTAGGGTTTATTGCAGGCATACAATAGTTTGACCAACATCTCTTTGATGGAAAGTATGCAATGCAATAGTGGCTGGCATACTAAATGTCAAACGTTACGGCTACACCCAGGGCACTAATATAAATATCATAAAACTTCTGAATTTCTAAGCATTACAGATACAAGTTGCTCTTTATTTTACAAAACTTTAGCATTTTACCAACAAAAGTGCCCCCACCAAGATGAGACAACGGAAGCTCAGGGCTCTACCTATGTTTTCGGATTCGGTCTGGCCAGTGCTAGAAAATCCAAATTCTCAGGATATGATTTCTATAGGGTCTTATTAAATATACCATGTTTTAAATATATATAGCTAATATTCTTTATACATAGTCACTTTATATGCTGGTTCGATCATTATCTAACAACAGAGGCAGCTTAGCCCTTTTTATCCGATACTAAAGTATGGTATCATGGTTATTGGTCATATCACTTGCCGCTGGAAATTGATAATATAATAGATCAGTTACCTCTAATAATGAATAGTCTGTATAATAATTATCATAGAGTAAAATTGAGAATTAGAGATGCTGAACTAATTTGCAAGAATAAATTTAATGTGTAATAATGATTTGAAATATTTTAAGTTCCGAAGGCATTTAGTCAATGTGTTGATAATGTTTGTTTTAATTTAAATTATAATACATAGGGTAGTCATATTATATTATAGCTTGATGATATGTGTAATAATATCAAATGTATTAATGCCAGTGCACAAAAATAAATATAAATCACTGAACAAACAATTAATTAGAACAGATGTACTAACCGAAATAAATCACACACATCAATTAATCAAGAAATTTATCTAATAAAAAACAAATTGAACCTAATTTTGTAACATATATGGGAAACGGATTTCGCAGTTCTCAATACCTCAACGGAATAAAATAACAAAACCAAAAAATATTAATTCATATAATATCGTTTAAAAACTAAAAAAGAACCGACTTCAATGCCGCGCTATTCATTAACCGACTTCACAAAAAAGGAGGAGGTTCTCAATTCGTCTGTATGTTTTTTTTTTTTTTTGTGTGTGTATGTTACGCGATTTCTCCGTGAATTGTGAACGGATTCAAATGATTCTTTTTTTAATAGGTAGGATACGTTTCCGAGGTGGTCCCATTTTAATTTTATCGAGATCTGATAGGTATCTCCAGAGATATGGAGATAAATACCTCAAACATAGGAGAATGTACTGGTTTTAGTAGAAGAGTCCCAAGAAGATTATACACAATGGAGGTTGCTATTGGATATACTTTTGAAGACTAAAAAAAATATGACTTTGAATAATGTTTTAACATCTTTCTTCTCGTTGATTTTGGTTTTTGACAGATATTCTTACGGTAACTGTGAGCGAGATAGAAATAAAGGTGGGATAATAATTTTTTTTTTTTTAATATCTTATAGGCTAGCGTTTGACCACTATCTCACCTGTTGCTAAGTGATGATGCGGTCGAAGATAGAAAAGTGGACTACAATGGGAACTGGCTCTCAAGGATAGCTGCCTGAACACATAAGATGTTTGGCGACAGATTTTCTAACTTGAGGGTGGTAGCTGGCCAGGCGGACACTAGATATGTCCTACCACCATGCGGGGGTTGTTGGTTACTTAACGATGTTTTCCTTCACCGGAGGGCAACTGTGAGATGCGCACATATATTGTTCGATCGAAAAATTCATTGGTGCACGGCGGTTTGAACTCGGTACCACGGCATTAAAGCCGACTGTTCTCCCAATTACGCCACCGGGCCCTCAATAAATAATTATGTATTAATAATTATAATAAATAATTATATATATATATAAATAATTTGTCTTCACAGGAATGTTCTACCGGACAAAGTCTTGTTAGGGTGCAAACTTTTTTAAACATACCTAAGATTTTTTGACATGACATGACGTTTGCCGAAGATGGCGGCCATTTCAGTCCCGCGACACTGCAAACATTATTATATAACTCAGAATTATGAACGTACTTTGTACCAACCAACACTGCAAAAAAAAATTATAAGCATAATACCACAGATTATATAATAGTTACTACGTAAATAATACTTTCCGTTGTTATGTTGGCTACACAGTGCTTTCATAATTCGGGTTTCAACAATATAGGGAAGTGCCTCTTATAACGTAGTAGAGTGATTCAGTACTCTGTTGGCCATATGGCGGCAAGTAATGTTAATAATCGCAAATAATACTTTTTTATATTCATTTTGGAATACAACTAAAGTCCCCGTCACGAGAAGCTATAAATTATGTAAACAAGTGTTCAGGAGTTCACAACATTTGGACCAACAAAAAAATGAATTTCGTACTCGTTCGCATTCGAAACTCGAATGACGCGTTTATTTCAAAATGGCGTCCCGATAGTTTACAATCCCTGCGTCCGGTACCAAGAAACACAAACGATAGCGCTTTGCGTCGTTAAAATATGATCCGACTAAATTAAATAGGTTGTTACTTTCATATAACCCGTCTATATTTCATGTCGATTGAATATGGTCAATTTATTATTATCTCGCAGTATAAAATGTTTACTTAGTAAAAGATGATTGTTTACATAATTTATAGCTTCTCGTGACGGGGACTATAGTCCGTGTTATAAAAGTATTTGGAATTATTGTAATAAAATAGACATTTAATTATCGTGTGTGTCAGATGCTTTAATTGTACAGGGCCATTTTGGACATTGTCCTTTGATACCTTGATGACATAATTATGACTAGTGAATATTATCACTTTAGCAAGGCATTTAAAGTAATTTTTTTTAGGGTTCCGAACCCAAAGGGTTCCAAATGAACACTTTCTGAGACTTTGTTGTCCGTTCGTCCGTCCGTCCGTCCGTCCGCCCGTGTGTCTATGCATATGTGCGCACTTTACAGATCTGTATCTTCTTAACCGTTATAGGTACATACTTGAAATTTTCAAAAAGTATATATCCGTCAGTGTATAACGGCCCAGACACGAAATTTAATAGATGCATGTAATTTAATTAAAACTTGTTATGCACTAAAAAGGGTAAAATAAGTTATTTAAAAAAAAAAAAACCGACTTCATAATCACAAACAGGCACTCAAAAGCGAAAAATAAATTACTTAAAATTATTATAAGCGCTACCCACTTATCTATTTGAAGTCGGTGCCAGCCAAGTCTATTGTATAGTAGATAGATACTATGTATGTAGTAGTAGTAAGTAGGTATTTGTAGGTTAGTAAGTAGGTAGATACATGTAGGGATTTATCTATCTACTACCTATTAGACTTGGCTGGCACCGACTTCAAATAGATAAGTGGGTAGCGCTTATAATAATTTTAAGTAATTTATTTTTCGCTTTTGAGTGCCTGTTTGTGATTATGAAGTCGGTTTTATTTTTTTTTGAAAAATCACTTATTTTCAGTACCAATTTTGAGATGTTTATCTCAATATCTCTGGAGATACTTATCAGACCTTAATAAAATTACCATGGTACCACACTTGGAATATCTCCTTTCGAACAAAAAAATAATAATCAAAATCGGTTCATAAATGACGAAGTTATCTGTGAACAAATATTAAAAAAAAAAAATACGCTCGAATTGAGAAACCTCCTCCTATTTTTGAGGTCGGTTAAAAAATATTATTTAAAGACCTAAAGGTTTTTGCACTCAATACTCATCAAAGACAGTTGCGGGTGACCATGTTTTAATTTAACTACCTACTTGTTGCAGTCACTTTGTCAAATAAGTAAAAATTGTAAAGGTTTCGGCTTTGGTTCCGATTGATTTGAAGCGGAGGTTATACCGAATAATTATAGCATTGTTTTATTCATTTATCTGACCCGGCCTTAACATAGATTTTGATTTGTCCCCAACACTCCATGCTACAGCTCCGGTTCCGATTTCGGTTTCGTTTCCGGTTCCGGTTTCATACTGCATAGGCCAGTTGCTAGATGCTAACTTTAACATCTGCTCATAGCTACATCTGCGCCGGTCAACCTCTCGTTTGTCTACAATAAAAAGACATTGACAAAGCGGTTTCAGTTGATTATATAATGTCTGGTGTACTTTAAGTCATTCAATAATAATGCTAAGTGGTACATTATGCTACATCAGTGGTTCTTTTGTAAAGCAATTTTATAGACTCAATTGTCAGAGAGATAGAGACATAATGGTTTCAGTTCGTACTTCGTTCACTATAATGATATGTGTTGTGTTACATGGGGAAGTGATATAGTAGAGTAGACATACGGGAGGAGGAGCCGAAGATCGGGCTCAGTGGCTCATCTTGGGAGAGGCCTACATCCAGCAGTGGGCTGACACTGGCTGATGATGATGATGATGATGTTCCGATACATGCACGCAGTACAGTAGGTTAGAATGAAGGCGGGTGCAGGTAGGGACAATAGCTCTCTGCAGTACGGACGGCGGACTCAAGTCACTTGTTCAGCTCACGAGGTCCAGTTCCGTCTGTCAAGCACGATTCCTTCTTCGACCTTAACTTCACTTAACATCAGGTGAAACAGCGGTCAAGTGCATGTCTATCAGACATAAAAAAGTAGGTATCCACCTAATGTCTCAAATAATAAGATAATTTTGTGTACGGTGAGACGATCACTTGTTCTGATGGTGACAATAGAATTGGAACATGTTTGCCTGGAAAAATATTTGAGTACGTATTGTAATATTTATATTTAGTAATAACATACTCTTCCTACTAATATTATAAATGCGTAAGTAAGTGTGTGTGTGTGTGTGTGTGAATGTTTGTAACCACATATCTCTATATCAATTAACTGATTTTAATAAAATATAAAATGTAGATAGTGTAGGCTCTGGATAGGCTAATCTTATTTTTGAAAATCCTATCTCCTAAAGGGGTTAAATAGGATGATAAAGTTTCTATGGAAAATTTTATTCCTTTGGCCAATTTACTCAAAACTCAGTACAAATAAATGATACAAATATTTTTTATTTTCTCAAATCGACCCATAGAATGAATTATGTTTGGAAAAATCATATAAAATTCAGTAATGTTTGTTTCCACGTATTCCTTGGTCCTCCTCGAATACATGATCGCTTCCCACCGAGAGAGATAGTGGTCAAACGCTAGCCTATCAGATATAAAAACAATGAGAAGATGTACTACATGCTATGTTCAAGATAAGAATGTTATGCAAAGGTTACAATGA
Organism: Cabera pusaria; assembly: GCA_954871355.1. Taxonomy (NCBI): domain Eukaryota; kingdom Metazoa; phylum Arthropoda; class Insecta; order Lepidoptera; family Geometridae; genus Cabera; species Cabera pusaria. The sequence continues at coordinate 258,985 of OX940885.1, read as the reverse complement.
ACCAATGTATTTGTTTACAGAAGTATATTCTCAATTGGAGCTGCTGCACAATGAAACCCAAAGATTACCATATGTATGGGCGAAGGACAGGCCGTTACTGTACGTGCAGCAGATTATCATGAAAATCGGTAAGTTCCTGCTGTCATTATATTACATAAGATTATATTTTTTTAACGCAATAGAAGCGAAAATCAGAAAAATATTATAATAATACTTCATTGAATTCAAATGTGTAACCACCCGCGATTGACTTAGGTATAATCTGTATAATTTGTACAGCATAAACGGCAATAGCCCAATGGATAAGGTGTCGTCATATACACGTCAAAATTATAAATCATAACCAATTATCAAGTAAACATAGCAAAAGCAGAATTTTAACGCTTTGAATTAGAAAAAAAAAACAAAAGTAATGAACCATTCAGCTGTCATCCAATCGTTTACGACAGATTATTAAAAAAAATATTAAAGTAGGTTAAAACCAACCATACATGTAACTAAATGTAAGGGAGCACAAATACGACCTCGGTGCTCCCAGCCAACCTCGCCTGACCGTGGTGCATCCTGCTGACCAACAGACGGGGCTCTGGCGACCGACAAATGGCGGTATAACCATTTCATATCTATGGCGTAGCCAAATTCTACAGGCTGGTGACGGGCAGCAGCGTCACCGGTGCGAGAAGCTACGTCCTGCGATCGCCAACACGCCTGCCCAGCATGGCGATTAGGGCATATCCCTCCCAAGGGATGAAACCAAAATGGAAAGTCACATTAAGCCGCGGCACCCAGTTCCCAGCCGCCCTGCTATTCCTGACCACGGCGGCGGTCACGGTAACGGCAGGGCAGGGGGTGCTAAGAATCCCCGGGTTACGGTAGGCCGCCAGAACAAACTGACCCTCGCAACGTACAATGGACGCACGATTCGGCTGGACGATCATCTGGCGCAGCTAGAGGAGGAGCTGAAACACATAAGATGGCACATTCTGGGGTTATGTGAAGTCCGAAGACAGGGAAAGGACACCATAACCTTAGAATCGGGCCATCTTATGTACTACAGAGAAGAAGATCAGCCATCCAAAGGCGGCGTCGGGTTTCTGGTCAACAAGGTTCTCAGTGACAACGTTGTAGAAATCTCCAGTGTGGCGACCAGGGTACCGTACCTCATAATTAAGTTAACCAAGAGGTACAGCCTCAAGGTTATCCAGGTCTACGCACCGACCTCGACACACTTGGATGATGAGGTGGAGAGCATGTATGAAGATATCTCCAGAGCTTTACACACCAACTCCAAGGCTCACTACAACGTTGTCATGGGAGACTTTAACGCCAAAGTGGGAGTACAAACTTGCGGCGAATCGTCTATAGGACCCCACGGATTTGGGAGTAGGAATCACAGGGGACAAATGCTCGTCAATTTCCTCGAGAGAGAGGGGCTTTTCTTGATGAACTCGTTCTTCAAGAAACAGCCCCAAAGGAAATGGACGTGGCAAAGCCCCGACTTTGTGACTAAAAACGAGATTGACTTCATCATTACGGACAAACGGCGCATATTCAGAGACGTCTCAGTGATCACTAGGTTTAATACTGGAAGTGATCACCGACTTGTACGAGGCACTCTGGATATCGACTTTAAAGCCGAGAGATTCCGATTGATGAAGTCTACGCTCCGTCCGAACCTACTCCAAACCGTTGTTGGGTCCAAACATTCCAATTAAAATTGGAAAATCGATTCGCTGCCTTGGAACCACAGATGACGTAGACCAGAAACTCGAAGAAGTGGTGGAAATCCTCAGGGATGAAGGGACGAAGTTTTGCGAGAGCAAGCGTACGGGCAAAAAGTCCAAACTCTCGGCAGAAACACTTCGGCTAATGGAAGAGAGACGAACAGACCCTTCGTCAGTTTGTCAACTAACCTGGTGCGCAACAAAACCATAAAGAAGCTGGTACGACGCGACCTCCGATCCTCTAACACGCTCTTGATTAAAGAATCAATTGAGCAGAATCGGGGGTCGAAAGTGTTCGTCCAGCCTCTGGGTAGAAGCCACCTCACAAAGCTGACAACGTCAACGGGGAACGTCATCGCATCCAAGCCGGAGATTCTGTCGGAAGTTGAAGACTTCTACGGCAAGCTCTACGCATCGCATGCTTCAAGGCCCGAACCCGATACTGAGGATTCTAGAGCCACCTTAACCCGCCACTTCACAGAAGATCTGCCCGAAATTAGCCGAGACGAAATCGTGATGGCCCTTAAACAACTCAAAAATGGAAAAGCCCCAGCAGAAAACGGAATCACAACGGAGCTTTTAAAAGCCGGAGGAGCTCCAGCAGTTCAACAGCTTCAGCAGCTATTTAATTCCGTTCTTTTTACTGGGAGAACTCCACAGGCATGGAACAGAAGCATGGTGGTTCTGTTTTTCAAAAAAGGAGACAAAACCCTATTGAAAAACTATCGCCCGATTTCGCTTCTGAGCCATGTCTACAAGCTGTTTTCAAGGGTCATCACGAACCGTCTTGCGCGAAGACTCGACGAGTTTCAACCTCCGGAACAGGCCGGGTTTCGAAGTGGTTACGGCACCATAGACCACATCCACACGGTGCGGCAGATTGTACAGAAGACCGAAGAGTATAATCGGCCCCTGTGCTTAACATTTGTGGACTATGAGAAGGCCTTTGACTCAATCGAAACCTGGTCTGTTCTCGAGTCCTTGCAGCGTTGCCAAGTCGCCTGGCGATATATCGAAGTGATGAGATGTCTATATAATGCCGCAACGATGACTGTATAAGTACAGAACCAGCGAAATAAACATGTCCACCTGCGTCGAGGAGTGAGACAGGGGGACGTCATATCCCCGAAACTATTCACTAACGCCTTGGAGGATATGTTTAAGACGCTGGACTGGAAAGATCGTGGCATTAACATCAACGGCAGGTACATCTCTCACTTACGATTCGCAGATGACATCGTCATTATGGCAGAGACGCTGCAGGACCTACAAAGGATGTTGAATGGCCTAGCTGATTCTTCTCGTAGCATCGGTCTCCGGATGAATTTGGACAAAACCAAAGTCATGTACAACGAGCACGTTGTTCCGGAACCGATTGCCGTAGATGGAATCCCACTCGAAGTTGTCACTAAGTATGTTTACCTAGGGCAAACGCTCCAACTAGGCAAACATAACTCCGAGAAGGAAATCCAGAGAAGAATTCAGCTGGGCTGGGCAGCATTCGGAAAACTCCGTCGAGTCTTCTCGTCGCCTATACCACAATGTCTAAAGACAAAAGACTTTAACCAGTGCGTCCTACCTGTGATGACATACGGAGCCGAGACGTGGACACTCACAGTCCGACTGGTCCACCAGTTTAAAGTCGCTCAGCGAGCTATGGAGAGAGCTATGCTCGGTATTTCTCTGCGGGATCGAATCCGGAACGAAGTAATTCGCCAGAGAACTAAAGTTATCGACATAGTTCAACGGATTAGCAAGCTGAAGTGGCAGTGGGCTGGTCATATCTGCCGCAGGACTGATAACCGTTGGGGCAGACTTGTCCTAGAGTGGAGACCGCGAATCGGCAAACGTAGCGTAGGACGTCCTGTGACCAGGTGGAGCGACGACATACGCAAAGCGGTGGGCAGTGACTGGAAGAGAAGAGCCGAAGATCGGGCTCAGTGGCGCATCTTGGGAGAGGCCTATGTCCAGCAGTGGACTGATACAGGCTGATGATGATGATACATGTTACTGTGTGTTTCAGTACTTCAGACAATTTTTATATAAAAAAAATAAAAGAAGTGAAATAGTGAAACACAACTTAAAGAAACGCATACCGATCACAGTACATATCATGATCCGAATGGAACTGATAGTCCGTCTGTCAGCTGCATAATATTGTTTAAATAAAAATAAAAATGGCAAGCCTAGAAAGAAAATCTGCGGACAAAAGGGGAAAACTGAATGGCTGTTGAATCTACCGGTGTTTCGAAAATACTCCCATCAGAGAAGAAACACCAAGAAACTCTATGGGGCATGTCTTGTCATTTTCTCTTTTTTTTAATTAATTGTACATGTCAGCTTTAAAATGTTAACAAGATATTAATAATTATTATACAATTTATTCTTGGAACTTGGGGCATTCAGGCCATGCATTTTTGTCATCCATATAGTCACCTATTGTATAGTATGATTTTTTTTCATCAAATTGGATTTTACATAGATTTTAAATTTGCTCATAGGCAATTGATCAATATCTTTGGGTAGCTCATTGTAAAAGCGTATACAGTACCCCATGAATGAACCACTAACTTTCTGCAGTCTGAAATTAGGTATAATTAATCTATTTTTATGTCTTGTATTAAAATGATGTACATCAGACCTTTTCTTATAATCATTAATATTCTTGCGTATGAACATAATATTTTCATAAATGTATTGACACGCCACTGTTGGAATTTTAATTTCCTTAAATTTTTCACGATGTGAATCTCGCGACCTCATACTATATATAGAGCGAATAGCTCGTTTCTGCAAAACAAATATTGATTGGATTTCAGCGGCTTTCCCCCACAATAAAATGCCATAAGACATAATACTGTGGAAGTAGCTGAAATAGACCAATCTTGCAGTGGCTTCGTCCGTTAAAAATCTAATTTTACGTACTGCGTATGCAGCGGAGCTTAACGTACCTGCTAGAACCGATATTTGAGAACCCCTTTGAAGCTTTGAATCCAGGGTGATGCACAAGAATATTGTGGATTCAACAAGTTCTGACTCAGCTCAGTGTTCAGCGTTAACACAACAGAGTTTTTAGAAGCTCCAGCAGTATATTAGCTCTAACAGCTCATCAGTTCCGCTTTTTTCACGGGAGAATCACAGGCATGGGATAGGAGCATGATGGTTTGTTTTTCATGAGTGACACCTCTAGTGTTGCAAGTGAGACCGCTTTCCATGAAGTGAAGCGCTTGCTTGATTGCTAATATACTCGTATCTATCATAAAAATAAAATCAAATACCTATCATAAAAATAATATCAAAGTATACTAAAAACTACTGCCCGATTGCGCTTCGGAATCTACAAGCTGTTTTCAAGAGTTGAACCGTCTTGCGCGAAGACTCGACAAGTTCCAACCTCCGGAAGCAGCCGGCTTTCGAAGCTGTTACGGCACCATAGACCACATCCACATACGAGTAGTGTGGCAGATTGTACAGAAGACTGAAGAGCGTTTGTGGACTATGAAAAAGCCTTCGACTCAATCGAAACCTGGTCCGTCCTGGAGTCCCTGCAGCGTTGCCAAGTCGTCTAGCGATATACGTTAAAACAATACCGTTTTGTTCATTGAAATAATGTGTTTACATAGGTACTGAATAAGATAATAATGTGTTTACATTAATATTATAAAAGACCCACGTGATTCGTAGGCGCGCCGAATTACATCATTGTATGTTAGAACAATGCCGTTATGTTCTTGCGGCTCGGTAATTGAAATTATGTGTTTACATATTGATAAATGTATTGATATTGAAAACGATGTAACAACCACTTTACATAGTAGAAATTTTCTGATTTACTGCATGCTTTTGTATGTTTTTGAAGTTATACTTCTTTTGGCGCGATAGAGAAAAATGATGTGAGTGAATTTTTACGATGCGCGCGCACACCGACACCTAAATTTAACATCGTGAAGTTAGTTCTAGGTGGTACGATGCGCGCGCACACCGACACCTAAATTCTACACCGTGAAGTTAGTTCTAGGTGGCATGACTATGCTCAAGTTGTATATGTCATATTTAACGTCATATTTTTACGTTAATAAAACCTTTTTAACCAACTTCACAAAAAAGGAGGAGGTTCTCAATTCGTCTGTATGTATTTTTTTTGTGTGTATGTTACGCGATTTCTCCGTTAATTGTGAACGGATTCAAATAATTATTTTTTTAGGTAGGGTACGTTTCCGAGGTGGTCCCATTGTAATTTTATCGAGATCTGGTTAGTATCTCCAGAGATATGAAGATAAATACCTCAAACATAGGAGAATGTACTGGTTTTAGAAGAAGAGTCCCAAGAAGATTATACACAATGGAGGTTGCTATTGCATATACTTTTGAAGACTACATAAAGTCCGGCAAAGTCGAGTTAGACTCGCCCATCGAGGCTTCCGTACCAACGTTGGTTGGTACCAATTAGGCTAGACCTCTAAAAAGGTCAACGGAAAGTACCTTATAGGTTTTCGACCCAAAACCTATAGGTACTTCCGGTTGACCTAGAATTGTCAATTTTGGTCAAAAGCAAGGTCTTACAGCACAAGTAAAGGAAAAATTTCGAAAAATAAAAAAAGTTGAAAATTATGGTAAATTTTGGTACTTACAAGTTTCCGCGAAAATCTAAATTTGCCCATATCTTTTTATCGTGTTGACTAAGGACCTTGATTTTTATACACCTAATAGGGACTATAGACTTCTGTATCTGGTATAAATTTCAACTTGCTAAGTCCACCCGTTTCTGAAAAAATCGGTGGTGACACGCGGACAGACGGACAGACAGACGGACAGACAGACAGACGGACAAGAAAGTGATCTTATAAGGGTTCCTTTTTTTACCTTTTGAGGTACGGAACCCTAAAAACATGAGCTTGAATAATGTTTTTACATCTTTCTTCACGTTGATTTTGGTTTTTGACAGATATTCTTACGGTAACTGTGAGCGAGATAGAAACAAAGGTGGGGAGAATTAATTTGTCCTCACAGGAATGTTCTACCGGGCAAAGTCTTGTTAGGGTGCAAAGTTAGTTAATATTTTTTGACATGACATGACGTTTGGCGTAGATGGCGGTCATATCAGCCCCGCGACACTGCATACATAATTAAATAATTCAGAATGATGAACGTACTTTGTACCAATACACTGCAAAAAAAATTATAAGCATAATACCACAGATTATATAGATAGATAGATAGATAAACACTTTATTACACCATACAAATTAAAAGTAAAAAATGGTAAATAAAACAATGTGGCAACAGGCGGTCTTATCGCTTAAAGCGATCTCTTCCAGACAACCTTAGGGTGGAAAGGAATAGATTAGCATACATGACGGTATAGGTGTAGAAAAAATAATAATAAAAAATAAATAAATAACAATATAATTAAATAATAGGTAAGTACATAATTACAAAGGTACATATAATTTATGTAATTTAATACATACATAGCAATATATACATATAATACATATATAGCAATATAATACATGTATAATGTCATACAATACATATCATATATATTCATATATACATATAATCATATAATCTATACTATCTATACTAATATTATAAAGAGAGAACATTTGTATTTTTGTATATTTGTATGTTTGTAATGAGTAAGCTCAAAAACTACTGAACCGATTTAAAAAAATCTTTCACTAATACATAGAATGGACTTTCGGAATGAAAATAGGCTATATATTATCCCGTTTAAATCAAAGGTACATTCGTGGAGACCTAATTTGTAACCTAAGTCGGCAAATAAACGGTCGAAAAAACACGTTTCTTACGAACGCTGCTTAATTGAAAATAGATAGAAGAATATTTTATATGCAAGAGTTGTACAACTTAATAAGACCTACAAAAAAGTCCGCGACAGCATATGTCTATCTCTTAAGGTTGACTCACAGTAACCATTCTAATCTTAAATTTTTTTAAAAAAAATATTACGTAACTTCCAAGGCTATTTTCAAGTATATAGTATTAATCCTTATCCAAATAATTACGTTAATTAGCTTAGCCACATATTATAGATTAAAATTGTCCTTTACAGTATATAATTCAAATGAAAACTCTAGAAGATATCACGAATTTCACAAACACTTATCGCAAAATTAATAAAATATTTGCAGTGAAACCACAGATTAGGTCATAGTTACTAAGAACATATTATTATAAGCTTAGCTATGCTGTAGATCCCCACCGATCACAATCAATTTGAAGTCAATATAGTATAATAATATGATCTATTGTATAAAATAATATTCATCTATATATATAATATAATATTTTAAACCACCCCGACTGATCTATGTATAATAGCTTTTTCCAATGACTCTAAACACGACATTTAAAATCTGAGCTGTAAGTTGGTGAGGATTTGAGTATTCTGTCGAGTCCAGGAGGCTTCCATGTTCTTACAATATCGTTGAAGAAGAAGATTTTCGAATTGATCAGACCTATGAAAGTTGATTTCATAGCGCAATTAACTAGAAAAAAGCTCATAATTTTATAACGATTGAACGAATTTTCATGAATCAAAGCTAAGAAAACTCTCGATGAAGACATCTATCAAACAAAAAAAAACTATCAATAATAAAAACAAAATCGGTTCATCCGGTTAGGTGCTAAGATGCTACAGACAGACACACAGATACACACGTTAAACGTATATTACCCCTACATTTTGCGTCGGGGAACGCCGTAAGGTTACGGCGGCAGATGTACTCCTTGGTGGTAAGCTACTTTTTGGTAGATTTAATGATTCCACTACCACTGTACGAAAACTCATGATTCATGAATGCACATAAAACTTTCATTGGTAGGTATATAGCTAGGATTAGAACCAACAACCGTCGGGTCAGAATCAGGGTAACTATCCTTTACGCCAAAGGACCGTCCAATATCAATACGTAAGTATTATAAAACAAAGTTCATCACTGCGTCTGTCTGTCTGTTCACAATAATCTCAATAGCTACTGAACGGATTATCATGCGGTTTTTACCAGTAGCCAAAGTGTTTATGAGGAAGGTTTAGGAGCATAATTCGTTAAGGTTTTGTGTAAATTGGATGAAATATGACGATGGTTGTTTATTATGTTCATATTTTATATTCGATGCAACAAACTGATGCAAATTTTGTAGGCATATATGTTCTGCCCGTGCGAAGCCGGGGCGGGCTGCTAGTCATATATAATAGTTACTAAGTAAATAATACTTTTCGTTGTTAGGTTGGCTACTCAGTGCTTTCATAATTCGGGTAGGTATCAACAATGTAATGAAGTACAAACTCTTATAACGTAATAGAGTGATTCAGTAGTATATGTCGGCCATATGGCGGCAATTAATAAATGTATAAATAATAAATATATATAGAATAAATAAATGTTAATAATCGCAAATAATACTTTTTAATATTCATTTTGAAATATCCTACATCCTATAATACATCTAGTCCGTGTTAGGCTAAGGCCGCACTACGGGTTTTTCCCGGCAGCGGTTTAACCGTTATAGCGCTCGAGTTGCACACGCTACGATTATAAACCGCTATACCTACCTGCGATTTTCTCAGTTTGAAGATGGATTTCAAACAACGACGACACAACTATTCTTCACGGTAGCCGGCCGAATACTATCCAAAAAACCGCGCGCGGTTAACGCATAGTGCGTGTACGCCCGCCGAGTTCTATGGATTACAAATTTTGCTGCGCTTTTTTTCCGCGACAATTTTGTAACATGTCGCGGTTTTAAAATCAGTTGCGGGAAAAAACCGCAAATGCGGCCGCTTGTATTCGTTTTCCTATTTCATAAACTTATACGTTTAAAAAACACTGCGATTTAACCGTAATGCGGCCTAGGCCTTATAAAAGTATTTGGAATTATTGTAATAAAATAGACAATTAATTATCGTGTGTGTCGGATGCTTTTATAGCACAGGGCCATTTTGGACATTGTCCTTTGATACCTTGATGACATCATTATGACTAGTGAATATTTTCACTAGCGCGGCATTTAAAGTCAATTTTTTAGGGTTCCGAACCCGAAGGGTTCCAAATGAACACTTTTTAAGACTTTGTTGTCCGTCCGTCCGTCCGTGTGTCTATATGTGCGCACTTTACAGATCTGTATCTTCTTAACCATAATAGGTACATACTTGAAATTTTCTCAAAATATATATCCGTCAGTGGGTTAAGATTGATCAATGGCTGAGTCACAAACTAGTAACAGAATATGGCATCCCTCAAGGAAGCATAGTTGGACCGACCCTATTTTTGATCTATATAAACGATCTATGTCGAATGGAACTGACCGGTGGCAAAATTTTTACTTTCGCTGATGATACAGCCCTTACCTTTAGTGGCAAAAACTGGGAAGAGGTATACGCTCACGCGCAGGTAGGATTTAACCAGGTTAGTGAATGGCTTAAAGGTAATGTACTTACCTTAAATATTTCCAAAACTAAATACATTGCTTTTGGGCTCAGAACAAGTTCACTTCCACCAACCAACTTGTCGATCACAGCTCATGAATGCAACCACACTCACCACATCTGTTACTGTCCTACATTGACGCGGACTAATATAATAAAATACCTGGGAATTAATATAGATCAAACGCTTACCTTTAAACCTCACATAGTCACCTTAGTTGCCAGACTGCGTAAGTTGATCTATATATTCAAAACACTCCGACATGTGGCAGACCAACAAGTCATAAAAATGGTCTACTATGCGCTTTGCCATCCTCTTATTGAATATTGCGTTACGTCGTGGGGTGGTGCGGCTAAAACGTATATGATTGAAGTGGAAAGAGCCCAGCGTGCAATTCTTAAAGTAGGAGCAGGGCTGCCCTACCGCTTTCCTACGTCTGACCTTTATAAGAGGTGGGACATATTTACTGTACGACAATGTTACATACTCCGTACTGTACTCAAGTGCCATTCAACTTTAAAGTACGACCCAGCTCTTGTACAGGACAGGCGCAAGAAAGGTCTTCAGCGGGTACCTCAATCACTCACCACATCACTTTCACAACGTTTCTTTTGTTTCCGAGGCCAATATTTATACAATAAACTTAACAATTCTATAACTATTTTTCATCTACATTCATACTCATGTAAGCAACTAATTATCAATTATCTTCTAAACCTAAACTATGATGAAACTGAAAATCTTTTGAAATCAATCCTCTAAACCAATCATTCAACACTAAACAGTATAATATGACAATCCTCGCTTTCTTTAATATCGTCACAAACCCACACACTATCGCATCACTCAAACATTGATTCACCCACAAATTTCAATAATTTATCAAGATCAAGATCAAGAATCAATTATTATCTTGTTACCGACTATGTTGTCACGTACAACATACGACACTGACAATCTCATTGCTACTCAACTCACCATAACAATACACCTACACCGTCATCTACTCACCAAATTGTAACACACACTCAACCCACCACAACAACACACTTGCACTTTCATTCAATCACCAAATTATAAAACTTACTCAACTCTTACTCGTCCATTTTCATTATACATACTACCTTATTTACATCTCGTCTGCACACATTCAGTAAATATACAAATTAGGTAATTAGCTAGTCTTCACATAGGATTATATTTCTGTAGTATAAAGAAGTATCTCTGATATGCTGTGTGTTTTGCTATATTATATGTTTAAACTTATATTAGTACGTGTATGTAGATCATTGTTAGGATAAGATGAATCATCATTATTCTATTTTCGCCTCAACACTTGTAGGAACTCGTCTGCTGATATAATGCCTATTATATACTTTTAACGATCCGCGGGAGGGCACTGGTGACCTGTACTACAGGTTTTTTAGGGTTCCGTAGCCGAATGGCAAAAAACGGAACCCTTATAGATTCGTCATGTCTGTCTGTCTGTCTGTCTGTCTGTCCGTCCGTATGTCACAGCCATTTTATTCCGAAACTGTTAGTAGGACTACAGAATTGAAACTTGGTAGGTAGATGTATTCTGTGAACCGCTTTCCGATTTTATACAAAAATAATAAATTTTAAAGTTTAAGGGGGGGCATCCCATACATGGAACTGAAACAAAAAAAAAATTTTTTCTTCAAACCTATACGTGTGGGATGTCTGTGGATAGGTCTTCAAAAATTACATTGAGGTTTCTAAAATTATTTTTTCTCAAAGTCAATCATTGGTAAAATTGGTAAAACTAAAGTGGTAAAATGTGTGTGTCCCCCCCCCCCCCCCCCCCCCCTCGAAAGGAGCGAAAAATCTAAAAAAAATATATGCTGTAGATCTCAATAAAAACTAACAACGAAAATTGGTTTGAACTAGATACAGTCAGCAGTTTTAGAGATATGGCGACCGCAAAGATAACTTTGTTTTTCATACAAACACTATGAAAAACAAGTTAATTTTGTAGTTGCGAAAAATCATAGTTATGGAATACTTAACTGTGTTACGGAACCCTACGAGTGCGAGTCCGACTCGCACTTGGCCAGTTGTTTAAACCTATTTCGGGCACCAGTCTCTCACTACGATAGGTTACATTGTAATATAAACTAGCGATATTATTACTAGAAACCTTTTTGTGAGAGGAAATAAATGATTTATTTATTTATTTAGTGTATAACGGCCCAGACACGAAATTTTATAGATACATGTAATTTAATTAAAACTTGTTTTGCACTAAAAAGGGTTAAATAAATTATTTTTCAAAAACCGAAAAAAAATTATACCGACTTCTAGGGAGGCAATGTTGTTGTAATATCGATAATTATATCGAGGTAATGAAATTATCGATATTATCAATATCGATGATTTTGGTCGATAATATCGAATTTATTTAAATTTAAATATAAAAAAGGCAGTTCACTGAATAAGAGCTTAATTATAGAAAATATACTTAGAAAATATTTTCCCATGAAGCCTATTGCGTAAAAATTTCGCTACGTTTTTTTTGTTTTTTTAGTCCTCGCGGACAGGCAAAAGGTCTTCGATTTTTTTTCTTAGGATGATATCGATATTATCGTATCGTTATACCGCAAATATCGATAAAAATATCGATATTTTACGTTCGATATTATCGATATGATCGGTTTTCCGATATATCGTTGCAACCCTAAGTAAGTATACTTATTCAGAATTAAAATTAAATACTGGTGATTATATTATTACAATTAAAATCCAACTCAATCGAACTAATGTCAAGTTAATAACTTATCTATAACAATAATAACATTAAATATTATGTTTCTTTGAAGTGTTACACACTTAACAATTTACAATAATAACATTGTTTAATTCCATCATGTCTTGCTGACACGCGGTTGAAGTACTTGATTGAACATTGGAAGCTTTATGCCAGCAACCTAAAGCCATACTCCGCTTCGTCAAAGAGCTGGGATTGTTTGGGTAGATGCTGGCAGAGGGAAATGCACAATACACCCTGAGTGGGACGTTCGTGCAGGTCATATCGCCATATGGCACCATTATTAGAATTGCCGATAAAACATGTTTCTTGTAAGGGGACCCCTGTAGTAAATCTAATACTAAGAGAACCATGGGAAGAAAACAACGTAGAATCTTCACTCTAAGACAACTGTTAATTTACTCTAACAACATTAAGGGTACCTTATATGTATACGTATATACTATAATCATTATTATATAGTACGTACCCCTACTCTACCTTGAGTTGTTACATTATAAATGTACATCTATCTAATACTATAAGAATCTTTGTCCTGACATACTGACTGACTGACTGACAGACAACGCACAGCCTAAACCGCTGGTCGTAGAGACTTGAAATTTGGAGGGTATATTTGTCTTAGTACGTAAGGGTGTACTAAGAAAGGATTTTCCAAAATTCACCCATTTAGGGGATGAAATGGGGGTTCAAAGTTTGTATGGAGAAACATGATAAGATAGTCTTTTCTATTCGAAACTTCACACAAGTGCTTCCATAAAAAATTAAGTAAATACGTTATTCAGGCTTTTTCAAAATTCCACCCCTGAAAGGGTGAAATGTATAATGAAATGAACCAATATTGTTTCGGGTTGCGCTGAAATTTGGCATTCAGGTAGTTATTACGACGTTAGTTCCATCTGAAAAATGATTTTCTCATATTCACCCCTTAAGGGGATGAAATGGGAGTTCAAAGTTTGTATGGAGAAACAAGATTAGATAGCATTTTCTATTCGAAACTTCACACAAGTGCTTCAGTAAAAAAATAAGAACATACGAGTTTCAGGTGTTTTTTAAAATTCCACTCCTAAGAGGGTGAAATGGGGTAACAAAGTCTGAAAATCAATGTTGTTGCGGATTGCGCTGAAATTTGGCATGCAGGTAGTTATTATGACGTTAGCTCCCTCTGACAAATAATTTCCTAAAATTCACCCCTTGAGGGGATGAAACGGGGGTTCAAAGTGCGTATGAGAAACAAGATAAGATAGTCTTTTCTATTCGAAATTTCACACAAGTACTTCAGTCAATAAATAAGTCAATACGTGTTTCAGGCTTTTTCGAAATTCCACCACTATAAAGGTGAAGTGGGGTAACAAAGTCTGAAAACAATATTGTTTCGGATTGCGCTGAAATTGGCATGCAGATAGTTATAATGACGTTAGTATCTGTTAAGAAAGGATTTTCTAAAATTCACTCCTTAAGGGGATGAAACGGGGGTTCAAAGTTTGTATGGAAAAACAACATAGATAGTTTTTTCTATTCGAAACTTCACACAAGTGCTTCAGTAAATAAATAATTAAAAAAAGTGTTCAGGCTTTTTGAAATTTAACCCCTGAGAGGGTGAAATGGGGTAACAAAGTGTGAAAATCAATATTGTTTTGGGCGCTGAAATTTGGCATGCAGATAGTTATAATGACGTTTGTATCTGTTAAGGAAGGATTTTCCAAAATTCACCCCTGAAAGGGATAAGAACGATAGTCAGAAACAAGATAAGATAGTCTTTTCTATTCGAAACTTCGCACAAGTACTTCAGTAAATAAATAAGTAAATACGTGTTTCAGGCTTTTTTGAAATACCACCCCTAAAGGGTGAAGTGGGTGGGGTAACCAAGCCTAAAAATCAATATTGTTTCGGATTGCGCTGAAATTTAAAATGCAGATAGTTGTTATGACGCAGGTATCCGATTAGAAAGGATTTTCTAAGAATTCCCCCCGGATATTACCTGACTACCTATTGTCCTGACATACTGACTGACTGACTGACTGACTGACTAACTGACTGACTGACTGACTGACTGACTGACTGACTGATCAGATGTAATGAAAAAAAGTAAATTAATACCCCTATTCAAATCAGTGAACAAAAATGACCCTTCAAACTATAGACCAATCTCTATATTACCGGCGCTCAGTAAAGGTTTTGAAAAAGTTACATTAGACCAGCTTTTGGCTCATTTTAATATTAATCATCTTTTAAATCACAAACAATATGGTTTCACTAAGGGGCGTTCCACTACTGCTAGGCTATTCTGTAAGCTATCTCGACAGCGGAATCCGCGGTGAGATTCAAATTTTGTACTACGAAATTTAATCGTATCACGTTCGTAATACGGTTGAATTTCGTAATACGAAATTCAAATCTCACCGTGGATTCCGCTGTCGAGATAGCTTACAGAATAGCCTAGCTGATGCTGGAGTAGATCTTCTTAAACATATATTTGATGCCTGGGAGAAAGCACAAGATGCTATCGGCGTTTTCTGTGACTTATCTAAAGCGTTTGCGTTTGTCACAAAACGCTAATTTGCAAATTAAAACACTACGGCGTTAACGGAAAAGCACTTGATCTGGTCTCATCCTACCTCTGTAATAGAATACAGATGGTTGAGGTCAATGGCGTCAGGTCATCTGGATCCCTCATAAAAATGGGAGTTCCGCAGGGATCGATCTTAGGACCATTTTTATTTCTAGTTTATACTAGCTAAAAGCCGAGCTTTGTGAGGGCTCGCGTAGTTTTTCTGCCTGGTAATAATTTTTAAGGCAGTTTTTAGGGTTCCGAACCCAAAGGGTACCAACGGAACCCTATTACTGAGACTCCGCTGTCCGTCTGTCTATCTGTCTGTCTGTCTGTCTGTCCGTCTGTCACCAGGCTGTATCTCATGATATCGTCTTTACCTTAATCTGAATCTCGGAAGCGGCTCCAACGATTAAATAAAATTTAGAATAACTACAGAGGATTTCGGGGGCGATAAATCAATTTAGCTAGGAGTCATTTTCAGAAAATGTTGTTTTATTCGTGTTTTCAATAATCAACTTTATTGATAATTAACTTAAAATATGACTCTTCCCGACATCTATTGGCGAGTAAAAGTACTGTGTCGGTAAAGCAGTTAGTTGCTCTCAATAAAAAAAAAATAGTATGATTATTCGTCAATAGATGTCGGGAAGAGTCACATTTGTCTGTTTAAGTGGCAAAAAATACCGAGCAAAGCTCGGTCTGCCAGACTTTTAATAATATTAATTACTACAATTACTATTACTACTATATAATACTATTCTACCTTTGTGTTAACGTTTACTTAGTTGGTGTTAGAAGTTCGTTAGAAATTCGATAGATGGCGTTCGGAACCCTCCGTGTGCGGGACAAAAGTCTGACCAGTTTTATTTTTATATTAAATTGCGAATCTGCCCGACACTGGCAAAAAAAAATCCAGAACACCAACCACTCCAACAAATGCATAAAATTTGCCATCATATTATTGAATTATGGCATAAAATAAGGCATAATAAAACCGGCCAAGTCGAGTTGGACTCGCCCACCGAAACTTCCGTACCAACGTTGGTGGGTACCAGTTAAGCTAGACCTCTAAATTATAAGGGCGCTTATATACGAGTAACTCAAGACCTATCTTGATTGGAGTGTACTATGTATGTATGGGGAAACCCTTTCATTTTCAACTTTTTTTAATTTTTTTGAATTTTTCCTTTATTTGTGCTATGAGAACTGGCTTCTTGCCAAATTTCATGATTCTAGGTCAAAGGGAAGTACCCTATAGGTTTTCGACCCAAAACCTATAGGGTACTTCCGGTTGACCTAGAATTGTCAATTTTGGTTAAAAATAAGGTCTTACAGTACAAGTAAAGAAAAAATTCGAAAAATAAAAAAATTGAAAATTAAGGTTAATTTTTGTACTTACAAGTTTATGCGAAAATCTAAATTTTCCCATATCTTTTTATCGTGTTCACTCAGGACCTTGATTTTTACACACCTAATAGGGACATACGGACAGACAGACAGACAGACAAGAAAGTGATCTTATAAGGGTTATTTTTTTACCTTTTGAGGTACGGAACCCTAAAATTATGTTTACCTTTTCATTCAAAAGTTATTACAAAGGCCCTAAGCTACAACCAAATTTGCCCTCGGAAGATCGGTATTTATACTACATATAGGTACTAATAAATTTAGTTTTTTGAAAGTTTGAATTCTGTAACTCAATTTGTTTTTTTTTCTGAAGTAGAAAATGTAAAAAATTGAAAAAAAAAATTTTTCAAGACTGCAGCAAGTAATCCACATTTATCATCAATCTACATTTATATTTAAGACTAATATTACGAAAAAAAAAAATTTAATAAAAATTACGAGCTTAATAACAATTTAGGATCATACAAAAATAAAAAATATTAATGATAAATTTAATTTTTTACCATGATACAATTATGGCACAATAACAAAAAAAAGTTTTCGTACCTTTAATATTTCCCTATAATAAAATAATATTCAATTTAAAAAAAAGGTACGCCGTTGTGAAAAAATAAAACGCTTTTTGGCCCAATCAGAAATTTACATATAATGCATTACATGCTCGCTTTTAATTGCTTTTTTCTGCTATTTTTATACATACGAGTATATACATCACATATACAAATTAATATTATTTTTAATAATGATGACATCATTATTAAAAATAATATTAATTTACAACACTTCTATTGTGAAAGTAAATAAATAAAACATTCAAATATCAATTATCAATTTTACTATTCAATTTTAGTTAGCTGTTTATGTACATAAATCGCAGAAAAAAGCAATGAAAAGCGAGCATGTAATGTATACGTAAATGCATAATAGGGGCCAAAAAGTGGTTTTTATTTTTTTTACTATGGCCTACCTTTTTTTAATTATTATTACGCTATTATAGAGAAATATTATTAGGTATGAAAAAAAATGTTTTTTGTTATTGTGCCAATATTGTATCATGGTAAGAAATTAAATTTAACATTTAACTTTTATTTTTCTATGATCCTATGATGTTATAAAGCTCTAATATTTTTTATAATAGCTATTATTAGTCCTAAAGATATATAAAACATTGGTTTAATTGCTGCAGTCTGTCTTGAAATTTTTTTTTTCTGTTT
This sequence comes from Cabera pusaria, assembly GCA_954871355.1. Taxonomy (NCBI): domain Eukaryota; kingdom Metazoa; phylum Arthropoda; class Insecta; order Lepidoptera; family Geometridae; genus Cabera; species Cabera pusaria. The sequence continues at coordinate 240,845 of OX940885.1, read as the reverse complement.
CTTACATTTTACGTTTTAGAATAAAAACCTATTGAGTTAGAGATCTCAAAGATTCAGAAAATACATATTTTATTAGTACCTACATATCGTATAAATATCAATCAAATATCTTTCGGGGGCAGATTTACTTAGCGTATACTTCCAACCATATAAACGCATAATAAGAATGTTATACTTGAAATAGAAACAGAAAATTGTCAAAATTTCTATTTATATTTCAAAATTCATAAAGATCCTTGAAATCTGCGACTTTTTGGAATAGTCAGCTTTAGCAGTGGTCAAACGCTAGCCTATAAGATATTTTTTAAAAATCTGCAAAATTTAGGTCCTAAATCTGCCATAATCTCTGCCATAATGACAGATATAAATTCTTTAGATTTCCAACAGATGGCGTTAGTAACTAAACATTATGATCGCAGCGAAGTTAATTCTTTGATCTTCTAACGCCCCCCCCCCCCCTTAAGCTAAATAGCTGGCTTGAAAAATCTGGAAAATATCGTGATAATAGTGCATTTCATGAACTTTAAAGAAAAACTATAGCGGTTAAGATAACTTTATTAGTTTAGCAGTAATAGTTGTTGAACTTGGGTGTTGGATAATTTTGTACCAAATACATAATCCGTAGAATAAATCATTTAAAGTGCAAAGACGAAGTACCTAGTTGCTTGTTTATTACGGGTAAAGACTTGCATTGAATAACAGGCTACTAAGGAAACCTACACTTGGCCGGTTATTTTTAATGTTAGTAAAATGATATTTTTTTACTGATAACACATTTACATGTGAATTTAAATTACTATGTTAAAGCACAAATCAATAGGCGTGATAGTTTTTCAGTAAAGTGCACCACAAAAGGTTGCTCAGGTTGTGGGATAGTGTTAGGGCTCGCTTCGCTCGCCCTGATTAATGACTTGCCGTCTTTCGTGCAAAACTTATGTGACATTGTTTTGTTCGCGGATGATACATCCTTAATTTTCAAAATATATAGGATTGCGCCTAAATTTGACGATGTTAACAAATCAATCACACAGGTTTTGAATTGGTTTACAACAAATAACTTATTATTGAACGCCAAAAAAACTAAATGTATTAAATTCTCGCTGCCAAATGTAAGAAAGGGTGTCATTGATAGCAGCATATTAATAAACGATGTACCACTAGAATTTGTTGAATCCGCTACATTCTTGGGCATCACCCTGGATTCAAAGTTACAATGGGGTTCTCAAATATCGACTCTAGCAGGTAGATTGAGCTCCGCTGCATACGCAGTACGTAAAATTAGAAACTTGACTGACGAATCCACTGCTAGATTGGTTTACTTTAGCTACTTCCACAGTATAATGTCCTATGGCATTTTATTGTCGGGGAAAGCCGCCGAAATCCAATCTATATTTGTTTTACAATAAAACTGGCCAACGAGTCAGCATCGCGTCTCTTATCGCACACTTAGGGAGGGTTCCATACAATACGAAACATAACAGAGTTTCAACCTCATATATTTGATTAATTGATATTACCAAGAATATTTAGTTTGGTCGCGATCTAGAAAGACGGGGCTCGTTTACTAGCGCCATCTATGTCATTTTGCCGAAACTAATTAGAATCTATCTAATTAGTTAGGTAAACAAAAAGGTAGTAGATAGATAATACCTACATGTATCTACCTACTTACTAACCTACATGTACCTACTTACTACTACTACATACATAGTATCTATCTAATATGCAATAGACTTGGCTGGCACCGACTTCAAATAGAGAAGTGGGTACCGCTTATAATAATTTTAAGTAAATTATTTTTCGCTTTTGAGTGCCTTTTTGTGGTTATGAAGTCGTTTTTTTTTTAAATAACTTATTTTACCCTTTTTAGTGCAAAAAAAGTTTTAATGAAATTACATGCATCTATTAAATTTCGTGTCTGGGCCGTTATACACTGACGGTTATACTTATATAGTTTCTATACTTTTTGAAAATACAAGTATGTACCTATAACGAACAGACAACAAAGTCTCAGAAAGTGTTCAATTGGTAGCCTTTGGGTTCGGAACCCTAAAAAAATTGACTTTAAATACCGCGCTAAAGTGAAAATATTCACTAGTAATAATTATGTCATCAAGGTATCAAAGGACAATGTCCAAAATGGCCCTGTACAATTAAAGCATCTGACACACACGATAATTAATTGTCTATTTTATTACAATAATTCCAAATACTTTTATAACACGGACTAGTTGTATTCCAAAATGAATATTAAAAAGTATTATTTGCGATTATTAACATTACTTGCCGCCATATGGCCAACAGAGTACTGAATCACTCTACTACGTTATAAGAGGCACTTCCCTATATTGTGGATACCCGAATTATGAAAGCACTGCGTAGCCAACCTAACAACGGAAAGTATTATTTACGTAGTAACTATTATATAATATGTGGTTTTATGCTTATATTTTTTTTGCTGTGTTGATTGGTACAAAGTACGTTCATAATTCTGAGTTATTTAATTATGTATGCAGTGTCGCTGGACTGAAATGGCCGCCATCTTCGCCAAATGTCATGTCATGTCAAAAAATATTAGGTATGTTTAAAAAAGTTTGCACCCTAACATGACTTTGCCCGGTAGAACATTCCTGTGAAGACAAATTATTTATATTTATATACAATTATTTATTATAATTATTAATATATAATTATTTATTGAGGGCCCGGTGGCGTAATTGGGAGAACGGTCGGCTTTGATGAACCGCCGTGCACCAATGATTTTTTCTATCGAAAAATATATGTGCGCTTCTCACAGTGGCCCTCCGGTGAAGGAAAACATCATTAAGAAACCAATAACCCCCGCATGCTGGTAGAACATATCTAGTGTCCGCCTGGCCAGCTACCACCCTAAAGTCAGAAAATCTGTCGCCAAACATCTAATGTGTTTCGGCAGCTATCCTTGAGAGCCAGTTCCCATTCTAGTCCACTTCTCTATCTTCGACCGCATCATCACTTAGCAACAGGTGAGATAGTGGTCAAACGCTTGCCTATAAGATATAAAAAAAAATTATCCCCACCTTTATTTCTATCTCGCTCACAGTTACCGTAAGAATATCTTATATGCAATAGCAACCTCCATTGTGTATAATCTTCTTGGGACTGTTCTACTAAAACTAGTACATTCTCCTATGTTTGAGGTATTTATCTCCATATCTCTGGTGATACTAATCAGATCTCGATAATATTAAAATAGGACCACCTCGGAAACGTATCCTACCTATTAAAAAAAGAATCATTTGAAGCCGTTCACAATTGATGGAGAAATCGCGTAACATACACAAAAAAAAAACATACAGACGAATTGAGAACCTCCTCCTTTTTTGTGAAGTCGGTTAAAAAGAGCTATTCAATCTATATATACCATGAAGCCGCGAGACTCATTTCGTGAAAAATTTAAGGAGATTAAAATTCTCACAGTGGCATGTCAATATATATATGAAAATATTATGTATGTACGCAAAAATTTGAATGATTATGATAAGAGGTCCGATGTACATAATTTCAATACAAGACACAAAAATAGATTAATTTTACCTCAATTCAGGTTGTGGAAAGTTAGTGGTTCTTTTTTGGGGAACTGTATACGATTTTATAATAAACTTCCTAAAGATATTGACCAACTGTCTATGAGCAGATTTAAAACCTTAAAATCCAATTTAATGCAGAAATCGTACTACACAATAAATGACTATATGAATGACAAAAATGCTTGGCCTGAATGCCCCAAGCTCCAATATATAATATAAATTGTATGATAATATAATTGTTTGTTGTAAATTAAAAAAAATATATTTTTAATTTAAAAAAAAAAATGAATTAAAATAAGTGACAAACCCCATAGAGTTTCTTGGTGTTTCTTCTCTGATGGGAGTACTTCCGAAACACCAGTAGATACAACAATCAATCAGAATTCATTTTTTGTTTGCAGATCTAGGGTTGCCTGTTACGACGGTATTATGCAGCTCATAGACGGACAATCAGTTCCATTCGGAATATGATTTGTACTGCAATTAGTCTGCGTTTTATTTATTTATTATGTTTCATTATTTCACATTTTTTTGGATAATAATTGTCTGAAGTACTGAAACATGCACTGGCTTGCGGGTGCACGTAATAGTACGGTTGGCAACCCTACATTAATCAGGGGAATTAAACATGTGTTTTAAGTGTGACGTTCGACGTCTAGATGAAAGCTGAATGGGCTCAATACCTTAGTTTTTTTTTGTAAATTCAAAGCAATAAGTTATGTTTCTGTTATATCTATTATATTTTTTATTGAATATGATCTATTTAATGTAATTTGACGTGTGTAAGTGCAAATTTTTAATTTGCTCATGTATTGAATAAATGCTTTGACTTTTGATTACGACATTAGTTACCTCTGAGAAAAGATTTTCCAAAATTCACCCCTGAAGGGGATGAAACGGGGTTCAAAGTTTGTATGGAGAAACAAGATTAGATTGGTTTTTTTTTATCGAAACTTTACATTAGTATTTCTGTAAATAAATAAGTAAACACGTGTTTCAGGATTTCTCGAAATTCCACCCCTAAGTGGTTGCTTTTCAAATAACTTATTATTTTCAGGTGTGTCTCCATGGAACAGCAATTTAAAGATGTGGGATGCGTTCAGAGCTCCTCTGCAAGAAGTATTCCGTTTACTAGAAAGTATAAGGAATCACGAAGATCCAGAAACGTGAGTGTTCTATCTACGACTGACGACACCTGATCTATGCCGGACGCTCCGTCCACGTGGCTCGGTGGGAACTAAATGTATTTTCAAGCATTCACTATAATCGTTTTAAATTGCTATTATAATAATTACCCCCTATCTGGAAACGAAAGATACTTCGGACCGTTCGACTGTGAAGCGTTCAGGAGTCGGTATTGAAAAAATAGACGCAGTAAATGAGGATGGACTTTTCCATAAAGTATAAACGCTAATACAGAAAAGAAGACAGATTTTACGAAATAATATCGTTTAAAAACTAAAAAAGAACCGACTTCAATGCGCGCTATTCATTTTCAGTTCCAATTTTGAGATGAGTTAGGTATTTTAGGAAATTAGTTGGAGCGAACCCAATAATACACCGAGTAAGCGATACGACTGTCTTTATTGCAAGTACCCTCAATATAGTACATATAAAATAACAGTATTTATCTAAATACCCTACACGTCCCTCCCTTACAATAAGTTAACCACTAAGTTAACTTAATTTATTTTTTTATCTTACATAGTTCTACCAATATGTATATTACCGATCTAGTACTTAATTGTATGATTCAAAACTTACAACTACCAGAACATGGATAATGAAGTAGAAGCTACTTAATCTAATCCAATATAAAACTTACATTTTATTGCGCCTGTTAATAACACATTGACGTTTAAGTCTTTCATAGACCTTGGGAAGACATTGAGCGGGCGGCGGTTCCTCAACATTACGAGAACCAGAAACCACATCTAATTGATGCTCGGCAGACGCGGGAGGCGCGGGCGGTGGACTTGCGGGCGCCTCATCCAGTGCGTCATCGAAGGTTTCCGCGGACCTATCCTCGTCATCGTCACCCTTACTTCCTAACCCGACCGAGTGACGCATCGTAGTCAAAGATTTTTGCACGGGTAACAACTGATCCACATGCCTCTTCCACTCCTTCCCGTCGGAACATCTCACCCGATAGGTAAGCGGGGCGTCTCGCGCGACTACCACGGCCGGCGCCCACTTATCGGTACGTGCGCGATAGTCCCGCGCCAGCACGGCGTCGCCGGGTGTGACGCTGCGCTCAGCGCCGGGGCGCAGGCGCGCCGCGCGCTCGCCCGCCGCTTCGGTCCGGTCGCGGGCTGCGGCGGGCCGCACTACGTCGAGCCGCGTGCGCAGCCGCCGTCCCAACATCGCTACGGCCGGCGCCACGCCCGTCGTGGCGTGCTCGCAGTTACGATACTGGAGTAAAAATTTTGATACGGCCGTTTCGACGTCCTTGCCGTCGTGCGCGGCCTTTTTCATCGCGCGCTTTACAATCTTCACGGCGTTCTCGGCCGCGCCGTTGCCGGCCGGCCTGTAAGGACTCGTGATAGTGTGCGTTATGAAATTCTTAGACATGAACTGAGCGAATTCATCGGAACCGAAGGGCGGACCGCCGTCGCTGACGATCTGGGACGGGAGCCCGAATCGCGCGAATAATTCTCGTAACTTCAGTATAGTGGCACCGGCGGTCATCCCCGCCATTTTCTGCACCTCGATCCACTTGCTGTGTGCGTCTACAGAGACTAGATAATGTTTCCCTTGAAACTCGGCAAAATCTATATGTACGCGATGCCAGGGGCGCGCGGGGAAAGGCCACGGGTGCAGCAGCGAGCGCGGCGGCGCGTCGCGCTGCTGCTGGCACGCGGTACATTCCCTGCCCAGGTGCTCGATCTCCGTGTCTAGATTAGGCCAGTAGACGTAGCTTCTCGCGGTACTTTTCATTTTTACTATCCCCAAGTGCCCTTCGTGTAATTCGCTCAAAATCTGTTTCCTCAACGATACCGGAATCACTACTCGGTGATTATATAAAATACAACCCTGTTCTATATTTAATCGATCTCTACGATTATAGTACGGTTTCAATGACTCGTCCGTAATTTTAGTAGGCCATCCGCGGTTTATGTAATTGAATATTTTGCTCAGAACGTCGTCCTTCTGCGTGCCCGCGGCTACCTCCTTAGCACTGACCGGAAAAGATTCTTCCACATAATGTAAGTAAGATACCGCCTCCCGCTCATGACGACGTCCCTCGTACGGCAGCGGCAGGCGTGACAGCGCGTCTACGTTACCGTTGTCCTTCGACCTGACAAACTCGATTTCGAAATCGTAAGATGCCAGCATGGTGGCGTATCTTTGTAACCTACTCGCAGCGGTTTGCGGCAACCCAAATTTGGGACCGAAGATGAACGTCAACGGCTTATGGTCGCTTTTTATAATAAAATGCCGACCATAAAGGTACTGGTGATGTTTCCTCACTCCCGCGATAATTGCTAACGCTTCCTTGTCGAGCTGGCTATAGGAGCGCTCTGCTGGAGTCAATGACCTTGACGCGAAACAAATGGGTCGTTCGTCTCCGTTCTCAAACCTGTGCGACAACACGCTACCGATGCCGTACGAGCTGCTGTCCACGGCTAACACGAGTGGCAGCTCGGGGTTGTAATGAACTAACACTTTACTGCTCAAAATAGCGCCCTTAACCGCATTTACAGCCTGCGTACAATGGGGGGACCAGACCCATGGAACATTTTTTTGCAACAATTGATGCAACGGATGTAACAAATTGCTAAGGCGCGGTATGAACTTTGCATAGTAATTAATCAACCCGAGAAACGACCTGAGCTGTGTTACGTCACTGGGTTCCGGTGCATCAATAATGGCCCTGACTTTGCCTGGGTCTGGGTGCAGCCCATGTTTGTCGATAATAAAACCGACGTAAGTAATGTTATCTTGCATAAATGAACATTTTTCTAACTTGACTCTTAAACCGACTTCACATAAACGCTTAAACACTGCTTTTAAGTTCGCTATATGCTCACAACGGCTCTTCCCGGTTACCGCGATATCATCCATATATACGGCCGCCGGGAGGCCCTTGAGGGTTTCCTCCATAAATTTTTGAAATTTTTCGGGCACACACGATAATCCGAATGGCGTTCGCTTATAAACAAAAGTTCCTACATGTGTAGAGATAGCCGTACATGCCTGCGAGCCCTCATCTAGTAACATCTGTGCGTATGCGTGGGTGAGGTCAATTTTCGAATATTGAACCCCCTCACTTAACGCCGCGAACAGTTCTTCGATCCGAGGCATCGGGTACGGCTCGCGAATCAACTTAGGGTTAATCGTGACCTTGTAGTCACCGCATATCCGTAAATCGCCCGATTTTTTAATAACTGGCACTATCGGTGTACCGTAGTCGGAATATTCTACCTTTTCGATTGTACCCTCTGCCTCGAGTCGTTCCAATTCTATCTCGACCGGCTTACGCAACGCTAAAGGCAACGGTCGCGCCTTAACATAAACGGGAGTAGGGTCACTCAATCGTAGTGACAATTTCTTGGTACAGGTACCTAGACCCGGGGCAAACACGGTGGGAAATTCGCGTTTTAATTCATCAATTAAATCATGTTCGCTAGAAATATTTAACAACATTTCATTTATCATTATATTATCTATTTGCAACTGACGCAACCAGGATCGCCCCATGAGAGGCGGGCCTCCGTTCTTGACAACAAATAATTTTAAATTTCCCGCCTTGTGTGTCCCCATCACAACATTAACAATCACGTAACCGACTGCTTCGATCACCGCGCCCGTATAAGAATGTAAACAAACACTGTTTGGGACGATCGGTAACGATTTAAATGTCTGTTTATAAAAATCTACACTGATAACTGATAACTTACTGCCAGTGTCCAGTTCAAAAGTGATCACCTGTCCGTTCACGTCCACCTGGACGTGGTAAGGCTTGTCCTTTGAACTGTTCACCTTCAGGTTGAACATATCGTACTCTGGATCGCTATCACTTTCTAAAAAATGTTGAGCTCGCCCTTGACCCGGACGCGACATACCTCCACGTTTACACATCACTTTAAGATGACCCTTTTGCCCGCATACGTCACACGAGTAATTCTTGAACCGACACGTATCAGGGCGGTGCCTTTTGCCGCACCGCCAGCAAAGCTGCTGCGCCGATGTCGAGTACCCACGAGCTGTGGGGGCGGTAGGCGCGGGACGGCCGGCCCCGCGGTGCTCGCCCGCGCCCGCCACCCGATGCAGCGGCACGGCCGCGGCGCCCGCGACGCTGGTGCCGCCCGAGCCGCTTGCCTGCGCGTGTCGCTCAGCAGCCTCCAGTGCGTAGGCTAATTCCACTGCCCTCTTATACGTCAATTCGGGTTCCGCGAAGAGTCGTGATCGCATTTCGTCGTTCGCGAGTCCCGAAACAAATTGATCTCGCAGGTTTTCCTCGAGATTACTCCTGAAATTGCATGTGCTGGCCAGATGTTTCAAAGCTTGTAAATAGTCACTCATACTTTCACCGCCATTCTGACGTCTAAGTCGGAAAACATGCCGCTCTGCAATCTCGGAACGCTTCGGTTCGAGGTGATCGCCAACCACTTTCACTAATTCCTTAAAAGTTTTGTTTTCGGGATCTTGTGGTGCACAAAGATCGCACATCAAATCGTACGTAGCCTCTCCGACTAACGTCACTAAAGTAGCCACTTGTAACTCCGGTTTGATTTCATTTAACGTGATGAATTGTTCCACGCGTCGAATGTATGCATTCCACTTTTTACTCGAAATATCGAACTGTTCGATTTTACCGATAGGCATTTTCGATAACGTACACTTCAATTACACTAATAATGCACTTTTTATAGTTTTAACTCGTCGCCAGTTAGGTATTTTAGGAAATTAGTTGGAGCGAACCCAATAATACACCGAGTAAGCGATACGACTGTCTTTATTGCAAGTACCCTCAATATAGTACATATAAAATAACAGTATTTATCTAAATACCCTACAAGATGTTTATCTCGATATCTCTGGAGATACTTATCGACTTTCGAACAAAAAAAGAATAATCAAAATCGGTTCATAAAAGACGAAGTTATCCGCGAACAAACATAATATATATATATACGGTCGAATTGAGAAACCTCCTCCTTTTTTTGAAGTCGGTTAAAAGTTGAATTTATTCTGAAATAAATGATTATCATTACCATAACATATTTTTTAAAGTAGAAAATAAATCTGTCGTAGAGAAACTCAAGCGGCATCTAAATGAGTAACGTGCGATGAAAAGACTTGCTGGTCCAACTAAAAAACCGCGGGGCCTGAATAAATGTAATCTATACTAATATTATAAAGAGAGAACATTTGTATTTTTGTATGTTTGTAATGATTTGGCTCAAAAACTACAGGACCGATTTAAAAAATTCTTTCACTTATATATAGAATAGACTTTCGAAATGAAAATAGGCTATATATTATCCCGTTTAAATCAAAGGTACATTCGTGGAGACCTAATTTGCAACCTAAGTCGACAAAAAAACGGTCCAAAAAACACGTTTCTTACGAACGCTGCTCAATTGAAAGTAGATGGAAGAATATTTTCTATGGAAGAGTTGTAAAACTTAATAAGACTTACAAAAAAGTCCGCGACAGCATATGTCTATGTCTTAAGGTTGACTCACAGTAATCATTTTAATCTTTAATTTTTTGTTAAAAAATATTACATAACTTCCAAGGCTATTTTCAAGTATATAGTATTAATCCTTATCGAAATAATTACGTTAATTAGCTTGGCCACATATTATAGATTAAAATTGTCCTTTACAGTATATAATTCAAATGAAAACTCTAGAAGATATCACGAATTTCACATACACGCGTCGCAAAATTAATAAAATATTTGCAGTGTAACCACAGATTAGTTCATAGTTACTGAGAAAATATTAATAAAAGCTTAGCTATTCTGTAGATCCCCATCGATCACAATCAATTTGAAGTCAATATAGTATAATAATATGAGCTATTGTATAAAATAATAATGATCTATATACCTATATAATAATATAATATTTTAAACCACCCCGACTGATCTATAAATAATCTTTTCATTAAAACCGTTCCAATGACTCTAAACACGTCATTTAGAATCTGAGCTGTAAGTTGGTGAGGATTTGAGTATTCTGTAGAGTCTAGGAGATGTCCCAGCATCAGGTCACATGTTCTTACAATATCGTTGAAGAAGAAGATTTTCGAATTGATCAGACCTGTGAATGTTGATTTCATAGCGCAATTAACAAGAAAAAGCTCATAGCGTTATAACGATTGAACGAATTTTCATAAATCAAAGCTAAGAACACTCTCGATGAAGATATCTACCAAATAAAAAATCTATCAATAATAAAATCTAAATCGGTTCTTCCGGTTGGGTGCTAAGATGCTACAGACAGACACACAGATACACACGTTAAACGTATAAACCCCTACTTTTTTCGTTACGTTAAGGTTACGGCGGCAGATTTTTTCCTTTGTGGTAAGCTATTTTTCAACCGACTTCCAAAAATAAGGAGGTTCTCAATTCGACTGTATGTTTTTTTTTTGTGTCTGTATGTTACGTGATTACTCCGTCAATTGTGTACCGATTCGAATGATTATTTTTGTAATCGGTAGGGTACGTTTTCTAGGTGGTCCCATTGTAATTTCATCGAGATGTTATAAGTATCTCCAGAGATATGACGATAAACGTCTCAAACTTGCTACTGAAGTTGACTCGTGGGGCATTGAAGTTGGTTGTTTTAGTTAAACTATCTTAATGATTTGTAGATTTAATGATCCCACGAAAACCCATGATTCATGTATGCACATAAACTTTCATTGGTAGGTATATAGCTAGGATTAGAACCAACGACCGTCGGGTCAGAATCAGGGTAACAACTATCCTTTACGCCAAAGGGCCGTCCAATATCACTACGTAAGTATTATAAAACAAAGTCCATTACTGCGTCTGTCTGTCTGTTCGCAATAATCTCAATAGCTACTGAACGGATTATCATGCGGTTTTTACCAATAGCCAGAGTGTTTATGAGGAAGGTTTAAGTGCATAATTCGTTAAGGTTTTGTGTAAATTCGTTGAAATATGACGATGATTGTTAAATATGTTAAAATTTTATATTCGATGCAACAAACTGATGCAAATTTTGTAGGCATATATGTTCTACCCGTGCGAAGCCGGGGCGGGCTGCTAGTATTTAATAAAATCAGATCAGTCACATCAATCTTACGGAAAGATCTAACCACGGCTATCTAAAGATGTAAACAGCCCAAACACGGCACATGTAAACAACGGTACAACTGTAAACGTGTAGCAGTTCCAGTAGCAGTCACCGAATTTGTTTTTTTCTTCATATTTGTTGCTCGATCTTATGAACAACTAGAAGTGCCCCGCGTTGTTTTACTTCTTTTATTTACTTAAAACTTTAATTTTATAAATACCTTTCTATCATAAAAGACATCAAAGAAGTAAATGCCAAATCGTTTCACCCGTTTTCAAGTTATTGCGTGACTAAGGAAAATAGGGATTCATATTTATTAAACCCAAAAAACTATATTGATTTTCAGTCGTTTTCAACCACCCCCTTGCAAAAATCCTGCAACACGTATTTACTTATTGATTTATAGAAGTACTTAAGTAAATGTATAAGTTTATATATATAATTAAAAATAATAAGTAATATCCGGGGGGAAATTTTAGAAAATCCTTTCTAAGCGGATACCTACGTCATAACAACTATCTGCATTCTAAATTTCAGTGCAATCCGAAACGATATTGGTTTTCAGACTTTGTTACCCCACTTCCACCCTCTTATGGTGGCATTTTGAAAATACCTGAAACTCGTATTTACTTATTTATTTACAGAAGTACTTGTCGAATAAAATTACTATCCAAACTTTAAACTTTGATTTTCACATTTTGTAACACCACTTCACCCCCTCAGGGGTCAAATTTCGAAATAGCCTAAAACACGTTATTACTTATTTATTTAATGAAGGACTTGTGACTATGTGAAGTTTCAAATATAAAAACTATCTAATCTTGTTTCTCCATACAAACTTTGAACCCCCGTTTCATCTCCTTTAGGGGTGAAATTTAGAAAATCATTTCTCAGACGGAACTAACGTCGTAATAACTATCTGCATGCCAAATTTCTGCGCAATCCGAAACTATATTGAACTATATATATATTTTTTTGGTAAAAGGTAACAAGACAAGCACAACGCTCGCCTGATGGTAAGCGATGACTACCTATAACAAATACAGCGGCATGCAACACTCTGGACTGACAGAATTTTTCATGCACTGCGCCTCTTACCTTGAGACATAAAGATGTTGAGTCTCACATGCCCTGTAATTTCACTGGACACCTTGCCATTGCAACCGAAAAACATTACTATTTCACGGCTGAAAATTAATTGTCAAAGTTGTGGTACAGCCCCAAGCGGACTAGCAGAAGTCCTACCACTACAACTCTCAAACTCTACTTTGTTACCCCATTTCACCCTCTCAGAGGTGAAATTAAAAAAAAACCTGAAATGTATTTTCTGATTTTTTTACTGAAGCACTTCTGTGAAGTTTCGAATAGAAAAAAATATCTAATCTTGCTTCTCCATACAAACTTTAAACCCCCGTTTCAGCCCCTTAAGATGTGAATTTTTAACCGACTTCACAAAAAAGGAGGAGGTTCTCAATTCGTCTGTATGTTGTTTTTTTTTTGTGTGTATGTTACGCGATTTCTCCGTCAATTGTGAACGGATTCAAATGATTCTTTTTTTAGTAGGTAGGATACGTTTCCGAGGTGGTCCCATTTTAATTTTATCGAGATCTGATTAGTATCTCCAGAGATATGGAGATAAATACCTCAAACATAGGAGAATGTACTGGTTTTAGCAGAAGAGTCCCAAGAAAATTATACACAATGGAGGTTGCTATTGCATATACTTTTGAAGACTAAAAAATATGACCTTGAATAATTTTTTTACATCTTTCTTCTCGTTGATTTTGGTTTTTGACAGATATCCTTACGGTAACTTTGAGCGAGATAGAAATAAAGGTGGGGATAATTTTTTTTTTTTATATCTTATAGGCTAGCATTTGACCACTATCACCTGTTGCTAAGTGATGATGCGGTCGAAGACAGAGAAGTGGACTAGAATGTGAACTGGCTCTCAAGGATAGCTGCCGGAACACATTAGATGTTTGGCGACTGATTTTCTAACTTGAGGGTGGTAGCTGGCCAGGCGGACACTACATATGTCCTACCACTATGCGGGGGTTGTTGGTTTCTTAACGATGTTTTCCTTCACCGGAGGGCCACTGTGAGAAGCGCACATATATTTTTCGATAGAAAAATTCATTGGTGCACGGCGGCTTGAACTCGGTACCACGGCATCAAAGCCGACTGTTCTCCCAATTACGCCACCGGGCCCTCAATAAATAATTATATATTCATAATTATATAAAAATATAAATAATTTGTCTTCACAGGAATGTTCTACCGGGCAAAGTCTTGTTAGGATGCAAACTTGCAAACTTTTTTAAACATACCTAATATTTTTTGACATGACATGACGTTTGGCGAATATGGCGGCCATTGCAGTTCCGCTACACTGCATACATAATTAAATAACTCAGAATTATGAACGTACGTTGTACCAATCAACACAACAAAAAAAAATTATAAGCATAATACCACAGATTATATAATAGTTACTACGTAAATAATACTTTCCGTTGTAAGGTTGGCTACACAGTGCTTTCAATTCGTTTATCAACAATATAGGGAAGTGCCTCTTATAACGTAGTAGAGTGATTCAGTACTCTGTTGGCCATATGGCGGTAATTAATGTTAATAATCGCAAATAATACTTTTTAATATTCATTTTGGAATACAACTAGTCCGTGTTATAAAAGTATTTGTAATTATTGTAATAAAATAGACAATTAATTATCGTGAGTGTCAGATGCTTTAATTGTACAGGGCCATGGAAATTGTCCTTTGATACCTTGATAACATCATTATTACTAGTGAATATTTTCACTTTAGCGCGGCATTTAAAGTCAATTTTTTTAGGGTTCCGAACCCAAAGGGTACCAAATGAACACTATCTGAGACTTTGTTGTCCGTTCGTCCGTCCGTCCGTCAGTGTGTCTATATGTGCGCACTTTACAGATCTGTATCTTCTTAACCGTTATAGGTACATACTTTAAATTTTCAAAAAGTATATATCCGTCAGTGTATAACGGCCCAGACACGAAATTTAATAGATGCATGTAATTTAATTAAAACTTGTTTTGCACTAAAGAGGGTAAAATAAGTTATTTTTCAAAAAAAATAAAACCGACTTCATAACCACAAACAGGCACTCAAAAGCGAAAAATAAATTACTTTAAATTATTATAAGCGCTACCCATTTATCTATTTGAAGTCGGTGCCAGCCAAGTCTATTGGATAGTAGATAGATACTATGTATGTAGTAGTAGTAAGTAGGTACATGTAGGTTAGTAAGTAGGTAGATACATGTAGGTATTATCTATCTACTACCTATTAGACTTGGCTGGCACCGACTTCAAATAGATAAATGGGTAGCGCTTATAATAATTTTAAGTAATTTATTTTTCGCTTTTGAGTGCCTGTTTGTGGTTATGAAGTCAGTTTTATTTTTTTTGAGAAATAACTTATAGAAAATCATTTCTCAGAGAGAACTAACGTCCGATAACGTCAATATCCGAAACAATATTGATTTTCAGACTTTGTTACCCCATTTCACCCTTGAAGGAGTGGAATTTTGAAACAGCCTGTAACACGTATTTACTTTCTTTTTTTTTATACCAAAATGGGTATCGCTGGACCACTATCTCACCTGATGTTAAGTGACGATGCGGTCGATGATGTAGCGCGCTTACCCAAAAGATACCTATTCACTCGCGACTTGAAGAACCCTATGTTGTATCTAATCGGAAACACAGACTCGGGCAGGGAATTCCATTCCTTGGCAGTACGTATGATGAAATAAGAAGCGTATCGCTTTGTACGCGTAAATGTATATCCACCATGAAGCGGTGGCGCCTCTTAGTATCCCTGCTCGTCCGATTATAAAAAGGGGATGGCGGAATCATGTTATGAAGTTCCGATGCACACTCTCCGAAATGAATCCGATAAAAAACCGACAAGCTAGCGACCTTGCGACGATGCTCGAGACTCTGGAGTCTTTTGCTTACTAGTTGGTCGTCGTTGATGAGCTTCTTGGCTCTCTTCTCAATAGCTTCCAGTGTCTGCAGCTGGTATTTGGCAGAACCATCCCAGAGGTGAGAACAGTACTCCATACACGACCGGACTTGTGCTTGGTAGAGATTGAGCAACTGTCCCGGTGTGAAGTATTGTCTCACCTTAGACAAAATTCCCAGCTTTTTGGAGGCTATCTGGGCTTTAGACTCAATATAAGAGCTGAAATTGAGAGTAGGTGTTAGTGAGATGCCAAGAAGCTCAAGTTTGTCATTTATCGGTACGGACACATCCCTGAAAGTAGGAGCCAGTTGAAATGGACTCCGTTTGGCGGAGAAAAGACACGCCTGGGTTTTAGAAGCATTAAACTTAACCAGATTGGCATCGCATCGCAAGGAAAAGTTTAAGCGCTGAACCATCGCTTCTCTATGAGACTGGATTTGTACTGTGCTGGCTCGTGCACTAGACATATAACTCTCCACAATGGTGCTGTCATCTGCATACCCAAAAATACTAGGTTTTAGTAGGTCATTGATATGCAGCAGAAAAAGCGTTGCAGAGAGTACTGACCCTTGAGGAACACCGGCATTTATAGCCAATTGGTCGGACGAGCAGCCATCAATGACCACACGAATCGACCGTTCCCTCAAGAAATCTGATATCCAGACACAAAAACTAGTCGGGAGGCCGTATGTAGGAAGCTTGCTAATAAGGCTGTCGTGCCAAAACCTGTCAAAGGCCTTCGAGATATCAAGAGAGACGGCGAGCGCCCTCCATGATTCTCAATGGCCTCGCTCCAAATGTGAGTGGCATACGCTAGAAGGTCCCCAGTAGACCGGTTTCGGTGGAACCCGTACTGTCGGTCACTGAGGAGATCGTTTGCTTCTAGGTATGTTAGAAGCCTGTGGTTCAGTACACGTTCCATAGTCTTACAGAGTATGGAAGTGACCGAGATGGGCCTGTAATTGGCAGAGTCAGCACGACTACCCTTTTTGGGCATGGGTTGCACGTTAGCTTGCTTCCAAGACTTAGGCACTTGACCAGTCGCCATAGACAAGCGAAAGAGACGTGTCAGAATAGGAGTCAACTCAGGCGCACACGTCCTCAAGACTATAGCTGGTATACCGTCTGGTCCACTAGCTTTATTCACGTCCAGATCGCGCAACGCTTTGCGCACTTCGGTTTGCCGTATGCGGATTTCCGACATAAACGTCCCGCATGACGGCAAACTAGAAGGTACAGCATTGCCAGCCTATCTAAACGTGAAGACTCCGCAAACAGAGTAGCAAATAGATTTGCTTTCTCTTTAGCGGTGTGAGCTAGTGATCCGTCGGGTTTCAGCAGTGGAGGCAGTGAGGGACGGCAGAAGTTATCTTCGATCGACTTCGCCAGGGACCAGAACTCTTTACTAGCCGAGGGGTAAGAAGCAAGTTTGTTCCCAGTTCGGCGTATGTGGTCGAAGCGAGCCTTCTTGAGAGCCTTTTTGCAAGACTTAGCGGCTTTGTTTAAGGCTTTCTTCTTTTCGCGAACATCTCTAGTTTTGCGGGTTCGAGCATCAGCCCAGGTTAAGTAAGCCTTATGCTTTAACGCTTCAGCATCTCTACATTCGGAATTAAACCAAGGGCGAGCTTTGCCGGACAGAGGGACGTCAGAGAAAGGTATGTAATACTCCATACCCTGGCGTAATACTTCTGTCACAGCATCCGCGCAAGTTGAGGGATCGCTCGAAGAAAAGCAAACTTGCCGCCAAGGTTAAGACGCGAAAAAGCTTCGCATCTCATCCCAATCTGCTGATCTGAATCGCCATACCCGCCGAGACCCTTTAGGGCTGGGATCGGGTGGGGAGTAGACCGATACAGACTTTACCAGACAGTGGTCGGAGCTACCCAAGGGTGATGAAACCGACACCAAGTAGCGGTCTGGATCTGTTGTCAGCAGAAGGTCCAAGCAATTGGCTGTATGGCCATCAACATCTGGTATCCTTGTTGCTTCCTGGACCAGCTAAGTGAGGTCTAGCGTCAAGGCAAGCTTGCGCATCTCTCGACCAGCATGGTCTGTGCTCTGGTATGGGTATAGCCAGTCTTGATGGTGGGCGTTAAAATCCCCCAGAAGCACTAATTGAGCTGATGGATACCGTTGTTGGGCTACGTCGGCCGCCTCACTGAGATAGTTTGTGAGCCTAGTTGCCTCCTCGTCTCCGCTGTGCGAACGGTAGACACCAGCATAAAGAATTTTCTCCATACCAGTGTACCAAAACCCACATGGTGGAAAATTTGGGGTCTTCAAGATCACGGAGACGCCAAAAACAAATGTCATCGCGAGCATACATGCAGATTCTAGCACGCGCTCTGAAGCTATGCTCTAGGACGTAGCCTGGGTAAGCGAGATATGCTGCGTCAGCTGGACATTTAATCTGCGTCTCCGTGAGGAACAGACTTATTTTTTTACTGAATCACTTATATGAAGTTTCGAATAGAAAAGACTATCTAATCTTGTTTCTCCATACAAACTTTAAACCCCCATTTCATCCCCTAAAGGGGTGAATTTTATAAAGTCCTTTCTTAGTAGAAAGAAGAAAGAAAGAAAGAAAAATCATTTATACATAGCCAGTACAAGACAGAAAAATATCGTAAAACTAAAAATAATAATAATAGGTATGAAGTGGTTGACTATGAATAGGGCGCATGCTCAGCATTATGCGCTACTGCACTTACTTTTTCTTTTTCTTTTTTTATTGCATATAGGCAAGCATTTGACCACTATCTCACCTGGTGGAAAGTGACGATGTGATCGAGGGTGTAGCATGCTTGCCTAGAAGATACCTGTTCACTCTTGACTTGAAGAGACCCAAGTTATAGCTACTCGGAAACAAGTCAGCCGGCAACGTGTTCCATTCCTTTGCGGTTCGAATTAAAAAGGTAGATCCAATTCGTTTGGTGCGGATTGCTGGGATATCCACCATGTAAGGATGCCGTTGTTTAGTTTGCCTTGTTGTCCGATAGTAAAAGAGGGAAGAAGGAATCAAATTGTGTAATTCCATTGCACACTCACCGAAATGTATCCTGTAGAACACAGATAAACTAGCAACTCTACGCCGATACTCGAGGCTCTGAAGCTTGTTTTTTGTAGATTTAGTTTCGCCAATTAGCATTCTTGCTCGTTTATCGATAGAATCCAGAGCCTCCAGCTGATATTTAGCCGAGCCGTCCCAGAGGTGGCAGCAGTATTCCATGCAAGATCGGACTTGTGCTTGGTACAGACTTCGAAGCTGTCCCTGCGTGAAATACCGCCTTACCTTTCTGAGAACGCCAACCTTTTTACCGGCTAGTTTAGCTTTGGACTCTATGTAGGAGCCGAAGTTGAGGTTGGAAGTTAATGTAACTCCTAGCAGCTCTAGGTGGTTTGAGACAGGCAACGGTACATTTCGGAATGTTGGAGACAGGGCAAAGGGGCTCCGTTTAGCGGTGAACAAACACGCTTGGGTCTTAGATGCATTGAATTTGACCAAGTTAGCATCGCCCCAATCGGAGACTGCCTCAAGTGTCAAATTCATGCGATCAATCATAGCCTCTCTTAGAGACTGGATCTTAGCACTACCAGCTCGTGAATCAGATATATATCTCTCTACGACGGTGCTGTCGTCTGCATACCTAAAGGTGCCGGGTTTAAGCAGATCGTTAATCATCATTATCAGCCGGTATCAGTCCACTGCTGGACGTAGGCCTCCCCCAAGACACGCCACTGAGCCCGGTCTTCGGCTCTTTGTTTCCAGTCACTGCCCACCGCTTTGCGAATGTCGTCGCTCCACCTAGTCACAGGGCGTCCTACTCTACGTTTGCCGATTCGCGGTCTCCACTCTAGAACCAGTCTGCCCCAACGGTTATCGGTCCTGCGGCAGATATCTCTGCCATTATGACGATGTCATCTGCGAATCGTAAGTGAGAGATGTACTTGCCGGTAATCTTTCCAGTCCAGCATCTCAAACATATCCTCTAAGGCATTAGTGTACAGTTTCGGGGATATGACGTCCCCCTGTCTCACTCCTCGACGCAGGTGAATATGTTTAGTACGCTGGTTCTGTACTTGTACTGACATCGTTGCGGCATTATATAGACATTTCATCACTTCGATATATCGCCAGTCGACTTGGCAACGCTGCAGGGACTCAAGAACCGACCAGGTTTCGATTGAGTCGAAGGCCTTCTCATAGTCCACAAATGCTAAGCACAGGGGCCGATTGTACTCTTCGGTCTTCTGTACAATCTGCCGCACCGTGTGGATGTGATCTATGGTGCCGTAACCGCTTCAAAACCCGGCCTGTTCCGGAGGTTGAAACTCGTCAAGTCTTCGCGCAAGACGGTTCGTGATGACCCTTGAAAACAGCTTGTAGACATAGCTCTGAAGCGAAATTGGGCGGTAGTTTTTCAATAGGGTTTTATCTCCTTTTTTGAAAAACAAAACCACCATGCTTCTGTTCCATGCCTGTGGAGTTCTACCAGTGAAGAGAACAGAATTAAAGAGCTGTTGCAGCTGGCTTACAGCTGGAGCTCCTCCAGCTTTTAGAAGCTCCGTTGTGATTCCGTCCTCACCTGGGGCTTTTCCATTTTTGAGCTGTCTAAGGGCCATCACCATCTCGGCTGACTTCGGGCAGGTCTTCTGTGAAGTGGCGGGTTAAGGTGGCTCTGCAATCCTCAGTATCGGGTTCGGGCCTTGAAGCATGCGATGCGTAGAGCTTGCTGTAGAAGTCTTTAACTTCCGACAGAATCTCCGGCTTGGATGCGACGACGTTACCCGTTGATGTTGTCAGCTTTGTGAGGTGGCTTCTACCTAGAGGCTGGACGAACACTTTCGACCCCCGATTCTGCTCAATTGATTCTGTAATCAAGAGCGTGTTAGAGGATCGGAGGTCGCGTCGTACCAGCTTCTTAATTATTAATAACAGTAATTATTAATTAAATTTGTTGCGCACCTGGTTAATTGACAAAGCTGACAATGGGTCTGTTCGTCTCTCTTCCATTAGTTGAAGTGTTTCTGCCGAAAGCTTGGACTTTTTGCCCGTACGCTTGCTCTCGCAAAACTTCGTCCCTTCTTCCCTGAGGATTTCCACCACTTCTTCAAGTTTCTGGTCTACGTCATCTGTGGTTTCCAAGGCAGCGAATAGATTTTCCAATTTTAATTCGAATGTTTCAGACCCAACAACGGTTTGGAGTAGGTTTGGTCGGAGCGTGGACTTCAGCTATCGGAATCTCTCGGCTTTGAAGTCGATATCCAGAGAGCCTCGCACAAGTCGGTGATCACTTCCAGTATTGACCCTAGTGATCACAGAGACGTCTCTGAATATGCGCCGTTTGTCCGTAATGATGAAGTCAATCTCGTTTTTAGTCACAGTGTCGGGGCTTTGCCACGTCCACTTCCTTTGGGGCTTTTTCTTGAAGAACAAGTTCATCAAGAAAAGCACCTCTTTCTCGAGGAAATTGACGAGCATTTGCCCCCTGTGATTCCTACTCCCAAATCCGTGTGGTCCTAGAGTCGATTCACTGCAGGTCTGTACTCCTACTTTGGCGTTAAAGTCTCCCATGACAACGTTGTAGTGAGCCTTAGCGGTGGTATGTAATGCTCTGGAGATGTCTTCGTACATACTTTCCACCTCTTCATCCAAGTGTGCCGAGGTCGGTGCGTAGACCTGGATAACCTTGAGGCTGTACCTCTTAGTTAACCTTATTATAAGGTACGCAAACCTGGTCGACACACTGGAGATTTCTACAACGTTGTCACTGAGAGCCTTGTTGACCAGAAACCCGAGGCCGCCCTGGGATGGCTGGTCACCTTCTCTGTAATACATAAAATGGCCTGATTCTAGAGTTATGGTGTCCTCTCCCTGTCTTCGGACTTCACATAACCCCAGAATGTGCCATCTTATGTGTCCCAGCTCCTCCTCCAGCTGCGTCAGATGCTCATCCAGCCGAATCGTGCGTCCATTAAACGTAGCGAGGGTCAGTTTCTTTTGGCGGCCTACCGTAACCCGGGGATTCTTAGCACCCCCTGCCCTGCCGTTACCATGACCGCCGCCGTGGTCAGGAATAGCAGGGCGGCCGGGAACTGGGGGCCGCGGCTTATTGTGAGTTTCCATGATGGGTGGGGGGGGGGATGCCCTAATCGCCACGCTGGGCAGGCGTGTTGGCGATCGCAGGACGTAGCTTCTCGCACCGGTGACGCTGCTGCCCGTCACCGGCCTGTAGTATTTAGCTACGCCATAATTTTGAAATGGTTATACCGCCATTTGACGGTCGCCAGCCAGAGAGATCGTTAATGTGCAGCAGAAAAAGTGTCGCAGAGAGAACAGACCCTTGAGGTACCCCAGCGTTAGTAGCTAATCGATCAGACGAGCAGCCGTCCACGACTACTCGTAATGATCTTTCCCTCAAAAAGTCAGATATCCAGCCACGAAAGCCGCTAGGTAAGCCATAAGCCGGAAGCTTACTATAAGGCTATCATGCCAGACCCTGTCAAAGGCCTTCGAGATACCCAAATAGACGGCTAGCGCCTCACCGTGTCTCTCGATTGCCTCGCTACAGATGTGTGTGGCATACGCTAGAAGGTCTCCAGTTGACCGCTTTCGGCGGAACCCGTATTGCTGGTCACTGAAGAGATCGTTCGTTTCTAGGTATGCCAAGAGCCGGTTGTTAAGAACACGTGCGCAGCAGCGCGCTCATTTTCAGCAGCACGCCCTTTATTTTTTTTTGTCTTATAGGCGCCACATTAAATACTTAACTAATTAACATTTAATAAATATAAAAATATAATAAAAAATAATAAATAAATAATAAAAAATATACAAAATAAATAACAAAGCATTCAAAAATATATTTTTTTTACATGATAAAGAAAACAATAGATATATAAAACAATTATACTCCAATAATAAATGTTAAAAACTATATGAGATGACATGAGAGACCGTTGTACACCTTTACGTACTAAGACAAATATAACCTCCAAATTTCAAGTGTCTACGACCAGCGGTTTGGGCTGTGCGTTGTCTATCAGTCAGGCAGTACGTCAGGATAAAGATTCTTATAGTATTAGATAGTGGATTGGCACTTGAACGGTTTTCACGAAGTATGTATTATAACCATTGATAATCTATCTTATATATATAAAAGAAAGTCGTGTTAGTTACTACACTTATAACTCAAGAACGGCTGGACCAATTTTTATGATTTTTGTATTTTTGGAATTTTCTTTGTCAGGAATAGGATAATAAGTAATAACAACAATGAATAATTGACTAAAAAAATATATATGAGACAAATTATTTTGCCAAAATGTTCCTGGGTTAAAAAACTGCCAATCATTTGATGTTCAATTGTTTATCCCGTCGATACGGTAAACCGCAAATTAATAAGGGTCATCGCTCCATACGATTAAAGTATACGATTATACGATTTTAGTTTCAAGTACAAAACTTCTTCAAGTTTTTGTGATTTCAAGTCATGTAAATTGTTAATAAATTTTAAATACTGTCAGTAATGACAATTGTATAACATATTTATTGATATATTATGTTTCTTTGAAGTGTCTTTCATTCCATCATGTCTTGCTGACACGCGGTTGAAGTACTTGAATGTTGTATTATTATTATATTTCCATAACTTTGATTATTTACTTGATAATCAAAGTGCCATAATACATTACTAAACTTAATATCTCTTTTGTATTCATTGTATTACGTTCATAAAAGCCTGAATTAAGTTCAACTAAAAGGTAACGCGACATTCATTGTCTCTTAGGTGGTACGAAGTTCGCTGAGCCAGCTAGTATATTAAATTTTTGTGATGTTATAACTACAAGTTATAACGACACCCTAAACAGTACAGGGTACGTGTCATTAGATTAGTTTTAGACCAAGTTATTTACTCGTATATATAATGTACAATACATTGTATGGCAAATAAATAAATAAAATAATATAAAAATGTTATGGCCACTATAACAAATAAACTGGTCTAGTGCAAGTCGGACTCGCACTCGTAGGTTTTCGTACCACCCTACAATATTTTATAAGATCGAGCAAAAATGCTGAAAAAATAACATTCCTGGTTTTGTATATAATATATGTCGCAGGCAGGAACGGCTAATGAAGCATTAGCCGTTCAATTAAACAATTAACTAAATAGCGCCGTTCAACTAAATTCCTAAATGATATCCAGCCGTAGCGTTAGTTACAACATTTAACAAATTGGCTGGCTAAAGCTTAGGCCAGTCATAATTAATGTCTTAGTCTGACACTAAGGCAACACACTAGGAACAGTGACCACCGCGTGACGTGCGCCGACGAGCGCAGCGAGGAGGGGAGCCGCGGCTCCCGCGATGGTCACTGTTCCTAGTGTGTTGCCTTAGTGTCAGACTAATGAACAGGCTAGGCAAGTAATAAAACGTCATCGATCCAAGTCATTTGCCTGGCTGTTAGATCAAATGGATGGATATCATTCAGGAATTTAGTTGAACGGCGCCGTTTAGTTAAGAGGCTAGGCGTTTAATTGAACGGCTAATTATGCTATCTGCCTGTGACATATACACCCCTTAACTTTTAATAACATTTCAATTTTATTGTTTTGTTGTCAAGGCCAAGCGTCATTCACTCGCGTTTTTTCCTACCGCTTCGCGTATCGTCCACGATATTACCGACAGTGTTATTTTGAACGTTATTGACGTTGTAACTAGGTTTAATTTCACATGTTTGTTGTCAGAGTGGGCATGCTCTGCCCGTAGGATTATTATCTTTTCTGTGTCTAGCCAACCGATATGATGGTAATATCGCAACTGTGTGAAAATTTCAAGAGTCTATAACTCAGTAAAAAGGTCAAGCGTCTATTACAGTTCATATAATCGAGCGAAAAGCGCCAGCAAAAACACGTTTCTTGAATGGGGACCCCCTTTAATTTTTTACATTTTTTTTAGTAAACCCCCTTTAATTTCTAACTTTATATATTTTTTAGTAATTTTTATTATAGCGCCTATACTTACTTTGTAACATACTTTGTAAATTGTAAATTACAAAGTATGTATAAAGAATCTACGTATTACGGTTTAGGAGTTACAGCCCTGTCAAAGGCGGACAGACGGACGGACAGCGAAATCTCAGTATTAGGGTTCTGTTTTGTGTTGGATCCCTTTGGGTTCGGTACCCTAAAATATTAAAAATAAAATCTATATATATATAAAAGAAAGTCGTGTTAGTTACTACACTTATAACTCAAGAACGGCTGGACCAATTATTATGATTTTTGTATTTTTTTAATTGTCTTTGTCAGGAATAGGATAATAAGTATTAATAAGTTATTTTTCAAAAAAAATAAAACCGACTTCATAACCACAAACAGGCACTCAAAAGCGAAAAATAAATTACTTAAAATTATTATAAGCGCTACCCACTTATCTATTTGAAGTCGGTGCCAGCCAAGTCTAATAGGTAGTAGATAGATAAATCCCTACATGTATCTACCTACTTACTAACCTACATGTACCTACTTACTACTACTACATGCATAGTATATAGATAGTAGATAGCTACTATCCAATAGACTAAGCTGGCACCGACTTCAAATAGATAAGTGGGTAGCGCTTATAATAATTTTAAGTAATTTATTTTTCGCTTTTGAGTGCCTGTTTGTGGTTATGAAGTCGGTTTTATTTTTTTTGAAAAATAACTTATTTTACCCTTTTTAGTGCAAAACAAGTTTTAATTAAATTACATGCATCTATTAAATTTCGTGTTTGGGCCGTTATACACTGACGGATATATACTTTTTGAACATTTCAAGTATTTACCTATAACGGTTAAGAAGATACAGATCTGTAAAGTGCGCACATATAGACACACGGACGGACGGACGGACGGACGGACGGACGAACAGACAACAAAGTCTCAGAAAGTGTTCATTTGGTAGCCTTTGGGTTCGGAACCCTAAAAAAATTGACTTTAAATGCCGCGCTAAAGTGAAAATATTCACTAGTAATAATGATGTCATCAAGGTATCAAAGGACAATGTTCAAAATGGCCCTGTGCAATTAAAGCATCTGACACACACGATAATTAATTGTCTATTTTATTACAATAATTCCAAATACTTTTATAACACGGACTAGTTGTATTCCAAAATGAATATTAAAAAGTATTATTTGCGATTATTAACATTAATTGCCGCCATATGGCCAACAGAGTACTGAATCACTCTACTGCGTTATAAGAGGCACTTCCCTATATTGTTGAAACCCGAATTATGAAAGCACTGTGTAGCCAACCTAACAACGGAAAGTATTATTTACGTAGTAACTATTATATAATCTGTGGTATTATGCTTATAAATTATTTTTTTGCAGCGTTGGTTGGTACAAAGTACGTTCATAATTTTGAGCTATTTAATAATGTATTCAGTGTCGCGGGACTGAAATGGCCGCCATCTTCGCCAAACGTCATGTCATGTCAAAAATCTTAGGTATGTTTAAAAAAGTTTGCACCCTAACAAGACTGCCCGGTAGAACATTCCTGTGAAGACAAATTATTTATATTTATATATAATTATTTATTATAATTATTAATATATAATTATTTATTGAGGGCCCGGTGGCGTAATAGGGAGAACAGTCGGCTTTGATACCGTGGTACCGAGTTCAAACCGCCGTGCACCAATGAATTTTTCTATCGAAAAATATATGTGCGCTTCTCACAGTTGCCCTCCGGTGAAGGAAAACATCGTTAAGAAACCAACAACCCCCGCATGGTGGTAGGACATATCTAGTGTCCGCCTGGCCAGCTACCACCCTCAAGTTAGAAAATCTGTCGCCAAACATCTAATGTGTTCAAGCAGTTATCCTTGAGAGCCAGTTCCCATTCCCATCCCACTTCTCTATCTTCGACCGCATCATCACTTAGCAACAGGTGAGATAGTGGTCAAACGCTAGCCTATAAGATACAAAAAAAATTAAAAAATATTAATTATCCCCATATTTATTTCTATCTCGCTCACAGTTACCGTAAGAATATCTGTCAAAAACCAAAATCAACGAGAAGAAAAATGTAAAAACATTATTCAAGGTCATATTTTTTAGTCTTTAAAAATGTATGCAATAGCAACCTCTATTGTGTATAATCTTCTTGGGACTCTTCTACTAAAACCAGTACATTCTCCTATGTTTGAGGTATTTATCTCCATATCTCTGGAGATACTTATCAGATCTCGATAAAATTAAAATGGGACCACCTCGGAAACGTATCCTACCTATTAAAAAAAGAATCATTTGAATCCGTTCACAATTGACGGAGAAATCGCGTAACATACACACAAAAAAAAAAAAAACATACAGACGAATTGAGAACCTCCTCCTTTTTTGTGAAGTCGGTTAAAAACAATGAATAATATACCTAAAAAAATATATAAGACAAAATATTTTGCCAAAATGTTCCTGGGTTTAAAAACTGCCAATCATTTGATGTTCAATTGTTTATCCAGCCGTATTTTTTTTTTTGTATAATTATGGCTCCACACGATTAGTGTATTTAGCCAGTGTCAAGTATAAACATTCTTCCCATGTGTGGATAGCATTACAATATTCGGATTATAGCGTATTTTTTTTTGGTATAATTATGGCTCCACACGATTAGTGTATTTAGTCCGTGTCAAGAAGTAAGTCAAGTAAACATTCTTCAAGTTTTTATGAATTCAAGTCACGTAGATTTTAAAAATGTTAAATATTGTCTGTAATGATAATTGTTTGACATATTTATTGATTGTCAAATATGCGTGCGTTCAGAAATGTATGCTTACAAGCAACTTAAAAAAGTTTATATTTCCAAAAACCGTTTTTACCAATTTTTATTCTGTATCTGTATTACCATAATACATTAATAAACTTAATATCTCTTTTGTATTCATTTATTTCGTTCAGAAAAGCCTAAAACAAGTTTATCTAAAAGGTAACACGACATTCATTGTCTGTTAGGTGGTACGAAGTTTGCCGGTCAGCTAGTAATAAATAAATTGAACTTTAAACGTGTTTTTTCCGCATTTTCGCTCTAACTTATATTGTACCCCTTTGTGAGCGAGTCCGACTCGCACTTGGCAAGTTTACTGTCTAAAATGCGAGTACATAAAACTATCAAAGTGATATATATATCTGACAATCTGAAGCCCAATACACATGTAAATACATACCATAGGTACCCCACAGCCAGTATAATACTGGGTGACTGGTAAACGACTGTACACATTATAGGACATGATAGAACAGTTAATTCTCATGTAACCAACAAATATAATATTGTTTATTTAAATATTAAACCGCAACGAATTAGTGTGTCAGAATTTTCTTATAATTTTTATCTCATAGGCTAGCGTTTGACCACTATATCATCTGTTGGTAAGTGATGATGCGGTCGAAGATGGTAAGCACGCTAAACCTGGAATGGGAAGTAGCTCTCGAGGATAGCTGCCGGAACACATTACATGTTTGGCAACAGATTTTCTAACTTGGATATGATCGCGGCGCGCGCTGGACTCGCCACCGACCGACTCATGAGGGTGCGGGGTGCGGGGAGACGGGGTCAAAGCTCACGACCACGGCAATCCGTACATTATTATTTTAAGGATAATTAGGTCAAATTTTAAGTACATTTCTTTTACATTTTCGGTATCAGAATCGAGTAGTTAACACCCTCCGTCAGTATGTACAGAGCTGACGACGCTGCACTATCGTCTGTCCTCGCCGCTCAGCATACTGACCCGAACTGGCTTGTCACGTCAAACAAACAGGCTGCACAAACATAGCGTCGAGAGGACCACACCCGATTGGTTGTTGAAAACCGACGGTATCGGTTCGAAACAACGGTTTTATAGCCCCTGTGCTGCAAATCTGTTTTAAGGGGCCGTGGTGGTCACTCCACGGGACTCTCAGAAGTTCACATTCTAGCTTTATATATATTTAATATAGATGGTACAAATGTTTATATATGTGTGTAATGGTATCAGGAAGACGAGTCTCGTTCAGCACTGCTACCAGATCGGAGGCATCAAGCGCAGAGACAGCGCAGCCAGCGTGGAGAGAGTTCTGCCGGAGTACAGCTGTCTGGTGCTGTCACCGGCCAGCCTGTGGCAGCAGAGTCTGCAGACCTTCTCCCTGGACGCCAACATCGTGAACACTGTGTATCGTTAC
This sequence comes from Cabera pusaria, assembly GCA_954871355.1. NCBI lineage: Eukaryota > Metazoa > Arthropoda > Insecta > Lepidoptera > Geometridae > Cabera > Cabera pusaria. The sequence continues at coordinate 211,777 of OX940885.1, read as the reverse complement.
CAAGTAAGTGTAGGTGCGAGTGCGAGCGAGTGTCTAGTAATAGTGCCACCGTGGATGCAATGAGCCGACAGTGTGACGTGGTCCGCAGAAGGCGCACGAAGCGAAGGCTTCGATAGCAGAGATGGCGTTCGGCATGCAGCTGCGCGACACGGGCATCAAGCGGTACCCGCTGCGCGCCCGGCCGCGCCTGCTGCAGTACGCCGTCACCCTCTTCTACCACCATCCGGACGACAGGTATCTTACCTCACACTTACGTCACACACTCACCGCCTATATTCTAAAAAGTATACTGTGTCCATTCTCAGCCTCTAGACTATCTGTGAACTAAATTTCATTTAAATCGGTTCAGTAGAACATTAACATAAAACATATTTCCATACAAACTTTCATCCCCTATTGTTATTTTACACCCTTGAGGGTGAAACTTTTACAAACTTTGAATTGAGGGTAAAACTTTTACAAACTTTGAATGTCATATTTATTTATAATCGAATCAGTAGCCTAAAAAATAAGTTTCAAGCTTCTAGCTTTAAAAATGACGATACTTCCATACAATTTTTCATCCCCCCTTTCAACCCCTTACAACCCTCTTTTCGCATTGAAAAGTAGCCTATGTCCTTTCTCAGGCTCTAGACTTCTGTGTACCAAATTTCATTTAAATCGGTTCAGTGGTTTTGGCGTGAAAGTAAAACAGACAGACAGACAGTTACTTTCGCATTTATAATATTAGTAAGGATAAGGATTGTGACCGATACTTTTTTGGTCAGTTTTATGAACAAAAATTGTTAACAAAAAAAGTGAATGTACAAACTTATTATTTACGGTTGGTTCATTAACTACGTCTAGGTATCGGTCTAGGGATCGAACTGCAAAGTTACATTTGTCCTTTAACCTAGTTTGACAAGTTGGTACGGGTCCACGAGAGGTCGAGAGGTCGAGAGGTCGAGAGGTCGAGAGGTGCACGAGTCCAACTCTAGCTGGTTTTTTTTTGTAGTAGTTGACTATTGTTTAGGATCTAAATAACTCATTAACATTTTTTAAATTGAAAGCGATACATAGTTTTTTTTTGTAAATGAATGGTTGGACGAAGTTAGCATAATGTGCCGGCCCGAATATGTGTTAACGTTAACGTCTGTATCCTCGTTGTTAAAACCAACGATGTCGATGGCTGTCATGTCTGACTACGACGAAATATCAGCTATATCGCTCTAGCCACTTGCAGAGAAGATATCATAATGAATGTTAAAAGAATTAATTAATAATGATTAGATAGGAAGCTTTCCCGCAAAGGAATTTGCGAGATATTCGGTCCTGTGTGTTGGGATTTTTGGTGGGAAGTTTCATCGGAACGTAAGGAGAGATAATGTGATCGGTGTAAAAATACGAAAGCGTTTTTGAGGAGTAGAAGGAACGAATATAGAACAGAATAGAAGGGACGGAATGTGAGCATTCCGGACTAGACGAATGGATAACCGATTCAGGTTTCTATGAAATTCACATTAATGGTCGAATTTACGTAGAACATAAATGAAGCGGATACAAAAATATTGCAAGCGTTCTAGCTTATCTAGCTGTTACTAGGTGGGTACTAGATGGCCACACCTGCATCTTGCCAGCATAACGAGACGAAGGTTCCTTCACGACCTTTTCCTTCACCGCTGGGCCGCTGGGTTATTCCAACATATATATTTTGATAGAAAAAGGCCGTCGGTGCTCGGCGAAATCCAAGATATTAATTCTACAAAAAAATCGACACTCCTTATGATGTTCTATTTGTAATATTTACGGGCTACTCTGCCGTTCCACGTTCATGTTTCGCATAAATGTTTATTTCAGATTCATAAGGTCGCTGACAGAGCAGCTAAAGGAGAAGTACCCGCTGTACCGAGACGAGCCGCACTCCCGAGCGGAGGAGGCGACGCTCGTGTACTACCCCGGACAGTTCAACTACCGCGAGCTCGTGCCGCTCACCATCACCTTCTTCGGCCTGTTCCTGTACGTGTACTTCTCCGTCAGGAAAATTGAAGTTATCAAGTCGAAGCTGGGCCTGGCCGCGTGCGCCGTCCTCACCATAGCGAGCAGTCTGTCCGTGTCCATGGGGATCTGCTTCTACTTCGGGTTCTCCCTGAGCCTGCAGGGCCGGGAGATCTTCCCGTACCTGGTTGTGATCGTGGGCCTGGAGAACGTGCTCGTGCTCACCGAGAGCGTCACCTCCACGGACGCCAGGCTGGACGTGAAGATCCGGCTGGCGCAGGGGCTGGCGCGCGAGGGCTGGTCCATCACCAAGAACCTGCTCGTCGAGATCACCATCCTCACCGTCAGCTTCTTCACCTTCGTGCCGTTCATACAGGAGTTCTCGATATTCATGATCGTCAGCTTGATATCGGATTTCTTCATACAAATGGCGTTCTTCGCGACCGTCCTGGGGGTCGAAGTGCGGCGAATAGAATTCTTTCGCGATCAGAATCGCCTGCACCTGAAGGAGTATTTCGATCGGAACGCGTCGAGCCGGCGCTTCGACGGCGGCTTCGAGGAGCTCTCCCCGCAGCGCATGAGGAAATCCAAGTCGCACCCGAGACTGAACGGCGCCGCGCCCAGCCCCACCGACGTGGTGGCTAAGATGAGCTCCAGTCCGGCGCATCGGGAGGGGCGGGTGCCGAAGCGGATCCGACTGGTGAATATGTGGGCTCGCACGCGGTTCTTCCAGCGAGCCTTCATGGTGTGGATGCTGGTGTGGGTGTCGATGATAGCGTACCACTCGGGCGTCGTGGAGTACTTCGTGGGCGGCTCGGAGCGGGGGGAGGGGCGCGCGGAGGAGCGGCGGGGAGAGGACTCGGCCCGCGCAGACACGTCCTCGTACGGCAGCGGCGAGCGGAGCGCGCTCGTGTTCCCGCCGCTGCCGGACGCGCGCGCGGAGACCGGCGTCGACACCAACCAGACCATCACGTTGAAGCATTCGCCGCTGTCGAGGCCGTGGGCCAGGTGAGATACATTCTTATAACCCGCGACGAGACAATGACGGGTCTCATAAGTTTGACGTGCGTGTCTGTGTATGTGTGCGTCGCGTCCGTGCCATCGTAGCGCGTAGCGCTCGAAAGGTCGCACCGATTTTGATTTAGACTTCCTCGTTAGATCGGTGTCTCGATCGACGTTGTTAGCTTTGAGTCTTGAAAATCCGTTCGGCCGTTTTGAGATAATGAGCTTTTTTCGCTTTTGACGCTGTGAAATCGTGTTTCATAGGTCCGATCGATTCGCGATTCGGTATTCTCCCCCTTCGACGATATCGTAACACCACGGTTCAGCGACCCGACGCTGGAACATCTCCTGCAGAATACTGAACTCCTCACCGCCTCACGGCAGAGATGTCGAGTTTGGGCTCATTGGAACCGTTTCAAGGAACAGACTATACCTATATAAGAAGATCGCTCGGGGTGTTTTTACATTTTAAATATAAGTGTTATATATCTACGATAAGTTTTATCGTCGCAGTAGATCTGATACGATGTAAACGAGCCGTTTTCATTAATCATCAAAAATAGTCGGAGTTCAGCCGACAGAGAGTAGCCCCGGCTATTACTCGGCGCCGGCGATGACCTACAACTTTACTCGATGGCTCGGTACGGTATCACCGCTGGCGCACGACTGACGACTTCGGCCATTTTTCAGGCCTAGCCTGCTTCCGTCTTCCACTCCTCATCATTTACCAACATGCGAGATAGTGGTCAAACGCTAGCCTATATGAAATTTTAAAAAAATACGGTTTCATAACATAGATCTCATCGGGTCGCCGAAGCGGAGTATAGGGTATCATACGTACTGCCAAGGAATGGGATTCCTTGCCGGTGTCTGTGTTTCACAGTAACTACAACCCGGGCGTGTTAGTGAACAGGTGTCTTCTAGGTGAGGCGAGAGAGAGAGGCGGCGAGTGTAGTGAGTATAATATATAATAGTGTGTGGTGTGCGTGTGCAGGCTGCCGGCCGCGCACTGGGCCGGCGTGCTGTCGCAGTACAACGAGTCGTCGATGGGGCGGCACGTGGCCGTGCTGCCGCCCGTGCTGCTCAGCCACCGCGTGCCGCCCGAGCTGGCGGCCGCCGTGCGCCACCCGGACGAGCGCGACCCGCCGCCGCTGCGCTGGCCGGCGCTCGCGGCCGCGCTCGACCCGCTTGACGCCGCGCCGGGTAAAGTCTCTCTCTCTCTCTCTCTCTCTCTCTCACACACACACACACACACACATATACTCATGTACGGTACTTTGTCGTGTTCCACTGCCTATACCTTGTCAATTTATGAAGATTATTTTGACAGCTCACGCCTATTAAGTTTCGTTTTTAGGTCTTTTTAGGGTTCCGTACCCAAAGGGTAAAACGGGACCCTATTACTAAGACTCCACTGTCCGTCTGTCTGTCTCTCTGTCTGTCTGTCTGTCTGTCTGTCTGTCTGTCTGTCCGTCTGCCACCTGGCTGTATCTCATGAACCGTGATAGTAAGACAGTTGAAATTTTCACAGATGATGTATTTCTGTTGCCGCTATAACAACAAATACTAAAAACACAATAAAGTTAAAAATAATAAGGAAGTCCTCATACAAGAAACGTGTTTTTTTCGGCATTTCAATAAAACGCCATCTATGAAAGCTTAGGTAAACGTCCATAGATGGCGTTATATTGAAATGCCGATCCCTAACACCTTTGTTAGACGTTAGATGGCGTTATAAGAAATAAATTGTTTATTAATTATTAATTTTTGCTGGCGAAAAATGATAGTGGTATTTTTTGCTCGATCTTATAAAATACTGTAGTGTGGTACGGAACCCTACGAGTGCGAGTCCGACTTGCACTTGGCCAGTCTATTTAAAGGGAAACTTTCATTACATTGCCTCAAATGTTTTCTAAAGATAAAGATGTTTTATTTGTTCAAAACATGCATTATACACATACACAAACATTGCATGCAGTATGGTCTTAAACATAAAAATGTCTCGTCATGTTTTCCTCATATGGGCGTACAAATGTGACGCGTGACGCTGCTGAATCTTGTTAAATATTATTACATTTTCGCAGTAAGATTAAATAAAGTAAAATGAATAATATCAAAAATGTTGAACAAGTGATTATGTCAAAATAATAATAATATATTATTCTGTAAGTATGGCACGTCGCATACAGCCGGGGCCGGGGCTGCTTGTGAGATATCATGATGACCTTTAGGTATCACTGTGACTGGCGGACGCATCCGCGGCCATATTCGTATACACGCTAGTGTCACGTCAACTGCTGTCATATTATAGTAGCTGGCTACCATAGCTTCACATCACACAAACAAAAAGTTTTGTTTTCATCGTGGTTTCATAAAACCACACTACACTTCTTTTTTGTGGCAAGTAAAGTGAAACATCGATATAATTTAGTTAATCGATAATCGATTTATTCGATAATATTCCAGATGTTTGGAAACGAGCTGTGGTAAAGCCGTTACCTAAGTCAAGTACAGTCGAAGATCTTAAACAACTTCGTCCCATAAGTATTTTGGCTGTGCTGTCGAAGGTATTAGAGAGAGCAGTGCTCGATCAAATGGAGAAATTCATACGCAAAGATAACAAGATTCCTGCTTTCCAGTCAGGTTTCAGGAAAAACCACGGCACCGAAACTGCTCTCCTACAAGTTACCGACGACATCATGACGGCTTCTGACTCAGGCCTTAGTAGTATATTGTTACTTCTAGATATTTCACGAGTCTTTGACTGCCTAAGTCCAGATATGCTGATAGCTAAACTGTCATATTACGGGTTCTCTGACGATGCTTGTAGCTGGTTCAGATCATATCTTTTTGGTAGAGAACAATATGTTGGGATTGAAGCCACGACCGGAAAGAAGCATATCTCTGATATAGTAAAGGTACCGAGAGGAACTCCACAGGGATCAATAGTGAGTCCAATTCTGATTTCTATTTTCACTGCTGAAATGCCTAACTGTATAAATACCTGCAAATATCATCTTTACGCTGACGATACGCAGATTTATCATAGTTTCAATCCGGTCCACACACAAGAAGCCATCGCTATGATGAATACTGATCTAACAGCAATTTTTAAATGGGCAGGACGCAATTCCCTTCGACTGAACCCTGGTAAATCAAAATTTATAATCCTCGGGACGAAAACACAAGTTAGTAGAGTTCAAGAGCAAAATCCAAGATTAGTAATAAATGGAACAGATATTGCCGTTGAGCCTGATGCCAGGAATTTGGGCCTCATCATTGACAATGATATGAGATTTATTAAGCATCTCAATGAAAATATTAAAAACGCATTTTTCAAACTTAAAATCTTATCTGGCACCCGAAAATATATTTGAGAAGAGGTAAGGCTACTGCCATGCGATCTTCTCGTGCTCTCTCCGTTCAACTATCGCAGTGCTGTGTGTGGCTAGACTCTGGGTTAAAAAAAAAACGCCATTCAACGTGTGCAGAATGCGTGTGCCCGTTTCTGTTTTGACATACCTAGAAGAGAGCATGTAAGTCCTTACCTGGTAGAGAAAGGTATATTAAACATGAAACTACGAAGAGAGTTACATATAGCATGTACTACACAGAAGATTCTCTGGAATGAACGACCCGAGAAGAAGAAGGAAGAAACGACCCGAAAAATTCTAATCGTCTCTTCATACCGCAACATAGAAAAAAGGAGGAGGTTTCTCAATTCGACCGTATATTTTTTTTATTTTTTTTATTTATTTTTTTATGTTTGTTCGAGGATAACTTCGTCGTTTATGAACCGATTTCGATTATTTATTTTTTTGTTCGAAAGGAGATATCCCAAGTGTGGTACCATGGTAATTTTATCGAGGTATGATAAGTATCTCCAGAGATATTGAGATAAACATCTCAAAATTGGTACTGAAAATGAATAGCGCGGCATTGAAGTCGGTTGTTTTTTAGTTTTTAAACGATATTATTAAAACAGAAAAACATATATGAAAAACTTTTAAAACTTAGAAGTCTAAGAAAAATACACATACTAAAAAAATCACACACACACACATATAAAAACACTCACACAAAAACACACATACACACAGAGAGATAGTAACAGAATCAGTCTATTAATAGTTTTTTCTTTAAAGCAATATTTTATGGCAATGACAGAACTAAGAGTTGACGTCTGCTTATAGTTATAATTTGTAGGGTTCCTTGACATGGATATATGTATCAAGTCCGTTTCATTACGAACATCTCGGCGAACACCGCAGCCCGAGCACGGGGCAAATTGAAAATCAGCGCTGCGTGTGCAAGAAATTGTGCATGCAGCACGAGCTGAATTTGCTCCATTTGCCAATAGATTTTTTTTTACTATAATTTTTGTATTTAAATTGTAACTATCTTATAAATGGCAATAAACTAATTTTTATTTATTTATAATGTTCCTACCGCGGCCCACCTGTGCCAGGATTTGAACCGGAGACCTCTCGCTCAGTAGTGGAGCCATTCTATCCTTCACGCTGACTGGGCTCTCATGGGACTGGGATCTGACGCTTGTCTCCAGACACGTGGAGTGTAACACTGCGACTGTACTCGCTTGTATTATTATCAGCTTGCTCATGTCTGAGCGACTCTGAGGCGACATTCGCACGAACTTTGCACATTCTTGTAAATTGTTAAACACAATCCAAAATTTCATCGTACCGACGGGACTCGAACTCGCACCCCCCGGATTACACGTCCGGGTGCTCTGCCAATTAAGCCACGGTTTGATACATCGGTACGACGAAATTAGTGGATTGCATTTGTTAACCCAATTATGCATTGGTGGCGCCATCTATGACTACATATTACGTAAGTTAATCATTCGGAAGAAATCATTACAGTTTTCAAATCCGACGAGAGATGTTGCACTGCGTAAATCAAATATTATGTTTCTTTGAAGTGTCACACACTTTATATTTTTGTAAATTGTTAAACACAATCCAAAATTATATCGAAACGACGAAATGGATCGAACCGTGGCTTAATTGGCAGAGCACCTGGACGTGTAATCCGGGGGGTGCGGGTTCGAGTCCCGTCAGTACGATGAAATATTGGATTGTGTTTAACAATTTACAAAATTATAAAGTGTGTGAGACTTCAAAGAAACATAATATTTGCACTTTCTTCTTATGTAGTGTCTATAAAAATCACTAAGGCGTCCGTTACACGATAGGTTATCCGTCATTCAAAATCATCATTCATCAATCAATGATCAATAAATCACAAAATCAATAAAGTATGTAAATATCGGTCGGTCACCGTCATTCACCCCATTACACGACGGTCCTCCATCGGTCGCAGCCGCGACTGCCGGCAAACTGACGGCTAAACCTATCGTGTAGTACACGCCTCATACACGTTTTATTATTTTCAGAATTCGAAACGGACAAGGGGCAATCCCACCCCTGGGGCAAAGGGTCAGAATTACCGATCTACCCCACTACCCCCATGGAGATATTGTTACTGGCGATACTGTGCACCATCAGTGTCGCCGTCATAGCCTATATGATGGTAGTTCTGTACAGGTGAGTACTTTGTTAACGAACGTATGTACCGGGAGCGCTCCGTACACGTGGATATATCTATATTACTCGTGTAAAATGACGCTCTGGTCGAATGTGGCTTGTGATCGTTAGGAAACAGAAGACGATATGGAGCGACACATATAGCGCGGCTTATATAGGACTCTACTCCATTGTGGCGCGGTCGGTGCCGGTGATATACCACTGTGACGGTGACCTACAAGCGTCGTCTACGAGGAGGCTCTCTGTGGTAGCGTGAGAGTGTTACTGTAAGGCAGGCCGCACACCAGGCACACTTGTATCTCCATAATTGTGGCGACACATTTAACGCCCCCATATATTTGTGTGCGAGCACGCACACTTAGGACAATTTTGTAGCGGGCTCACTGTTGGCGTGATGTCGGCCGCGCTATGCGAATTCAAGATCGAACGCGTGAGTGTTTGTGTGTTGTCGGTTTAATGTGGCGGCACCGTGGCACCATATGACGGGTGGCCGGCGGCGTGCCGGTGTGTGTTGTAGGTGCGTGTGCTCCCGCCACTACGCCGAGTGGCGCGCCTCCTGGAACGACGACGGACAGCACAAGAAGATCATCGCCGCCCAGCCGGCCGTGCAGGTTACTGTCTCACTTTATATCTCTCTCTCTCTCTCTCTCTCTCTTTGTATAGTCGTAGCTTTTATTAACCACATTCACTGCAATTGTTACGCTTTTGTCTCATTGACCTTTACATTTAACATTTTTCCAACTGATAGCGACTGTATGTTGTAGTGAGTGTATCTTAGGATTTAGGTAAAGGACAGTGACCGTGAAGAGGTAGCGGCGAAGGAACCCCGCACTGACCGCCGCGTTCATACGTCGATGTCGAGCATCGCTCGCTCGACGGCCGTCCTCAAACACGAGAACGTTCTCATATGTCGATGTCGAGCAGCGCTCGCTCGACGGCCGTCCTCAAACACGAGAACGTTCTCATATGTCGATGTCGAGCATCGCTCGCTCGACGGCCGTCCTCAAACACGAGAACGTTCTCATATGTCGATGTCGAGCATCGCTCGCTCGACGGCCGTCCTCAAACACGAGAACGTTCTCATATGTCGATGTCGAGCAGCGCTCGCTCTACGGCCGTCCTCAAACACGAGAACGGCCGTCCTCAAACACGAGAACGGCCGTCGCTCACCCGAGTCAAACTATATATTCATTTGATTCTGATTCTCATTGTTTCGGCATGTTTTGTTGAATTTCTAATTTTCGTTGTCAGTTCCCAACGTTCGTATGTGAGATATTTTCGGGAGAGCCGGATCTCTACCGGGAGAGTAGTGAAGTTGGCCGGTAGGTATTACCGTTCGTGAACGTCATTTTGATAGTTCCGCCGCGCTTGCACCCGGGTGTGTAACCATTGATATTTACGTATATATGAGGACATGATACATCATACAACCTACAAAAATAGGTGGTACCTTACAGTCATAATGTCATTAATTGTCATTTGATGAGCAACGACTGCCATAGGCTAGATTTGCGTGAATCAAGGTCATCAATAGAAGCCATTTTATGTGCCATTATGACATATAGGTATGCACCTATTTTTGCACGTAATTTCCATCATGTATCGCGGCGCCTGTGTGTATGTATTTCGTACCTGTAACCGTGTAATGTAATATAACGTGTAACCGTGTAATGTAATGTAACGTGTAACCGCCAGCTGGTGATGGAGGCGGTGCCGCTGGTGGTGGCGGGGCACGCGCAGGAGGTGGAGTGTGTGGCGGCCGACGGGGACAAGGTGGTCTCCTGCTGCCTGCAGGGGGAGCTCAAGGTGTGGGACGCGCACTCCGGGGACTTGCTCACCAACATCGACCGCAACAAGTGAGTACACGCCGCTCTTAGACAAGGTGGTCTCCTGCTGCCTGCAGGGGGAGCTCAAGGTGTGGGACGCGCACTCCGGGGACTTGCTCACCAACATCGACCGCAACAAGTGAGTACACGCCGCTCTTAGACAAGGTGGTCTCCTGCTGCCTGCAGGGGGAGCTCAAGGTGTGGGACGCGCACTCCGGGGACTTGCTCACCAACATCGACCGCAACAAGTGAGTACACGCCGCTCTTAGGCTTAGCGCACACATACGAGTTGTCGACTTGTGTACTTCTCGTTAATTTCACACAAATAAACTATTTGTGCCCGGTTCCTATAACATACAAACTGATCGTTTTGCTTACGATCTGTTAAATTTGACCCGAGACGTAAACATTACACAGTATTATTGAAATGATCTATTTAATGTTATTTGACGTGTGTAAATGAAGATTTTAAATTTATAGATTTAAAAACGGGAATTTAACGTGACTTACGCGATGTCGATATAGCGATCGACATATGTTTCGGCCTCATCCGGAGGCCTTCTTCAGGATCTTGAGTGCTTGGCGCTCGTCGACGCGTCGCACCTCGCACTGCGGGCCGCTGCTCGTGCAGCGCGGGCGGACGGAGCGGGCGGCGGCGGCGGCGGCGGTGGTGTTGGTGGGGGGTAATGATGCGGTGTACATAGTGGAGGCGCGGGATTAGGTTGGAGGGCTTCGTCTTCATCACTGCTGTTTACTTCAGACGAGACCTCATCCAACCGGCAGACGGAACTATATCGACATCGCGTAAGTCACGTTAAATTCCCGTTTTTAAATCTATAAGTTTAAAATGAACGTGAGTTTTTATAATAAGATTTTAAATTTGCCCATAAATTGAACAAATGCTGTGACTTTTGACTTTCTTCTGTCAAATTTAACCGATCGTAAGCAAAACGATCCGTTTGTATGTTATAGGAACCGGACATTAGTCGATGAAGGTACGCATACACGATTGATTTAAGCCGATCGTCGATTTTTTTTATCGCCGCTTTAAACCGGTTTAGCTGTGTAGATTCATGAGAAGTCCACAACTCGACTTAACAGTTTAGTCGATGTAGAAGTAGTATGTATGTGCTAGGGCTTACACTCATTGAGCCGGTCGCAAGCGGCGGCGCGGGACCGAGCTTCCTCGTCGAGTGCTGCTCGAGGTATACCGTACCATCGTCCTCCACTGACGCCGCGGCTACGGAAGTGCTGGCGAACGTTCTCTCTAGTTACATACGAGTATATTACGACGCACGACAGACGAATTGCCGCCAATTTGTAAAAACAAATGACTTATAAATTCTTTACACGTCCACAGATTTCCAAAGAGTTAATGGCTCGAAATTAAAATATTTTTTTCATAACAAGTTTTTTATTGAAAATCTTTAAGTGCGGCCCATGTACGTATGTACGAGTATGTGACATGCTATCACGGCAAGATAGATGAAAGCTTGTAATAATATATGTTTTTCCTTGTAATGTTTAATGTAGTTACCGTAGATATAATACCACCGTCAGCAGGGCTAGCATGGCCTTATCCCGGGGGAAAGACAACATTATTTCCCGATTTTTCGCCACTGACAGGAGATCAACACAACAATTTAAACGCTTGGTTAAGCTTAGCCCCGAGTTTTGATTTTGTTTCGTATTAAAATTTTAAAAAAAGAATTGATTAAAAGTCAGCGGGCGTTTATAATTGTCGAAAAACTTTACTTATAATTTGCTTTCTCCACCAAACAAAGTCAAAAGTCAAAGCATTTATTCAGTACTAGAAGTGTCCCGCGGCTTCGCCCGCGTTAAAAACTTCTTTTATTTACTTAAAACTTTTCTTTTGTAAAAACGATTCTATCAATAAATACATCAAAAAAGAATTTGCCAAATCGGACCACCCATTTTCATGTTATCGCGTGACTAAGGCGATTCGGGATTCATATTTATAAAACCCGAAAAATCCAAAGTTTCAGACTTTGTTGCCTACCCCATTTTGAAAAATCCTACAACACGTACTTTATCTCATCTTGTTTCGCCATACAAACTATGATTCCCCGTTCCGTATCTGGGAGGAATTTTTAGATAATCTTTTCTGAGCGGATACCTACGTCATAATAACTATCTGCATTCTAAATTTCAGCGCAATCCGAAACAATATTGATTTTTAGACTTTGTTACCCCAGTTTATCCTGTTAGGGTGGCATTTTGAAAAAGTCTGAAACTCGTATTTACTTATTTATTTACAGAAGTACTTGTGTGAAATGTCGAATAAAATGACTATCCAAACTTTGAACCCCCGCTTCATCCCCTTGAAGAGTGAAATTATTTCTTAACAATGTCAAAATAACTATCTGCATGCCAAATTTCAGCGCAATCCGAAACAATTGATATCAGACTTTGTGGCGAGGTGCTGGGCTTGCGCCCCGAATTGATCTATCGAATTGACCTAATTTTCATCTCGGCTCGCCCACACTTTCGCCTCTAGCGACTTTATTTACAACTCAAGTCTTAAGTAACTTACATGAAAATGCTCGTCATTATGTCTATTTCCTATCTAGACTATCGGGAAATGATAAAACCAAAGAATCTAGATTTTATTTACCAAAAACTACCTAAAAATCTAGAAATCCTGACCCCGTTTGGTCTTTACATGCTAATAACTTTACCATTTATTAATCTATTCTTATACAGTCTTTTGCAAAACCTGCGCTACTTATTTATCTACCTAATTTCACAAAGAGCTTATCAATATATTTACATAAAGATACTTAAAAAACTGATTTACTACACTTATCCAAAAAGTCCATAAGTTTCCGTTAGAACGAGACGACACGCTCCGTCCCTCTCGCACACTTTAAATTTAAATTTCGGCGCTATAATTTCACCGCTTATTATGAAGCTGGCCGCCGTCCCGCGTGGTTTGGTCGCCGACAGACTTTGTTACCCCATTTAACTCTTTTAGGGGTGGAATTTTGAAAGAGCATGAAACACGTATTTACTTACTTAAGTACTTGTGTTAAGTTTCAAATATAAAAAACTATCTAATCTTGTTTCTCCATACAAACTTTGAACCCCCGTTTCATCCCCTTCAGGGGTGAAATTTAGAAAATACTTTCTCTGAGGAAACTAACTTCGTAATAACTATCTGCATGCTAAATTTCAGCGCAATCCGAAACAATATTGATTTTCGCACTTTGTTACCCCATTTCACCCTCTTAGGGGTGTAATTAAAAAAACCTGAAACACATATTTACTTATTTTTTTACTGGAGCACTTGTATGAAGTTTCGAATAGAAAATACTATCTAATCTTGTTTCTCCATACAAACTTTGAACCCCCGTTACATCCCTTTCAGGGGTGAATTTTGGAAAATCCTTTCTCAGAGGACACTAAAGTTGTAATAACTATCTGCATGCCAAATTTCAGCGCAATCCGAAAAAATATTGATTTTCACACATTTGTTACCTCATTTCACCCTCTCAGGGGTGGAATTTCAAAAAAACCTGAAACACGTATTTACTTATTTTTGTACTGAAGCACTTGTGTGAAGTTTCGGATAGAAAAGACTTATCTAATCTTGTTTCTCCATACAAACTTTGAACCCCCATTTCATCCCCTTAAGGGGTGATTTTTGAAAAATCCTGTCTTAGTACACCCCTACGTACTAAGACAAATATACCCTCCAAATTTCAAGTCTCTACGACCAGCGGCTTAGGCTGTGCGTTGTCTGTCAGTGAGTCAGTGAGTCAGTGAGTCAGTCAGTATGTCAGGACAAAGATTCTTATAGTATTAGATATGGGCAAATTAAAAATTTGCATTAAATAGATCATATTCAATAATAATTATTGTATATTATTATAGTTATATCTATAACAGAAACATGACTTATTTCTTTAAATTTACAAAAAAAAAACAAAGGTATTGAGCCTTTCAGCTTTCATCTAGACGTGGATCGTCACACTAAAACACATGTAAACAAAACACGGATAGGTGGAAAGACAAAAAAGTACACGGTTTCACTTATTTTTACAAACTTTTTTTAAGGTCGTACCCGAAGAGTCCGAACGGAGCCCTATAACAATAGGGCTCCGTTCCGTGATTGAGTGCTGTCTGTCTGTCTGTCACACAGGTCTTACAGCCAGACGGTTAGAGCTACAGCCTTCAAATGTTCACAGTACATGAGTACGGTTTAACCTTGTTTCGCATAACTATTTTTAATAAAATTTCTCTTCGTATAATTTCAGTTCGTATAAAATTAGTTAACATAAGTATTCAGTTCGCCTAATATTTGTTTTCTCATTATTGTTTCAAACAAACATTGATTTAACATAATTTTTTTTGATGTAATTATATTTTTTTGGTCCTATGTATATGATAGTTTAACTGCCTTAGGCTAGTGAACGGGGGCCGACTCGGTTCTGGCACGTGCCCGCCGCTGCCGCGGCACGCTCGGCTCGTGCGATGTGCTCACAACAAGCCTAATCCTACTGGTTTATGTTCAACCGACTTTCAAAAAGGAGGAGGTTTTCAATTCGTCTGTACGATTTTAGAGCCCAGAAGAAAGCAAAAAAAAGTATGCGAAGATGTATTCGATTAGGTAATTATTATATGAAATAAATATTATATAATTTGGACAGCGATTCAAAGAGGTAATGTCGCCAGCTTTTTGGGTACTCTACCAGCAGACAGCGCCCTACATTCCATTTATTATTTGTAGTTTTTATTTGAATTATTAGTCATAGTTAATATTTTAGTTTAATAAGTTTTTTAAATTGTCTTAATACATTTACTTGAAATCATTTATTTTGGAATCATTATTGTTCTGGTGTTGTTTGTTAAACATTTTTTTATAAATAAAATACTCTTAAATGTGTTAAAATATTATTTGGACATTAGTGTATTCGTTGTTATATCAAACAAATATTATTGGAAACGAATAAATATGTGAACTGCAATTATACCGAGCGATTCGTTATATGAAACGTTGTTAGTCTAAGTAAAATTATGTTAAAAGTTGTTATACAAAACAAGGGCCTACCCATCGGTACAGTGTATTTTCAATTATATTTTGATACTTATATTATTGTTTTTTCAGCTTCTTCAAACTACAAAAGAAATTGTTCGAAAAGGTGAACGCTAAGAAAAATCCTACAGTTTCTTTAGAAGGTAACAAATATTTGATGTGATTTGTTTTAAATGTAAGGTCGAGCATGCCGCTCGTGTGATGGTCAGCGATAACGTCACACACACCACATCACACGATACATTGTCACTACATGTCGTATAACGTTACAGTGTCACTGTTACACACTATCCAACATTTCGGCGTACCGACGGGTTTTAAAAGCGGCGAACATTATAATGAAATCCATTAGTTTCGTCGTATTGATAGGATCATACCGCAGCTTAGTTGGTTAGAGCGCCTGCACGTGTCTCCTAGGTGGCGCGGGCTAGAGTCCCGGCGGTGCGACCGCATTTTGTATTGTGTCTAACAATGTAGGTACAAACATATAAAGTTACATAGAAACAATGTAGGTACAAACATATAAACATATAAATCCATTAGTTTCGTCGTATTGATAGGATCATACCGCAGCTTAGTTGGTTAGAGCGCCTGCACGTGTCTCCTAGGTGGCGCGGGCTAGAGTCCCGGCGGTGCGACCGCATTTTGTATTGTGTCTAACAATGTAGGTACAAACATATAAAGTTACATAGAAACAATGTAGGTACAAACATATAAACATATAAATCCATTAGTTTCGTCGTATTGATAGGATCATACCGCAGCTTAGTTGGTTAGAGCGCCTGCACGTGTCTCCTAGGTGGCGCGGGCTAGAGTCCCGGCGGTGCGACCGCATTTTGTATTGTGTCTAACAATGTAGGTACAAACATATAAAGTTACATAGAAACAATGTAGGTACAAACATATAAACATATAAATCCATTAGTTTCGTCGTATTGATAGGATCATACCGCAGCTTAGTTGGTTAGAGCGCCTGCACGTGTCTCCTAGGTGGCGCGGGCTAGAGTCCCGGCGGTGCGACCGCATTTTGTATTGTGTCTAACAATGTAGGTACAAACATATAAAGTTACATAGAAACAATGTAGGTACAAACATATAAACATATAAATCCATTAGTTTCGTCGTATTGATAGGATCATACCGCAGCTTAGTTGGTTAGAGCGCCTGCACGTGTCTCCTAGGTGGCGCGGGCTAGAGTCCCGGCGGTGCGACCGCATTTTGTATTGTGTCTAACAATGTAGGTACAAACATATAAAGTTACATAGAAACAATGTAGGTACAAACATATAAACATATAAATCCATTAGTTTCGTCGTATTGATAGGATCATACCGCAGCTTAGTTGGTTAGAGCGCCTGCACGTGTCTCCTAGGTGGCGCGGGCTAGAGTCCCGGCGGTGCGACCGCATTTTGTATTGTGTCTAACAATGTAGGTACAAACATATAAAGTTACATAGAAACAATGTAGGTACAAACATATAAACATATAAATCCATTAGTTTCGTCGTATTGATAGGATCATACCGCAGCTTAGTTGGTTAGAGCGCCTGCACGTGTCTCCTAGGTGGCGCGGGCTAGAGTCCCGGCGGTGCGACCGCATTTTGTATTGTGTCTAACAATGTAGGTACAAACATATAAAGTTACATAGAAACAATGTAGGTACAAACATATAAACATATAAATCCATTAGTTTCGTCGTATTGATAGGATCATACCGCAGCTTAGTTGGTTAGAGCGCCTGCACGTGTCTCCTAGGTGGCGCGGGCTAGAGTCCCGGCGGTGCGACCGCATTTTGTATTGTGTCTAACAATGTAGGTACAAACATATAAAGTTACATAGAAACAATGTAGGTACAAACATATAAACATATAAATCCATTAGTTTCGTCGTATTGATAGGATCATACCGCAGCTTAGTTGGTTAGAGCGCCTGCACGTGTCTCCTAGGTGGCGCGGGCTAGAGTCCCGGCGGTGCGACCGCATTTTGTATTGTGTCTAACAATGTAGGTACAAACATATAAAGTGTGTAACGCTTAAAAGAAGCATAATATTCGTTACATTGTCACTTCTAGTTATCGTTTTCATGTGCCTTTTTATTTAATTGCCATTTATATTCACACAAAAATGTGTCGGACTCTCGGAAGTTCCTAGCGTTATAATAATGATATCTACTTAGATGTTTCGGTTCCTCTACGTACGTTATAATAATGTAATTATTTATGTTTCTAGCTCCTCGCATCGAGGAGATCGCACCGAGGAAGGGAGAGGTGAGCGTCGAACGAATTCAATATTTTAACTTTGCAAATACCGACCGCGACTCGTGCGCCGCCATGAGATATATTTCTGAGATGTGCGCCGTTCCAAATATTATTAATGATGTTAAAAATAGTTATATTATGAAAATTAAATTAATAAATTTAAAGCGTACAAGTTCAAACCTGTCACAATACTCCCCTCCGTCCCCGACGCGGTAACGTATTCGGTCGTACCGGCTGTCGAAGCGTTCGATAGTGTACCTGGAGGTCGACGGATGCCGGCGAGCTCGTTCGACGACCTCGTCTGCACCGTTACACGTTCGCCCACGAAGCGTTTCGTTACCGCGGGAAATACAATAATGATACGGAGCTCGATGTGGAGTGTACGTACGGAGGATGGAGTAGTATCGGTACTAGTATTCTACTAGCCCGAGGGTCTAGCGGTACCTCTCCCTCTCTGTGTGTGTATGTACAGTACGCGTGTGTCGTGCGCAGCGCGCGGGCGGCCGGCTGCGGCGCGCGCTGGGCGAGCACCTGCGCGGGCTGCGGTTCCGCGCGCCCTGCGGGGAGAGCGCGCCGCATCTCTCCGTCGCGGAGACTACCAAATATCACTTCGCTAAGAACTACAGGTAACATTCCCGACATTTTTTACCGAGGACCGGGTTCTCTATTCCACTCGTTTCAGGGTTCCGTAGCCGAATGGCAAAAAGCGGAACCGTAACAGATACGTCGGGTCCGGCCGTCTGTCTGTCCGTCTGTCTATTTCACGGCCACTTTATTCCGAAACTATTAGGACGACGCGGTTGAAACTCGGTAGGTGAATTCTGTGAACCGCTTTACGATTTTTATACGAAAATAAAGAAAATGTTTCTGTTCCACGTACGGGGAGCTCGAGGGGAGCTCCCCGGAACAGAAACAAAAATAAATTGTTTCATCGAACTTATACGTCTAAAGATTTATATTTAAAAAAATATTCTCTTAAAAAATTATATTGAGATTCCTAAAACAATTTTTTCTCAAAATTTGTCGTTTGAAAGATTAGACTCTTCAGATGTGCTAAAATGTGTGTGAAAAATAGTGATATTTTTGTTCGATCTTATAAAATATTGTAGTGTGGTACGGAACGAACGCACTCGGCCATTTATGACGTGATAACGTCTCATAGATCGATGAACGCCGGCTGCATGCACTAAAAAGTGTCACGTTCCGCGTGTGAGCGAGAGCGTAGAACGAGCGATAGAGAGGCACGTTCGTTTGAGAGAGTATACTTCCCGTTTGTCCCGTTGTGATTTCATCGAGATATGATGAGTATCTCCAGAGATATGGAGATATGCACCTCGGACTCGGTACTGGAAACGACTGGCTAATGATAATATTCGTCCGTGTGAAGGCATAATATGTGGGCGGTCACGCGCTGTGTGAGAGGTGGCTCCGAGCGGCCAGGACACCAGGCGGGTCGGATGTCGGTCGCACCACTCGGGGATAACTTCATTATATTTCATCATTATCAGCCAATTTCCGTCCACTGCTGGACATAGGCCTCTGCTATGCCACTGAGCTCGATCTTCAGCTATTCGTTTCCAACCGCTGCCAGCCAGCTTGCGTATATCATCGCTCCACCTAGCTGGAGGGCGTCCTACACTACGTTTACCGAGCCGTGGTCTCCACTCTAGAACACGTCTACCCCAACGGTCATCGGTTCTACGACAGATGTGACCGGTCCGCTGCCAATGCATCAAATTACACATTTATTTTTATGTATTCATTTACAACTGTTTTCATTAACATTGCAGAGATCTATACTGCAGCGAACGATCAGAAAACGCGTCCAGTCACGTGACCAACGAGTACGCAGACGTCGGCGATAGGTCACCGAACGAAGCTAAGCGGAGCCCCAACCGTGAACTTTTAAATAACAGGGACAGTATCAGTAACGGTGACAGCGGTGACGGTGACGGTGACGGTGACGGGAGCGGCCGCGCGCGGGGCGCCGCCAGTGGTAGTGTTCCTTGTGAAGTGGACGGCGATGAGAGGACGTTCAGTAACCTCGAGTGGCGAGAGAGCGCGCTCGAGGAGTCTCCCGTGTGGTGCATGGACCTCTACGACGACTTCATCGTAGCGGGCTGCGCCGACGGCAGGGTGGAGCTGTGGGAAGCCGCCTCCGGCAAGCTGCTGGTCAGTTACCGTCTCACTCTACACGGGGTGTGTCATACGTGTCACGGTTGTTAACATATATTTTTTTTAAGTTTCTTTGATAATAACCCGATATTTTTTCCTTCAATCGTCATCATAAGAGCTGTCTTGTTTATGGTCATAATACCACAAAATGACTTGTGCCGTATTCTGCGATATTTTTATGTGACAACAATAAATCGATGAACGCCGGCTGCTTGCATGAACGAAAAAGTGTCCCGTTACGCTCATTGTCCTGTTCCGCTCATTGTACGCATGCGCCGATTTCATCAATGTTTTGTTACGATTTTGTCACGTCGAGCTATCGTCCGTAAACCAACTTTACAGGCAACTCATTTTTTTTTTCTAAACAAGTTACCACTTGGTGCTATCAATATCAAAAAAATACTTATGAGCTTTTAAAGTCGTAAAGCTGTGTAAATGATACAAAAAGTATTACCTATTATTAATTAATTGCAAAATAACTAAAATTCGTTTTCAATTTAGCTTTATTTAAAATAGCTGTTATAACACGCGAATTGTTTGTAAAATGTATAATTCGATGTCACAGAATATCACAAGCACAAGGTATAAGTAATATAGGTATACAGAATAACGCTGGTAATAGAATCGCAGAGGAAGAGTAGAGTTTCAATAAAAGATCGTACGCGCAGCTAAACTGTCGCCAATGGAACTCTCGCGTCCCGCTTGGGGCGCTCGCGTCGCGCATCTTCGCGGTTTGTTGCTAACTGCCCATGCGCGACGGATAGCTACTATGGAGGGAACGTATGAAGTGCGCGGGAAACGCACGTGACCGATAGCGCGCGTAATATTTGAAAATCCCCGCGTTACACTGTTTAGTTATAATATGCGATATAGTACACGACACACTCAATGATTCAGTAGGGGTTAAAATGTCCTGTCACCTGTTGGTCCATGCACAAAACTTCCTGTATATATATATATATATATATATATATATATTTTAATTGGTTGTGTGTAAAGTTTGTTTCCGGATAGTTTTGATGACATGATGATCGATGAGCATGTCCAGTATTGTAGTTATACACCGGCTGTAATTCACGTACCTTTAGTCGAATTATCTCGAGCTAGGTTTCGAGCGAGTCAGTCGCTCTTCCTCGGGAGTGAGGTCACGCGGTGAGATCGCGATGTTCGCAGCGGGCCGCCGCTCGCTGCGCTCGGCTCGATAGCCGGGGTGGGGGCGGACTCGGCGGCGATCGGGAACGGCTGATCCTTTTCGGTACCGAGGATGCCTGAGATAGCCCGAATGATGTCATCGTCGTTTCTTCATCGCTGCTACTCCTATCGCCAGAAGTACCGTCGCAAACAATGCTGACTGTGTCACACTCTAGACTGACTGACACTTTCTTTTTCGAGGACGCATTATGAACCGGTTTCCACGCTGACGGCAAGGTCCATCCATTATCTCGGTTGAAATTGGGGTGTCTATTTATCTCAATAGCCTCACGTACTTTTCTAGGTACAAAGAACTTCTCTCTAGCTAGTGCGGAGGCTTTATCGAATCGGATAAAGTGGTTTGTGTCCGCGAGATGTGCATGCTCCGCGGTGGCGGATCTTGTCGTGTCCGAATTCTTAATGCTCCTTATGTGTTCCGTAAGTCTAGTCGTGATGTTGCGTCGAGTTTCTCCCACGTAGCTCTCGCCACAGTCGCATGGTATTCTGTACACGACCGGAACGTTCAGCTCGTCCTTGTCCTTCGGTGAACGCATCTGTCTAAGATGACCTGGTGGACGGAAGATCGTCTTGACATCATATTTCCGTCGTAAAAGATATTCGATTCTGTCCGTTACTCCTTTTACGAACGGTAAATAAGCCGGTGATCTATCCGCTACTTGTGGTCGCTTACGTTCACTCTGTTTACACCACCGGCCACATTGTCGCCAGCTGTAGCCATTATCCTCGAGTACCCCCCTCACGCGATTTAGCTCACCGTCTAGGTATTGAGGGTCGGATATTCTTAGAGCTCGGTGGATTAATGCTCTGGGCACCGAGGACGAGTGTGCCGGATGGTGATGCGAGTTGGCGTGTAGATACCTTTCCGTGTGAGTTGGCTTTCGATATACTGTACGTGCGAGACTTCCATCCGGCCTGCGGATCATGCGTACATCGAGAAAGGATAAAGTTCCATCACTTTCTTCTTCCACTGTGACTGCGATGTTGCGATGCACTCGGTTCAGATGTTCTGCGAAACCAGCTAAACCGTCCTTAGTGATGACCGCAAAGATGTCGTCCACGTATCTCAACCAAACTCTAGGTCTCACAACTGCCGCATTTAACGCCGTATTCTCAAAGCACTCCATGAATATATTAGCTACCACTGGACCGCTATATTAGCTCCCGAGGAAGAGCGACGGACTCGCTCGAAACCTAGCTCGAGAAAATTCGACTAAAGGTACGTGAATTACAGCCGGTGTATAACAATAATAATGTTACAAATTCACGATAATTTTAAAATGAAAAGAGCATGTTCATGTTCATATCCACATTGATACACAAAACGTAGATGATATCGGCGCATGCGCACAACGAGCGTAACAAAACGTAGATGATATCGGCGCATGCGCACAACGAGCGTAACAAAACGTAGATGATATC
This sequence comes from Cabera pusaria, assembly GCA_954871355.1. Lineage (NCBI taxonomy): Eukaryota > Metazoa > Arthropoda > Insecta > Lepidoptera > Geometridae > Cabera > Cabera pusaria. The sequence continues at coordinate 189,287 of OX940885.1, read as the reverse complement.
GGCGCATGCGCACAACGAGCGTAACGGGACACTTTGTCGTACATGCATGCGGCCGGCGTTCATCGAATTATTAGACGTTGTCACGTTAAAAGCATCATTTAGAAGATGAAACGTACATCGTATACGTACCTGCATACAGTTCGGTCAACATTACAACCCTCCTATAGTCGGGTAATAAAAGTAAAAAACGATGCAATCCGCCATTATATGTTGAACGCCATGTTAAAGTAAACACATCAAATGAAGTCTAGGTCTAAACGGTCGAATGGTCTAGTTCGTATTAGACCCCCGGTTTACTCGAACTACTGAAACTTTTCCGCGATATTTTTTTAATATCATATAGGCTAGCGTGTCACTCGTCGGCGAGGGGTTATCCATTGAGAGGGGACGCGGGGTGCACATTTCCATACAGATGTATTCCCCCGTTTCCTCCCCGGAAAACGCTTCAAGAGATAAATTAGTTTCTAAAAAAATCGCGGTCTGCTGGAGCTACGCCCCTATCATTTTATTTTCTGGACCGATCGTAAAAAGAAATCGAAGCATTCAAATCTCCTCTTCGATCGTGCGGACGATTGGCGTATTTACTCAGGGTCGAGTATTAAAATTCTTAAGTTTTTTGGAACTGAAGTCATAAATATGGGTCGAAAGTCACATTTCAGGTCGAGTCGAAGTCATAGTCTAGTCCGAGTCGTACTTTCAGTGGGAGATGTGGACTTTACTGAAAATTTTCGGTGAAATTTTGATGAGAACATAAATAGCATGGTTTCAACATTGCGGTGCGCGGTTCGCGGAGACGGGCCGCCGTCTACGTCGTGTGTTCGTTGCGTAGTGCGTGTGGCGGAGCACGGAGGCGCGGCTGCGGGCGGCGCGGGGCGAGTGCGGCGCGGGCGTGACGCACGCGCGCGCGCTGTGCGGCGGCCGGCGGCTGTGCGTCGCCTCGCTCGCCGGGCACGTGACGCTACTGCGCGTCGACGCGTACAACCACGCCTCGGGACACCACGTCGACTGGACCTTCAGCACGGCGCACCGCCGCAGTGAGTACGCTCGCACACATATACAGATACACGTACTGTCGCTGTGCCGATCATTGATTAACTAAACGAACCGACTCTGCCGCGCGACTCGGTTTCGGTAGCGAGATTGAGATGTCCACCTACATATATCTGGAGATACTCCACGATCTCTATGAATTCTAAGTAGGTTTCCAAATTTCACTATAGGTAATATATAAAACATGTAGCTCAGATTTATTGAAAACATTTTTTTCTAATTTTGTCGTCCTCGAATGATCGGTAAACATTTTTCTAATTAAACTTCTGTAGTCGCACTCGTCTAAAATTTGGCGAAAATGACGTGACGTCACGGTCCGAAGGCAGCGGACGGGACGTCAGCGTCATGTTATACTTTATATCTATAAACGCCCTCTGTTGTAGAACCGCGTAACTACGAACACGTATTCGCTAAAATTCAACAGACGGAGTGTACACAATAATAACGAGATGTTGAGAAATACATTGAATGAACTCGGAAGTGTCACTCGTACCGCGTAGCTTTATACGCACCCTCTTTATTTTAAAGTAAAACTTTTATGACGTCGTCTCAACTATGTCGTCCATCTGTCGCATGTCGCTATTACAGCCGGTGCTTTGATGGGTGCTCGATCGGTGAATATGATGTGTCACATTCAGGTGTAGCTGTGGCGGCGGACGCTCGCGCAGACATATTTGTATACATGCCGATCTACTACCTATCCTCCTGAATGCTAGCGAGCCGTCCGCCGCGGTCTGGAACTAACAGCTCCTACACAAACAAAAAGTTTCATTCGCATTGTGCTCTAATTGTCGTCAGCCGCTCCGCGCCATTTTGTTATTTTTATACCTATTAATTTGCTTAAAATAATGAATGAAAAATAAAATGTAAGCGACGTAAATGTAAGTTTGTAAAACAGATCCATCGACACGGTCCATCGGTCGGATCCGAGATGACGTCACATCACACTACGTCACGTGATAGAAGCATCGAGCGGAACTTTAGCGGGAACACGATAATGTATAGTGTGCGGTGTCAGTGTCCGCTGAGAAACTTATTTAATACGGTTAAAGTGGAAAAGATAAGCACGAACCTGGAACACGGTACCCGCCCCGCTGTGGGCTATGTCGGTTGAGATGACACGTCAGCATGTCGATCCACCGATAAGGCGTCATGAACACGAGGTTTACCTGTGACAGGCCACAAGCGCACCGGGTCGGCGGGGTCGCTGCGGTCGAGCGAGGCGGGCGCCCGCTCGAGAGGGTTCCACTACGAGTCCTCGGAGCTCAGCGACGGAGACGGTAAGTATCGTTCACGTGCTCGCTACGTCCCGCGCCGCGGGCTACCTAGTCCCGATCGTTCCACCCTCGATTCGGATAATCCCACCATTTTATTAATATTGGTAAATCGTACTTCGATCTTTGGGGCGCAATAAAGGCTGCGCGCTCGTTAAATATAATAGTAATGATCCCGCAGAGGGGGGCTCTCTTTGAGGGCTAACTGAGACCTTCCGGTCTCGGCTCGGCTCGAGCCGGGCTGCAGTCTGACACATACGGCCGCGAGTGGCCGATGGTGCCGGATGATGATGATAAAACAAACAAATAAAGCTTTACGAGTATGGCGGTCGGTGGTCGTATGGCTTAAAGCGATTTCTTCCAGACGACTTTAGCATGTCGTAAATGACCCCCATAGTTCAATAATGTATTAGTGATACTATATATAAAGTGTTTAGTGTGTGAAAATAAAACGTCGGTGTTCAATAGAATGACAAGAGACGAGTATATTATTTTTTCAACATAATTCATAGCGGCATTAGCCCGATGGATAAGGTAGGCCTGACGATCGAGAGTTCGTGAGTTCGATCCCCACCCATTGCACTATTAACGTGAACCCACTCCAGAGCCGAGCACATTTAGTTTAGTTGGAGGTTCACGAGGATACTAGTGATGTAGAACCCATATTGCTAGTAAGCTTTTAATTTAAAAAAAAGAAAAAAAAATGGTGACATTGACACATACTATAAATGTTTTAGATGGCGTTTAGCACCCTTTGGGTTCGGAACTCTTAAAAATGTATGTTTTGATAACAAATTATATAAACGCATCCTGTTTGACAGGTACGAACAGTTTGTATGGAAAAATAAAAACATTTTTTTATGAATAACTAGCTGGCCCGGAGAACTTCGTAACACCTAACAGACAATGAATGTCGTGTTACCTTTTAGATTAAATTAATTTAATCTTTTATGAACGTAATACAATGAATACAAAAGAGATATTAAGTTTAGTAATGTATTATGGCACTTTGATTATCAAGTAAAAAATCAAAGTTATGGAAATACCGAAATATAATAAAAATACAACAATCAAGTACTTCAACCGCGTGTCAGCAAGACATGATGCAATGAAACAATGTTATTATTGTTATAGATAAGTTATTAACTTGAAATTAGTTCGATTGATTTTAATTTTAATTGTAAAATATAATCACCAGTATTTAATTTTAATTCTGAATAAGTATACTAACTTTATGAATAACTGTCTAATATTTTTGTGCCTTATGGATAAAACTGAATAAATACGGCACTCATAAATTGGCTATCACCTTCTTGCATATATCTATATTCACCTACATTCTGACAAAATATTAAATTGATTAGGCATTGATTATTATTGTCTCGATTGCTTGTCAGCATATCTTTTTTTTAAGTTTCATTATGGCTCCACACGATTAGTGTATTCAGCCAGTGTCAAGCATGAAAATGCTTCAAATTTTTATCAATGTTAGTCGTAGAGATGGATCAAAGTCACATTTCAGCTCAGTTTTCAAGTAAAAGTCTAGGTAAAGATGTGGTGTTTACTGAAGATTTTCAGTGGAATTTTGGTGAGAACGCAAGTAGCATGTTTTTCAACATTGTGCTGTTTCCCTACACTCGCACACATTCACCGGCACTTAATGGTTAATAATCCACATTTATTACACATTAACTCGCGGAAGAACACCAGTTTTAGGAAAAAATAAAATGAGATCACACACACTTTTCCACGTTCCCGCCAAAATTTCGTAAGCATACATTTCTGAACGCACGCATATTTGACAATCAATAAATATGTCATACAATTGTCATTACTGACAGTAAATAAAATTTATTAATATTTTTAAAATGTATATGACTTGAAATCACAAAAACTTGAAGAATTTTTGTACTCGACACTGGCTACTACATACACTAATCGTGTAGAGCGATGACCCTTATTAATTTGAGGTTTACCGTATCGACGGGATAAACAATTGAACATCAAAAGATTGGGAGTTTTGAAACCCAGGAACATTTTGTCAAAAATAATTTTCCTATATAATTTTTTTAGGTCAATTATTCATTGTTTTGAATACTTATTATCCTATTCCTGACAAAGACAATTCCAAAGCAAAAATCATAAAAATTGCTTCAGCCGTCCTCGAGTTATAAGTGTAGTTACTAACACGACTTTCTTTTATATATAGATAAAAAGATTATTTTTCTTTTAATTTTCTTCTACACAAACTTTGTCGTGACAATAACGAACACAAAAAAAAATCCAATTTGGTGCAGTCGATCGGATCGGAAGTTATGCGCTTACATACATTTCGGTGATTCGACTAAATCGCATCGCCGCTTGACATCAAGCGGGCAAGTGGTCTGTTCGCTGAGCTGTTTTACCAACGGTGACGTGTCGGTTCGTTGAAATGTAAAGAAGAAAGCGGGCGACTCGTAGGTCAGGCAGGGCGGGACAACACGCAGTGTGTGTATATAACGGCGCGGCGCGTTACAGAGGTGGTGTGTGCGCGAGTGGCTCAGTGCCGGCCGCACCAGCAGCCCATCACGGAGCTGCAGTGCGAGGGCGGACGCATCCTCACCGGCTCGCAGGACCACGTGCTCAAGGTACCACATTCACATTTAAACCTGCACACTAATACCTCTCACATACACACACACACACACACACGCACGCACGCACACTAATACAAACACTCATACAGTGTATCTTATTAGATGAAAATGTTATTTTATACATTTAAAGTGTTTGTTGTTTGTTTGCATTGTAAAACATGTAATATGTCATTTAGTAAATTAATAACTGTAATTAATTAAAATATCTCGAATGTAGCCCTCTATACAAACGAATATCTCGGTCAATAACCTGCACCGAGCACAGAGCTTACTGAAACCGAGCGCTACGGAAACTGAGTGCGTGACCGACACATCGTACACGCGACAAACGCTCAATTTGCTCCTTTTGTCGTTTATACTGTTGTACTAAAATACGGTTATTTTCTTATATTCATTTTGGATCATTTAACGTATCAATAAATAATGGGTAATGTGATAAATGAACACATTTTTACCATCGCCACTCAAAAAAGAGCACTTTATTCATCGATAGGAGAAAAACATTTTGAATTTGGAACAACTACGACATACTAATTATGTACAAAAAATAAATAAAACTTGCTGAAAGTGCCTACTAGCTGGCTAAATGGAGGTATACCATAGAAGCTATATAATTAAATAAAAATCCCGCCAATTTTGGTTAGTTTTTTTTTAGCTCCACACGATTAGTGTATTCAGCCAGAATAAAGTATAAAAATTATTCAAGATTTTGTACATTCAAGTCATAATTTGATTCAAAGTCACATTTCTGATCAAGTTGAAGTCACAGTCTAATCTTGGTCTAAGACTTGTGAGGGTACTTGAGACTTGTCTTTCCTTTAATAAAGATGTAAACTTTGAGGAAGATTTTCAGTGCAATTTTGGTGAGAACAGAAATTGCATGTTTTTCAAGATTGTGCTGTTTTGTTTCCCTACACACACATTCACCGGCACTAAATGGTTACTAATCCACATTTATTACACATTAATAATAATATATAATAAATATACATAGGTACTATAAATAGGTACTACTATTTATTTTCTCGCAGTCAATTGTAAAAAGAAGATTACACTACTCGTTAATAAAAAATTTAACCTCGGTCCTTGTATCCCTCGCTTCGCTCAGGATTCTAATCTAGAATCCCTCGCTACGCTCAGGATTCTACTCTAGATTCTTTCGCTGCTCTCTGGATCCAACTTAGACCCTCGAATTAAATTGCCTTTTTATTTAGTTGTTGTATAATCTACAATTTAATGTAAATAGAGTTTGTTGGGCAGTCCGCGGAGTGTTCCGTGTGAACGTAGGGTGTAGTGTAGTGTAACGTGCAGGTGCTGTGCAGCGGGTCGCTGCGGGCGCTGTTCACGCTGCACGGCCACTGCGGGCCGGTGAGCAGCTCGTTCATCGACCACGCCACGCCCACCATCGCGGGCAGCGGCTCGCAGGACGGCATGCTCGCCGTGTGGGACCTGCACACCGGTACCGCACTTACCTTACTGTCTACTGACTCCTCTACTGCGTCTTAACAGGACCCGCATGGCACTGCACCACGCCTGTTACCTTGACACATAAACATGTTGACTCTCACATGCCCTGTCATTTCAATCCATTTTCTGTCATTTTCACACATTTCCTTTCTCTCTCTCTTTCTCTCTCTCTTTCTATCTCTCTTTCTCTCACACTCTCTCTTTCTCTCTCTCTCTCTCTCTCTTTCTCTCTCTCTCTCCACCAGACACTTTCACCCCCACCCGACCTTTCATAAAATCGGAAACGCAGACACGCTCGTGTTTTGTATGTATCAAATTGAAGAAAAATCTCTTTGGTTGTATCGATTGTATCTGGCTGGGTTTCATGTCGATAAATATAGGACAGAAAAATAAAATGTAAAAAACACTTTCCCGCCATTTTTAAATTGAATTCTGTCCGCAAAAAATGAGTGAATCTAGCGAAAAAATTCTTGCTGACATTCTGAATTTTAATACCTATAAGGGACAAATGCGACTCATGCTGCGAAAACAAATTGTGACGTTTATGGACCAAATGCGGTGAGAGTAGCACCAAGTTGATTCAAGCGTTTTCAATCCGGGAATGTTTATATCGAAGATGCTCGCTCCGGTTGCCCTCAGACGGATAAAGTTGATACCTAACAGTTTTAAAAATATATCACTTGTATTTAAATGTAATTGAACACTGCAAAACAATGTCTTGAATTTGTATTTAAAATACGAAAAATATGTTTCCTTGACCTTATATAAGGTGGTCACGTTTGACCCCTATCTTACCGCGGGCTAATTTTACTACAAACGCCATCTGGTAACTAACGGTAACGCAAATTAAAAAATGCTAAACGTAACAAGTTTCTTGTATGGGATCTCCTTCTTTGATTTTTGACTTAATGTTATTTTTAACCGACCGAAAAAAGGACGTTTCTTAATTCGACCGTATATAGTATATATATATATATATATATATATATATATATTATGCGTTGTTCTAGTGGCCATTGTAATAGGTACACACTTTGTGAAAATTCAAATATATATTATATTTTACTACGGTGGAGAAGATACAGCCTTGCGACAGACGGACGGACATCGGAATCTCAGTAATGGGGTCCCGTCGGTACATATTTAAACCTTTAGATGTCTAGATGTCGAGTCTATAATATATAACCTGGTCAAAACCTTTCGAGAAGAGAAGAGAAACTGAAAAGCTGACAAATTTGAGGTCGGTGGTGCCACTGGGAGACTACCACGTGACGCACAGTGACCGTCGTCATTAGCTCAGTGCTTCTGGCCAAACGAGGCGCCGACCGACAAATGGCGGTATAACCATCTCAAGCTATGGCGTAGCTACGGGCCGGTGACGGGCAGCAGCGTCACCGGTGCGAGGAGCCACGTCCTGCGATCGCCGACCCGCCTGCCCAGCGTGGCCATTAGGGCATATCCCTCCCAATGAGTGGAAGATCGGGCTCAGTGGCGTATCTCGGGAGAGACCTACGTCCAGCAGTGGATTGCCAGGGGCCGATGATGACTCCCACTAGTGATGCCCGTGTCCGACGTCCTCCAGATATATAAGTGTGTGTGAGTGTAGGAGCGTGCGTGTACAGATATATAAGTGTGTGTGAGTGTAGGAGCGTGCGTGTACAGCATGCAGGCGCACGACGGCGCGGTGACGTCACTGGCGTACACGGCCTCCTACGTGGTGTCGGCGGGCGCCGACGAGCGCCTCTGTATCTGGGACCGGTTTCAAGGACACATGCTCAACTCTCTACATATTGTGAGTATCCCTCCATTCAGCTTTCGATATATATATATATAAAACATGCTTCCCCTACATTACACACGAATGTCTATACGTCACTATACAGATACACAGTCACACACGCACACACACATACATACGCACACATTCAGGTCTAACTGTGATCGGCGGACGATAGCGTCGGCCTTGCGATCGAGAGGTCGTGAGTTCGATCCCCATCCATTGCACTAATGACGTAAACCCGCTCCAGACACGAACATATTCAGCTTCAATGGAGGAGTTGACGAGACCACTAGTATGTGACGCACACTGCTGGTCAGGCTTATTGTAAAAAAAGAATTGGTGATTGATCCGCAGCCATATTTGATCCGCAGCCATATTGATCCGCAGCCATATTTGATCCGCAGCATTATTTGCACTGAGGTAAATGTTTATGGAAGTGACGTAGCGTCACGGTTCGAACGTGACGTAAACGTCATGGTATATTTAAATTTTATCAATGCCCTCTATTGTTAAACGGCGTAACTAAGAAGAGGTATTCGCTATCATTCGGGCATTCGTCCCGCTAAGTTGAACAGAAAAAAAAAATTGTGATGTTGAGAAATAAATTAAATGAACAGGGAGTTTCAAGAAACCGCGTAACTCTACGCGCCCTTTTTTAACCGACTTCAAAAAAGGCGGTTTCTTAATTCGACCGTATATATATTTTATTTTATGTTATTCTCGGATAACTTCGTCGTTTATGAACCGATTTTGATTATTTTTTTTAAAGAGATCCCGAGGATGGTACAATTGTAATTTCATCGAGATCCGATAAGTATCTCCAGATATATGGAGATAAACGCCTCAAATTTGGTAGTGAAAATGAATAGCGCGGCATTTAAAGTCGGTTCTTTCAGTTTGTTAATTGATGTTATTTAAATGCTGGGTGAACGACCGTCGTGGGTGAACAAGGATGGTGTGCAGCACAGAGCACAGAGCACAGAGCACAGAGCACAGAGCACAGAGCACTGAGCACAGAGCACTGAGCACTGAGCACGGCGATGTTTCCAGGGTGTGGACTACATGAGCAGGATGCTGCCGCTGACGCACACGCTGCTGGTGATGGGCGGCCGGAGCGGACTCACCGCGTACGACCTCAGCAGCGGTGACGTCATCAGAAGAGTCCTACTGGGTAACCTCGCCTCGCTTCTACTCTCTCTCTCTCTCTCGCTCTCTCTCTCTCTCTCTTCTCGTATGTATCCTGTCCTGTCGACCTGCACAACCGTGACAGTTCCAACTAAATATGTTCGCGGCCCACGGACTGATCGGTTATACATTGTACATAATAATATTGAAGGACACTGTTATCGATGGCCATAATTTTACCTTTAATAATGTACTTTACCTTTACTTTTCTTACTTTCTAGCCTAGTACATATTATTCTAAACTAGCTCAGCTGAGAGCTTTATTAAAAAGAAAACTTTATTTAGGATCTTAAGTAGCATTTTCGTACGCCCGAAAAGGGCATACTGTTGATACAAAAATAACCATACCATCTTATGTAACGCAGTGTTTACAATACATTTATTTTGATCTTATATATAACCGATCTATATCTATACTTGCAATACTTCTATACTAATATTCTAAAGAGAAAACATTTTGAAGCAACTACTTAACAAATTTCGAGATGTTTTATCACGAAGCGAGTGTATCAGGTCTCAACATCGCAGAAAATATCGTTTGCTCGATGCAGGATCTTACACATTTAGGCAATATTTACAAAGAGAGCTATTATTCGACCTACTCTAGCGCCATCTAGATGCTTATATCTAAACTAATATTATAAAAGCTAAAGATTTATCGTTTTTTTTTTCAATTTAATTAAAAAACGATTGCACCGATTTAAAAGAATCTTTCACTAATGGCAAGCTACATTATCAGCGAGTAACATAGGATATATTTTATCCCCGTATTCTCACGGGAACGGGAACCACGCGGGTGAAACCGCGAGGCGCTGCTTATCTTAATATAATATGGTTTGACTGCGTACTAAAACTTCAATAAAATGAGTGTATTAGTAATATTGAGTAAATATGGTGGTCGTTGTGGGGTGCGCGTGCGCGGGGTGTGCCGCCTACCCTACTACAATATGACGTATACTTTGAGAGGCGAGCCGCGCGCCGCGCTCGGGACCTGGGCCAGCACTCATTGTGTACACAACGAGGAGTGACGGCGGCGTCATTCACCACTCTCACGATTCGTTCCTTGATTTCACCGAACGAATTAATTAATCAAACGCGCGGTGAAATGAAAGCGGCGGAAATTATAATGATATCCATTAGTTTGTATGTATCGATAGGATCTCCCTGTGGCTCAGTCGGTCCGACCACGTGGGCACGTTTCTCATGGGGTGCTGGTTCGATGTTTGCAGGAGAGAGCGCCGGCGTGTGGGTGCGACAGATCCTGCCGCTGAAGGACGCCATAGTGTGCGACTACGCGAACCAGTTGAGGATCGTCCGATTTCCTCTCGTATCCAAAATGTCCGACGTGAAGAACGAATGAAATTATATTAAAATAATTATTTTATATTATACTATTGTTTATATTTAATCTTTGAAACGACCCGAATCGTCGCATGTTTTTGTGATTACACTTTTATTATATTTTGAATAATAAATATTTTGTGAATTATAAACTGAAAATGAACGTGATGAGTGATGTGAAGTCGATATACGCATATTTTATAAGTTTATTTAAAAGTAAGTTTGTTTACAATGAGTGTTTACGAGAAATGATTATATTATAAGATGTCGGTGCTCTAGTTACACGCAGTGACCGACGCCATCACAAACAGAACGATAGACTTACTCTGTGTCTTAGTAACCATTTAGAATTACATTAATACAAATAAAATAGTTTAACTAACACTCAAACTTATTACTTATTGTCTTTCCTACGATATCCGGAATCCATCTATTCGAGCCTATGTGTTTTAACGGTATTTAGCTGTAACAACTTCCAGCGCCACTGTCGCATGATTATTTGGGAAAGATAGCGCCGCTCAGAGTTTCTCATTTCATCAGACACACACTGACTTCATGAGACATCACACACGCACATCATAGACATCAAACTTTCACTTCATCAGACATGATACATTCACTACATCAGACATCACACACGCACATCATAGACATCAAACACTCACTTCATCAGACATGATACATTCACTACATTAGACATCACACACGCACATCATAGACATCAAACACTCACTTCATTAGACATGATATATTCACTACATCAGACAGCAAATATTCACTTCATCAGACATCACATATTCACTTTTTCAGACACCATACAATCACTTCATCAGACATGACACACTCGCGGCGTACCAGGCGGACATCACCGTACATCGTAGGATTCCGGATATCGTAGGAATGATAATAGGTTACTTTTATTGGTAATTAAAACTTATAAGTATATTCCATATATTGCGGTAGACTTGTCCTAGAGTAGAGACCGCCTATCGGCAAACGTAGCGTAGGACGTCCTGTGACCAGGTGGAGCGACGACATGCGCAAAGCGGTGGGCGGTGACTGGAAGAGAAGAGCCGAAGATCGGGCTCAGTGGCGCATCTTGGGAGTGGCCTACGTCCAGCAGTGGACGGACACCGGCTGATGATGAAGTATATTCCGTGCCGATATCTCGAGAGATGTGTTCTTTATCTCCTGGGAGCCAGAGTGGTAGACTAGGAGGGTGAGCGTGCTACAAGGTGGTCCGCGGCACGTGGCACTCGCGGGACCGCCGCGCACTTTCATATGATAGCGGTCCCGTGCTATAAATGCCACTATCGGAGCGGATTCATCTTCGTTTCGATCCAGTTCCCATACTAGGCCTAGCGTGCTTACCATCTTCGACCGCATCATCACTTACGAACAGGTGAGGTACCGCCTACAGTAACTATTATATAATCTGTGCGCCTACAGAAAAGTACCGGACTTGTGCCGTATTCGGAGAAGACGCTAGTCGAGGAAACTATCGGAGACTGGCGTGCTCTTGTTGCCACTATTCAGCTGATACCACTTCGCGGTTATACTAGTATATGTATCTACTGACTGTTCTTCCGAAGAGTGCGAGCGGTCCTCGATGCGAACGTCCGACGTGTGTTACGCTTGTAACGTAGCCCGGCCCCGCGTCTCGACTACATTTCACCTACGACGCCCGATGACGCTACTGGACGATTCAAGTATGCCGTCTCGTGATCAGACATCCGTGATCCGTCTCACATATGAATGAAACCTGCGCTGTCAAATAAATCATCATCGCTACATATTATATAACCGGCCAAGTGCGTGTCGGGCCACGCGCAGTGTAGGGTTCCGTAGTAGCCCGTTTTTCAATGCGTCTTTACCCGTTATAAACAAGCGACTATAGTCCGGCAATCTCGTGTACGACCGTCCCGCGGGGTGTCAGACGGTGGCGGGGACGAGGTAACAAGATGTCAGCGGGTAGCGGGGAAGGGAAGCGTGTGTAGCCGTGTCACAGATTATATAATAGTTTCTGCGTAGCCGTGTGCTAGAATGACCGCTACCTCGTCCCCGCCACCGTCTGTCACTCCGCAGGACGGTCGTGCACGAGATCGCCGAACTATAGTCGCTTGTTTATAACGGGTAAAGACGCATTGAACTTTGAATTGGGGGACGCCCTACTAGAACAAATATTTGCACTTTAAAGTTTAATATTTCGTAAATGGAGCATTCAATCGAAAAATGGTATTGGCAACCCTTTTAAAACTATTCAACGATACACCACACGATGGGGTAGACGATGAAAAAAAAATTCATCCCCACTTCTCATATAGGGTAGTAGGATACCCTAAAAAAAAAAATTCCCAATTTTATTTCAGCACTTTGTCGGCGTAATTAATATACATACTTGTAAACTTTAAACTTTCGCGATTTGAACACATAGTTATAAATAAAATATCTAACTGAAATATTTAACTGTAATATCTAACTGAAACACTCAACTGAAATATTAAACTAAAACATTCAACGTAAATATCTAACCGAAATATTAAACTGAAACATTAGACTGGAATATTAAACTGAAACATTTAACTGAAATATTTAACCGAAACAATATTTAACTGAAATAGTTGGGAGTCCGCTGTGGATGTGTTGTTGAGTTGGGAGCGAGGGAGCCGGCAGTCGCAGCGTCGTCGAGTGAAGGCAGCGACGCAGCAAGTCGGCGCGTGCACCAGGGACAACGACCTGCGGTGCTCTGCCACCCACTGCACCCGCACGCACCACGAGCTCCACTCCCAGCCACCTGAAACATTTAACCGAACATTTAACCGAAATGTTTAACTGAAATGTTCAACTGAAATTTTTAACTGAAACATTTAACTAAAATACTTAACCGAATATTTAACTGAAATACTTAACCGAATATTTAACTGAAATGTTTAACTAAAATGTTTAACTGAAATGTTTTAACTGAAATATCCAACTGAATATTTAACCGAAACATTAAACCGAAATATCCAGATATAAATATTTAAATACGGGACTTATCGCGCCTAAAACATAAATCTTATTTACTCGACGTTTCGACCAAGTTGCATTGATCGTGGTCACGAGACGACTGAATGTTGTGAGTGTCCGCACCGCTATTTATAGGAGAGATCGTTGGAAACTACCCTCAATTAATTTAATTTTTATCAGAGTTGCCATTTCGACACACAACACTGACAATATCGGCAGATTTTTGCTGCTTTGATCTTTGATTCGAACACTTGCTAATCACAGGGTTCCATGTTGCGGCCAACCTAAATCCATCCTCCCGGTTGAAATTGGGATGCTTCTTTATTAAAAATCTTTATTAGCAGCAAAAATCTGCCGATATTGTCAGTGTTGTGTGTCGCAATGGCAACTCTGATAAAAATTAAATTAATTGAGGGTAGTTTCCAACGATCTCTCCTATAAATAGCGGTGCCGACACTCACAACATTCAGTCGTCTCGTGACCACGATGTCCACGATCAATGCAACTTGGTCGAAACGTCGAGTAAATAAGATTTATGTTTTAGGCGCGATAAGTCCCGTATTTAAATATTTATAACTGGATATTTCGGTTTAATATTTCGGTTAAATATTCAGTTGGATATTTCAGTTAAAACATTTCAGTTTAATATTCTGTTAAGTATTTCAGTGAAATATTTCAGTTAAATATTCGGTTAAGTATTTTAGTTACATGTTTCAGTTAAATATTTCAGTTAAAAAGTTTCAGTTAAAAAAAATCAGTTAAATATTTCAGTTAAATAATTCAGTTAAAAATTTCAGTTGAACATTTCAGTTAAATGTTCGGTAAGTGTTTCAGGTGGCTGGGAGTGGAGCTCGTGGTGCGTGCGGGTGCAGTGGGTGGCAGAGCACCGCAGGTCGTTGTCCCTGGTGCACGCGCCGACTTGCTGCGTCGCTGCCTTCACTCGACGACGCTGCGACTGCCGGCTCCGTCGCTCCCAACTCAACAACACATCCATAGCGGACTCCCAACTATTTCAGTTAAATATTGTTTCGGTTAAATGTTTCAGTTTAATATTTCAGCTTAATATTTCAGTTTAATGTTTCAGTTTAATATTCCAGTCTAATGTTTCAGTTTAATATTTCAGTTAGATATTTATGTTGAATGTTTTAGTTAAATATTTCAGTTGAGTGTTTCAGTTAGATATTACAGTTAAATATTTCAGTTAGATATTTTATTTATAATATACATACCCCCACAAAATTACAGCTTTCTAGTATTAACGGTCTCTTAGGACAGACACAGACAGACGGACATGACGAAACTATAAGGGTTCCTTGTTAGGACTACGGAACCCTAAAAACGAAGTCCTTCGCCGTATCCGTCTGTCCGTTCGCGATAAACTCAAAAACTACTGAACGGATTTTAGGTAGAGTGATTCACGAGGAAGGTTTAGGGGTATGGTTCGTTGAGGTTTTGTGTAATTTGGTTGAAATATTGTAACACTGACATGGAGGTAAAATACATATAGGTACATTGACGACCACTGGCCACTTGTACTTTCTGCCTACCTAATACTCGTTACTAGGTAAATAAATAGTTAGGTTTACGAATAGTTTATTAAGTTTAGTATAAAGTAGGTACGTAGGTAGAAGAAATGGATCGGGGGAATCGACAACCACTGCTGGCCATGGGATCCGCGGTCCGCGCTGGTGGTCGATGTGGTCTTCCAGGATGTCGGGCAGGGCAGCAAGTTGTGTGTGACGTCGACGGATAGCACGTCGGTAGGGCAGCGGCGCGTAACATGCGCAGTACCAGGACTTGCCTGGTGGGTGGACCCCAATTTGGGGGACAAGGAAACACTAAAGTAAATTTAGATGGCTTGGAGTAACTGGCTATTAGCTTTATAGTTAAATTGATGTCGAGTTGATCGCACGAGCGCGGGCGTGCACTATAGTAGGAGATCTTAGGTCCGCCACCTTGCATTTTTGAGACAATGCTAACTGCTTGGAACAGGTGTTTCTGGGGTTGATCTGAGCTGATTTAGCCCGGTTGCCACAAAGTTCCCCCCAGCAGGTGGGCAGGGGAGGGGGGAGAAAGGTGCATCATCTGGCGCGCCTTACTCTAAGCTTAATATCTGCGTACATGTAGCAACTATATCGAGTTTGGTATTGTTTTCTTATAATTCGAGGATGAGAAATTCATTATTGTAACTAAAATTTCACTCGTTCATACAAAAAAAATGAGAAGTTCTAAAATCTAAATGCTGTATGTAGGTAAGTACTGATCCCAGTCTCGTTGATGTGCGTCCACGACTTTAGCCAGGTGATTCTCCAACGTCTGATACGTTCTGGGATCGTTCTGGCGTAACAATATAAATAAATAAATTAACATGCAAACACGATATAACTGAATTCGGGATTATACTAAACTATAGGTGTAGCGCGGGGGTTCGGTACTTCATTTCATGCTTACGATATCCGCGTGGCAACAGTCACATCGCGACGCGCTTGCGCTACGCGCATGCGCGATCCACTCTACCCTATCACGTATCACGCCATCGCGGAGCGACAGCGATCGGCGCGCGGGCCAGATAGTTAGAAAAAGAAAAGTACTCTGTGTTAGAAAAGCTTACTCCACGCGAGACGGTCGTGCGCACCTCATACAAAACTTCCGCGGTTCGCGCTACGTGTTACATACATGTCTTGTAAACTTTTATATAATTTTTAACACCGGGACACCGTAATAAACTTTTGTGAACGGCGAGCAGTTGTTTTGTTTTGATCCAAATTACAGGTTTACGAAAAGCTAAGGTTTTAAGTATCGATAATTAACTTACTATGTAAGTTTCACACATCGGCGACAACGCATGCGTGTGCGTCGTCGGTTAATGTGGAAATAATGTTTCGGGGTCATTATCTTTTACTGAATCCATACTCGTTACGACCGAGTTGGTGTTGGTCGTTGGGGCACCTGACAGGACACTTGTCTGGCTAGTCTATAAATGTACGAGTATATTATGTCACAGAACATTATCGATCAAAAGATACCTATTGTTCGTAAAGAACCGTGAATACCTTCTTGTCATTATTATAAATGGGTCACTATTATAAGTTGTGTAATTATTATTTGATGTTGGGAGAGTTACTTCAATTTTATATAAACCAAGAACGTTGTTCTTGGGTTTATCGCGAACAGACAGGCACACTAAGGATTTCATTCTACATAAGAAGTTGCGAAAAAAAATCCAATAGGAGGAAAGGGGTAAAGTTTGCTGTAGCGTTATATCGAAACGATGTAACTATTATATAATCTGTGGTTATATGTACAATATATTGACAAGACAAACCTGTAAACATGAGGTTCAAACTCCCAGGAGCAAGGGAACGCGAGTAATCGCTAAAACTCACCACAAAACCGCCCAAAGAACAAGAAATAATATTTAATTGCCCCGATGTCATTGAATGTATACCTATTCTATACAATCATCCTAAATCAGATGTCAGCGATGAGCATATTACGAGAATATTAATTGATGTCAACCGTACTATTACGTGCACCCCCAATGTTTCAGTACTTCAGACAAATTTTATCCAAAAATATTGTGAAATAATGAAACACAATAAATAAATAAAACGCAAACTAATCACAGTACAAATCTTATTCCGAATGGAACTGATTATTGTTTTTCTGACCACACCTGAGATATAGGTACTCGTACCTGAACTACTCAAGAGTAAGATAATAATAAGAATCGGTTTACAATTGGCGCCGAATACGCATGATATGATGATATACACAAAACAAAAAACACAGATGCTTAAATAACCTCCTCATTTGGAAGTTAGTAAGGAGTTGGCATGGTGGTAGGACAATGTTGTGATGACATCTCTAATGTTCGCCTAGCCTCAACTTGGAAAATCTGTCGCCAAAACATCTGTTCCGGCAGCTGTCCTTGAGAGCCAGTTCCTATTGTAAGGCTAGCGTGCTACCATCCTCGAGCGCATCATCACTTACCAACAGGTGAGATAGCGGTTACTAACGCTTGAAAAATATATGAAATACTAGCGACCCGCCCCGACTTATACGCGTAGAGGGTAGAGCACGGGTAGAGCATATAATTATACCTACACTAAATGTTTTTGCATCAGCTTGTTGCACCGAATATGAATACATCAACATCTTCAACAATCATTGTTATATATCAACCAATTTAAACAAAATCTTAACGAATTATACAATATACCTAAACCTTTCTCATGAATCACTCTGTCTATTAATTAGTTAAAACTGCATGAAAATCCGTTCAGTAGTTTTTAGACTTTATTTTATAATAAGTAGTCCTCATGTAGTTGTTATTTTAATATGATAATCCATAATATGCAGCGAAAGGAACATAGGTCCTACCGGGTGTCCCGCGACACCTTTCGCTCGTTTTTAACTTGCAATGTATGTATGTAAGTACCCAAGTGACACATGGTTCACAACAGTTGTTTAATGTCATTACAGGCGCATTATATAAGCATTGTTATGGTCAATAAAGTAGCCAATCGCATTACAGAAGCATTATTCCAGCAATATTATTGATAATGAAGATGTTAATTGAATTACAAAAGCATTACACTAGCATTAGGATGTGGTTAAAGAATGATTGGAGCTTTTTAAGTGTTCACAGTTAGAACTTAAATAAACCCTACATCATTGCAAAAACATCTCTAATACAACGGGGCGCCCCCCCCCCCCTCCCCCTCACCTCTAAAAGCTGCTGGCTTGAAAAATCTGAAAAAAATCATGATGGTAGTGCATTTTCATAAACGTTAAAGGAAAATTGTAGCGGTTAATATAACTTTATTAATTTAACAGTAATAGTCGTTGAATATGTCGTATGTATGTATAGCACTATGTATGTTCGGGTGAAATCTTGAAAGCTAAATTAGACCCACTTCCCGATGTCCGATTTGACTCAAATTTGGTGAACTTATGTATCTTCGGTGACAATACAATAATATGATACCATGGAGCTGATCTGATAATGGAGACGGAAGGTGGCCACCGCATCTCTGTGATAAAACAACATAACCCAACTGAGTTTGGGCTCGATTGATTCGTCTTGAGAAAGACTTTACACCTAGATGATATCCAGGGTCTGATGATGAAGCTGGAAGGTGGCCACGGCACCTCTGCGATAAAACAATATAACCTCATCGAGTTTGGGCTCGATTTATTTGTCTTGAGGAGGACTTTACACCTATATGATATCCAGGGTCTGATGATGAAGCTGGAAGGTGGCCACGGCATCTCTGCGATAAAACGACATAACCCCAGCCAGTTTGGGCTCGATTGAATCGTCTTGAGTAGTACTTTACACCTAGATGATATCCAGGGTCTGATGATGAAGCTGGAAGGTGGCCATGGCTTCTCTGTGATAAAACAACATAAACCCACCGAGTTTGGACTCGATTGTTTCGTCTTGAGGAGCACTTTACACCTAGATGATATTCAGGATCTGATGATGAAGCTGGAAGGTGGTCACGGCATCTCTGTGATAAATTAACGTAACTCCACCGAATTTAGGCTACATTGATTCGTCTTGAGGAGCACTTTACGCTTGAACGATATCCAGTATCTGATGATGAAGCTGAAAGTTGGCCATGGCATTTCTGTGATAAAACAACATAACCCCACCGACCGAGTTTAGGCTCGATTGATTTGCTTTGAAGAGCACTTTACCCATAATCACATCATAATATCCGTAGAATATTTGAAACATCATGCTTAATCTAAAATACTCAGGTAGTTAGTTATCTTACCTACCAAAAAGTTAAAAAGAAATTAAAAGTAAAAAATGTTTTTTAAACCAAGCTTTTATCTGGGACATGGAACTAAAATGTTAAAAATAAATTCTTTTAGGTATTTTGCGGGTAGATACTTAATAGTACCTAACCTGTAAAACGGATAGTGCCTCAATTGTCCTAGATAAATGATGGTTTAAAAAACATTTTTACTTTTAATTTATTTATTTAGATATTCAACTATTACAAAATAAAGTTTTCCTACAATGAATTAAATACCTTATTATTTTTGGTCGAAAAAGTGAGTCAGCTCCTAGACTATTATAATGTTACAAGTCAACCAACCTACGATTGTAGGCAAGTGAGTACTATTTTTTCGCGTTATTTAACTTACGCAATCTAAAACTTTACTCAATTTTAATTGAACGTCACGTACTTTAGTATAACTGTAGTACTTTTATCCTACCTCGACATTAAACATTAATGTAGCACTTATTATCAGTAATGTACTCATTACATTGTGCTACTTCAGAGTATTCTTCTACCAATTAAAGGCTTCAACTAGTTTTCTCATAACATTCAACCCTATAGGAGAGGCCGCGAGTTCACCGAGTTATTCAGACTCTCGCCGTGCGGGATTCAGCGGCACGGGGACCTCAGCTGTGGACACGGCGGCGGGCATGCTGCGCGGCAGGCCGTACGGTGGCACAGCGTTGGTGTGGAATACCAGTGTGTTTCCTAATGTCGCGGTTATAAGCTGCGATAATCCGCGAGTGTGCGCTATTCATGTTGAGACGGTCGCTAGTCCGTTTATCGTGGTGTGCGTGTATATGCCAGTAAGTAAAGCGTTCAACCTTCCGATGTTTACGGACTGCATGGGAACTGTAAGTGCTATTAGTAATGAATATAGTAACGAACCTATTTACATACTAGGGGATTTTAATGCTCATCCAGGTGAAATATTTTATAATGAATTAATTAATGCATGTGATGAGTTTGATTGGGTACCAACTGATATAACATGTCTAGGATTAGAATCAGATACGTTTACCTACATAGATCCAGTCAGCGGTTCAAAGCGGTGGTTGGATCATTGTATTTTATGTAAATCTGCTGAGCTTACTGTGTCCAATGTATATGTAAAATATGATGTATTTTTGTCGGATCATTTTCCAGTTATATTAGAGTGCAAGTTGATATGTTTAATTCCAATAAAAATCAGTGTTAAAAAATTTGATAATCAAGTAGGTTGGGGAGAAAGAACTTCGGAACAAATCTCATTATATAGAGTAGAATGTCATAAACGTCTCAAATTGATAGATTTTCCGACTGAGTTTGTAAATTGTGCAGATCGGTACTGTAATGACTCATCACACTGTTCAATTATAGATAAATTTTACTCTGACATCGTGCTTGCTTTATCACAAGCCGCCGCGGAGGGGCGAGGGGGCGAGCGTAAACAGAGTAAGTGCCGGTCTGAGGCGATTGTGGGCTGGAATAGGCATGTTAGTGAGAGTCACAGGGTGGCCAGGGCGAGCCTTCAGGAATGGTTGTTATGTGGGCGTCCTACCACTGGAGATATATATAAAAGAATGTGTGAGTGTAGAAGAATTTTTAAGTCACGTCTGAAGTGGTGTCGAAACCACCAAGACCAATTAAAAATGGACATATTAGCCTCTAAACATTCCAAAAAAGACTTCAGTGGTTTTTGGAAAAGTACAAATCGTCTGAAGAGTCGCCCTGGTCTTCCGGTAACTGTTGATGGCTCAAGCGACCTCAAAGAAATTGCTGATAAATTTAAAAATATCTTTATTGTGTAATCGCCTCTGGGGCAATCAGTATCGCAGGTTTCGGATATACCCCATCCGTGGGTACATCCTGGGGGGATCATGGGGGGTATGTGAATACCAGGATTCGGGCAAAAGATGTAGTGAAGGCAACACAATCTATCTCAAAAGGGAAATCCCCAGGCCACGATGGTTTGAGTGTGGAACATTTACAGTATGCCGGGCCTCATATATGTAGGGTTCTGTCTATGTTGTACAACTTGTGCATATCCCACGCTTACCTACCAGCCGATATGATGAAAACGACTGTAGTGCCAATAGTAAAAAATAAGACTGGGGATTTATTAGACATATCCAACTACAGACCTATTTCCTTGGCAACTATGATTGCTAAGGTATTTGACAGCATTCTCAACACACAATTAAATCGATACCTGCAGTTACATGACAGTCAATTTGGGTTTCGGCCGGGACTTTCCACAGAGACTGCGATATTGTGTTTGAAGAGTGCTGTCAAATACTACACTTCTAGAAAAACACCTGTTTACGCTTGTTTTCTTGACCTTTCCAAGGCTTTTGACTTGGTGTCATATGATATCTTGTGGAGGAAGATGAGGGAGTCCCATGTACCGGATGAATTAATAAATATTTTATCAGTATTGGTAGGGAATCAAGTAAACAATGTGAAGTGGGTGGGCACGATGTCGGAACCTTATAGGTTGGAATGTAGGGTGCGGCAGGGGGGGTTAAGCTCTCCCTCCATTTGCAACTTGTATATCAACGAACTGATTGAGACGCTCAGCAAGCAACATGTAGGTTGTCACATAGACGGCGTTTGTTTCAATAACATTAGCTACGCGGACGACATGGTGCTGTTGAGCGCCTCGATCTGTGGCCTCAGAAAACTTCTGAGGATTTGCGAGGGCTACGAGGCTGAACATGGGCTGATTTATAATGGTAAAAAAGTCAGTGTATGGTGTTTCAAGGGGGTCCTAGGAAGGTGACTGAGATGCCTCCTCTATTACTGAACGGAACATCGTTAGCCAGAGTAGAGGAATTCAAATATCTTGGCCATCTCACCACACCTGACCTGAAAGACGATGCTGACATCGAACGGGAGCGGAGGGCGCTGTCGGTCAGAGCGAACATGGTGGTCCGCAGGTTTGGTCGGTGTTCAACTGAGGTGAAGGTAACTCTTTTTAGAGCTTACTGCACCTCTTTCTATACTTGCAGCCTGTGGTCCGACTATACGCAAAAATCGTACAGCGCCCTACGTGTCCAGTTCAATAACGCGTTCAGGATGTTGTTGGGGCTCCGCCGCTATTGCAGTGCGTCGACAATGTTTGCAGAAGCACGTGTAGACTGCTTCTACACAACAATGCGGAGGCTAGCCACGTCACTTGTGCGGCGAGTGCGGCGGAGCGCCAACAGCATGCTGGCCGCGTTCGCGGCAAGACTAGACAGCCCTTACATCAATCACTGTTGTAGCATTGTGCACAGTGCTTGAGTGTTATCATAGGTCTTATTTGAATAAAATTAGATTGAATTATAATTTGAAGAATTTTCTGTTTAATGTGTAATGAATTTTAATGTTATAATAATAATTGAATTGACATATTTAATTTAACTTAGTGTAATTTGATTTATTTTAATAATGATTAGGATTTCAATAATGTGACTGTTATCTTGTTATTTTAGTTTGTGTAATGTTATGAGTCCGTGTTACTTGTGAAATAAATAAATGATATGATTAATTGGAAGAAACTATGTATGTATGGGGACACCCTTTAATTTTCAACTTTTTTGTTTTTAGAATTAGTCCTTTATTTGTGCTTTAAGACTTTGCTTCTTTCCAAAATTTATAATTCTAGGTCAACAGGAAGTACCATATAGGTTTTAGACCCAAAACCTATAGGGTACTTCCGGTCGACCTAGCATGGTCAATTTTGGTCACAAGCAAGGTCTTACAACACAAGCAAAGGGAAAATTTAGAAGAATAAAAAAATTGAAAATTAAGGTAAATATTGGTACTGACAAGTTTTTGCGAAAATCTAAATTTGCCCATATCTTTTTATCGTGCTGGCTCAAGACCTTGATTTTTATACACCTAGTAGGGACTACAGACCTCAGTATCTGTTATAAATTTCAACTTGCTAGGTCTACCCGTTCCTGAGGAAATTGGTGGTGACATACGGACAGACAGACAGACAGACGGACAAGAAAGTGATCTTATAAGGGTTCCTTTTTTACCTTTTGAGGTACGGAACCCTAAAAACTAGCTAATTTGAGTTGGACTCGCCCGCCGAGGCTTCCGTACCAAATTCTCAAACTAGGTGAAAGGACAAACTTAACTTTGCAGTTCGAGCCCTAGACCGATGCCTAGACACTGCAACTGCAAATATAATCGTATAATGGTATAGTAAATTCGATTATTGTTTGGTCTTAAAACATATTTTTACGGTTTTCAGATGTATTCCTCTATAATCACTTCAAGACCTTGCTTCATGCCAAATTTCATGATTCTAGGCCAACGGGAAGTATCCTATAGGTTTTGATTACATGTGAATTCGCAAAATATGCCAAAAATGCAACTTAAACGGTCATATCTTTTGATCGCGTTGACTTACAGGTTTGATTTTTTTCACACCCAAAAGATACCGTAGATCCAAGTACTTGATATAAGTTTCAATTTGATACATTTGAGGGGTCCCTGAGGTAAAGGGTCTAGACAGACAGACAGACGTGGTTGAAGCTTGTTTGATTGACTGATTTGGATGGAATGAAATAGAACGATAAGCGTTCGCCTCTCCACGCAAACTGGCTCGCACCGTGCGTCTCGCGTCGAACGACAGACACGTGACACGGGCTCGCGGGATAAACCGGACTACAAAGGTTTTTAATGAGATTTTTATAACGCATAACGCTCGCGCTCCTAACGAAATAATCGTAAGAACGTTATGTACCGGTTTCTAACCGGAAAATTGAAAACCGGTCCTGAAATAAATTGCTGTTTCCGATGTATGTAGTAAGTTCACTGACAACCGTTTGTGAATGTGCTATCACAGAGCAAAATTTTAAGTTGGGGCTGTTTAAGTGTGCGTGGCTCTGCGTTTGAACATATGTGTCTGTAGTAGTGATGGCATGGGTGGGGAGAATGCGGGGTGAGGTGGCGACAAGCGTTTTGTAAGTAATTGGCGATTTTTGACACTTCTACTACCTTAATATTCCAATTTCTGTGGAAACGCCCAATCGCGGTAGGCAACGCTCGTCCGTCGACGAAGGCCATTGAAAGTCATGTCGGGCAATAGCTGTCTACACTGCAAATCCCACGGAGAAAACTTCTGCAGAGAGGTTTTCAACCCTGTAGCAAGGATTTCAGCTTACAGATAGGAGGAAAACAATCATGGCCCTCCTGCATGAGCACCGCCAAGATTATTGTCAAAGGGTGCATCCCTTGGGGTAACTGACTTCAAGTAAGATCGTTTAAAAAACTAAAATAACCGACTTTAAATGCCGCGCTATTAAGTTTCAGTACCAAGTTTGAGGTGTTCGTCTCCATATCTCTAGAGATACTTATCAGATCTCTATGAAATTATCCGCGAACGAATATAAAAAAATATATACGGTCGAATTGAGAAACATTATTTTTTGTAGTCGGTTAAAAAAGAATGTTTCTCAATTCGACCATATAATAATTTTTCTGTGTGTTCACGGATGACTTCATCGTTTATGAACCGATTTTGATCATTCTTTTTTTGTTAGAAAGGAGATATCCTAAGGGTGGTACCATAGTAATTTCATCGAAATCTGATAAGTATCTCCAGAGATATGACGATAAACATCTCAAACTGAAACTGACTCGCGGGTCATGGAAGTCGGTTGTTTTAGTTTTTAAACTTTATTTTTTATTGACAATGGGAAACGCGAGAGTAAGCTAAAGACAGCTTACTCTCGCGTTTCCATGCATGCTCAGTGTTCACGTAAAGGAAGACACAGCATTGAGTTAAAATTCAAGCAATGGCCTAATAAACAAAAAACTATATTATTTTGCCAGGAAGGGTGCAAGCGCTCCCCCTTACAACTTCCTCCCGGCGCCCTTGCCCTCCTGTGAGTGATGAGTTTACCTCTGGGATCACATGTATACAATAAAACTAAACAAATACTCAGACTTTTATATTTAAAAACATTAAGAAATAGCACTAAATAAAACATTAACTTCTAAAACCTTACAACTAAAGAAACATTACATCAATCATCATCATTAAATACTTTTTCAAACTTTTCAGACGCTTCCATCATTAACTTTTCAGATGCTTCCATCATTAACTTTTCAGATGCTTCCATCATTAACTTTTCAGATGCTTCCATCATTAACTTTTCAGACGCTTCCATCATTAACTTTTCAGATGCTTCCATCATTAACTTTTCAGATGCTTCCATCATTAACTTTTCAGATGCTTCCATCATTAACTTTTCAGACGCTTCCATCATTAACTTTTCAGATGCTTCCATCATTAACTTTTCAGACGCTTCCATCATTAACTTTTCAGATGCTTCCATCATTAACTTTTCAGATGCTTCCATCATTAACTTTTCAGACGCTTCCATCATTAACTTTTCAGATGCTTCCATCATTAACTTTTCAGACGCTTCCATCATTAACTTTTCAGATGCTTCCATCATTAACTTTTCAGACGCTTCCATCATTAACTTTTCAGATGCTTCCATCATTAACTTTTCGCTGAACTTCGGAAATTTAGCTTCAAAATCTGCTTTCAAGCTTTCAAAAGCCAATCTATCCTTTTCCAAACTTTCAAGACTGATCTGGGACTTTTCGTATTCTTTAAATTTATCAATATTGAGTTTCGATTGTTTCTTTATGTCTTCCAATCCATCGATTGCTTCGTTGACAGCGTCTAGCAATTGCCTGTGACCGCTTGTCTTATCATCTCCAAAATCTATGTTTTTTGTGTCCAATTTGTCAAGACACTGCTGTTCTTTGACTTTTAGACTGTGGAGGAGGTCTTTGGCGTTAGATTTGTCTGTCATCTCGTAGAATTTGGCGCAGTCGTTTTCTTTGAGATCTTGCAACCTGTAAGAATGTTTTTAAATTAATTAGTTGTCAATTATAATTGGGTGCGATGGAGCACGAGAAGACAGTCAGCTTGAAAACAGTCCGCTAGACATGTCGTAGGGAGAACTTTATTTAATGCCCATGGAATTGATGGCCAAAAACTATCTATATGATTGGAAACAAGTCATATGACTTAGAAACCTAGATAGACTCGAGGGCTTCACTTAGATCTTCTCTACTATTAATCCTTATCCAAATAATTACATTAAATAGCTTGGCCACATATTATAGATTAAAATTGTCCTTTACAGTATATAATTCAAATGAAAACTCTAGAAGATATCATGGATTGCAAATACACGCATCGCAAAATTAGTAAAATATTTGCAGTGAAACCACAGATTAGGTCATAGTTACTACGAAAATATTATTTATGGCTTAGCTATTCTGTAGATCCCCACCGATTACAATCAATTTGAAGTCAATATAGTATAATAATATGATCTATTGTATAAAATAATATAATATTTTGAACCACCCTGACAGATCTATGTATATAATCTTTTCATTAAAAGCATTCCAATGACTCTAAAATCTGAGCTGTAAGTTGGTGTGGATTTGATTATTCTGTAGAGTCCAGGAGATGTCCCAGCATCAGGTCAATGCTTCCATGTTCTTACAATATTGTTGAAGAAGAAGATTTTCGAATTGATCAGACCTATGAAAGTTGATTTCATAGCGCAATTAACTAGAAAAAAGCTCATAGTTTTATAACGATTGAACAAATTTTCATGAATCACAGCTAAGAACACTCTCGATGAAGACATCTATCAAACAAAAAAAATATATCAATAATAAAATCAAAATCGGTCATCCGGTTGGGTGCTAAGATGCTACAGACAGACACAGATACACACATTAAACGTATAATACCCCTTCTTTGATCCCATGATTTGATTGATTTTGATTCAATGATCCCACTACCTCTGTACAAAATCCCATGATTCATGAATGCGCATAAAACTTTCATTGGTAGGTATATAGCTAGGATTAGAACCAACGACCGTCGGGTCAGAATCAGGGTAACTATCCTTTACGCCAAAGGGCCGTCCAATATCACTATGTAAGTATTATAAAACAAAGTCCATTACTGCGTCTGTCTGTCTGTTCTCAATAATCACAATAGCTACTGAACGGATTATCATGGGGTTTTCACCAATAGCCAGAGTGTTTATGAGGAAGGTTTAGGTGCATAATTCGTTAAGGTTTTGTGTAAATTGGTTGTAATATGACAATGATTGTTAAATATGTTAATATTTTATATTTGATGCAACAAACTGATGCAAATTTTGTAGGCATATATGTTCTACCCGTGCGAAGACTGCTAGTTTCTAATAAAATCTTTGCTATTTTTTTATTTTATTATAGATGCAATAAATACTGAATACAGTAGAACTCCAATTATCCGAATTAATGGGGACCGGGACCCATTCGGATAATCAAATATTCGGATAATCGGATTTTTTTTTTAAAATTGCCATTGGAGAGAATAAAAGCTACGTTTTGGTATTGCACTATTTTTTTATTGAATTAAATGAAAGAAACATGAAATTTTCACATGTTTTAAATATAAATAAAATGTACTTATGTACAAGTTTAGAAATAAAAATCATTGTTTTTTAAACATCTCCGTCAATGGGGACGACACGCGGGGGGAAGTCAGTGTAGGCACAACGGCAAGTTAAGACAAGTCAAGTCAAGACTTGACGCGCAAACACTGGCTTCGCGGGGGGAAGAATAATAGCGCACTTAGACTTTTTTTGGACAATTTTTTGTGATTCGGATAATCGGCGATTCGGATAGTCGGAGTTCGGATAATTGGAGTTCTACTGTACTGAAATGCTCCACCACTTACCTTTTTTGTTCAACAACATAAGATACATCTTTAAGTCTACGATTCGTTTTCTCCAACATACGCTTTGTATTCTGGAATCTTTGAGCCAAGTGTGTCATCTGAATGTCCATTTCAGTTTTTTGCCGCTCAATCTTTTCGTCCACCAAACATTCTTCGAGCATAGCGCGTAAAAAATCCCCGTAAGCAATTTCCCGGTGCACCGCATCAAAATCTGGCATGCAACCTTCTTCCGTCATATCCGCTTCACCGATAATCGTGGCGTTTTGATTTACTTTAGGCCTAGCACCGACATTTTCCGCCATCACGGTACAAGGAACTGCACCACAAACTGCACGAGAGTCGCGCGATAATGAAGCGCCGCTTACGGTAGATGGAATTTTTGGTTTCGCAAATTTTTTCGACAAAGTCTTATTTGGTTTAAACTTATTATCAGACATCGTAAAGCTTTTCAAATAATTTACGACCGACGAGTCCTAAAACACGATTTGCAGGGCAAAGAGAATATAATACTATGTTGCAGGGTCCCCGTACATATATTACAAAGTACTCTATGGCAGGGGCTATTCACTTAGTACCATCCGGCGCAATGTATGGTATGGAACAATATAAAATATAATTCCAGTATAAAAGTTACTCTATGGTATGGAAGACATGGAAGTGATATAATTTCATCGTTACTCAACAGATGTCGCTTTTCATTTTCAGATTACCATTAATAATAATTAAAAAAAGCATTTTCATTTCATTTTAATTTATTTTCTTATTAAATAATTACCTATTTAATTAACTATATTTAATTTTAATTATAATTGAGTATATATTTTATTCATATTGCAACACTGATAAACGTCGTAATATGTTTACGTTACGTTCCACGTATCAGTGCAATTTTAAAATTTAAAAAAAAAGTTAATTAGGGAATAATTATGGCTTGACATGATAAAAAAAAATTTTATTAAATGTTTTGAGGTTATCATATTTAACTAGGATGATGGATTATAATGGATGGAGCCATGTCAGCCATGTGACGTTGTCACATCAACTTTCATTCTATCAACACATTGTCCTACCCTTTCTATTACAGGGGTCGCGAGATAAGAGTAAACGAGAAAACTAACATCAAATTGACAACCTCGCGCATGGGTGATCATGTCCATTTTTGACCGGCTAGCAGGCCATAATAAAAGACGCTTTATATTTATAAATTAAAAATTAAATAGAAACATACCTACAAAGACTGAAACACTGTTACATATTTATATTATGTCGTGTTGTGCTCTGTTTTGTCCATCTAGAACAACTAAAGGAGGCGTAAAAGATCCAGAATTATCATTTCACATGTAAGTCTTTGTGGGCATTTATTATCATAAATAACCAATTTTTAAATCAAAATATTTAATTTGCTTACACAATATACATCTTTTTCGTCATATAACTACCGTGGTGGTAAATGGTTATCATTTTAAAGCATTAATTTATGTAAATAACAATCATTCTTTTACGCCGCCCGGCTAGTGATGTACGAGAACTATGCAAAACTTTGTCGATAAATATAGTCGATACCCTTATAAAAAGGAATATATAACACTAGCTGTGCCCGCGACTTCGTCCGCGTGGTAGTGTCTCTGGGTAGCATTTTTAATTATTTAGGCTACTTATTTTACAAATAAGACACATGCTTATCCCACCTACACCGCACCGGACCACGCTGGGCTAATCTCCTCTCCCCCTCTCCGTCAAGACTATCTGGGTACCAAATTTCATTTAAATCAGTTCAGTGGTTTTGGCGTGAAAGTGACACAGACAGATAGACACACAGAGTTACTTTCGCATTTATAATATTAGTTAGGATTAGGATTAGGATTAAATTTAAAACATTAAATATATGAACGATAACTATAAATTTAACACTAAAAATATTCAGAGAAATAAAATTGAAGTGTCTGTTTGTAATTCCAAAATAACAGCTTTTCACTAAATGCATATGAAAGTATACACGGTACTTACTAAACGGTATATACGGTATATATATATAAATATATATATATATATATATATATATATATATATATATATACGGTACTACTCAAATGTTTGTCTGTCTGTCTGTTTGTTTCGGCTTATCTTTGAAATGGCTGGACTGATTATAACGGGACTTTCACTGGCAGATAGCTGATGTTAAAAGTGTAACTATCAAGTTACCTAGGCTACTTTTATTTTAGAAAAAACAAATAGAGTACCGGGAAAACGAAATTGAAGCCAATGAAATAGCCCACAGCCCACGCGCATGTTGCCGCTGTCATTAAACGCGGGATAAGCCGAGGGGCCCAGCTAGTTGATTTATAATATGATGATTTTTTTAAGGATGGAACGGTTAGCTTAGGGCCTCGAATAGAACGAAGCTTAAACATTTTTAACCTACTTCACAAAAAAAAGGTGAGGTTCTCAGTTCGCCTTTTTATGTTTGGTTCATAACTCCGTAAATTCTTAACTGATTCAGAAAATTATTTTTTGTTTGGGAGAGTATGCTGCCTGTTTGGTCCCATTGTACATTTTTCGAGAACTGATAAGTATCTCCAGAGATATCTAAATAAACACCTCCAACTTTATACTGAAAATAGTTAGCGTGGCATTTGAAGTCGGTTTTTTCGTTTTGTGAACGATCTTATCGTTCATCGTCTAAACGAAAAAACCGAAAAAGAAATTATTATAAAAGTGATCAATGTAATGTCGCACAAAATTAGTAGTAACTAGATACCTAATTATATTATCAGCACTGATACTTACTCGTATTCAATCTATAATTACATATGATAATGCTATTATATATATATATTTATCAAGAATGTGCAACAGTTTTCCACATTAATAAAAATATATAATTATGTTTAAGGTTTCCAAAATGTCCGGAAATCCGAGATCAGTGGATAAAGGCAGTAAGGCGCGAAAATTGGGAACCGACTAAATACTCCAGACTTTGTTCAAAACATTTTGAAAAATCCAGTTTTGTGCCTGGGTTGTCAATCAGGAAACTTAAAACAGACGCAGTACGGGTGATTTTTGAAGGATACCCCAATTATTATCAGCCGTCAGTAGCTAAAAAAAGAAAACAGAAAAATGAAAACCTGGAACTGTCACCGAGGAAACGAAAAAGAATTGAAGCTAGTGGAGTCAAGATAGACGATCTTCCTACAACTCCTCGGCGAGCAATGAAGGTTTTAACATCTTTATCAAAAGCGCGGATAATGACTTCGCGGCGTCTAAGGCTCCTTAAAACTTTAAGAGAAAGTAAACGCAGAATAATTAAAAAAAATGCAAAATTGGTAAATATAATAAATGATTTAAAAAACAGAGAATGAGTGAATACTGAATCTTTAGATGTGTTGGCTAGCATTGGGGACAAAAATAAAGATTTACTTTTGAGGTTAAAGCAAAAACAAAATAAGGCATCCCTTCCAAAAAAATTTTCACCCGAACTTAGAAAATTTGCACTAACTCTACACTTTTTATCACCACGCGCATATACATACGTACGAACATATTTTGATACCTGCTTACCCCATCCAAAAACCATAAGCAAATGGTATCAGAGTGTGAACTGTGACCCAGGCTTTACAAAAGAGTCTTTTGAGACTACTAACACTAAAAGCAAAATCAAAGCATCAACCAATCATCGGTGCCTTAACTATGGATGAAATGGCCATCAGAAAATGTATCGAGTGGGATGGTCATAAATCTCACGGCTACGTAAATGTAGGAAATAATATTGAAAATGAATGTGTTCCGGTAGCCACTGAAGCACTCACGTTTATGGTGACCTGCGTAAATGGGTCGTTTAAAATACCAGTTGGCTATTTTCTAATAAATGGTATAACTGGTATGCAAAAAGCTGAACTTGTACGTCGCTGTCTTGACCTATTGATTGAGTGTGATGTCACCATAGTGTCTTTTACTTTCGATGGAGCTCCTAACAATATTGCGATGGCTAAACAACTTGGCTGCAATCTGGATCTAGAAAATTTTAATACACAGTTTGAGCATAATGGTTTTAAAATTTCTATTCTGCTTGATCCTTGTCATTGTTTAAAATTAGTACGAAATACTTTAGGGGATAAAAAAAATATCTATGATGATGTTGGCAATGAGATATCTTTTAAATACTTTGAGTTACTTCACCAACTCCAAACTGAAGAACAACCGCATTTGGCAAATAAAATAAGACAAGGTCACATTGATTACGTAAAACAAAAAATGAAAGTAAAATTAGCTGCACAACTCTTAAGCCAGTCAGTGGCCGATGCATTATTATTTTGTCGGAATAAAATGCGACTCACTGAATTTGATGGCTGTGAAGCAACTTGCGAGTTTATAAAAATTATAAATAATATATTTGATTTGTTAAATTCGCGAAATCTTAACTCGTATGGATACAAACAAGCAATTGTACCTCGAAATTTAGATAAAACATTACAACTAATAGAAGATGGAACTGAATACATAAAAAACTTGAAATTCGCTGATGGTACTCTAGTAGTAAACTCACAAAGAAGAACTGGCTTCATAGGCCTTATAATTTGCTTGAAATCATTAAAGGATCTCATTTCTTATTTGCTTGACCATGATCGCCCCAAACTAAACTTTATTTGTACGTATAAATTGTCCCAAGATCATCTTGAGCTCTTTTTTGGTGCAGTTAGATCAATGGGTGGCTTCAACAACAACCCTTCCGCAAAACAATTCAGGACAGCGTATAAAAAGTTGCTAGTTCATGCCGAGTTTAAAGTTGCGGAAGGAAATGGTATTCCTCTAGAGGATATACATATCCTAAATTTGACAAAAAAATCAGAACACGTTGATAAAATAAACAATTCTCTCGCAAAACATAGAATGTTAGAAGAATTAGAAGAGCTGACTCAACAAGAGTTCTTAAATAATGATGATCATTGTTACATTAATGATCCAGGCCAAGTAACTGAATATGTTCAAGAAGTAATTTATTACATATCAGGGTTTGTTGTCAAAAGCTTGCAAAAACAAATTATTTGTGAAGATTGCTTAACAGCATTAAAAGGCACCAAAAAAGATTCATTGACATCTTATAAGGATATGGGAGGCTTAGTATATCCAAGTAATGACGTATATTTCATTTGCAAATTATGTGAAAAAATTTTGCGTAAATCTTTGATATGTGAACATTACAGTAAACTTAATAACAAAGACGTATTTCAAATGATACGTGACGTAATACTGCAAGTAATGCATTCAACCAAATATGAAAATGTTTTTCAAACTTTAAATGGACACCAGATCGATTTTAGCTTTTTTGAAGACCATAAATATTTACTAATTAAATCCGTTTGCGAAAAGTATTTTAAACTAAGAATTCATTACATAATGAAGAACGCAGTAGTACAAAACAGTGTCAGACATTTTTATAACAAATTAATACTATTTAAAGGTCATTAGAGCATCTTAATAATAAGATGTGATTTTTGATTACTGATAACAGCCCTATTTTAGAAAAATAATAATTAGATTTAAAATTAAACACATTTTTAACCGACGAAAGAAAAAACGGAGGAGGTTAGTCGACGCGTATATTTTTTTTTTATGTGTGACCACGCATAACTTTTTACAGAGTAGTCTCATTTCGATAGTTATTTTTTTATTGGAAAGGGACCAAGGGGGTCCCATTTAAATTTTAACGAAATCGGTCGAGCCGTTTTGAATAAATCAACAAAAATAATAAATAAAAGTATCATTTTTTGGATTTTACCATATTTATCATATCATTTTTTTTTCATAGATTTTATCATATCATCAATGTATGCCAACAAACTCTGGAAAAAACAAACTAAACAAAGAGCCGATAATCTGGCTCAGTTGCTTGTGTTGAGAGAGGCATATGTCTAGCAGTGGACTGATACCGGCTTATTATGATGATGATGATGTTATTTTACAGGTGGTACAATTTAAATTTCATCGAGATATGTTATGTATCTCCAGAGATATGAATATAAACACCTCAAACTTAGTATTGAAATTGACTAGCGTGACGTTGGAAGTTGGTTTTTTTAGTTTTTTATGTGATCTTAAATTATTTTTATTGTTATTATAGAGCATAAATGTTTTATTTAAAGTTTGTCCGGGCCAGGGGTAAGCAATGACGCCTGCTTTTAACAAGTAGATTATGGCCACAAAAAATGATAAAATAAACTTAAAAAAAAAATGAAACCGCCGAAAAAACTGAAAAGCAAAAAATAATTAAACTTATTTATTTAACCTTAATAACGAAATTCTTAAACTACTCTTAATATACCTAAGTTATATACATATATTCTTTTTATATATTTATATTTTTATATTTTATATATTTTTGTAATTGTTTTGAGTTTTTAACTAAACATAATAACTAAGTTCTTAAACTAATAAGGTTAAATAAAAAAGTTTAATTATTTTTTGCTTTTCAGTTTTTTCGGCGGTTTCATATTTTTGTTAAATAGTTTTATTGATTGCAAATTTAGGAAAAAAAATGGTATGAATTAACATCTTCAACAATCATCGTCATATTTCAACTAATTCACACAAAACGTTAATGAATTATACACCTAAACCTTCGTTATAAATCACACTAGTTATGTGTGAAAAACGCATGAAAATCTGTTCAGTAGCTTCTGAATTTATTGCAAACAGACAGACAGACAGACAGACGCGGTGAGGAACTCTGTTTTTAACCAACTCAACAATAAAGGAGGAGGTTCTCAATTCACCTGTATTTTTAACTGACTTCACAAAAAAAGATGAGGTTCTCAATTGAAAAAAAGTATATACAGGCTAATTGAGAACCTCCTCCTTGTATTTTTTTTAACGTTTTTACCACAGAACTCCGTCAAATCTTAACCGATATGGAATATTATTTTTTTGTTTAAGTGGGTGTGTTCTTTGTGAAGTGTAGGTTTCCACCAAGAAAGGGTTTGAAATTTTTCCCCTGAGAGGGTAAAATAGAGGGTTGATCTTCCTATGAAACTTTTTGGTCACTGGGTCCATTGACTCGAAAGTTTGTACATATACTCATCAAATTCAATCATAAGACACGTGTATCACAGTCCTTCGAAAATAATCCCTCACGTGTTTGTCGTACTAATATATCAAACGCAGCCTAAAGTGACCACTGGTACTGCTACACCTACACACATGAAATTTGGAGGGTGTGTTTTTTTGTAATGGTTGTAAAAGTTTTATCCACCAGGAAAAGGGTTTACAAAATTTTATTCCTAAGAGGGTGAAATGGAGGGTTGAACTTTCTATGATTTTTTTTATTCTCTGGGTCAATTGTCTCGGAAATTGGTACACCTACTCTTTAATTAAAATTATGAGACACGTGTATCACAGTTTTCTAAAACATTTAAGATTTGTATTTCAGATAAGGGTAATATATATTAAAGTTGACTAATTACAGTTAAGTACTAAGTAAGGAAACTATTTAAGTACTTAGTAGCATTTTTATAACTATAACTAATGTCCATAAGTGCAATAAAGTACTAATTATTTTATCACATAAATTGTTTTCTTTTTACATAAGTTTTAGTTTTATACATTTTTCACCTTTTAATCGATATGTTCTGCACTAGTGATCACTTCCCTACTCACGCACAATCTAGCAGTTCTAGACACTCACACAAACAGAAAATGGACATGCTGCCAAAGTTTTGACGCCATCCATTATAATCCATCATCCTAGATATTTAAATTAATTTAAAATCATTTCAATTTTGAAAAGTATTTATTGTTATATTAAAAAAATATTGCGAAATGCGTACATCGGGACGTTATTGTCAGTCAGACATCATTGTTGACATTGTTGTTTTGTTTGTGTTTGTTTGGCGAGTTTTCGGAGTTTTGATGATGCGCTTGCTATTATTTAGAAATTTTGGAACTTTATCAACATATAACAACCTGGCTACTATTTATGGACTTTTGTGTATATTTTCTTCTCTAACCTACCTCTGCTTGTATTTGGACACCGACATTTTCGCGCTCAACCTGTGGACCCCGGCAAAGAGAATATAAATACTACGTCCCGGCAAAGAGAATATAAATACTACGTCAAATCTTGGACTACGTACTATAATGACTTCGGAAAAAAATGCTGTGTATCGAACTGTGGTAAGAAATACCTACTTGATATAATTTTCTACGCCTCAATCTTACTGTCACTTGTTTCGATAACACAATTATCGACTGCATTCAGACTGTCATTATGAAGTAAGTTTATGTTCTCTTGGGTTATTCTTTCTTCCATATAAAGTGTACGTTAGTGGTCTACATTTGTCTTACATTGTTTTCATGCAATTTTATTAGTTCTCATTACACACACTAAAAGTGCAGTGCCCAGTTGGCACAATTTTTCCAAATATCAATCACTAAAATATTTTAGCCAATTGAGACAAAACCTTCATGAATTATATTCCTAAACCTTCCTTAGAAATATATAAATTGAGGCAGCGGGACTTTCTTTTATAATATGCAGTGATGACTTGTTCTTTTAGGTTCAGAAAACGAAATATTACATAAATTTCCAAACACTGTCCCTTGACAACGTTCAGGGTCCTTACCCTGAATGTTTTCGAATATGGATATACAATATTGGGGGTGATGTTTTGGCCCTGGACAATGACATCATTTTTAAACGCCGCCGTGTTTGTCACCTGCACTTTGAAGCTCGATACCACACAAGAAGTAGATTTGTGAGTGCTAATGCTGTGCCCCAACTACATTTGCCAGGTACAATATTCTTTTATTCTAAAATAATATTGTGTAATTATGACTAAGAAAATACTTTAGTTTAATAAAATTAAAGCTATAAGAACTGATTTCAAAGATCTTGGTACTCATTTTTAGTACTTAGTTTGAGGTGTTTATCTTCATATCTCTAGAGATACTGAACATATACCCTTTTAAGGTGGTTCGATTTCCATACAAAAGTATATTGACAAATACGAGTAAATGGATCAAAAAATTGCAATGAAATCACATCTATTGGTTTTTACACAACTCTTTACATATGCGAAATCCAATCTTACTACATAATTTGATTAAATAATATGAAAACTAGGATCGAGATTTTAATAAATTTTTGTTAATATGTGAGTGAAGTTTTTACAGTGTCATATGCTAAACTCATTGGTTTGTATTGCCGCGATTGTCAGACGTTGCCAAACCGTGCGCTCGCTGAAAAGGCGACGTTGCCAGACCGCTTACATGCGAGTCACCACTTTTTCAGGACTTTTTCAAGTTTTCATTAGCATTACAGTACCTATTATTATAGTTTGTGGCCTTCAAATATTTCATCGGTTTATCGGTTAGGTTAGGCTCTAACAAACTCAAATTTAATTTTATTTTGTTTCTAACCGACTTCTAAAAAGGATGTTTCTCAATTCGACCGTATATATTTTTTATGTTTGTTCGCGGATAGCTTCGTCGTTTCTGAACCGATTTTGATGATTCTTTTTTTGTTGGAAAGGAGACATGATGTATGATGGAGATAAGCACGTCAAACTTGGTATTGAAAATTAATAGCGTGGCATTTGAAGTCGGTTCTCTTTATTTAGGTTTTTTTTTAATTGATCTTATCGCTTAGTGTTTATTGGAAATTTTGGACCATATTGGCATTTTTTGTAATATTGAAATTGATAGGTACCCCAAGTTTTGAAATTTCGATATTTTTAACCGACTAAAAAAAAAGTGTTTCTCAATTCGACCGTATATATTTTTTTATGTGTGTGGATATCGTCGTCGTTAATGAACCGATTTTGATAATTATTTTTATATATATTATTATAAGGAGATATCCCAAGGGTGGTACCATTGTAATTTCGTTGAGATCTGATAAGTATCTCTAAAGATATGGAGACAAACACCTCAAACATGGTACTGAACATTAATATCGCGGCAATTGATGTCGTTTCTTTTAGTTGGGACTACCTGGGACGGGCTTTTAAAACAAAAAAGAAATAGAATTTTCCAAATCGATTTAGGTATCTTTGAGTAATCGGTGAATATCTTTGAGTATTCTGGCTGAATACTCAAAGGAAAAGGCTACCGTTTTTTTTCCATTCGGCTACGGAACCGTAAAAACGAGATTGATTTTATTATAACGGACAAGAAGCGTATATTTAGAGATTTCACAGTGATCAGGATCACTAGGTTCAACACCGTAGTATTCACCGACTGGTCTTTTCATCGCTCTTATACAAATACGAAATAGCCTCGATACGAAAGTATTTAACTTGTGCGTCCTGCCTGTTATTACTTACGGAGCCGAGACGTGCACACTGATAGTGCGACTGGTTCACCAATTCAAAATCGCTCAGCGAGCTATAAAGAGGGCTATGCTTGGGGAGTCTGTCTGAAGAATCAAATTCGAAATTAAGTCATCCGTCAGAGAACCAAAGTTATCGACATATCTCAAAGGATTAGCTAGCTGAAGTGGTAGTAGGCTGTTCACAACTGTCGTAGAACCGATAACAGTTGAGGTAGACGTGTTTTAGAGTGGAGACCACGGCTCGATAAACGCACTAAAAGTATCTTTTTCGTAATAGTGTAAGGCGCCCTCCAGCTATATGGAGCGAAGACATATGCAAGCTGGCTGGCAGTGGTTGAAAACAAAGAGCTGAAGATCGAGCTCAGTGGCGTGCTGTAGGTGAGATAGCCTGATGATGGTGATATTTTAGAGGCCAATTTAAAACCAACATCAGCTTTTCATTCATAGATAAATCGATCCGATCCTGTCAGACCATCTGTCAGATCATTCTCTAATTCGTCTTTGTATACTGTTAAGGCTTCAGCTAAGATTAATGGAAAATTTGAAAAGGATGGAAGGGTACTCACATGCAGCTCTCGTTTGATACACGCACATTAGTAAATATCCTGTTATGATTTAATGTGTTTTGAATAGTTAAGATGATAACACAGCACTTGACGGGGAATTCTCACTGCGGAAACTTTTATGCACACAAAATTACGTTTTTTACATTTTCATTGCTGTAGATTGATTTCGCGACTCCATGGCGACTGGCGGCGATTGTAGGATGCGCCGGCCAATCAGTGCGCAGGAGCATTTTGCCGCGAGTTTTAAATGCGGAGTTGGATAATGGTAGTGGAGGGACGTTGGCGGGAATAAGGAAAGTGGACTGTAAACTAAAGCCTGAACATATCCCCCCACATGAAATCATCATGGATTTCACAAGGTTAAATGAGGGTTCGTGACCCTGCTACTAAGATACTACTCGGATTCATAAGGTCATTGGTATTAGATAAATAGGTGTGATAAGTTGCATAACAAATTACATATGTGAACAATTTAGAAGTGTAAGTTAATGTTAATGTATATATAAATATTTAAAGTTAAATGCTAAGAATATTGTTTTTTAAGTTAAGAATAAGTTTAAGGTCTTCTAATTATGAAGATAAATGCTGCTCTTCGATCGGAAGAGGACAGATTTTTACCGCTGGTCGCACTAGCACGCCTTTAGCAGTTTTGACAGTCACAACGCGGATGATGTTGTCTTTTCCGGGATGCAACTTTACGATACGACCTAGACGCCATTCGTTAGGAGGTAAGTTTGGTTCAATAATGGTTACAAGATCGTCCAATTTAGGTTGTCGGTTATCTGACTTGAACCATTTTACGCGTTGTTGGAGAGTATGAAGGTAGTCCCTTTGCCAAGTACGCCAGAAACTTTGAGTAAGTCTCTGTATAAGCTGCCAGCGAGAACGCAGACATACATTCTCATCGTGTACTGGTTCAGGTAAGGAAACTAACGGGCGGCCAATCAGAAAATGCCCAGCAGTGAGAGCGTCAACTTCACGGGGATCGGATGAAAGCTCCACCAAAGGTCTGGAGTTTAACATCGCTTCGATTTTAGTAAGAACAGTATAGAATTCTTCGTAAGTAAGGGTCTGAGCTCCTATGACTCGCCTAAGGTGATACTTAGTAGAACGAATACTGCGTTCGAAAATACCACCAAAGTGTGCTCCCGAAGCGGGATTAATTTTCCAGGTTATGCCTCGAGACGCGAGCTGCTGAGAGATTGAGTCGCTTTCTTTATCTAGCATTTCTGAAACTTCTGATAGATAGCGCTTAGCACCGATGAAGTTGGTTCCACCGTCGGTAACAACTAATTGGCAAAGACCCCTCCGTGATATGAAACGGTCGAAAGCTGCGATAAAAGCTTCTGTGGTCAACTCGGTGACCAGCTCGAGATGAATTGCCTTAGTTGAGTGACAAACGATAAGACATAGATATGCCTTATAAGATCGTGCATTACGACGCCTACTTTCTTTTATCATCACCGGCCCTCCAAAATCAATTCCAATTTTCTGGAAACATTGTGGTGTTACACGAGATGAAGGTAGATCACCCATCAATGGTTGCAGATGAGTAGGTGCTGTTTTGAAGCAAGTGACGCATTTAGATAGTCGCGATCTAATAAGGTTACGTAGGCCGAGAATCCAAAATCGACGTTGGATTAATGACTGCAGAAGACGCGGTCCACAGTGAAGGTAAGTTGCATGAAAATGATCGATAAGGAGTTGACACAGCCGAGATGATTTTGGTAAAAGATAAGGATGTTTGACACTATCAGGTAAGTCGGATTGCCCTAGTCGTCCACCCACACGAATAATACCAAGCGAATCTACAAACGGCGAGAGCTTAGAGATGTGTCTCGGAAGAGATTTTTTGGTTGAAACTAAAGGTGGGATTTCTTTAAGTTGTTGCTGTTGAACATATTTCACTAAAGAATTGACTGACCGATCGAGTTCGGTGGAGGTGAGAAAAGGCGATAACTTACGCTCCGAGCGTTTACGTTTAGCGTTATCTATGAAACGGTAGATCCACGCTACTACTCTCTGCACGCGCGAAAAACTGGAGGAGCGTTCCAGCTGAGTTTGTAACACATCAGCATCTTGTGTAGTGAGGTAAACGTTACACAACTGTGATGACGATTTCAGTTCTGGAAGGTTTTCCTGCCCTTTGACTGCTGATACAGGCCAGTCGTCAGGTGCATCGGTCAGCCACTGGGGACCTGACCACCAGCTTTCACAGGTAGCTAGCTGAGAGCATGGTAGACCACGACTACATAGATCAGCCGGGTTATCATGTGTGGACACGTGACGCCACACAAACTGTGCGGACGCATCGATTATTTGAACTACACGATGCGCTACAAATGTTTTTAATTTGTGCGGTTCAGTGTTCAGCCACGACAGCACCGTCGAACTATCAGTGAAAAGATAGCATTGAGATAAGTTTAGGTTTTTGCTAAGCAAGGAGTAAATTCTACTAGCGACTTTTGCTAGTAAAACCGCGCCGCAAAGTTCCAAACGGTTGACAGTGAGGACCTTTAACGGGGCTACCTTGGACTTAGCTATCAAAAGATGGACATTGACCTGGTCATCAGTGTCAGCACGGAGATAGACTGAACAGCCGAAAGCCTTGGTCGATCCGTCACAATAGCCGATAATAGAAAATGTCTTGCCTTGATGAGGGATGACATGACGCGGTATGTTGATGAAATTTAAATCATTTAGGTCCGAGATAAATTCTCGCCAGTCTTGAGATAAGTCTCTGGGAATCGGTTCGTCCCAAGAGAGATGTGAACGCCACAAATCTTGAAGGAGTAATTTTGCCTTGAGAATGACAGGTGTGAGCCAGCCGAGAGGGTCGAAGATGCGAGCAACGTTAGATAAGATAGAACGCTTCGTATGTTCAGTGTCGACGATCGGAGAATGTGAGTACGTGAAACTATCCTCCTTCGGATCATATTGGACTCCTAAGATTTTTAGCATATTTTTATCGTCTTGTTCTGAAAATTGTTTTGGAGATTGGCAGTGATCTACTGGCAAGGTTTGCAAAAAGGAGGTGGAGTTGCTGCTCCATTTTTCAAGTTGAGCGTGGCCGAGAAGTTTGATAAGCTCGTCTTTAAGTTTGATTGCGGCTTCAACAGAGGGCGCACCTGTCGTAACATCATCCATAAATGTTTCATGACGAACTGCTTCAGCAGCGCGGGGATACTCATCGCCGTGATCAGCCGCTAGTTGATGGAGAGTGCGAATCGCAAGGTAAGGTGAACTCGATACTCCGTACGTCACGGTGGAGAGTTCGTATTCCGTTACCGGGTCACTAGGGGACTCACGCCACAGTACGTGCTGATAGCAGCGATCCTCTGGTCGAATTAAAATTTGACGATACATTTTGGATATGTCACAGGTAAACACTACTCTGTGCAGTCTGAAGTTGGTTATGATATCTATGATATCAACTTGAAGCTTAGGGCCAGCGTACACTACGTCGTTGAGAGATAAACCATTAGTAGTCTTGCAGCTTGCGTCAAAAACCACTCGCAGCTTAGTTGTTGTGCTTTCTGGTCGGATGATGCAATGATGCGGGATAAGATAACGCTTTTGCGGTTGTGGATGAGACTGAGATGGATATATCGGTTGCATGTGACCGAGACTTTCGTACTCTTGCATAAAGTTTGTGTAATCGGTTTTAAGGTGAGGTTGTCTGTTGAGCTTCTTCTCGAGGTTATTTAACCGAGACAAAGAAGTGGGATACGATTCGCCTAATGTGCACTCGCGGTCCTTTAGAAGGATAGGTACGACGTAACGTCCGTTAGATTCGCGGGAGGTAAGATCGGCGTACATAGTCTCACAGATGTCATCTTCGGGCTTAGTAATACGCGCGCGCGGTGGCTCCTCGACTTCCCAGAATAGTCTGACCTGCTCGTCGAGTGTGCGCGAAGCAGCTAACAGTGACGAGACAGCGGGTGGCGGTGATACGTCGATGTCAAGGGCGCCGGTGAGTATCCAGCCGAATACGCTGTGCAAGGCGGTAGGTAAACCGGGACCTAGCTTAACGCGTTGACCGTCATAGATTTCCGAAAAAAGTTCTGCTCCGATTAAAAGATCTATCGGTCCGGGCCGGTCGAAGTCGCGGTCGGCGAGAACAAAATGTTGACATAGACTCCGGACGACTGACGGCACTTGAACGCTAGGCATCTGCGAGGTAATGTTGTCTAGAACGATAGGTTTTAGCTTGTATAGCGGGTCGTTGTTATCGAGGGGTTGCAAAACGCACTGTGTGACTCCCCTGACTTGAAACACAGTGTTCTGACCAAGTCCAGCTACCGTAAGATTGCAGCGATGGAGCTTGAGGCCTAAATTCCGTGCGCAGGCAGTAGTTATGAATGAGTCTTGCGCGCCGCTATCGATAAGAGCGCGCACGGTGCGCTGCGTGCCGGCAACGGTATTACAAACGCGCAGCTGACACGTCCCTAGTAGCACTATGCTGCGGCTCGATCCTAAATGCGCGCTAGTGCTCGCTTGAGTGATGTCACTCGAGTTCACTCGGGGGCTCTCAAAGTGCAACAACGAATGATGACGTAATCCGCACATTGAACAAGTTACCTTTGATATGCACTTGTCTATGACATGGTTGTTACGTAGACAGTTAGTACACAATTGTTTATTTTTTACTAAGTCAAGTCTAGCACGAGAGTCTAACGATTGAAAGGTAGGGCATCGATATATGGAGTGCACCTCGCCGCAACACAAACATTTGAATGTTGGCGGGCTAGATTCAGTAAGATAAGATGAGCGGTTTGATCCGCCGCTAGATTGCCGATTATTTGGCTGAGATTTCTTTCCGTCGAAAGTCCGCGAAGGATTGTTTTTCCCGTCAAAGGTCCGGGATGAGATAGGATTTGAAGATCGTTGTGTAGTTTCTAAGATCTTTACGTAATCTTGAAGAAACTTGAGAAGATCACTAAAGGTAGGTATTTGTGTGCTGTTTTGAGTTTCGAACCGCATGCGAGTATCCGCATCGAGCGATCGCGAGGCTAAATGGAATAAGATATATTCACCTAAATTCTCAATATTTATAGCTTCGAGGGCGTGACTCGATTCATAAAACACGTTGGTGAGATTCTGTAACTCCCTATAATTACCCGCCCTTACTAAGGGATAATTAACAATTTTCTCTAAGTAGGTAACGG
Organism: Cabera pusaria; assembly: GCA_954871355.1. NCBI lineage: Eukaryota > Metazoa > Arthropoda > Insecta > Lepidoptera > Geometridae > Cabera > Cabera pusaria. Next base: position 144,943 of record OX940885.1, on the reverse strand, counting down.
CTAAGATTCGTTTGTTCTGATAACGTTCGACTAATGCAGCGTAAACAATCTGATAATTATTCGCGGTAACCGGAATTCCTTTCACTAATGACAGCGCAGGACCGGATAAACACGAGATGAGATAATGATATTTTTCTATATCGGATAATGTATTGTTTTCATGGATCAGTGCTTTAAACGTATCGAAAAATACTTGAAAATCTTCGGTGCTACCATTAAAGTGGGGTAATTGTAGTTGAGGAAGTCGCACATTCACTGAAGGTTGATGTGACGACGAACAATTAAGTGCCCCGGCGGCTTTGACGCCCGCGCTGGAGGCATCTGATAACTGGTCGGCCGCACTTATAACCGTGTAATACAACTCATCGAACGCACTAATAGCCGACCGATCGACTTCCGAATCAGGTTTCAGTTCTAATTCCAATTCATTTATTTGTTCAGAAAGCTTCATGTATTCCTCGCGAATTGAATGTATGCGCTTATATCTAGATTTAAACGACGATTCCTTTGAACGATCTTGAATCATCTCCCGTGATAGATCGTACAGAATTTGAATGTCCCGAAACACATATTCGCGTTGAGACCGCAACAATCTAAGTTTATTTTTCTCCATACTCATAAGATAGATAAAGATAACAGTAAAGTAAGTTAACTGCGAGACCGGTCGGTCGATCGCTAAATGAGTTGAAGGTAGATACAACTTGATATGATGGTTACGAGTTTATTCTGTAAATACTGTGATTAGGATTATTTAATTTAGTTATAAGTGTAGTTAGAGACGATTATTATGTGTATTAGATGTTTATTTATGTGAGTTATAACGATATTTTGTTAAAAATTACTAGAAAATAAAAGATGACGCAATTTTGAATATGAAACCAAGTTAACTTGACATATGAAACCGAGTAGCCTGTATGTAAAACCGGGCCAACTTAAGCTGGTTGCTTGTTGATTTTGCCGGTTTTACTATCAGATTTTCTAATGAAATTTAATAATGAATTTGACGATAATTCCATAGGAATTCGCGCTCTGATAGGACCACAAAAAAGGGGATGTTAAGGCTTCAGCTAAGATTAATGGAAAATTTGAAAAGGATGGAAGGGTACTCACATGCAGCTCTCGTTTGATACACGCACATTAGTAAATATCCTGTTATGATTTAATGTGTTTTGAATAGTTAAGATGATAACACAGCACTTGACGGGGAATTCTCACTGCGGAAACTTTTATGCACACAAAATTACGTTTTTTACATTTTCATTGCTGTAGATTGATTTCGCGACTCCATGGCGACTGGCGGCGATTGTAGGATGCGCCGGCCAATCAGTGCGCAGGAGCATTTTGCCGCGAGTTTTAAATGCGGAGTTGGATAATGGTAGTGGAGGGACGTTGGCGGGAATAAGGAAAGTGGACTGTAAACTAAAGCCTGAACATATACCAATAAACGGACTAACTAACGGAATAACTCTTTAACCGACTTCACAAAAAAGGAGGAGGATCTCAATTCGACGGTATTTTTTTCTTCATGTTTGTTACCTCAGAACTTCGTCAAATCTTAACCAATTTCAAATTATTTTTTTTTGTTTGAGAGATTATGCCTCCCGCTTGGTCCCATTCAAATTTTATTGAGATCTGATAGTCATCACGGTAATATTATAATATTACCGTGTAATTATCTCCGGAGGTATGGAGATAATCAATGTAAACAAATTTGTATACCTTGATGACATGTTTAAGGCAACTGGCTATTTTGACGATCGCGGCATGTGAAGTCGGATTTTTAATTTTGTACGATTATAAATTATGTTGGCTATATTACCGAAACACACATGACATCACTATTCTAAATATTTAACGTGATGAAGATTTTATAACAAACATGTCACTAAAATTAGTGACATTTTATAAAAAATGTGTTTTACCAGAGAGTGTACTGAGGAGAGTACGACTAATTGACTAAATTGTTTAGATATTTTATTTGTGGTAGGACCAAAGAAGTAGTATCAGGCATATAAAGATAAAGATCATTTATTTGCATAAAACATGGGTATGCATACAATTTGAGAATGCATGCAATATGGTAAGAAGTTAAATGAAGACCTTACATGTTTTACCAGCAAAGGCATACAAATAGTTATAGTAAATGACAACGTTCAACAAATGTTCGACAACAATCTTTTTCAAATGACATAGGTACATTGTGATACATTCAAAATACCGAAAAATTAATACATTACACATTACAAAATAGTCAAAAAGCAGTTAAAAAAATCAGTAAAAATTAGGAAAACAATTTGAAATAGTATGTCTAGGTTTAATATTATTTTTATAATATCATTTTATTAAATTAGTAATTTAGAAATAATTTCTGATCAGTCAGGAAGTCAGATATTTTGTAATAACATTTTTTATTTAAGAAATTTCGAAGCTTTTTCTTAAATAGATTAACATTCAAAATCTTTATGTCATCAGGAAGCTTGTTATAAATTGCTGGTGCCATGCAGATAACGCTCTTCTGCATGTGAGTGGTTTTAGCGCTATGCAAGCATAGTTTGCTCTTGTCACGTCTGTTACGAACAGATACATCAGCGAGATGTGGAAATAAATTGGGGTTGGTCTTAACAAATATTGCCGTTTCAAAAATGTATAGCGATGGCATTGTCAATATGAAATGTTTTTTAAAAAAGGGCTTACAGCTGTCTGTCGGTTTTAGGCCAAACATTGCCCGTATGCACCGTTTTTGGGCTTTAAAAATATTATCCTTATCAGTCGAGTTACCCCAAAAAATTATGCCATAACGTAGAATAGACGCTACCAAGCCATGATAAGCTGTTAGCAGTGCTTCAGTGTTTACTTCCGAGCTTAATTTATAAAGAGCATAAGATGTAGTGCTTAGTCTTTTACTTAAATTTTCAATGTGGACCTTCCAATTAAATTTTTTGTCTATGACAAGTCCTAAAAATTTTGTTGAGTCAACCTCGTCAACAGATTTATTCTTATAATTAACAATGATGTCAGTGGGTGTTAGGTCTCGTTGCTTAAAGTGCATTATATGTGTTTTATCCAGATTTATTTTCAAATTATTCTCCTCTAACCATAATATTAAAGCTGTCAAAGATTGATTAATGTCAAGTTGATATGTCGATGTGTCTTTATTTTTTATCGTTATTGTACTGTCATCTGCGAAGAGTGTCGTGGGTTGGTTAATTGCTAATGGTAGGTCATTTATATATATGATAAATAAAAGAGGTCCCAGGACGCTACCTTGCGGTACACCGTACCTAGGCGATCGTTCCGATGATAAATATGATTCCTCTTTTTTCGATTTTGGATTGATTTTAGTTATTTCGGTGTACTGAGATCTGTCACTAAGGTATGACTTTATTAAATTTAAAATTGTGCCTCTAATACCGTATAACTCGAGTTTGTTTAACAATATGCCATGGTCAACGTAGTCAAAAGCCTGTGTCATATCACAGAACACTGCACATACGGGATTTCTTTTATCCATATTTGTCATTACTGTATATAAGAAGTCATATAACGCCATATTGACTGTATTATTTTCCCGGAATCCCTTTTGTTCGTCAAATAAAATATTTTTCTTTTCAATGTATGAATATAACTCTTTATATACAGTGTGGAAATTAAACTCAGGCCCTGGAGGGAAACTACTTTAAATCCTTAAGCTAGCTCATTTTACTTAAAGGAGACATTCCTTTATATTTGAAAAGAAACAAATCTGCATTAAAAGATTTTTTAAAACTCGCTTGCTTCGCCCGGGACTCGAACCAACTAAAATTAAAAAAAATAAACACTCTTTATTTTATTATACTAATCGGTAGTATTAATATTCAGGATAAAGTTTCTCTAAAAAATGTTTGGTTACTGTTCACTTTTAACAAGCAAAAGACACGTAACAGTTCTGTTATCTCTCCAACACTCAAAGACTTCGTATGAAGTACACGCTTGCTAATTTATCGTTAAGTACCTTGTTGAAATCTTCGATAAGAAAATTGTTCAATGGTGGTAATACCTCTATGCACATTTCCTTCTTACATGATCCGAGGCGTTCAGTGGAGAAGTTTAAAAATGGAACGTTAGACTTTGTTTGTAATGCGGGACAATAATTTTAAAATTCGAACGATTTTTATCAACAGATTTTATTTAAGTAGTGTTGCTTTCCTTACGTAATTAAATTATCTCATAATGGCGTATCAAGAACAATTCGAGTTATTAGAAGCTTACTTTGTTTGCAACAAGAGCTACGATTTAGCTCTGCAGTGGTATCGCGAGAAGTATCCAGACAGAGAACTACCATCTAGAAAAGTTTTGTCTCGAATTGTGAATAATTTACTGACCGTTGGAAGTTTTAAAAAGAAGACTGGACGCCCACAGCAACAAAATTTGGACTATAGCGATGTTGAGTTAAACATTTTGACATACTTCGAGTGTTACCCGAAGGCTTCAAGCAGGGAAGCTGCTCAAGAGATAGGCATCAACCATACTAGTATACTTAAAGTTCTGAAAAAATACAAATACAAATGTTATCGTGATGGGCGATTGGTGCAGAAACTACATCCCGGAGATAGTGACAGGAGATTACAGTTTTGTGAAAATATTCAAACAGAAATAGCCCGCAACCCAAATTTCTTGGACTGTATTGTATGGTCTGACGAAACAAATTTTAGTAATAATGGAATGTATAACAGACATAACAATCATTATTGGTCTCGTTAAAATCCATTCCGTGTCCGTGAAACGAACAATCAGGTCAGATTTTCGTCTAATGTTTGGTGTGGAATCAAAAGTAACATAGTTGTTTTGATGCACATTTACGAAGGACATCTGAATGCAGCAAAATACATTGAAATATTGGAGCTTTTACAAAATCAATTAAACCTTCTGCCAGAAGAGGAACGAAATAATATCATTTTTCAACAAGATGGTGCACCTGCCCACAACAGCAGAATTGCCAGGGCATACCTTAATGAAAATTTCAATGCCTGGATAGGTACAAACGGGACGATTAGATGGCCTGCAAGAAGTCCAGACCTGACGCCCATGGACTTCTTTTTATGGGGTCATGTAAAAAATGTTGTTTATGAAACTTGCTATGAAACCGTTCAAGAGCTAAGGATTGCGATAGACAATGTTATTAGGGGCATACACCACAACACTTTGCTGAAGGCTACAAGAAATGAATTTCAACGGCGACTAATGTTGTGTAGCCGGAACGACGGGGCTCATTTCGAACAATTTATCAGTTAAATAATTTAAGTGTTACAAAATTGATAGTAAAATAAAGTTGATGTTAGATTTAACGATTATTTTTATTTTTAAGACCTAATGTTTGTTAGAGAAACTTTATCCTGAATATTAATACTACCGATTAGTATATTAAAATAAAGAGTGTTTATTTTTTTTAATTTTAGTTGGTTCGAGTCCCGGGCGAAGCAAGCGAGTTTTAAAAATCTTTTAATGCAGATTTGTTTCTTTTCAAAAATAAAGGAATGTCTCCTTAAAGTAAATTGAGCTAGCTTAAGGATTTAAAGTAGTTTCCCTCCAGGGCCTGAGTTTAATTTCCACACTGTATATATTTTTCAAATATTTTTGACATTATAGGTATTAGGGAGATAGGCCTATAATTTGACAAAAATTCTCTGTTGCCCTTCTTAAATAGTGGTTTAATAATCGAAATCTTCAAAGCTTTGGGAAAGATACCTGTGATGATACACAAATTTATAATATGACTTAAGTGTCCGCAGATTTGCAAAGCTACTGTTTTTATTACTTTTGTAGAGACTCCGTCATAACCTACACTATTGGTTTGTTTTAAATGTCTTATAATGTTTAGCATATCTATGGGCACACATGGCTTTATGAAAATAGAATCTTTTTGGTTTCTATCTAGTTTCTGTTTCTTATCACCCGAAGCCGGAATGGGTATAATTTTATCCACAAAATAATTATTAAATTCATTAGCAATATCCTGCGGGTCACATATAGTTTTATCAGCAACTTTTACTTTACTGATTGGCTCTTTAGGATAATTAGGCTTAGAGTTATTTATAAGATTCCAAGTAGTTTTCGATTTAACAGTGGATGTGTTTATAGCGTGATTATTCTGGGCTCGTTTAGTTAATTTTATAATTTTTTTAAAGACTTTTGAATAGTTAATAAAACTTTGTTTCTCTGGCTTACTTCGATTTCGTCTGTATTGCCATAGCAATTTTCTTTTCTTTTTACTACATAGTTTAATCCCCTTTGATATCCATTTAGGTTTTCTTATAACGTTCATAGTAACTGTCTTATACGGAAAACATAAGCTATAAAACAGTTTAAATGTACCTATATAATATCGTTTAAAAACTAAAAAAGAACCGACTTCAATGTTCATTTTCAGTACCAATTTTGAGATGTTTATCTCAATATCTCTGGAGATACTTATCAGACCTCGATAAAATTACCATGGTACCACACTTGGGATATCTCCTTTCGAACAAAAAAAGAATAATCAAAATCGGTGCATAAATGACGAAGTTATCCCCGAACAAACATAAAAAAAAAAAAAAAAAAAAATATATATATATATATACGGTCGAATTGAGAAACCTCCTCCTTTTTTTGAAGTCGGTTAAAAACTATTGTAAGCGCAATTTGGATCATTTGATTTATATATTTCACTAAATGTTATGCTTTCCATGCAGTTTTTAAATTTAGAAATATTTTCTGCACAATAATCTCTTCGCTTTATACTCCAGAATTTTAACAAACACGTTTTTTTAACGGGACCTTTCAGTAGCTGTGCAGTATGATCTGATAACGCGAAATCCAGAATTTCCGCTTTACACCTGTTCTTAAAGTTGTGAGCAAAATTATCTATGCATGTGTTACTCCTTGTTCTAGTCGGTTGTTTTAATGCTAGGGATAAATCGAAGTTTAAAAGCAGACATTCAAATTCTATATGTGTTATTATTTGATTTCAAAACATCAATATTAAAGTCTCCTCCAATTATTATTTTCTTTTGCTTAAGGTCACACACATAACGTAGAATACCTTCTAGAATATTAAAATATACACTAAGATTGGACTGTTTCGGTATTCTATACACACATATAACAATAGTATTATAATCTATCAATTCTATACCGCAGCATTCGATAACACCCGTTACAGACTGAGCCGATATGTAGGACAGGTTGCGCTATTGTAAGCCGTACTTTACCAGAATACAGGCTCCGCCTCTTTTACTATCTTTTCTACAAAAGTGTGAAGCTAAGAGAAAGTTAGGTATATGTAATAAATGCTCATGTCCGGACATCATGAAATGCTCACTGATACACAATACATCGACTTGAATATCCTTTTCCGCTAATTCATTTAGAGAAACAGTAAGTACGTCGGCTTTATTAAGCAGTCCGGCATATTTTGATGCATTATGTTAATGTGCTTTTCCACGAAAAAGCTGATTATTTTTTCCCCCAGTATTGCGAGTGTCATGCGTTGTCACAGTTTTTAGATTGGGATTTATCAGATTTTTATCATTATCAATATTATATCGTTGAATGTTAGTTATAAAATGTGACAAAGACTTGAACACATTACGTAGCCTATAATTATTTATAACTCCAGATTTTTTGAAAAACATGTTAGAATCATAAGTCACGTAAGCATTCAAATCGAATAGAAAGGCATACCTATGTGTCTGAATATCTTCATATAGTAGACTATTAAATTTCTGAACTCTCCAGTTATATATGTTCGAATACATATTTAGTTTATAACTAGGTGCACATAAGATAATATTTGTATGGGTAATATTTTTTAGCATCTTTCTTATATCTATAATGAGTCTCGAGTAATTTTTATTTGTCTTGAAGTCTTCTTCACCAATAAATATTATGCAATAATCTAATTACTAATTTCCTTCAAACTTGTTATTATATCAACATCTGGTGTCAAAAAGTGACAAATATCATATTTTCCATCCAATGAATCTTCCGCTATTGACGTAACCTTATTAGTTTTGTTGCTGCTGAGTATGCATATTTTCTTCACTGACACCTTGAGGTCTTTTTTATCTCTCTGATATTTTATATCAGCTTTGGTATGAGTTTTTGTTTGACTTTTTGTTGATATGAAATTGAGGGATCTTCTATTTGCTTTAATTCATGTACATCTTCTACTGTCAGTTGGGATTGATGTTTTTTCGTTAAATGACTTTCGGATTCAGTTTGGGTTTCCTTATTTAAGCGCATTAGATTATTTTCCAACGGTGGCTCAATCGATAGTTCCACAGCTACATTTCTATTTTCCTGTTCTTCGTTTTCATCATTATAATTTAGTATCTTCTGTCTCTTTCGTTTTCTTGTCGATTTCATTGTGAGCGGGCTTTCCATAGAAGTCACTTTTTTGTATCTTTCTATTATTTTATTTTTAGTTTCCAGCTCCGTTTTTAGCTTCATGTTTTCACTATTCAAATTCTCAATTTCTTGGTTGGCTGATAGAAGTTCATTGGTCAGCGTGTCAATTTTTTTGCCCCATTCTTCGGTTGGACTGTCCGTTATAGAGTTATTCGGAAGGCTCAGCATGGTGCATTCAAAAAGAGACGAAGTCGATAAATCATTTAAGGAGTGAGATCTGTTTCTATAGTTTCGAAATGTTATATTAGTATCCATGTCCGTGACGTTAAAAAAAAAAAGTTATGTAAAAATAATAAATTGGTACGTGTAGGGAACCTTAATAAAGTGTTTATGTTAGCTGTGCAGTAATCTAATACTATAAGAATCTTTGTCCTGACATACTGACTGACTGACTCACTGACAGACAACGCACAGCCTAAACCGCTGGTCGTAGAGACTTGAAATTTGGAGGGTATATTTGTCTTAGTACGTAGGGGTGTACTAAGAAAGGATTTTTCAAAATTCACCCCTTTAGGGGGTGAAATTGGGGTTCAAAGTTTGTATGGAGAAACAAGATTAGATAGTCTTTTCTATCCGAAACTTCACACAAGTGCTTCAGTACAAAAAAAAGTAAATACGTGTTTTAGGTTTTTTGAAATTCCACCCCTAAGAGGGTGAAATGGGGTAACAACGTGTGAAAATCAATATTTTTTCGGATTGCGCTAAAACTCGGCATGCAGATAATTATTACAACGTTAGTTACCTTTGAAAAAATATTTTTCAAATTTTAGCCCTGAAGGGGATGAAACGGGGGTTCAAAGTTTCTATGGAGAAACATTATTAGATAGTCTTTTCTATTCGAAACTTCACACAAGTGCTTCAGAACATATGCCACAGGCCTGAATGCCCCAAGCTCCAAGATATTATATAAATTGTATGATAATAGAATTACTTATTGTACATTAAACATTTATTTAATATGAATTAAAAAAAATGAATTAAAATAAGTGACAAGCCCCATAGAGTTTCTTGGTGTTTCTTCTCTGATGGGAGTACTTCCGAAACACCAGTAGATTCAACAGTCAATCAGTTTTCATCTTTTGTTTGCTGATCTAGGGTTGCCTGTTACGACGGTATTATGCGGCTGATAGTCGGACAATCAGTTCCATTCGGAACATGATTTGTACTGCAATTAGTCTGCGTTTTATTTATCTATTATGTTTCATTATTTCACAATTTTTTGGATAAAAATTGTCTGAAGTACTGAAACATGCACTGGGTTGCGGGTGCACGTAATGGTACGGTTGGCAACCCTACATTAATAAGGGGAATTAAACATGTGTTTTAAGTGTGACGTTCAACGTCTAGATGAAAGCTGAATGGCTCAATATCTTTGTTTTTTTTTTGTAAATTCAAAGCGTTATGTTTCTGTTATATCTATATTTTTTTGTTGAATATGATCTATTTAATGTTATTTGACGTGTGTAAGTGCTAATTTTTAATTTGCCCATATACTGAATAAATGCTTTGACTTGACTTTGACTTTGACATAAATAAGTAAACACGTGTTTTAGGTTTTTTCGAAATTCCACCGCTAAGAGGGTGAAATGGGGTAACAAAGTCTAAAAATCAATATTGTTTTGGATTGCGCTGAAATTTGGCATATAGGTGGTTATTATGACGTTACTATCAGCTGAGAAAGGATTTTCTAAAATTCACCCCTTAAAGGGATGAAACGGGGGTTCAAAGTTTCTATGGAGAAACAACATTAGATAGTATTTTCTATTCGAAACTTCACACAAGTGCTTGAGTACATAAATAAGTAAATACGTGTTTTAGGCTTTTTCGAAATTCCACCCCTAAGAGGCTGAAATGGGCTAACAATGTCTGAAAATCAATATTGTTTCCGATTGCGCTGAAATTTGGTATGCAGATGGTTATTACGACGTTAGTTCCCTCTGAGAAAGGATTTTTCAAAATTCACCCCTGAAGGGGATGAAACGGGGGTTCAAAGTTTGTATGGAGAAACAAGATTAGATAGTATTTTCTATTCGAAACTTCATACAAGTGCTTTAGTAAAAAAATAAGTGATAAGTGTTTCAGGGTTTTTGAAATTCCACCCCTAAGAGGGTGAAATGGGGTAATAAAGTGTGAAAATCAATATTGTGTCGGATTGCGCTGAAATTTGGCATGCAGATAGTTATTACGACGTTAGTTCCCTCTGAGAAAGGTTATTTTCCAAAATTCACCCCTGAAGGGGATGAAACGGGGGTTCAAAGTTTCTATGGAGAAACAACATTAGATAGTCTTTTCTATTCGAAACTTCACACAAGTGCTTGAGTACATAAATAAGTAAATACGTGTTTTAGGCTTTTTCGAAATTCCACCACTAAAAGGGTGAAGTGGGGTAACAAAGTGTGAAAATCAATATTGTTTCGGATTGCGCTGAAATTTGGCATGCAGATAGTTATTACGACGTTAGTTCCCTCTGAAAAAGGATTTTTCAAAATTCACCCCTGAAGGGGATGAAACGGGGGTTCAAAGTTTGTATGACGAAACAAGATTAAATAGTATTTTCTATTCGAAACTTCATACAAGTACTTCAGTAAAAAAATAAGTAAATATATGTTTCAGGTTTTTTTGAAATTCCACCCCTAAAAGGGTAAAATGGGGTAACATAGTCTGAAAATAAATTATTGTTTCGGATTGCGCTGAAATTTGGCATGCAGATTAAATACAACGACGTTAGGTCCCCCTATAAAATGATTTTCTAAAATTCACCCCTTAAAGGGATGAAACGGGAGTTCAAAGTTTGTATGGAGAAACAAGATAAAATAGTCTTTTCTATTCGAGATTTCGCACAAGTACTTCAGTAAATAAATAAGTAAATACGTGTTTCAGGCATTTACGAAATACCACCCCTAAAAGGGTGACGTGGGGTAATAAAGTCTGAAATCAATATTGTTTCGGATTGCGCTGAAATTTGGCATGCAGATGGTTATTTTGACTTAGGTATCCGCTAAGAAAGAATTTTTGCAAATTTTTCATTTATCAAAATTCAAGGGGATGAAGCGGGTTTTCAAAGTTTGGATATTCATTTTATTCGACATTTCACACAAGTACATCTGTAATTAAATAAGTAAATACGGGTTTCAGACTTTTTCAAAGTGCCACCCTAAAATGATAAACTGGGGTAACAAAGTCTAAAAATCAATATTTTTTCGGATTGCGCTGAAATTTAGAATGCAGATAGTTATTATGACGTAGGTATCCGCTCAGAACAGATTTTCTAAAAAATCCTCCCGGATACGGAACGGGGATTCAAAGTTTGTGTGGCGAAACAAGATGAGATAAAGTACGTGTTGTAGGATTTTTCGATATGGGGTCTGAAAAATTGGGTTTTTTGGGTTATATAAATATTAATCCCGAACTGCCTTAGTCACGCGATAACATGAAAACGGGTGAACCGATTTGGCTAATTCCTATTTGATGTCTTTAATGATAGAATCGTTTTTACAAAAGAAAAGTAAATAAAAAAGAAGGAAGAAGTTTTAAACGCGGGTGAAACCGCGGGGCACTTCTAGTTGTCATATAAACTGTCATTAGTCATCAAACGTCATGTCTCAACTGACAGCTTCAACTTAGGCAGTTTCTTCAAAATTCCGGTTGTGTTGTTGTTCGGGGAGTTTTATATAAATAATTGTTGCCAAAACTCAAAATTGGGACGAAACCCCTTCAAAAAAATTTCGTAACGGATATGCAATCGATGTTATGATGTGAAATTTGATGTGTAAAAGGGCTCACCAGCAGGTATTCTTGTTGTCGTATGTTTTGCAGGTTAGTTTTCTCGATAACTTTGCACCTAGGTTCTTGTTCATAGATGTTTACTAATTTTGTGATTTAAAAATGATATAGAGTTTGATACAATAGCACTGGTATCGCCGGGGTTACCAGTCCAGTCGGTATATATAGTATAGTTTCCTGATGCCCGGATTAGCAAACTGAAATGGCAGTGGCCTGGTCATATCTGCCGTATAGGAGCGATAACCGTTGGGGCAGACTGGTTCTAGTGTGGAGACCGCGAATCGGCAAACGTAGCGTAGTCCTGTGACCAGCCCCCCTAGACAAAATTCAATTTCTGTTGCCATTCACGCTAACGCAAGGTCAAAATGTATGGAATGACATTTATGTTTCCGCAACAAAGTTGTAATTCCCATACACTTTAAAGTCGCGTTAGCGTGAATGAAAACAGAAATTGGATTTTGTCTAGGGGCCCAGGTGGAGCGACGATATTCGCAAAGCGGTGGGCATTGACTTAGGAAAGGCCTATGTCTACCAGTGGACTGGTACCGGCTGATTTTGATGATGTTGATACCAGCGCCAGATCTCGAAAATGGTCATGCATTGCTCTATTAGGACCGCTCCATTATCATTTACGGATATATTTATTATTTTTATATAAATATTGTAAATGAAAATAAAATATTGTCGTGTACAATAATTTTGAAATGCTTATAAAAGGAAAGAGTACCTTAGTAAGTAAATAAAAAATAAGTTCAAAAACTAAAACCTGACTACTGAAAATACACTCTCTAAAAAGTATGAAACAAGAAAATATTCTCATCTGAGATTGCTAAGTACAAACTAATCAATATGTATCGTGTATTATACAAACAACTAACTTGTAATAAATATTTTATTGTATTTCATACATATTCTTAGTGGTGCTCAGAGGATAGCCGTGGTCGTATGTTACTTCGCAGAGTGTATTGTTTTGTTACGGTAGGTGACATACGACCACGGCTATCCTCTGAGCACCACTAAGAATATGTATGAAATACAATAAAATATTTATTACAAGTTAGTTGTTTGTATAATACACGATACATATTGATTAGTTTGTACTTAGCGATCTCAGGTGAGAATATTTTCTTGTTTCCTACTTTTTAGAGAGTGATTTTTCAGTAGTCGGGTTTAAGTTTTTGAACTTATTTTTTATTTAAAGCATTTTCGTGTTTTTGGATAGATGTATACATGTATATATGTTAACATACTTACATACATACATAGTGATCAACAAACATATATACACACACACACTCGCCCTACAAAAATATGATGTACTAAACCCTATCTTCATCTTAAAATCCCTATTCAACGATACCACGCACGATAGGGTGGGGTGAGATTTTTTTTTAGTTCTGGACTTCGTCCCCTCTAGGGGGCGCCACATTCAATTTGTTGTGACGTCATATAACCTATAACCAGCAGACAAATAAGACGTGTCCAACGACACCTCATTTGTTAAATTATAATAAGTAGTTTAGAAGTTATGAGGGAACAGATGAACATACATACAAACATACATACATACATACATACATACATACATACATACATACATACATACATACATACATACATACATACATACATACATACATACCCACATACCGGTCAAAAACATAACTCTCCTTTTTGCTTCGCCGTAGTCGGGTAATTAATATACCTTACATATGACTTACTGTTTTTATTTTGTTTGTAATTTATAATCAGCAAATGCCTTCTACTCGCTCTCATAGTCACATAGGCTACATTTTATCGCAAGTAGCAGTTTCTATTAGATTGTGGGTAAAACCGCAAAGCACAACTAGTACGCCAAATGCTACACTTTGGGTCCTTAGTACTCTGTGCTTTGAGATCTACAGAACAGACTCCAGCATGCAGCAACGAAATGTACGTTGAACCTCGTCGAAAAACCACCCAATAGCGTTAGTATGAGTAGGTACAGTTCACATCAAAAAGTGGTACAAATCTATATGATATTTTGTTATTAGCGAGAGTAATGTAGACAGTAAACTAATAACAATAAATAAAAAGGTAATGTTTAGAATGGAAAACGAAAAGAGTTTGTTGGTAACGAAGGGTTCGAACCCGGTCCCTGATGCGCTTAATCCAGTAGTTCTCACCAATCGGCTACATTACTCATTTATAAAGTGACAAAATTAGCAAATGCTTTTGTAAACGTCAAATACACTATTAAATAATCTGTGATACGAAAATACTTTCGCGTGTGTGCGTGATCAGTCCTGACGCCACGCTTGTTTACAAATAAAAGTATGTAGAGAGTGTATATATACTTCAAATTTAGCTGAATAAATTAAAATGTATACGCTTTACTCGCAAAATCAATATTTTTTATTTACCAAATACTATTTCAGTCATTAAAAAATTAAATTCATCAAATAAGAGTATGTTCCGTACCGAAACAAGATTTTGTTATCTATGCAAAATAAATAGTGAATCGCTGTAGGCTAAATAGATAGGTAATTAGAACGTGTGCAATATGCGAGATGAGACGGAACCTATTGTTAGAGTGGGACAGAGATAAGGCCTACAGGGACTAGTGGTCTACGAATATCGGAGGAGAGAGGTCGCGTCGGTGGACCCTCGCCCCGCGAAACAAAAGCAGCGCGCGCGCTGCCGCGAAGCTAGAGGAAGTGGCTTCCAACGACGACGCGCCCCCCAAGAGAAAGAAGCGGTGCCCAAAGGAGGAGTCCCAAGTAGGTGGAAACATCCTCCACTAAACATATTTTGGTCCTTCGAGCCGGATCGTCGTTTCTTAGTTGCTGAGCACCGTTCTAAAAATCGCGTTTAATCTTGCATAATTTTGAGTGTAATTCGTTCAATTGGGTTTATTTTTTGTGTTTGTACAAATAGTGTTGTGTATTTGTGCATATTTTGTTGTAGCGTCTTGTATCTTTGCCCATTCTTGCATTGCGATATTACGTATCCATCAAAATGGCGGAACAAGATATTTTCGAGCGAGAAATCATCTTTGACGAATTAAAACGTACATTAGATATTTACAAAACCGATGAGAATCAATTTAGAGCACGAGCGAAAGATATTCAGGCCACTCAAAGAAAGTTTCTAAAATTGCAAACTAAAATTGAAAAGTCATTATTAAATTTAAAAACATTTGATCGAGAGGAACAATTACGCATTCGAAACGAGTTTAGTGATATCTATTACGCTATTCTAAGTAATCTCGACGAAATTAAAAATGTGGACGAGGAGTGTCGGCGCATGAGTCGAGCCGCTTTATATCCTAGACAGCCTAGTCACGCTAGCTGTGATATAAAGAAATTGCCCACACTACCACTTCCATCGTTTTCTGGGGATTCCACCGACTGGACTCCGTATTACGACTTGTTTAGATCTATGGTTCACAGCAATGACGCTTACACTGACGCTGAGAAATTTAGGTACCTACTGCTTACATTAAAGGATGAGCCTTTCAATTTAATAATGTCGTTACCTATAATTAATGAGAACTATCAAATCGCGTTAGATATTTTAGTATCACGATATGAGAACAAACGAACGATCGCCACCAAACATATTGATCGTATTATTGGAATTGAGTCTTGTTCTGATAAGAATAGCCGTAGTTTGCGTAATCTGTTAAATACTTACCAAGAAAATATAAAAGCGCTCGAAGCGATGCGCTTTCCTACGAGAGAGTGGAGTTTTTTGTTGTTACATATTTTACTACGTAAAATACCTAATTCTATTCGCCAACGATTCGAATTATCTTTGCCTAACGTATCTGACATTCCTAATGTCGACACATTAATCGAGTTTTTAAACCGAGAATTAATAGCCAGTGAACTATTACTGAGTAACGAGAATCATCAAAATCGTAATCGTAATGAGAGCGGATGCTCAAATCGCGTTTTAAATACAAGTAGATATGAAGTCAAGCGATCTCTCGCGGTAAACACGGCTAATCCAGCGAGTTCGAACTCGAGTGCGAACGAGTCTAATACGTCTAGTTATGAGAATAAAAACAATCAATGCGTGTGTTGTGGAGATGAACATTCCGTGATAAAATGTTCGTTATTCTTAAGTCGATCGCCTTTCGAGAGATATACATTATTAAAAGGCAAAGACGCGTGTTTTAATTGTTTAGGCAGAGGTCATAACGTTTCAAATTGCAAGTCGAAAGGTGTGTGTCGTTCATGTCAAAAGAAACATCACACTCTTATACATTTTCCTAGAGATAACGTTGTTATCAGTCAGTCAAATGACAAACCTGATCCGAGTACCCAGCACGTCATGACATCCGCGCGTCATGCGTTATCCTCCGATTGCACGGCATCCAATGCGCGCTCTGTTCGAGCTAGTACGGTGTTGCTTTCTACAGCACTCATCGATGTATATGTAGGTGAACTGAAGCGATCTACGGTGCGGTGCGTTGTGGATACTGTTAGCCAGGCCTCATTTATGACTGACGCGTGTGCGCAAAGACTTGGTCTAAAGAGACGCTTTGCCGACGTACCTATTTTCGGGATTGGTGATAAGAAACCGGTACATCCTAAGGGCATTATTTCGTGTAGTATTTCACCAAAAAATGCATCGGACCCGAATATACAGATTAACTGTTTAATTTTGCCGAAACTTATACCTCTAATGCCGAGTGTTTTATTACCTCATACGGAATGGTCACATATAAAAAATCTAAAGTTGGCGGATCCTTCCTTTCACACTCCGCAGCCTGTGGAGATGTTATTAGGTGCAGATGTTTTATCTCACATTTTATTAAATGATGTAATTACCGGTCCCCCCGGTACGCCTATAGCTATGAATAGCGTTTTTGGCTATTTATTGTTGGGAAAGCTAGCGTTCGATTCTTCGACTCCGTCCTCAGTTCAAGCTTGTTTTAGCTCATTATTCAATGACGGCGACTTGAAAAAATTCTGGGAACTGGAGTCAGTACCTGAAGTGCAGGTACTAACCCCCGAGGAACGTCTATGCGAATCTATTTTCGAGAGTTCACATTGTCGTGACGTCACCGGGCGTTATTCAGTAGCCTTACCCCGTAAGCCTGAAGCTCAACCCTTAGGTGACTCAAAGGAGATTGCAAACGCTCGGTTGCTCAAATTGGAGCAACGTTTGGAGCGAAATCCGAGCCTCAAGGACGAATATCATTCGTGTCTTCAAGAGTATGTGGAGTTGAATCACATGGAGCCGGTTTACGACCGCTCTGACCCTCCCGAGTTAGGTAGTCTTGAGTACTACATTCCGCACCACGCTGTGGTCAAAGAGGCGTCCGAGACGACAAAAATTCGTGTCGTCTTCGACGCAAATTCACCGAGTTCAAACGGTACCAGTCTGAACGACATTCTTCTGACTGGACCTAAGCTTCATCAGGATATTGTTGACATCCTATTGAAATTTCGAGTTCATCGTGTCGCGCTTACTGCCGACATAAAACAAATGTATAGAAACATTCTAGTGCACGAGGCTGATAGGGACTTACAACGTATTCTATGGCGCGCTTCGCGCGACGATCCTATTGTTGAGTATCGCCTACGAACGGTGACCTTCGGTGTTAATTGTTCACCTTATTTAGCCCTTCGTGTCATTAAGCAATTGGCTTATGACGAACAATCCACTTTTCCGCTTGCGTCCACAGTGTTGTTGGACCAAGTATTTGTCGACGATGTTGTTTCCGGTGCTGACGATGAGTTTCAAGCCTTAGCGCTTCAAAAGGAGTTGATCGGTATTTGTAAGTCGGCCGGGTTTGAGCTTCGTAAGTGGCACAGTAACTCGCCCGCGATACTCGCTGCGATTAAGGCGCCACTTATTCAGGGTGAGCGGCAGGAAGTGTCCTTCGCGCCCATGGAGAACGACAACCAAACGAAGGTCCTGGGGCTTCGGTGGAATCCTCAGACTGACCAGTTCTCGTTTAGTGTCCAATGTTCGGCCGATGGTGACATCACCAAGCGAACCATTCTGTCACAAATCGCCAAGATTTATGATCCAATGGGTTGGTTATCTCCCATTACGATGGTCGCCAAGCATCTAATGCAAATGTTGTGGCGCGCGCGCATTGAGTGGGACCAACGCCCGCCACTCGAGATCGTAAACGCTTGGACGGCATTCAACCAAGAGTTGCCACTCTTGTCTCGAATTGTAATACCTCGATTTATTTTTCCGTGTTCAGGTAACGTGTCCATTCACGGATTTAGTGACGCGAGTGAACGCGGTATATCGGGAGCCGTCTATGTTAGGTTGATAGATGAGGATAAAAACATTCAGACGTTTTTATTGTTAGCGAAAACACGAGTCGCACCGATATCACCGTGCTTAACTATCCCTCGCTTGGAGTTGATGGCAGCCGTGATGTTGTCTAAATTAATTGAGAAGGTGTTACAAACCTATAAAAATCGTATCAATATTGAAGAAGTAGTCGCGTGGTCGGACTCATCTATAGTGTTGGCGTGGCTTCGATCCCCTCCATACGAGTGGAAAACTTTTGTTTCCAATCGCGTGAGTGAGATTCTTTCCCGGATTCCAAATGTTATTTGGAGACATGTTCCATCGCCCAGTAATCCCGCAGATGCTCCCTCGAGGGGCATACTGCCATCCGCATTACTTCAAAATGAGTTGTGGTTTCATGGTCCACATTGGCTTCGTGAGGAACCCAATGCTTGGCCTTTGCATAACACCATCCCGAGTACTAACGAGGAAAAACGTAACACGTTATCAGTTACGACCGCACCGGCTACACAGCCGGATGAAATTGAGATAATAAACCGTTTTTCAACCTTGAATAAACTAGTGCGAGTCACATCTTTGATATTTAGATTTTACAATAAATTAAAATCGCGAGTAAACAAACAAAATGATATTTCATATCCGAGTCATATTACAGTCCACGAATTTAACGTTTCGCTTAAACGTCTTATTTATCTAGTACAAAATCAAGTGTTCCATGAAGACATCAAAAACATTTCGAAGGGAAAACCGCCCTCTAACAATTTGATACGTCTTAATCCCTTTGTTGACGAGTTAAAGTTCTTACGTGTAGGGGGACGTTTACATAAATCATTGTTGCCATACGAGTCAAAACATCAACTGATCCTACCTAAGAAACATACATTGACTAATTTAATTATCGATGATGCCCACCTTGCGAATCTTCATGCGGGCACCCAATCGGTTTTATATTCGTTATTGCAAAAATATTGGATCTTATCGAGTCGTGACGTCATACGTCAACAAATACATCGTTGTGTGCGTTGCTTCCGCGCGCGCCCCGTACGAACTCAACCTGCTATGGCGCCGCTCCCGGCCTCTCGCCTACGTCCGGAACCTCCATTCGTGAGAACTTCGATAGATTTTGCCGGTCCATTGTATACAAAACCTAACAAAGTACGGAATGCAAAGATAACTAAGTGTTATGTTGCCGTCTTTGTTTGCATGAGTGTCAAGGCGGTTCATTTAGAGCTTGTATCGGAGTTGTCTACCGATGCATTTCTAGCTGCGCTGCGTCGATTTGTATCGCGCAGGGGCTTAATTAAAGAGATCTTTTCCGACTGTGGTCGGAACTTTGTCGGTTGTGACAATTATTTGAAGGAATTATATACCTTTTTGAGAACGGACTCTGTTCAATGCGTTTTGAATTCTAAAACCTTGAATCAGGGTATAACTTGGCATTTTCAACCCCCGTATGCTCCGCACTTCGGTGGCTTATTCGAAGCGGCTGTGCGTAGCTTTAAACATTGTTTCCGTCGCGTCGTAGGTACTCAAACGTTGAGTTATGAGGAGATGCATACGTTGTTGTGTCAAATCGAGGCTATATTAAATTCGCGACCCTTGTGCGTGTTGAGCTCGGACGCGGACGATCCCTTGCCGTTAACTCCCGCGCATTTCCTAGTTGGTGGACCTTTAACGGCAATACCGGACGTATCCTTAATAAATGAAAATCCTGGGAGATTGGTTAGATGGCGCTGGACTCAACAATGCGTTCAACATTTTTGGAGGAGATGGAGTCATGAATATCTTCATGAAATACAACAACGTAGCAAATGGTACCTAGATCACGGAACTCCGATCGGTGTGGGAGACATTGTATTAGTAAGAGATGACAACCTACCACCATTACAGTGGCAGCTTGCTCGTGTGCATACACTCCATCCAGGCACGGATGGTATCGTGAGAGTGGTGACCTTGCAAATTGGTAAAAATCAATTCAAACGAGCAGTCGTGAAACTGTGTAAACTGCCTATTGAATAGTTTCGAAAGCGTACTTGTTAGTTCCATAGTACATACTTAGTATAGAATTTTATTTTTATTTTTTTTGGGGTTGTTTAGAGTGAGAGTGGTTTCATACTAGTTAGAGAGTTAGCATCATTCCTTTTAAAGTTAAAAGAATCAATTCTTTTAAGGTGAGCGGCATGTTCCGTACCGAAACAAGATTTTGTTATCTATGCAAAATAAATAGTGAATCGCTGTAGGCTAAATAGATAGGTAATTAGAACGTGTGCAATATGCGAGATGAGACGGAACCTATTGTTAGAGTGGGACAGAGATAAGGCCTACAGGGACTAGTGGTCTACGAATATCGGAGGAGAGAGGTCGCGTCGGTGGACCCTCGCCCCGCGAAACAAAAGCAGCGCGCGCGCTGCCGCGAAGCTAGAGGAAGTGGCTTCCAACGACGACGCGCCCCCCAAGAGAAAGAAGCGGTGCCCAAAGGAGGAGTCCCAAGTAGGTGGAAACATCCTCCACTAAACAGAGTATCAGCGCCATCTATTGGCTCTGTTGCGGTTAGCTGACGGCGAGCAACCACCTTAAGTAAAAAATAATTTTCCAAATCAGTTCAGGCGTCTTTGAGTAACGCGTGAACATACATAAAAAATACATACAGACAAATATAGAAACTCCTCCTTTTTAGGATTCCATAGCCGAATGGCAAAAAACTGAACCTTTATAGATTCGTCATGTCTGTCTGTCTGTTCGTCCATATGTCAAATCCACTTTATTTGAAGTCTGTTAAAAATGATTGTGAATCCTTACTTTAATTAATAATATAAATGCGAAAATAACCCTGTCTGTCTATCGCGCTTTCACGCCAAAGCTACTGAACCGATTTAAATGAAATTTGGTACACAGATATTCTAGAGCCTGAAAAAGGACATAGGCTACTTTTTAATGCAAAAAAGTTTGTAAGGGGTTGAAAGGGGGGATGAAAAGTTGGATAGAAGTATATATACACATATAAGCGCGGCGGTGTAGGTGGGAAAATATGCCCATGTCTTACCCAAAGGGCAGACACGTGAGGGCAGAAGACGATAAAGTAATTATACATATTACGTATGTGTCATATTTGTGAAATAATTAGCCTAAATAATTAAAAATGTTACCCAAAGCACTATTCCACGCGGACGAAGTCGCGGGCACAGCCGGGGTTTAATATTAGTGACATAAATATTGACATACTACAAACTGTGTCACTCACTCCAGAATATCAGTGACAGTTTCGCTCGTGACAATTTTACTTAAGACTTATGAATGACTGCTGGTAGATAATAACATCAATCAGGAAGTACTTCATCGAAAAGCTGAATTATGCAGTTATATAGCAAAAGTATAATAAAGAATACTTAAATATAAATTGCACTTAGCTGTAATGTAAGACAATAAGACAGGAATCTTATGACATGGAGTACTTCAAAAGGTGTTAAATAAAATAATGTTGACAGCCGGCGACGCATCCTCTAGTGTGCCAGTGTTCGTAGGCGACGGTGGCCACTTCCCATCGGGTGGCCCCATCGCTTGTTTGCTACCTTTATTCGAACATCGAAGTCTTAGTAATAGGGTTCATAACATAAAAATATTATTATAAAAAAATATATAACCCTAAAAATGATCCTAATTGCAGGATGTTTTGTCCGGAGACCTCTAATGGATGTAACAATCAGCAAGGGGGCAGTAATGCTGCTGAAGTTTTACCTCAACAACCACTGACTGAAACATTAGCTCCATGTAACAAAACAAGTAAGTATTTTAAATACCCTTAAAAATGTATGACCAATTATTGCTTTTAAGTCATATATAAATTATTTATATATTGCATACCAAAGCTGTTGCAATAGATGTATGTGGTAGAAACCCTCAAGCAAAGGAAATTTACTGCTTTTGGTGATGGTTACATAATATTTCTTTCCTTTTGAGTCGAAACAATGGGTCCGTGGGGTTGAGATGCCTCGGGTTTTTGTAAGGGATCTGTCCAAACGCCTTATAGACGTTACTCATGACCTAAGAGTTATAGCTCAGGCAACGAACGAATAAGTCTAGTAATTCAATGAGGTGCTTGTGTGGAGGTATCATTATTGTACAGCATGGATTTTTTAGATGGGACTGTTAGGGCAGGTATCTTTTCCTTTGTGGCTACAATAAAACATCGTGATGAGGATGACTACTATTTTTGATTTAATTAGGAGCTGCATTCAAAGATTTTGAAATAATATACAGTTAGCAAGATAATCGGATATTTACAAAAAAAATGTTTAATGCCAATTGATCTGGTTACTTTTAAGGATCAAAATACTCTTTCGGACCAACTGAGATTATGGTACTGGAAAAGTCAGAAATAGCAAAAAACTTTTTCCATACATTTTGTAGGAGATGGAAAAATTCAATATTTTGATGCCTTTTGTTAGAGGGTAACTTTAATTTTTTGTTACTTTAATTTTATTTGTTAAGTTTTATAAGTTTATGTCCAGCAATGGACTAACATAGGCTGTTGATTATGATGATAATTATGAAAGTTATTCAAATATAAAGCTTGTTTACTTGTGTTTGTGTGCTCTCATTATTATCTTGTAATGTTTTCAGAAAACCCTGAGCCTAAGGGAATTAGTCCTGAAAAGCAACTTCATAAGGAAATTCACAAGTTATAAGAAAACAACAACTCGTACAGAATGAGACTAAACAATGCTTGAAGCTTAGTACTAACAGTGCCTTTCAACATGCACTTACACAGTTTACAACCTTCGCAGCAATATTTACTATTATTATGCAGTTTAGAGAGAAACGACGAAAACCAAAAATGGGTAGACGTTTCACAAAGGAAGAAAAAATGATGGCCCTTAGCTTGTATAAAGTGGGAGCAAAGGCTTATAGATGGCTAAGTAGGCTATTTGTGTTGCCATCGCCGGTCACTTGCCATCACCGGTCACTTGCCATCACCGGTCACTTGCCATCACCGGTCACTCTGTGTAGAATGGTCTCTAGAGCAAACATAAAACCAGGAATTCATGAAAATATTTTTGAGCAGTTAAAAAAAATAATAAAGAAAATGAAACCGGATGACAGGTTATGCGCATTACTTTTTGACGAAATGTCAATAACACCAAATTTTGAATATAATTAAAAAAAAGACAAAATATCAGGTTTTGTAAACCATGATGGTAAATCGATTATAGATAGAAAATTGCAGATCATGTGCTTGTGTTTATGATTAGGGGAGTGATAAACAATTATAAACAGCCGGTGTATTATTCATTTTGCTGGCAGTACCCCAAAATACAGTTTAGCTGCACAAATAAAAGAAGTTATAAAAAGGCTCCAGTCTATTGGATTAGTGGTGATGGCGACAATATGTGACCGAGGCACGTGCAATACAAGTGCCATTAACTATTTAATAGAAGACACCAGATGCAAGAGCCATTTACTAAAGCTGTTTTTGAAGTAGAAGAAAAAACAATCATACCATTGTTTGATGTCCCGCATTTGCTGAAAGGAATGAGAAATAATGTATTAACCATACATTTAACATTTACTATTGATGGCTAACAAAAAACTGCTAAATGGAACTATATTGATTTATTATATCAAAATAATCCCACTTATAAAGGATTAAGAATTATCAAAAATGTGAGAGAATCATTGCAATAAAGAAAACATTACAAAAATGAAAGTAAAGTATGCTTCACAACTCTTTAGCCAAACTGTTGGAAAAACAATGGGCTTTTTAGCTGGTAAGTTAAATACATTATACTGTGGGCCTCAATGGAAGCGGGGGTCGGTAACTAACACTTCAATAACTTCCAAAATATTGCAGTTAGCTTTATTCATTGTCTATAATGAGTAAATGATAGACAGCTTATTGTTGAGGGGGTTCGATTTCCATACAAAAGTATAATGCACAAATATGAGTAAATGGAGCAAAAGATTGCACTGAAATCACATATATTATAGTATTTTATAAGTATTTTCATGACAGGAAAATTATTTACCTACATAATTTGATTGATTACGATGAAATTATTTTAAATAATAGTAAAATTTAAGTTCTAGCTAAAAAAAATAATAAAATAATATGTTTATATTATTCATTTAAATGATGTAGGTAAATATAATTCCCGACATGTAAATACTTATAAAAGACCAATAGATGTGATTTCAGTGTAAGTTTTTGCTCCGTTTACTCATATTTGTGCATTATACTTTTGTATGGAAATCGTACCACCTTAAAAGATATATAGTTAAGAAATTAAGAGTTTTATTCTTATAATTGTAATGAAATAACCTTTTAGTTACAATAAATTGGTCTTATATTTTAAAATGTATAGAGTTTGTTATAACCGAGCAGCTTTCATTGCAGCTCAGTGTACCGGTAGTAGCTAGCTTTTAACTTTTCGGACTAGTTTATGTAGCATACTGAATGAATATATCGGCAAACAGCGTAGGACACCCTGTGACCAGGTCGAGGTGACAAGAGATATAACATTTGCAGAGCAGTAGGCAGTGACTGGAAAAAAAGAGCCGAAACTCAGGCTCAGTGACGTGTGTTGGGAAAGACCTACGTCCAGGTGATATGGTGACTGATTATGATGATGAAATGTATCTATGTCATACTATGTAATACTATGTAATACTATGTCATACTATGTAATACTATGTCATACTATGTAATACTATGTAATACTATGTCATACTATGTCATACTATGTCATACTATGTCATACTATGTCATACTATGTCATACTATGTAATACTACGTAATACTATGTAATACTATGTAATACTATGTAATACTATGTCATACTATGTAATACTATGTAATACTATGTAATACTATGTAATACTATGTCATACTATGTCATACTATGTAATACTATGTAATACTATGTAATACTATGTAATACTATGTCATACTATGTCATACTATGTCATACTATGTAATACTATGTAATACTATGTAATACTATGTAATACTATGTCATACTATGTAATACTATGTCATACTATGTAATACTATGTAATACTATGTAATACTATGTCATACTATGTCATACTATGTCATACTATGTAATACTATGTAATACTATGTAATACTATGTAATACTATGTCATACTATGTCATACTATGTAATACTATGTAATACTATGTCATACTATGTAATACTATGTAATACTATGTCATACTATGTCATACTATGTCATACTATGTAATACTATGTAATACTATGTAATACTATGTCATACTATGTAATACTATGTAATACTATGTCATACTATGTAATACTATGTAATACTATGTCATACTATGTCATACTATGTCATACTATGTCATACTATGTAATACTACGTAATACTATGTAATACTATGTAATACTATGTAATACTATGTCATACTATGTAATACTATGTAATACTATGTAATACTATGTCATACTATGTCATACTATGTCATACTATGTAATACTATGTAATACTATGTAATACTATGTCATACTATGTAATACTATGTAATACTATGTCATACTATGTAATACTATGTCATACTATGTAATACTATGTAATACTATGTAATACTATGTAATACTATGTCATACTATGTCAAACTATGTCATACTATGTAATACTATGTAATACTATGTAATACTATGTCATACTATGTAATACTATGTAATACTATGTCATACTATGTAATACTATGTCATACTATGTAATACTATGTAATACTATGTCATACTATGTCATACTATGTCATACTATGTCATACTATGTCATACTATGTAATACTACGTAATACTATGTAATACTATGTAATACTATGTCATACTATGTAATACTATGTAATACTATGTAATACTATGTAATACTATGTCATACTATGTCATACTATGTCATACTATGTAATACTATGTAATACTATGTCATACTATGTCATACTACGTAATACTACGTAATACTACGTAATACTACGTTATACTATGTAATACTATGTCATACTATGTCATACTATGTCATACTATGTAATACTATGTAATACTACGTAATACTACGTAATACTACGTAATACTATGTAATACTATGTAATACTATGTCATACTATGTCATACTATGTAATACTACGTAATACTACGTAATACTACGTAATACTACGTAATACTATGTAATACTATGTAATACTATGTCATACTATGTAATACTATGTAATACTACGTAATACTACGTAATACTACGTAATACTATGTAATACTATGTCATACTATGTAATACTATGTAATACTACGTAATACTACGTAATACTACGTAATACTATGTAATACTATGTCATACTATGTCATACTATGTAATACTACGTAATACTACGTAATACTACGTAATACTATGTAATACTATGTAATACTATGTAATACTATGTCATACTATGTCATACTATGTAATACTACGTAATACTACGTAATACTATGTCATACTATGTCATACTATGTAATACTACGTAATACTACGTAATACTACGTAATACTATGTAATACTATGTCATACTATGTCATACTATGTCATACTATGTAATACTATGTAATACTATGTAATACTATGTAATACTATGTAATACTATGTCATACTATGTAATACTATGTAATACTACGTAATACTACGTAATACTACGTAATACTATGTAATACTATGTAATACTATGTAATACTATGCATAAACTGTATCCTACTAATATTATAAAGGCGAAAGTTTGTGTGTGTGTTTGTTACTTCTTCACACCTAAAACCACTGAACCGATTGAGCTGAAATGTGGTATGTAGACAGCCTGGCCTAGACCATGACATATTGCATGGTGGTAGGACACTATGTAGTATGTAATACTACGTAATACTATGTAATACTATGTCATACTATGTAATACTATGTCATACTATGTAATACTACGTAATACTACGTAATACTACGTAATACTATGTAATACTATGCATAAACTGTATCCTACTAATATTATAAAGGCGAAAGTTTGTGTGTGTTTGTTACTTCTTCACACCTAAAACCACTGAACCGATTGAGCTGAAATGTGGTATGTAGACAGCCTGGCCTAGACCATGACATATTGCATGGTGGTAGGACACTATGTAGTATGTAATACTATGTAATACTACGTAATACTATGTAATACTATGTAATACTATGTAATACTATGTCAAACTATGTCATACTATGTCATACTATGTAATACTATGTAATACTATGTAATACTATGTAATACTATGTCATACTATGTCATACTATGTCATACTACGTAATACTACGTAATACTATGTAATACTATGTCATACTATGTAATACTATGTAATACTACGTAATACTACGTAATACTACGTAATACTATGTAATACTATGTCATACTATGTCATACTATGTAATACTACGTAATACTACGTAATACTACGTAATACTATGTAATACTATGTAATACTATGTCATACTATGTCATACTATGTAATACTACGTAATACTACGTAATACTACGTAATACTATGTAATACTATGTCATACTATGTCATACTATGTCATACTATGTAATACTACGTAATACTACGTAATACTACGTAATACTATGTAATACTATGTCATACTATGTCATACTATGTAATACTATGTAATACTATGTAATACTATGTAATACTATGTAATACTATGTCATACTATGTAATACTATGTAATACTACGTAATACTACGTAATACTATGTAATACTATGTAATACTATGTAATACTATGCATAAACTGTATCCTACTAATATTATAAAGGCGAAAGTTTGTGTGTGTGTTTGTTACTTCTTCACACCTAAAACCACTGAACCGATTGAGCTGAAATGTGGTATGTAGACAGCCTGGCCTAGACCATGACATATTGCATGGTGGTAGGACACTATGTAGTATGTAATACTATGTAATACTACGTAATACTATGTAATACTATGTAATACTATGTAATACTATGTAATACTATGTCATACTATGTCATACTATGTCATACTATGTAATACTATGTAATACTATGTAATACTATGTAATACTATGTAATACTATGTCATACTATGTCATACTATGTCATACTATGTAATACTATGTAATACTATGTAATACTATGTAATACTATGTAATACTATGTAATACTATGTAATACTACGTAATACTACGTAATACTACGTAATACTATGTAATACTATGTAATACTATGTCATACTATGTCATACTATGTAATACTACGTAATACTACGTAAGTCTACGTAATACTACGTAATACTATGTAATACTATGTAATACTATGTCATACTATGTAATACTATGTAATACTACGTAATACTACGTAATACTACGTAATACTATGTAATACTATGTCATACTATGTAATACTATGTAATACTACGTAATACTACGTAATACTACGTAATACTATGTAATACTATGTAATACTATGTCATACTATGTCATACTATGTAATACTACGTAATACTACGTAATACTACGTAATACTATGTAATACTATGTAATACTATGTAATACTATGTCATACTATGTCATACTATGTCATACTATGTAATACTACGTAATACTACGTAATACTACGTAATACTATGTAATACTATGTCATACTATGTCATACTATGTCATACTATGTCATACTATGTAATACTACGTAATACTACGTAATACTATGTAATACTATGTCATACTATGTCATACTATGTCATACTATGTAATACTATGTAATACTATGTAATACTATGTAATACTATGTAATACTATGTCATACTATGTAATACTATGTAATACTACGTAATACTACGTAATACTACGTAATACTATGTAATACTATGTAATACTATGTAATACTATGCATAAACTGTATCCTACTAATATTATAAAGGCGAAAGTTTGTGTGTGTGTTTGTTACTTCTTCACACCTAAAACCACTGAACCGATTGAGCTGAAATGTGGTATGTAGACAGCCTGGCCTAGACCATGACATATTGCATGGTGGTAGGACACTATGTAGTATGTAATACTATGTAATACTACGTAATACTATGTAATACTATGTAATACTACGTAATACTACGTAATACTACGTAATACTATGTAATACTATGTAATACTATGTAATACTATGCATAAACTGTATCCTACTAATATTATAAAGGCGAAAGTTTGTGTGTGTGTTTGTTACTTCTTCACACCTAAAACCACTGAACCGATTGAGCTGAAATGTGGTATGTAGACAGCCTGGCCTAGACCATGACATATTGCATGGTGGTAGGACACTATGTAGTATGTAATACTATGTAATACTACGTAATACTATGTAATACTATGTAATAAATAAATAAATAAATAAATAAATACTATGTAATACTACGTAATACTACGTAATACTACGTAATACTACGTAATACTACGTAATACTATGTAATACTATGTCATACTATGTCATACTATGTCATACTATGTAATACTATGTAATACTATGTAATACTATGTAATACTATGTAATACTATGTCATACTATGTAATACTATGTAATACTACGTAATACTACGTAATACTACGTAATACTATGTAATACTATGTAATACTATGTAATACTATGCATAAACTGTATCCTACTAATATTATAAAGGCGAAAGTTTGTGTGTGTGTTTGTTACTTCTTCACACCTAAAACCACTGAACCGATTGAGCTGAAATGTGGTATGTAGACAGCCTGGCCTAGACCATGACATATTGCATGGTGGTAGGACACTATGTAGTATGTAATACTATGTAATACTACGTAATACTATGTAATACTATGTAATACTACGTAATACTACGTAATACTACGTAATACTACGTAATACTATGTAATACTATGTCATACTATGTCATACTATGTCATACTATGTAATACTATGTAATACTATGTAATACTATGTAATACTATGTCATACTATGTAATACTATGTAATACTACGTAATACTACGTAATACTATGTAATACTATGTAATACTATGTAATACTATGCATAAACTGTATCCTACTAATATTATAAAGGCGAAAGTTTGTGTGTGTGTTTGTTACTTCTTCACACCTAAAACCACTGAACCGATTGAGCTGAAATGTGGTATGTAGACAGCCTGGCCTAGACCATGACATATTGCATGGTGGTAGGACACTATGTAGTATGTAATACTATGTAATACTACGTAATACTATGTAATACTATGTAATACTATGTAATACTATGTAATACTATGTAATACTATGTAATACTATGTAATACTATGTAATACTATGTAATACTATGTAATACTATGTAATACTACGTAATACTACGTAATACTACGTAATACTATGTAATACTATGCATAAACTGTATCCTACTAATATTATAAAGGCGAAAGTTTGTGTGTGTGTTTGTTACTTCTTCACACCTAAAACCACTGAACCGATTGAGCTGAAATGTGGTATGTAGACAGCCTGGCCTAGACCATGACATATTGCATGGTGGTAGGACACTATGTAGTATGTAATACTATGTAATACTATGTAATACTATGTCATACTATGTAATACTATGTAATACTACGTAATACTACGTAATACTATGTAATACTATGTAATACTATGTAATACTATGCATAAACTGTATCCTACTAATATTATAAAGGCGAAAGTTTGTGTGTGTGTTTGTTACTTCTTCACACCTAAAACCACTGAACCGATTGAGCTGAAATGTGGTATGTAGACAGCCTGGCCTAGACCATGACATATTGCATGGTGGTAGGACACTATGTAGTATGTAATACTATGTAATACTACGTAATACTATGTAATACTATGTAATACTATGTAATACTATGTAATACTATGTAATACTATGTAATACTATGTAATACTATGTAATACTATGTAATACTATGTAATACTACGTAATACTACGTAATACTACGTAATACTATGTAATACTATGCATAAACTGTATCCTACTAATATTATAAAGGCGAAAGTTTGTGTGTGTGTTTGTTACTTCTTCACACCTAAAACCACTGAACCGATTGAGCTGAAATGTGGTATGTAGACAGCCTGGCCTAGACCATGACATATTGCATGGTGGTAGGACACTATGTAGTATGTAATACTATGTAATACTACGTAATACTATGTAATACTATGTAATACTATGTAATACTATGTAATACTATGTAATACTATGTAATACTATGTAATACTACGTAATACTACGTAATACTACGTAATACTATGTAATACTATGCATAAACTGTATCCTACTAATATTATAAAGGCGAAAGTTTGTGTGTGTGTTTGTTACTTCTTCACACCTAAAACCACTGAACCGATTGAGCTGAAATGTGGTATGTAGACAGCCTGGCCTAGACCATGACATATTGCATGGTGGTAGGACACTATGTAGTATGTAATACTATGTAATACTACGTAATACTATGTAATACTATGTAATACTATGTCATACTATGTCATACTATGTCATACTATGTCATACTATGTCATACTATGTAATACTATGTAATACTATGTAATACTATGTCATACTATGTAATACTATGTAATACTATGTAATACTATGTAATACTATGTAATACTATGTAATACTATGTAATACTACGTAATACTACGTAATACTACGTAATACTACGTAATACTATGTAATACTATGTCATACTATGTCATACTATGTAATACTATGTAATACTATGTAATACTATGTAATACTATGTAATACTATGTAATACTATGTAATACTACGTAATACTACGTAATACTACGTAATACTACGTAATACTACGTAATACTATGTAATACTATGTCATACTATGTCATACTATGTCATACTATGTAATACTATGTAATACTATGTAATACTACGTAATACTACGTAATACTACGTAATACTACGTAATACTATGTAATACTATGTCATACTATGTCATACTATGTAATACTAT
The DNA here is from genome assembly GCA_954871355.1 of Cabera pusaria. NCBI lineage: Eukaryota > Metazoa > Arthropoda > Insecta > Lepidoptera > Geometridae > Cabera > Cabera pusaria. The sequence continues at coordinate 112,416 of OX940885.1, read as the reverse complement.
GTAATACTATGTAATACTATGTCATACTATGTAATACTATGTAATACTACGTAATACTACGTAATACTACGTAATACTATGTAATACTATGTAATACTATGTAATACTATGCATAAACTGTATCCTACTAATATTATAAAGGCGAAAGTTTGTGTGTGTGTTTGTTACTTCTTCACACCTAAAACCACTGAACCGATTGAGCTGAAATGTGGTATGTAGACAGCCTGGCCTAGACCATGACATATTGCATGGTGGTAGGACACTATGTAGTATGTAATACTATGTAATACTACGTAATACTATGTAATACTATGTAATACTACGTAATACTACGTAATACTACGTAATACTACGTAATACTATGTCATACTATGTCATACTATGTAATACTATGTAATACTATGTAATACTATGTAATACTATGTAATACTACGTAATACTATGTAATACTATGTAATACTATGTAATACTACGTAATACTACGTAATACTACGTAATACTACGTAATACTATGTAATACTATGTCATACTATGTCATACTATGTCATACTATGTAATACTATGTAATACTATGTAATACTATGTAATACTATGTAATACTATGTAATACTACGTAATACTACGTAATACTACGTAATACTACGTAATACTATGTAATACTATGCATAAACTGTATCCTACTAATATTATAAAGGCGAAAGTTTGTGTGTGTTTGTTACTTCTTCACACCTAAAACCACTGAACCGATTGAGCTGAAATGTGGTATGTAGACAGCCTGGCCTAGACCATGACATATTGCATGGTGGTAGGACACTATGTAGTATGTAATACTATGTAATACTACGTAATACTATGTAATACTATGTAATACTACGTAATACTACGTAATACTACGTAATACTACGTAATACTACGTAATACTATGTCATACTATGTCATACTATGTAATACTATGTAATACTATGTAATACTATGTAATACTATGTAATACTACGTAATACTATGTAATACTATGTAATACTACGTAATACTACGTAATACTACGTAATACTACGTAATACTATGTAATACTATGTCATACTATGTCATACTATGTAATACTATGTAATACTATGTAATACTATGTAATACTATGTAATACTATGTAATACTACGTAATACTACGTAATACTACGTAATACTACGTAATACTATGTAATACTATGCATAAACTGTATCCTACTAATATTATAAAGGCGAAAGTTTGTGTGTGTGTTTGTTACTTCTTCACACCTAAAACCACTGAACCGATTGAGCTGAAATGTGGTATGTAGACAGCCTGGCCTAGACCATGACATATTGCATGGTGGTAGGACACTATGTAGTATGTAATACTATGTAATACTACGTAATACTATGTAATACTATGTAATACTATGTAATACTATGTCATACTATGTCATACTATGTCATACTATGTAATACTATGTAATACTATGTAATACTATGTCATACTATGTCATACTACGTAATACTACGTAATACTACGTAATACTACGTAATACTATGTAATACTATGTCATACTATGTCATACTATGTCATACTATGTAATACTATGTAATACTACGTAATACTACGTAATACTACGTAATACTATGTAATACTATGTAATACTATGTCATACTATGTCATACTATGTAATACTACGTAATACTACGTAATACTACGTAATACTACGTAATACTATGTAATACTATGTAATACTATGTCATACTATGTAATACTATGTAATACTACGTAATACTACGTAATACTACGTAATACTATGTAATACTATGTCATACTATGTAATACTATGTAATACTACGTAATACTACGTAATACTACGTAATACTATGTAATACTATGTAATACTATGTCATACTATGTCATACTATGTAATACTACGTAATACTACGTAATACTACGTAATACTATGTAATACTATGTAATACTATGTCATACTATGTCATACTATGTAATACTACGTAATACTACGTAATACTACGTAAGACTATGTAATACTATGTCATACTATGTCATACTATGTAATACTACGTAATACTACGTAATACTACGTAATACTATGTAATACTATGTCATACTATGTCATACTATGTCATACTATGTAATACTATGTAATACTATGTAATACTATGTAATACTATGTAATACTATGTCATACTATGTAATACTATGTAATACTACGTAATACTACGTAATACTACGTAATACTATGTAATACTATGTAATACTATGTAATACTATGCATAAACTGTATCCTACTAATATTATAAAGGCGAAAGTTTGTGTGTGTGTTTGTTACTTCTTCACACCTAAAACCACTGAACCGATTGAGCTGAAATGTGGTATGTAGACAGCCTGGCCTAGACCATGACATATTGCATGGTGGTAGGACACTATGTAGTATGTAATACTACGTAATACTATGTAATACTATGTCATACTATGTAATACTATGTCATACTATGTAATACTACGTAATACTACGTAATACTACGTAATACTATGTAATACTATGCATAAACTGTATCCTACTAATATTATAAAGGCGAAAGTTTGTGTGTGTTTGTTACTTCTTCACACCTAAAACCACTGAACCGATTGAGCTGAAATGTGGTATGTAGACAGCCTGGCCTAGACCATGACATATTGCATGGTGGTAGGACACTATGTAGTATGTAATACTATGTAATACTACGTAATACTATGTAATACTATGTAATACTATGTAATACTATGTCAAACTATGTCATACTATGTCATACTATGTAATACTATGTAATACTATGTAATACTATGTAATACTATGTCATACTATGTCATACTACGTAATACTACGTAATACTATGTAATACTATGTCATACTATGTAATACTATGTAATACTACGTAATACTACGTAATACTACGTAATACTATGTAATACTATGTCATACTATGTCATACTATGTCATACTACGTAATACTACGTAATACTACGTAATACTATGTAATACTATGTCATACTATGTCATACTATGTAATACTACGTAATACTACGTAATACTATGTAATACTATGTCATACTATGTCATACTATGTCATACTATGTAATACTACGTAATACTACGTAATACTACGTAATACTATGTAATACTATGTCATGCTATGTCATACTATGTAATACTATGTAATACTATGTAATACTATGTAATACTATGTAATACTATGTAATACTATGTAATACTATGTAATACTATGTCATACTATGTAATACTATGTAATACTACGTAATACTACGTAATACTATGTAATACTATGTAATACTATGTAATACTATGCATAAACTGTATCCTACTAATATTATAAAGGCGAAAGTTTGTGTGTGTGTTTGTTACTTCTTCACACCTAAAACCACTGAACCGATTGAGCTGAAATGTGGTATGTAGACAGCCTGGCCTAGACCATGACATATTGCATGGTGGTAGGACACTATGTAGTATGTAATACTATGTAATACTACGTAATACTATGTAATACTATGTAATACTATGTAATACTATGTCATACTATGTCATACTATGTAATACTATGTAATACTATGTAATACTATGTAATACTATGTAATACTATGTCATACTATGTCATACTATGTCATACTATGTAATACTATGTAATACTATGTAATACTATGTAATACTATGTAATACTATGTAATACTACGTAATACTACGTAATACTACGTAATACTATGTAATACTATGTAATACTATGTCATACTATGTCATACTATGTAATACTACGTAATACTACGTAAGTCTACGTAATACTACGTAATACTATGTAATACTATGTAATACTATGTCATACTATGTAATACTATGTAATACTACGTAATACTACGTAATACTACGTAATACTATGTCATACTATGTAATACTATGTAATACTACGTAATACTACGTAATACTACGTAATACTATGTAATACTATGTAATACTATGTCATACTATGTCATACTATGTAATACTACGTAATACTACGTAATACTACGTAATACTATGTAATACTATGTAATACTATGTAATACTATGTCATACTATGTCATACTATGTCATACTATGTAATACTACGTAATACTACGTAATACTACGTAATACTATGTAATACTATGTCATACTATGTCATACTATGTCATACTATGTCATACTATGTAATACTACGTAATACTACGTAATACTATGTAATACTATGTCATACTATGTCATACTATGTCATACTATGTAATACTATGTAATACTATGTAATACTATGTAATACTATGTAATACTATGTCATACTATGTAATACTATGTAATACTACGTAATACTACGTAATACTACGTAATACTATGTAATACTATGTAATACTATGTAATACTATGCATAAACTGTATCCTACTAATATTATAAAGGCGAAAGTTTGTGTGTGTGTTTGTTACTTCTTCACACCTAAAACCACTGAACCGATTGAGCTGAAATGTGGTATGTAGACAGCCTGGCCTAGACCATGACATATTGCATGGTGGTAGGACACTATGTAGTATGTAATACTATGTAATACTACGTAATACTATGTAATACTATGTAATACTACGTAATACTACGTAATACTACGTAATACTATGTAATACTATGTAATACTATGTAATACTATGCATAAACTGTATCCTACTAATATTATAAAGGCGAAAGTTTGTGTGTGTGTTTGTTACTTCTTCACACCTAAAACCACTGAACCGATTGAGCTGAAATGTGGTATGTAGACAGCCTGGCCTAGACCATGACATATTGCATGGTGGTAGGACACTATGTAGTATGTAATACTATGTAATACTACGTAATACTATGTAATACTATGTAATAAATAAGTAAATAAATAAATAAATACTATGTAATACTACGTAATACTACGTAATACTACGTAATACTACGTAATACTATGTAATACTATGTCATACTATGTCATACTATGTCATACTATGTAATACTATGTAATACTATGTAATACTATGTAATACTATGTAATACTATGTCATACTATGTAATACTATGTAATACTACGTAATACTACGTAATACTACGTAATACTATGTAATACTATGTAATACTATGTAATACTACGTAATACTACGTAATACTACGTAATACTATGTAATACTATGTCATACTATGTAATACTATGTAATACTATGCATAAACTGTATCCTACTAATATTATAAAGGCGAAAGTTTGTGTGTGTGTTTGTTACTTCTTCACACCTAAAACCACTGAACCGATTGAGCTGAAATGTGGTATGTAGACAGCCTGGCCTAGACCATGACATATTGCATGGTGGTAGGACACTATGTAGTATGTAATACTATGTAATACTACGTAATACTATGTAATACTATGTAATACTATGTAATACTACGTAATACTACGTAATACTACGTAATACTACGTAATACTACGTAATACTACGTAATACTATGTAATACTATGTCATACTATGTCATACTATGTCATACTATGTAATACTATGTAATACTATGTAATACTATGTAATACTACGTAATACTACGTAATACTACGTAATACTATGTAATACTATGCATAAACTGTATCCTACTAATATTATAAAGGCGAAAGTTTGTGTGTGTGTTTGTTACTTCTTCACACCTAAAACCACTGAACCGATTGAGCTGAAATGTGGTATGTAGACAGCCTGGCCTAGACCATGACATATTGCATGGTGGTAGGACACTATGTAGTATGTAATACTATGTAATACTACGTAATACTATGTAATACTATGTAATACTATGTAATACTACGTAATACTACGTAATACTACGTAATACTACGTAATACTACGTAATACTATGTCATACTATGTCATACTATGTCATACTATGTCATACTATGTAATACTATGTAATACTATGTAATACTATGTAATACTACGTAATACTACGTAATACTACGTAATACTATGTAATACTATGCATAAACTGTATCCTACTAATATTATAAAGGCGAAAGTTTGTGTGTGTGTTTGTTACTTCTTCACACCTAAAACCACTGAACCGATTGAGCTGAAATGTGGTATGTAGACAGCCTGGCCTAGACCATGACATATTGCATGGTGGTAGGACACTATGTAGTATGTAATACTATGTAATACTACGTAATACTATGTAATACTATGTAATACTATGTAATACTACGTAATACTACGTAATACTACGTAATACTATGTAATACTATGTAATACTATGTAATACTATGCATAAACTGTATCCTACTAATATTATAAAGGCGAAAGTTTGTGTGTGTGTTTGTTACTTCTTCACACCTAAAACCACTGAACCGATTGAGCTGAAATGTGGTATGTAGACAGCCTGGCCTAGACCATGACATATTGCATGGTGGTAGGACACTATGTAGTATGTAATACTATGTAATACTACGTAATACTATGCATAAACTGTATCCTACTAATATTATAAAGGCGAAAGTTTGTGTGTGTGTTTGTTACTTCTTCACACCTAAAACCACTGAACCGATTGAGCTGAAATGTGGTATGTAGACAGCCTGGCCTAGACCATGACATATTGCATGGTGGTAGGACACTATCTGGTGTCCGCCTGGCCAGCTACCACCCTCAAGTTGCCAAACATGTAATGTGTTCCGGCAGCTATCCTTGAGAGCCAGTTTCCATGCTAAGCCTAGCGAGCTACCATTGTTGGTTGCGTCATCACTTACTGACAGATGAGATTGTGGTCAAACTCTAGCCTATATGATATTAAAAAAACGAACAGGATATTTTTATCTTTATTCAACCGATGAGGAGGTTCTCAATTCGTTTTTTTTGTTTTTTATGTATGTTACGTGATTACTCCGTCAATTCTGAACCGATTCGAATGATTCTTTTTGTTATCGGTAGAGTACGTTTCCAAGGTGGTCCCATTGTAATTTCATCGAGATCTGATAAGTATCTCCAGAGATATGACGATAAACATTTCAAACTTGCTACTAAAACTGATTCACGTGGCATGGAAGTCGGTTGTTTTAGTTTTTAAACTAATCTGAATTATAAACCATCTTAATTATTATCTCGATATTCCACAAGAAGATGCCGGCGCGGGTAAAGGCGCAGGGCACAGCTAGTTCTAAATAAATATTATAGTACATTTTTCAAACGCTACAGTACAGTACATACAGTATATTTTCTGTTTTCAGAAAATGGCATACTTCCGGAAGAAGCGCAGGATACGGGCCGCGGCAGATTTAATCATATTCTTGGATCATTTATTCGATTCTTTGAACGGTAGTTTTAAGAATTCGAGTATTCGGAGTGGAAAAGATTTATTGAGGAATGTCAAACCCAATTCAAAGCATAAAGAAATTTGGCTTCAAGCTAAAAATGTTTTAAATTCTATGACATTTGTAAATGCGACAGGTGTGGCTGGTACCGCACCATCCGTAACAAACTGGATGACAACAATAGATAACATGTGTCTCTTACGTCATCAATTGTTTGATGTTTATAAAATCAAATCATTCTGGTGCAGACACTTAAACCAGGATCCACTGGAACATTGTTTTGGGAGCATAAGGAGCCACGGTATTAGAAATACCTCTCCTCCTGCGCTGGGGCTGAATCAGCATTTACATCGCCATTAGTGAGTAATATGAGCAGTAATTACTCTCCAGGGTCCAACATGTATTTACTGTGCTCCAACTGTGAACATTATTTTTGATGCCTTTCAGTCTTTTGAAGAACTATTTTTTTCAAACTATATTGGAGATCAAAATATAAGCACTGAAATTGATTTTAACGATATAGATGATACTATAATAGTTGATTTTGAGAAAAAAAAGTTGGATCCCAGACTTATTGGTCAGCTAGAATATGTTACGGGTTACATATTGGTCAGCTAGAATATGTTACGGGTTACATATTGGTCAGCTAGAATATGTTACGGGTTACATATTGGTCAGCTAGAATATGTTACGGGTTACATATTGCGAAAATAAAAAAAAATCTTCACAAATTGTAAAGATTGCAAGTCATGCCTATTTACCGAGGACCCGGAAAAAAACCAATATATAACACACAGGGAATACAATATATAACACACAGGGAATACAATATATAACACACAGGGAATACAATAAAGGAAGAAAGTATGTACTATCTACCCTAACGACAGTTTAACTAAAACATTTTCAGAGATCCAAGATGTACTGCACCATATATTAAGAAACAAAAGTAATATAAATAATTTAAAAAGTTATATGAAAACACTTTTGTACACAAAAATAGACACACAATTTATCACGTGTAGTAGACATAAAATTGATTTGACTGAATTTTTCTTTGAATTTTGCTGTAAATTTTTTGCACGTGTATGGTCTAAATGGACTAACCGATTATTAAATGGTACCAGTACAACGAAGGATATTTGTGATAGCTTACAAAATCAAGCTTTGATATACTATCAAAAAAGAAGAAAAAATAAAAAGGTTTCTAAATAACTTAGTGTTTTTATTTTAGTCTAAGCCCTTACTGTACATGTCTACATACAATGTATTGTAGGTACAGAATAGATAATAGTACTACGTATATGCTATAGATGCTTACCAACATATTATTATAGCTAGATGCAACTCCATCTTTACTCACTGGATGGCGTCGCCGGGCGAGATCCAGCTGATGACTCTATTGCCCTATATATTATGTACTACAAGTGTCCCGCGGCTTCGCTCACGTTAAAAACTTCTTGTATTTACTTAAAACTTTTCTTTTGTAAAAACGATTCTATCATTAAAGACATCAAATAAGAATTTGCCAAATCGGTTCACCCGTTTTCATATTATCACTTAACTAAGGCGATTCGGGATTCATATTTATAAAACCCGAAAAACCCAAATTTTCAGACTTTGTTACCTACCCCATTACGAAAAATCCTACGACACTTACTTTATCTCATGTTGGTTCGCCAAAGCAACTAAAGTCCCCGTCACGAGAAGCTATAAATTATGTAAACAAGTGTTCAGGAGTTCACAACATTTGGACCAACAAAAAAAATTAATTTGTGAAAATAAATTCGAAACTCGAATGACGCGTTTATTTCAAAATGGCGTCCCGATAGTTTACAATCCCTGCGTCCGGTACCAAGAAACACAAACGATAGCGCTTTGCGTCGTTAAAATATGATCCGACTAAATTAAATAGGTTGTTACTTTCATATAACCCGTCTATATTTCGTGTCGATTGAATATGGTCAATTTAATATTATCTCGCAGTATAAAATGTTTACTTAGTAAAAGATTTTTGTTTACATAATTTATAGCTTCTCGTGACGGGGACTATAACTTTGAATCCCCGTTCCGTATCCGGGAGGAATTTTCAGAAAATCCTTTCTGAGCGGATACCTACGTCATAATAACTATTTGCATTCTAAATTTCAGCACAATCCGAAACAATATAGATTTTTTTACTTTCAATCCCCTAGCTTATCCTCTTAGGGTGGCATTTTGAAAAAGTCTGAAACTCGTATTTACTTATTTATTTAAGTAGTTGTGCGGAATGTCGAATAAAATGACTATCCATACTTTGAACCCCCGCTTCATCCCCTTAAAGAGTGAATTTTGAAAAATTCTTTCTTAGCGGACACCTTAGTCAAAATAACTAACTGCATGCCAAATTTCAGCGCAATCCGAAACAATATTGATTTCAGTCTTTGTTAACCCACTTCACCCTTTTAGGGGTGGAATTTCGAAAGAGCCTGAAACACGTATTTACTAACTTAGGTACTTGTGTTAATTTTCGAATATAAAAGATTATCTAATCTTTTATCTCCATACAAACTTTGAACCCCTGTCTCATCCCCTTCAGGGATTAATTTTGAAACATCATTTCTCAGAAGTAACCAACGTCGCAATAACTATCTGCATGCCAAATTTCAGCGCAATCCGAAACAATACTCATTTTCACACTTTGTTACCCCATTTCACCCTCTTAGGGGTGGAATTTCAAAAAAACCTGAAACACGTATTTACTTATTTTAGTACTGAAGCACTTGTGTGAAGTTTCGGATAGAAAAGACTATCTAATCTTGTTTCTCCATACAAACTTTGAACCCCCATTTCATCCCCTTAAGGGGTGAATTTTGAAAAATCCTTTCTTAGTACACCCCTACGTACTAAGACAAATATACCCTCCAAATTTCAAGTCTCTACGACCAGCGGTTTAGGCTGTGCGTTGTCTGTCAGTGAGTCAGTCAGTCAGTCAGTCAGTCAGTATGTCGGGACAAAGATTCTTATAGTATTAGATCTGATTACGAATTTTTATCTACAGGAAAAAGAAAATTCAAATAGACTTATGAAGCTGCCGTAGGCCAGAGTTTTTCTTAAGATATTTACTTCAACAGGAAATTTAAACGCCCCAAAGTTATAATTATGTCTTGAAAGTAATCCTGGAGTGTGTTCAGACCAAGTCTGGTACGTATTAATTCAGACCTTGATCGCATGTCAGCTGATGAAAATTGGAAAGTTTGGATTGTACAGACACGAAGCGTCTTTCTACTCGGTATTTGCAAGAACACCAAACACTCGATTGTGATAGTATTTAGTGCACCAATTGAGTGGTCATATTCAATTCCATATTGTGCTTCTAGAACATCTCTGAGTTCTTTTATATCTATCTATTCGCTACCACCTAAACCCTGGCTATAATAATATATCATTAAGAAATCGTCTGGTTTACTGCACTCGTTGGGGATCTGCATATCTGTAATGCAATGCAATCCGTTGTACTGCACAACATCATCTAGCCAGCGAGCTGGTGATTGCGTAGTAACTACTATTGTCTGTGCTTGTAGTCGCAATATCATCAGGCCAACGGGCGGATAATTACGTTTTTTAAAAATATTTAAGTTAACAGAACGCACGACGCTCGCCTAATGTTAAGCGATGACGTCTACCTATTTCGTTGATGTCTCTACACTGCGCCTGTTACCTCACTGTTAAGTCTTAGATACTCTGAAATTTCACTGGACATTTTCCCATTGTAACCGAAAAACATTCCTATTTTACGGCCAAATTAACTGGCAAACTGGTGGTACCTACCACTCCAGGCGGACTAGCAGAAGTCCTACAACTAAAAAACTACTACGTAGTAATAATTATTCTTACTTGTAATGGCTCAAAAGAACTCGTGCTGTTTCTCGAAACAATTCGACGACTGCCTATCTCCTGTAATTTATTAATTTGCTTAAATGCTGGCGACTTGAAGCCTGGAACGCTTAACGCATGTGTGTCCATGTTTTATTCTAGGTACATACGCTGTTTAAGTAATTAATTTTATTAATTACTGGAGACACGGGAAGTTTAGTCAGTATTATTATCTTTTCTATGGTTTAGTGCAAACGGGCAATACAAATCTATGAGTGACCTATGAGTAAAATACTTGTTCATAGAATAACATTGTCGTTTCCCGTTGTTTATGGTAATTAAAATATGTTATATGATCCTGACGCATGCCATGACGTTTGTTTTTCAGAACCAACTTCCTCGTAGTTGAAGCTTCATAGATGTTCCTCATGACATTCCGCATATGAAGGCATTCATAAATATTACACGTTGAACATGAAAAGACGCTCGACGCTTTTGTTATAAATGTGAAAGTCATCAAGGTATACAATAGAGTTAGAGATATGTATCTCCATATCTCCGGAGATGATTATAACATCTCGATAACATTTGAATAGACCAAACGGGAAGCATTATCTTTCAAACAATAAACATTCAGCATTCGTTGTTAGACGGCTACATTCTATAGTAGAAAAGGGAATTACAACTTCGTAGGTATTTTTTATAAAAAAAAAGTAGGCAATAATGTATTTTATGTACGTATTTAGTAACATTAATAGCTCTATAATATGCAAATACTTAGTATTTAATTTCTATCGCATACGTCTGGTAGAAAGAGATGCAGCTAGACAATTGTTATCTACATCTATTTTCTTATCGACGATTATCGGTAGAAATTGATCGCTATTCATGTAGAGACTACCGGCCTGTACAGTATCAGAAGCTGTCTACGATGATTTAACTCCAAATCATCGAAAAAAATAAAAAAAATCAAAAGGTACTAAAATTACCGACGTAATCTAGCAAAAACCATCCTTTACCAAAGGCCAAAACAACTCGGTGTTCGTGATTAACAACAGTAAATCTAGTACAAAGAGCCGTAAAGGTGATTTCTGACTCGAACTTTAATTTGATGAAACGCGCAGATAAAGTCAATCGATGTAACAATTACGTTCGCGCTTGACAGTGTAATTGGTAGAAGGCTACATGGCGTAATTACTGTAAAACCTTTAGGTTTCCACTTGTACTTTACATTATTATTCATATATATAAATTCATAGCATATAAATTCAACTAGAATGTATATATACATACGTATAACGTTGAGTATTTTAATAATTACGAATATAAACTTAAGTATTTATATGATGATAATATAGTAGCTTGATTACATACATCTATGTCAATGAAACATTTGTACTGTTTCGCCCATATTACGTTCACAATTGACGGAGTAATCGCGTAACATACACAAAAAAAAAAAAAAAACACAGAAGAATTGAGAACCTCCTCCTTTTTTGTGAAGTCGGTTAAAAAATATTTTGCCAAAATGTTCATATGGGCGAAACAGTACACATTTTTCATTGACATAGAAAATACACCTAACCCTACTATGTACTTTGTTTATATTCTATATGCTGAACTCTTCCTGTATTTTTAGCATTATGTGCGTTCATGGGAACGTAATGGCATTGTGCTTTATTACAAGTGACTTCATAAAACAATACATATTTATTGTAAATTTTAAGGATATATTTCATTATTTAGTTTTTATTTAGTCATGCCTTGATATCTACATAACATTAAAAATATGATACAAAAACATTTAAAATAAAAAAACATAACTGGCTTGTAGATAAATGTTTTTATTCGATGAATGAATATTTTAGTGATAAAATAATGCGTAAATATAATAATGATAATGTAATTTTGTAGAAACTTATTGACATATAAACTTAATGTGACATTTAATTTAATTTTGACATAAAACCATCAGTTAATTATAAACAAAATAGTTCAGTGGCTTTTTATGGCTTCTGTGGCTTGTTGTCACAATTTAGCCAATGTCCGCCACAGACTACTATATGTGGTCCGTTCCTGCTAGCTTCATACAGCATGTGGAGAGTGTCGGTTAAATTAGAATATGGTCGGTGTTCAGGAGAGAGTCTGAGAACCGACCAGACTTGTACACACCATGATCATTTAATCTAAAACAAAAGACAACACAACTAATATAATATACAAACTATGTTACAGTACACATAAACTAACTAATTACACAAATGATACACATTATTTTACAATATTAACAACCAATATAGTTTACAATCTAATGTTATTTATTTTAATAAATTTACATAACATAGGGTTAACTACAGGAGAGAAGGTTAGGGATAGGAGGTATTTAGCATAAGCAGATTTAGCACATGAATCGGCTGTTTCATTACCAGGAATTCCAGAGTGTCCAGGAATCCAAGCAAGAATAACATTTAAACCACGATTATTACATAGAAAGAGTTGGTGTTTAATTTGAAAAATCAATGGGAACCGGGAAGAGGAGCGAAAAGGGTTGGACAGAATGCTTTCCAGACAACTTTTGGAGTCAGTAAAAATTAGGGAATTATTCAGATTGTGAGACTTAACAAACAAGATGGCTTCCAGAAGAGCCAGGGCCTCACCTGTAAATACGGAAGAATATGAGGGACATTTAAAGAGTAAGCAAATTTTAGAAGAGGGAATTCACACTTCCGCACCAACTACACTTTTAGGTGTTAGCTTAGAAGCATCAGTAAATAAATAATACCAGCCAGAAAATTGAGAGCTGATATGTTCATTAAACAAGGAGCAGGAGTTAGTACAACTTTTATCAATTCCAAAGTCTAAAAGTATGTTAGGCTCAAAGACAAGTGCTTCATAAGGCGTTGAGTATAAGGGATTGCTTGGAAGTTGAATGAGAGGAGCAGGGAGGTTGGTATATGATATAAAGCTTCGAAGAAGGCATGGCATTTTGTTATAAACAAAATATTTCTTGGGCAATCGTTATTTTAATCGATATATGTAATGTTTATGTGATAAGTACTTTAACTTTGATAAATGATATTGTGTGATGCTAAATATTTGCATGCCGAATAGGTAAAAATATGTAATAGAACTGAAAATTATCATTTACTTATAAGATCTTTTTGTACCATATTTTATTGCAAATAAATGAAATTATGATTATGATTAAAAATATTTGTTATTCAATTGAGATGAGATTGTCGGCCAGCGCGGGCAAGTCGGCCACGCCACTCAGACTCAGGTTGAACTCGCTGAGACTGCGCGGCACGAAGTACTCGAGGCAGCGGTCCGCGTGGCCGGCTGAGCGGCGCGCCGCCGAACCGCGCCGGAACAGGTCGTCGGGCGGCCTAGAAGCCAAACAATTACATATTTAAATATTAGAATACAAAACTTCTTACTTTTTCACAGGTGGTAGGAATATTATACTGATGTTACGCCTAACTTGCTACCATAAAGTAGCTTAAGACTGGCGACATAGTTTTGATTCAAGCTTTACCTCACAAACTGACAAAACTTATAACTCACGAAGTGAAGGGAGTCGTTTACCCGCTTGGTGATATAACAGATCCTATCACAGGCAAGAAAGTTGAAAAAGAAAGATACAGAGAAGATGTGATTTAGTCTGACCACCAATCACATAATTGAGATCGACATCGAATAAATTCCTTTGAACATAATAAGTACGACAAGAACTTGTCCTAGCTCATTACTTATACACAGATACTCTAATTACTTGTACTGACAATATCATTTTTGTAAATATCAACGAGTTTCTCCGTATCTCTGGAAATACTTATCAGTCCTCAATAAAATTACCATGGTACTACTTTTGGGATATCTCGTTTCCAACAAAAAAATAACAATCATAATCGGTTCATAAACGACGAAGTTATCCGCGAACAAACATAAAAAATACGCTCAATACCTTTGTTTTTTTTTTGTAAATTCAAAGCAATAAGTTATGTTTCTGTTATATCTATAATATTTTTTATTGAATATGATCTGTTTAATGTTATTTGACGTGTGTAAGTGCATATTTTGAATAAATGCTTTGATAAAAGTATCGCCTGAGTATTTGTTGTAACTCTTATCGTATATCTTTAGGAAGTTCAACAACAAACATCGCCTGGTCTGAACCTAGTATAGGCTATTTTGTTATTTACTAACCGGCATTCACTTGCGTTTATTTTTCGGATTATGCTTCGACCGGTTTCGACTCTATTTCAGAGTCTTCGTCCCGGGAGCGGCTAAGAGAGCCGTGACTCGCGGCGTGCCGCACGAGCTTCCCAGCGCGACTGTCCAGTGGCCAGCGCTATAGCAATTTAGTTTCAACTTTGACATACAGCATGCAATGATAAAACTTGCAGGTGTTGCGTATCTGCTATGCACAAACTATTAATATGTATCGTGTATTATATAAAGAACTTACTTTTAAAAATATTTTATTGTATTTCATACCTATTGTTAGTAGTGTTCAGTGGATATCCGTGGTCGTATCCTACTTTAGAGAAGAAGCCTCACATGGTCGCCGCCCCGGGCCGGCTGGCGGGCTGGTGGCCGCCTGGAGAACACCGAGGGATTCAACTTGAAGGCTTCACTTGAATTAATATAATAATTCTAAATAGTTTATTTTATTAATATTTATTTGTTTAATAAACGCCTCTTTACATTTTGACCTATAGTCTGAGTACTATCGCTTTATCTAACTTATAAATAAAATACACATACGTCAGAGATATAAGTTTTTGTGATTTCCTTCCTTCTTTCTAGATTTAGTTTGAGGAAGATAGTAAATAACAAGGTATATTTTTCAGTATTTTCCTTCTAATTTATGAACTACCTACCTACGGCGAAGGAAAAAGTGGTGGGTATATCAGCATTATCCTTCCGATTTAGAAGTGTTTACCTTCTGCGAGTCAGTGACCCCTCTAATCTAGAAAGTAAATATTGACGGTAATTTTAGTAGTATGGTTGCTACTGCTGCTTCTGTTGCTTCTTCTGCTACAGAGCAGCATCTCGCTCTCTCCATCATTAATATCTGCTAGCCTTTTTACAACAGCATCCTTATCATAGACACAGTGTCCAGCAAATAGGATATATTTGGAGCTGATCAGAGATCCTCCACAGTTGAAGCCTGCTAGACAGATCTTCTAAAAATAATAACTATATTTCCTCTTGAAAATTTTATCGCAAGATAAATATCAACAGAACTGTTCTTTTATTCGTTGTTCTAAAAATGTTTTGATACTCCTTGTTGGATGTTTAAATGTTCTAAAAATGTAAATGCCTCGACTTTGTTCTCATGTTGACTAGATCGTCGAACACTCTAACGAGTCCTGGTGTCGTCCAACTGTCATCCGATGTATTATCTCACGTGTCCTGGTGTCGTGCACCAGCTGTCATCCGATGTATTATCTTACGTGTCCTGGTGTCGTCCAACTGTCATCCGATGTATTATCTCACGTGTCCTGGTGTCGTGCACCAGCTGTCATCCGATGTATTATCTTACGAGTCCTGGTGTCGTGCACCAGCTGTCATCCGATGTATTATCTTACGTGTCCTGGTGTCGTGCACCAGCTGTCATCCGATGTATTATCTTACGAGTCCTGGTGTCGTGCACCAGCTGTCATCCGATGTATTATCTTACGTGTCCTGGTGTCGTGCACCAGCTGTCATCCGATGTATTATCTTACGAGTCCTGGTGTCGTGCACCAGCTGTCATCCGATGTATTATCTTACGTGTCCTGGTGTCGTGCACCAGCTGTCATCCGATGTATTATCTTACGAGTCCTGGTGTCGTGCACCAGCTGTCATCCGATGTATTATCTTACGTGTCCTGGTGTCGTGCACCAGCTGTCATCCGATGTATTATCTTACGAGTCCTGGTGTCGTGCACCAGCTGTCATCCGATGTATTATCTTACGTGTCCTGGTGTCGTGCACCAGCTGTCATCCGATGTATTATCTTACGAGTCCTGGTGTCGTGCACCAGCTGTCATCCGATGTATTATCTTACGTGTCCTGGTGTCGTGCACCAGCTGTCATCCGATGTATTATCTTACGTGTCCTGGTGTCGTGCACCAGCTGTCATCCGATGTATTATCTTACGTGTCCTGGTGTCGTGCACCAGCTGTCATCCGATGTATTATCTTACGAGTCCTGGTGTCGTGCACCAGCTGTCATCCGATGTATTATCTTACGTGTCCTGGTGTCGTGCACCAGCTGTCATCCGATGTATTATCTTACGTGTCCTGGTGTCGTGCACCAGCTGTCATCCGATGTATTATCTTACGTGTCCTGGTGTCGTGCACCAGCTGTCATCCGATGTATTATCTTACGTGTCCTGGTGTCGTGCACCAGCTGTCATCCGATGTATTATCTTACGTGTCCTGGTGTCGTGCACCAGCTGTCATCCGATGTATTATCTTACGTGTCCTGGTGTCGTGCACCAGCTGTCATCCGATGTATTATCTTACGTGTCCTGGTGTCGTGCACCAGCTGTCATCCGATGTATTATCTTACGTGTCCTGGTGTCGTGCACCAGCTGTCATCCGATGTATTATCTTACGTGTCCTGGTGTCGTGCACCAGCTGTCATCCGATGTATTATCTTACGTGTCCTGGTGTCGTGCACCAGCTGTCATCCGATGTATTATCTTACGTGTCCTGGTGTCGTGCACCAGCTGTCATCCGATGTATTATCTTACGTGTCCTGGTGTCGTGCACCAGCTGTCATCCGATGTATTATCTTACGTGTCCTGGTGTCGTGCACCAGCTGTCATCCGATGTATTATCTTACGTGTCCTGGTGTCGTGCACCAACTGTCATCCGATGTATCTTCTCGAGGTCGCTTTCCTGCTCTGTTCAATTCTTCCCGAAAAGTAAAGGTTTTTTTTTAGATTTTTTTGCAAACCAAAATCGTCGTTTATCACCTACATTATTATTTATTTATTTTACCTTAGTTTAGAGGTCGTATGCAACCGCAGCCGATTAATTGTGCGTGGTCTATTTATGGAGAAGAAAACCGCCGATTGCGGAAGTAGGAAGTAGACTAGTGCGTGGTCGTCGAATGTAAAACAGACTAACTTGATATCACTGATAGTTCTGTATATACTAATAGTAGACCACGCGTGCCCTTATCAAAAGTTAAATTCGTCGATAAACGACGCAACAGCAAACTTCACCCCTTTCTTCCCTCCCCTCTCCCTTCTTGGACATTTTTTCGCCACATCTTATGTAGAATGAACTCTCAAATGCAAAAGCATTTTTGGCCTAGTCGAGACTGCGACGCTTCTTCGCTTCGCTAGGACAATAAAATGAATGAAAAAAAATTCAAAAGTTTTGATAACCAAAAAATCACGACTATTTCTTACCATGTATGTCTGTACTAATAATCCCTTGTTTTTCAACGTTCAACGAATCGTAGCGAGACCGAGGGGCATCGGCGGCATCGGTGTCTTTGAATCGGTTTGGATTTCCCATCACTAGATTTCGGCTGTGACGTCACAGTAGGTGTTAAAAAGTTGGCACGCTCGGTTTCGATACATATCGTGATACTAGGCGTTATCTATTGTATATATGATATCTGTGCTATTCTGTAAGCTAATCTCGGAAGCGAACTTCGCAGTGAGATTTGAATTTCGTGTTACGAAATTCAACCGTATTGCAATCGCTCTACGATTTGAATTTCGTGGTACGACTCACCGCGGATTCCGCTTGCGAGATGCGTAAACTAGCTTACGGAATAGCCTGGCTGGTCACCAAGCACAAGTTGTCTTGTTCAGACGCATCAGGCACACAAAAATCACGAAATTAGAGTGACCCTACCTTATGGATATGTGATTATGGAAAATACCAGTCTTTATTTACAAATTGAAGAAAATGTTATTAGAAGAGTGCTTTTATTCGGTTGACGATTTGCTTGATTTTAAATTATTTCCTTAACTATTTACCCGACTGCGAATGAAGGAGGGTTATGTTTTTCGAGTGCATGTATGTAAGTATATTTCTTGGCCACGCCCTAAAGCCTAAACGGCTTGTCGTATTTTTATGTGAGTGGTGTCAATAGATTCGCCTTAGTCGTGAGAGTGACACTGGGTACATCTAAATAAAAAAAATTAAAATTAAAATGTTTTCGAGTGTGGTATCAAATAAATAATTTTTAACGGTGATTACGAATGTATATATAACTTACATATTTTATTGTAGTTTGGAATAGGAAATGCTAATAAATCTGTTTTTCACGCAGTCGGGATTTATGTACTTTTCAATAAATCACTTGTCTCACAAACAGTGCTTACATTGTTTCTTGAATAAATGGTATTGAATTGATGACCCTTGAGTTGGGAAATCTCCTCTAGGTAGTACCACTGACCGTAGCGTGCATCAGTCAACGCGCGCGGCGAGATCAGCCGCAGCGCGGGCGCTGCCGGTCGCTGCTTGCGGGCCGCGTTTCGTCTGCCGCAGTACGCGCAGTTGTATGACACGTAGTCGAATTCTTCTATCATCGCCATTCCTGGGGACATAAATGGGGGAAAAACCCGACTTCAAATGCCGCGCTAGTCATTTACAGTACCAAGTTTGAGGTTTTTATCTCCATATCTCTGGAGATAGATACTCATCATTGATCATCAATATCAGCCGGTATCAGTCCACTGCTGCACATAGGCCTCTCCCAAGATACGCCACTGAGCCCGATCTTCCGTTTTTAGGGTTCCGAAACCAAACGGAACCTTATTACTGAGATTCCTCTGCCCGTCTGTCTGTCTGTCCGTCTGTCGCCAAGCTGTATCTCGGTGATACACGAACCGTGATAGTAAACTACCACGGTTCGTGTATCGCCGTCTAAACGGTTGAAATTTTGCACAGATTATGTATTTCTGTTGCCGCTATAATAACAAATACTAAGAACAGAACAAAGTTAAGTAATAAAGGGGGTCCCCATACAAAAATGAGTTTTTTACTATAGCGCCATCTATGAACGATTGTTTACCTTATTAATAATATTAATTACTAACACCTTTGTGTTAACGTTCACTTAGTTGGTGTTAGAAGTTCGTTAGATATTAGTTAGATGGCGTTCGGGACCCTCCGTGTGCGGGACAAAAGTCTGACTCGCACTTGGCCAGTTTTATTCTAGTATCATATCATCATCATCATACATCATCATCGACGATTTTTGTTGCCTTATTAAAACCGCTCGACTGATTTCGTTAATATTTAAATGAAATAATTTAACTAATTTTTTGTCAACTCCATTAGAACTTTAACGGCGTCTTTGTAGTTACGCCGTTCTACAATAGAGGGCGTTTATAAATATAAAATATAACATGACGCTTACGTTACTTCCGCTGCCGTCGGACCGTGACGCTACTACTAAACTCTACTCCAGTGCGCCTAAAAAAGTTTCACTTCAAGATAACAAAAGTCTGGTCTTGTGTTTGTCTTTGACAAATACTAACCGTTATGAGAGTAGCACTCGGGACATATGAGTGCCATGCGGTAGTTTGGTCCATTCTTCAATACATAGTCCACTACTTTCTCTAAGGCTGATCTGTTCAAGTTCGGTATCGGACGCGGGAGGCGATCACTCTGTCAACAAACAAACATAATAACACGTTACAAAAACGATTGTTTACGCCGATCCATTTCTGAACGCTTCTTCAACCTGAGACCAGAGAGAAGATTTTGAACGGAGCATTCCTCGTACACAATTGCACCCAATAGAATACCACCGCAATGATGTGATATAGGTGGGACCTATCACAGAAGCTACACATCACGTCACGAACAGCGCGAGAGGACAGACGCCACGACAACATTGACAAGCCACTTCTCAACTACGCAGGAAAACGTTCGTTTGCATCTAAACCAATATGTCACATTTATTTTGTGTTTCAAAGGCTCTGTTGCATATTTTTATTTAATGTGTCGAATCCGCATGAAAATAACTCATTAAATCATGTAATTTCAAGAACTATTTTTTTAATTTTTGTTCTCTAATATTCTCCATCTTGAACTACTTCTACTGATAAATACTATAATTTGTTTACTAAGGTCATTCCAATGAGCTCAAACACGGAATCTCTGATTTCAGTTAGAAAAAAGAAAAATAATTTATTTAGCCGTCCGTTACAGATTATATTATCTTACTAATCCTACCAATATTTATAAAGGAAAAAGTTTTGTGTATGTATGTTATCTATATGTATGTAGTATGTATGTATGTATGTTATCTATATGTATGTAGTATGTATGTATGTATGTTACCTCTTCACGCTAAAATTGCTCAACCGATTAAGCTGAAATTCTACGTGGAATAAACCGCGTGGCACAGCGAGTACAACTTCATACTTACATTCAACATTTAAAACCACCCCCGACTGAACCCACGTATAATATATAAAACCACCCCCGACTGAACCCACGTATAATATATAAAACCACCCCCGACTGAACCCACGTATAATATATAAAACCACCCCCGACTGAACCCACGTATAATATATAAAACCACCCCCGACTGAACCCACGTATAATATATAAAACCACCCCCGACTGAACCCACGTATAATATATAAAACCACCCCCGACTGAACCCACGTATAATCTTTTTATTGAGACCATTCCAATGAGCCCAAACTCGACATTTTTGCTGTAAGCTTTTTTAAATGTCATATACGCAAGCGTTTGACTACTATCTCACCAGTTGGTAAGTGATGATGCGGTTGAGGATGGTAGCTAGCACGCTAGGCCTAGAATGGGGACAGCTGCCGGAACACATTAGATGTTTGCCGACAGATTTTCTAACTTGAGGGTAATAGCTGGCCAGACGGACATTAGAATGTGTCCTACCACCATGCGGGGGTTTTTGGTTTCTTAACGATGTTTTTCCTTCACCGGAGGGTCACTGTGACAAGCGTACATAAAGTTGACGAGGAGTTGAGTATTCTGTAGATACCAGATGTCCCAACATCAGATCAATGCTACCATTCTGTAGATACCAGATGTCCCAACATCAGATCAATGCTACCATTCTGTAGATACCAGATGTCCCAACATCAGATCAATGCTACCATTCTGTAGATACCAGATGTCCCAACATCAGATCAATGCTACCATTATGTAGATACCAGATGTCC
The DNA here is from genome assembly GCA_954871355.1 of Cabera pusaria. Lineage (NCBI taxonomy): Eukaryota > Metazoa > Arthropoda > Insecta > Lepidoptera > Geometridae > Cabera > Cabera pusaria. The sequence continues at coordinate 90,011 of OX940885.1, read as the reverse complement.
CAACATCAGATCAATGCTACCATTCTGTAGATACCAGATGTCCCAACATCAGATCAATGCTACCATTATGTAGATACCAGATGTCTCAACATCAGATCAATGCTACCATTATGTAGATACCAGATGTCCCAACATCAGATCAATGCTACCATTCTGTAGATACCAGATGTCCCAACATCAGATCAATGCTACCATTCTGTAGATACCAGATGTCCCAACATCAGATCAATGCTACCATTCTGTAGATACCAGATGTTCCAACATCAGATCAATGCTACCATTCTGTAGATACCAGATGTCCCAACATCAGATCAATGCTACCATTATGTAGATACCAGATGTCCCAACATCAGATCAATGCTACCATTATGTAGATACCAGATGTCCCAACATCAGATCAATGCTACCATTCTGTAGATACCAAATGTCCCAACATCAGATCAATGCTACCATTCTGTAGATACCAGATGTCCCAACATCAGATCAATGCTACCATTCTGTAGATACCAGATGTCCCAACATCAGATCAATGCTACCATTATGTAGATACCAGATGTCCCAACATCAGATCAGTGCTACCATTATGTAGATACCAGATGTCCCAACATCAGATCAATGCTACCATTCTGTAGATACCAGATGTCCCAACATCAGATCAATGCTACCATTATGTAGATACCAGATGTCCCAACATCAGATCAATACTACCATTTTCTTACAATATCGTTGAAGAGGATACCGAATTTCAAAATTGATTAGACCTACGAAAGTAGACTTAATATTAATTAATGTCAATAAGTAAAAATCTCAGTTTTTAAACGGTTGAAAAGATTTTCATGAATCAAAGCTAAAAACACTCTCGATTAAGACACCCATCAACATAAATAAAAACTAAATAAAAATCCGTTTGGGCGCTACGGTGCCACACACAAATACACAGATACACACGTTAAACATGTAGCATCTAAATAGAAATGTCTAAAGTTTTCGATCGGAATATTGAGGATCGCCATTTCACGATCGCAGTCGAAAATAACGCACTTTCCGACTCCGAATGGGTTTTCGAATGATTGAGAATCAGGAGGCTGGAGGCCTACTTCGAAGTGCTACCACTTCGAAGCATCGGCCAAAATTATGGGGCTTCTCTTACTACGACTCACATTCGGTTCGTTCAGTTGGTTTAGCTTACCTATCATTCGGTCCGACCGAAATTCATTTGACATTTGTTGTAAACCTTACTTTAAACGAAAAAAGCCCGACCGATAGTTTGACAAGAGTTTTATCGTCATTTTATGTCATAAATGTCCGAACTTTGCTCGTAGTAGGTCAACAGCGGCAAATGCGGTCGTGTTTCGGTAAGGCCCGAACTTTCGGATATATCATTTCGGAGTTAGCCTAGCTTTTTTGTGTCGGTGGTTAAAAAAAGTACTCACCACAAGTCGGGGCCCGTTGTAAATAGCTGTCGAGTTTACTACACTGTTGTTCTTGATAGAAATGGAGGTGAGAGCCAGTTGTCGTTGTCTTAGCTGACCGGGCGTCGCTGGAATTATATATACTTGTACTGATGACTAGTTTACACAGTGCGAGCTGCTGCCTAGCCAGGAGACAGCTACTCGGCTTGTCTACTTGTACGCCCGCAGCTCGGCTCCACTTTGCTGTCTACACGACACATAGTTGTTGCTGCCCAGTCTTGCGAGTTGTCGCGATGTCGAATGAACGTTCCGCTCACTACTGTCCGGTTGGCACTGGCGAGCTACTGCCGAACGCGTCTAAACCATGCGAGTAATGACCGAGCTGCTGCTGTGTGCGAGATGCTGCCGGGTTCCAGGCGAGTGAAAACAAAAAATGTTGAAGTAACTCGGATGCTAGGTACTGTCCAACTCGCACCTACGAATTACTCGTAAGTTACGTTCAAACAGTGCGAGTTACTGCAGTGCAGTTACTCGGCAGGCTGACTCGGACGCTAGTTCGCACTGTGTAAACAAGCCATAAGAACACACTAAAGGCCGGAGGTATTGTAAAGCGATGCCCAACTTTAGAACTTACCAAAGAATGATGCCATTTTCAACCAACTTCCAAAAAGAAGGAGGTTCTCAATTTGTCTGTATGTTTTTTTAATGTATGTTACGCGATTACTCCGTTAATTGTGAACCGATTCGAATGATTCTTTTTTTAATCGGTAGGGAACATTTCTGACTGTAATTTCATCAAGATCTGATAAGTATCTCCAGAGTGACGATAAACGTCTCAAACTTGCTACTGAAATTGACTCGCGGAACATGGAAGTCAGTTGTTTTAGTTTTTAAACTATCTTAATTATAAGTAATTAATTATAAACTTATTGCTTTTAATGTGGATTGCACATTACTAGTAGTCTTGGTAACCCCGCCAACTAAGCTAAATATGCTTGTGTCTGGAGTGGGTTCATGTCATTAGTGCAATGGGTGGGGATCGAACTCACGACCTCTCGATCGCCAGACCGACGCTTTAGCCATTGGGCTATTGCCGCTTGAAATATTATAAATGCGAAATGCTATGTAAAGAGTTCCAGTTTTAAGATGTGTGATGACAAAGCAAGTGCATCAGTACCCTTAGTACGAGTTTTCATACCAAATTCGATATCGTATATCAAACAAATTATGTATGAAAAACAGTACAGCGCCTCTAGTGGTTACTACACTTCACTAAATTTAGACCAATCAGGGAGCCAGCATAAGTCGAAGACTATGTAAGATCTGTCAAAAGCGTTTACGATGAAAATTCGTACTAAGGGTACTACTGGTTCTAACATCGCGAAAAATATCGTTTTCGTGCAGGATCTCATGCAGGATCTCATACATTTAGGCAATATTCACAAGGAGAACTGTGCAACCTACTCGAGCGCCATCTGCAGGCATCTAGACAGTAGGTATATGTACGAGGATCTACCTCGAACCGGCGAATATATTTGGTTGGTACCAAGCTTTTTACCAGGCACATTCGTGGACGGCAGAAACGGTTTCAACGCCTTCGAAAATTGTCACACTTTGGAAAAGTCCGAAAAGACATTACACTAGGATACGTCATCGTAAAAGTTGTACCACTGGGATAGGTTGTTCTGATTGCTGTCATTCTGGGATTGGACATTCTAAAAGTTGTCACTCTGGGATGGGTTATTCTTAATGTTGTTTGTCATTGTATTTTTTAAATAATTTATGAAATTCATATGATAATAGCTGAATATATTTATAGTATACTTCGATGGCAATGAGATGGGATGGGTAGTTATAGTAAGACAGTGACTATATAGGTATCTAGACAGAAGGTATATGCAAAAAAATCTACCTCGGACCGGCGATGTAGGGTTGATACCAGGCTCTTTACCAGGCACATTCGTGGCTACCTTCGATTTTGTTCAAAACATGTCAACATAAGTCACCTTGAAAATTGTTACACTTGGGATAAGTTGTCCGAAAAGACATCACACTAAGGATACGTCATCGAAAAAGTTGCAACACTGGGATAGGTCATTCTGATTGTTGTCATTCTGGGATTGGACATTCTAAAAGTTGTTACTCCGGGATTGGTTATTCTTAATGTTGTTATTGTAATTTTTTAAATAATTTTACAAATTCGTATGATAAAAGCTGAATAAAGGTATTTATAGTATATCGATAGCAATGAGATGGGATGGGCAGTTAGACAGAAACTATATATAGGTATCTAAACAGTAGGTATATGTACAAGGATCTACCTCGGACCGGCGATATAGGGTTGCTACCAGGTTTTTTACCAGGCACATTCGTGGTCGGCACAAACGGTTTCAGCGCCTTCGACTGCTCTTCAGGGCTTCCGTACTTTTCTAGGATTTCTTTGGCGACCTAGAAAAAACGTTTTGATGCAGTTATATCTTTATTAACATCACGCTAGGTCTCGGCGATCCATATAACTACATGGTTCTAATAACGCGGTTGGTCTGCGGCCAAAATGTTATTGATATAATGTTCCTACATCATATGGAGAAGAACTGTGGTATGGTAACTTTAGAACTTGGCATTCAAAACTATTTCCATCACAAGAATAGGGTATTTTACTCTATATGAAAAATTAAAAAAATATATATTATTGAGATAGCTTCGGCAAAAGGCAGTCTGAAAACATAACTTTTAGTTCATAAAATAGCAAAGGAAATTTTAAAATTCATATGTTTCAGCTTTTTTTATCTGTTTCATAACACCATTAAATAGTTATTACGGCCATGTTATTACGGCATACGGCTATGTAAAGTTAGAAGTGTCAACTGTCAACTATCATATCACTGCATTTGTTTACACGGCCAACTGACGTCATGACCACAGAGCAATATGGCGTCCACTGCAACCAGCGTTTTCGTTAAATTACGCGCGAATTTTGAGAACGCACAATTTAAATGCATTTTTACGGCACTTAACAATTGAATAATTTGTTGTGATTTTTTTAGTGGTTAATTAGCACTTTAGAATCTCATTGAGACACTTTTCAAAAATGAGTGTAATATCCAATTCATTGATTGAGTTTCAATTCAGGATTATTAGCGTCAGGCTTACCTTATAAGTTTCGTTGTTCATGACATCCTCCAATAATTTCTTCTTCTCGTCTCGCATCTTACTGAGCTTGATTCGATTGTTCTCTGTCGTCCAGTTGTAGTATCGAGATATGGAAGCTCGGATGAATATAACACTGAAATACAATAAGTCTTCTCGTGACCACGATCAATGCAACTTGGTCGAAACGTCGAGGTAAATGAAATTAATGTTAAGCGCGATAAGTCCCGTATTTTAATATTTATTATAACTATGAGATAATATCGTTTAAAAACTAAAAAAGAACCGACTTCGATGTCGCGCTATTCATTTTCAGTACCAATTTTGAGATGTTTATCTTAATATCTCTGGAGATACTTATCAGATCTCGATAAATTTACCATGGTACCACACTTGGGATATCTCCTTTCGAACAAAAAAAGAATAATCAAAATCGGTTCATAAACGACGAAGTTATCCGCGAACAAACATTAAAATATATATATATACGGTCGAATTGAGAAACCGCCTCCTTTTTTTGAAGTCGGTTAAAAAGGATGGACATCTAGAGAGGATGGATGAAGAAAGATTGACGAAACAGATTTATGAGACAAGTGTGAATGGGCCCGCTGGTAGAGGCCGACCTAGGCGAACGTATCACGACCAGATCGGAGACGTTTTAAAGAAAAGCAAAGTCAAAAGTACCTATAACCGGCGAGCATGTATGAAGACGCTCATGACAGTGGAAGAAGCGAAAGAAGTAAGTCACGATCGTAGCATGTGGAAAGAAGTAGTATCTCCCTACCACAACGGCGAAAAGCGTGATTGTATGTATGTACGTATATATAGTATGAAATGAAATAATAAACTATACATGAAAACAATAATTCGTATCATTCATAATAAAGCTATTATAATGTAGCATCATAATAGCTGATTTTAAATCGACTTCCAAAAAGAAGTTTGTTCTCAATTCGTCTGTAATTGTTGCTGTACTAATGTTTGTTACGCGATTACTCCGCATATTTAACCGACTTCAAAAAAAAAGAAGGATGTTTCTCAATTCGACCCTATGTTTTTTTAAATATTTTTTTTAATGTTTGTTCGCGGATAACTTCGTCGTTTATGAACCGATTTTGATTATCCTTTTTTTGTTCGAAAGGAGATATCCCAAGTGTGGTACCATAGTAATTTTATCGAGGTCTGATAAGTATCTCCAGAGATATTGAGATAAACATCTCAAAATTGGTACTGAAAATGAATAGCGCGGCATTGAAGTCGGTTCTTTTTTAGTTTTTAAACGATATTATATATTATATTAATTATAGATATTTTATTCATATTTATTATCCACAGACTTTAAGTAAAGGAGTACTATGATTGAGGTGTTTATATCCATCTCTGGAGATTTACTCATCAGATCTCGATGAAATTTAAATGGGAAGACCACATGGGAAGCATCCTTTCAAACAAATAATTAAGATATTTTAAAAACTAAAACAACCGACTTCAATGCCCCGCGAGTCAATTTCAGTAGCAAGTTTGAAATGTTTATCGTCATATCTCTGGAGATACTTATCAGATCTCGATGAAATTACAATGGGACCACCTCGGAAACGTACCCTACCGATTACAAAAAGAATCATTCGAATCGGTTCAGAATTGACAGAGTAATCGCGTTACATAAGAAACAAAAAAAAAAACATATAGACGAATTGATAACCTACTCCTTTTTTGTGAAGTCAATTAAAGAGGAATTTTCAAAATCGGTCCAGGTGTCTTTAAGTTATCGAGAAACATACATAAAATCAGATTACGATTAAAGTCGGTTAAAAACTGATTTATCTCATTCGTTTACGAGGTAGATTTCAGTTCAGGTTTATCGATAAATAACCGATAAGTATGTATTTATGATAGATACTTGCTATAAACCAGATCTTAACTTGATTAATACCAAGTAATAATAGTGAAATTTTCTTTTCTATTGCTCAACAAACAAGTAACACTATCAACGGCAATATTGTAAATGCGAAAGTCAGTTTCTTTGTAATAGATATTCACAGTTAAACAGCTTGATTTGACTGTAATTTTGCACATAAATAACCAAAATATCCCGACAAATATAATAAGAACGTTTGTAACTCTGTCACTCTCTGTTTGTTATGTTACCTAATCACGCCTAACGGACGATCCGATCTGACTGAAACAAAAAAAAATAAAGTGCGTGTCCAGCCACGCGCAGTGTAGGGTTCCGTAGTAGCCTGTTATTCAATGCGTCTTTACCCGTTATAAACAAGCAACTAGGTACTCCGTCTTTGTCACTTTAAAGGATTTATTCTAAGGATTTTGTATTTAGAACAAAATTATCCAAAACCCAAATTCAACGACTATTACTGCTAAACTAATAAAGTTATCTTAACCGCTATAATTTTCCTTTAAAGTTCAATGCGCTATTATCACGAATTTTTCCAGATTTTTCAAGCCAGCAGTTTAGCTTTTAGAGGGGGGGGGGGGGGGACGCCCTACTGGAACAAAAATTTGCACTTTAAAGTTTAATATTTCGTAAAAGGAGCATTTAATCGAGAAATGGTATTAGCAACCCTTAAGTCATTTTAAAATACCTATTTAACAATACCCCACACGATGGTAGACGATGAAAGAAAATTCATCCCCACTTCTCATATAGGGGAGCTACGCTAAAAAAAAATATTTTTCACAATTTTATTTCAGCACTTTGTCGGCGTAATTTATATACATAACCCCACAAAATTACAGCTTTCTAGCATTAACGGTCTCTTAGCAAAACCTCGGACAGACAGACAGACAGACAGACGGACATGACGAAACTATAAGGGTTCCTTTTCAGGACTACGGAACCCTAATATAGGCGAATTCAGAAGAACCTCTTCCTTTTTAACCGACTTCAAAAAAGGAAGAGGTTTCGGAATCTGATTTTTATGTATGTTTCTCGATTATACTGAAAGACGCCTCGACTGATTTGGAAAAATCTTTTGTTTGAAATGATATTATATTTCCCATGTGGCTCCATGTTTTTAAAGTTTTTTTTTTGTTGGAAAGTAGATATCCCAAGGGTGGTACCATAGTAATTTCATCGAGATCCGATAAGTATCTCCAGAGATATATGTCGACAAACGTCTCAAATTTGCAACTGAAACTGACTCGCGCGGCATTGAAGTCTGTTAAAAATACGCCACAGGCCCTTCAAATAACTGGCCAAGTGCAAGTCGGACTCGCACTCGTAGGGTTCCGTAAGACAGTTAAGTATTCCATAACTATGATTTTTCGCAACTACAAAATTAACTTTGTTTTTCATAGTGTTGGGATGAAAAACAAAGTTATCTTTGCAGTCGCCATATCTGTAAAACTGCTGACTGTATCTCGTTCAAACCAATTTTCGTTGTTAGTTTTTATTGAGATCTACAGCATATATTTTTTTAGGTTTTTCACTCCCATACTTTAAAAGTTAGAGGGGGGGGGGGGGTGGACACACATTTTACCACTTTAGACGCGCCTATCTTTCAAATGATCAAAGTTCCATGTATGGGATGCCGATACCCTTAAACTTTTATATTTTTTATTTTTGTATAAAAATCGGAAAGCGGTTCACAGATTACATCTACCTACCAAGTATCAATTCTGTAGTCCTAACAGTTTCGGAATAAAATGGCTGTGACATACGGACGGACAGACAGACAGACAGACATGACGAATGTATAAGGGTTCCGTTTTTTGCCATTCGGCTACGGAACCCTAAAAACGAAAACAAACAAGTAATACTCACATAATTGGTAAGACCAGTATAGGCGAGGCGTACACAGCCGACCTCACCCAGCTATCAGACTTGCCCACATATAAAAAGTAGTACAAAATGCAAAACAGTATGTATAGCCCAACAGAATACACCATTATGTATCCGATAATACGCCTGTGTGTCTGTTCCATGTTCTGTCCATCTTGTTCGATCCTTTTGATCTTTGTTTCGAGTCGTTCCAATATTTCCGTCGTCGTTTTCTTGCGCTGGAAAGAGAGAGAAATTTGTTAGGCAACGATTTTGCCGTTCAAATAAACTAGCTAAGTGGCATTTTGAAAGTTGTACCTACAAATAACCCTTCATAATGGTGGGTACCATTATCAAAAATAATAAAGTTGTACCTACAAATAACCCTTCATAATGGTGGGTACCATTATCAAAAATAATAAAGTTGTACCTACAAATAACCCTTCATAATGTTGGGTACCATTATCAAAAATAATAAAGTTGTACCTACAAATAACCCTTCATAATGGTGGGTACCATTATCAAAAATAATAAAGTTGTACCTACAAATAACCCTTCATAATGGTGGGTACCATTATCAAAAATAATAAAGTTGTACCTACAAATAACCCTTCATAATGTTGGGTACCATTATCAAAAATAATAAAGTTGTACCTACAAATAACCCTTCATAATGGTGGGTACCATTATCAAAAATAATAAAGTTGTACCTACAAATAACCCTTCATAATGGTGGGTACCATTATCAAAAATAATAAAGTTGTACCTACAAATAACCCTTCATAATGTTGGGTACCATTATCAAAAATAATAAAGTTGTACCTACAAATAACCCTTCATAATGGTGGGTACCATTATCAAAAATAATAAAGTTGTACCTACAAATAACCCTTCATAATGGTGGGTACCATTATCAAAAATAATAAAGTTGTACCTACAAATAACCCTTCATAATGTTGGGTACCATTATCAAAAATAATAAAGTTGTACCTACAAATAACCCTTCATAATGGTGGGTACCATTATCAAAAATAATAAAGTTGTACCTACAAATAACCCTTCATAATGTTGGGTACCATTATCAAAAATAATAAAGTTGTACCTACAAATAACCCTTCATAATGGTGGGTACCATTATCAAAAATAATAAAGTTGTACCTACAAATAACCCTTCATAATGGTGGGTACCATTATCAAAAATAATAAAGTTGTACCTACAAATAACCCTTCATAATGTTGGGTACCATTATCAAAAATAATAAAGTTGTACCTACAAATAACCCTTCATAATGGTGGGTACCATTATCAAAAATAATAAAGTTGTACCTACAAATAACCCTTCATAATGGTGGGTACCATTATCAAAAATAATAAAGTTGTACCTACAAATAACCCTTCATAATGTTGGGTACCATTATCAAAAATAATAAAGTTGTACCTACAAATAACCCTTCATAATGGTGGGTACCATTATCAAAAATAATAAAGTTGTACCTACAAATAACCCTTCATAATGGTGGGTACCATTATCAAAAATAATAAAGTTGTACCTACAAATAACCCTTCATAATGTTGGGTACCATTATCAAAAATAATAAAGTTGTACCTACAAATAACCCTTCATAATGGTGGGTACCATTATCAAAAATAATAAAGTTGTACCTACAAATAACCCTTCATAATGTTGGGTACCATTATCAAAAATAATAAAGTTGTACCTACAAATAACCCTTCATAATGGTGGGTACCATTATCAAAAATAATCATTATAAGATCGTTTAAAAAACTAAAATAACCGACTCCAAATGCCGCGCTATTGATTTTCAGTACCAAGTTTGAGGTGTTTATCTCCATATCTCTGGAGAAACCCATCAAATCTCGATGAAATTACTATGGTACCATCTTTGGGATATCTCATTTTCAACAAAAAAAAAAGAATCATCAAAATCGGTTCATAAACGACGAAGTTATCCGCGAACAAACATAAAAAAAATTATATACGGTCGAATTATGTAACCTCCTTTTTTGGAAGTCAGTTAAAAATCGGCTCACAATTGGCGGAGTAATCGGGTAACACACTTACACAAAAAAACAGTATATCTATATCAGTAATATCATCCCGCAATGCATTGCGACATACAGATATCAAATATCTCAGATAGAATATCTCATTGTGTCGAAACTTATCTATTATACCCATATTATACCCTATAGACAGATGTAACTATTGTAATCGAAATGCCAGATCAACAGATCGAATACCAGATCTGAGACGTTTAAGATCAACAGATCGAATACCAGATCTGAGACGTTTAAGAAATGCCAGATCAACAGATCGAATACCAGATCTGAGACGTTTAAGATCAACAGATCGAATACCAGATCTGAGACGTTTAAGAAATGCCAGATCAACAGATCGAATACCAGATCTGAGACGTTTAAGATCAACAGATCGAATACCAGATCTGAGACGTTTAAGAAATGCCAGATCAACAGATCGAATACCAGATCTGAGACGTGTAAGACTGTATAGTGTAAAATCTTGCAATACGGTAGTCACGGTCAAAAGTACCTATAACCGGCGAGCATGTATGAAGGCACTCATGAAAGTGGAAGAAGCGAAAGAGGTATGTCAGGATCATAGTATGTGGAAAGAACTACTTCTTTCCACATACTATGATCCTGACGGGGTAGGCAGAGACTACTCTCTGCCTACCCCGACGGTAAAAAGGCGTGATTGATTGTATGTATGTATCTAATCGAAATGCTCAATATACTTTTACCAGACTGCGGAATTCCAAAAAGAAGGGTTATGTTCTTAGCAGTCTATGTATGTATTAACGATTTTTTTTTACATATCGCATAGGCCAGCGTTTGACCACTATCTCGCCTGGTGGTAAGCGATGATGTGGTCGACGATATCTATCGACAGACACGCTAAGCCTAGAATACTCGGACTCTCAAGGTCAGTGTGCTGCTGGAAAGTACGGTAATCGCAACAGATTTTCTCCTCGATGATGATAAGCTTCTTTTTGGTAGCAAGTCAGAATGAACATCGATATAATATGCTCCTACCTCCTGTACAAATTGTAGTTATTTCCTTTGAATTATTTTAAACAATTTATACATAGATACATAGCTATCCTGTATTATTAACATTCAATGAATTCGCGGTCAAAGTCGCAGGAAGTCAGAATACAAAGCAAGGTCAATGAACCTTGCACAACAAAGATAGTCTGCATCAAAGTTTTTAGCCAACTCTTGTCAGTAAGTAGACTATGACTAAATTATCAAAAGACTGTTCCAAGGTCATAAAGATCAAATTGCAATGGCAATGAGTGACTGAAAGTGAATGTAATGAAAGTTTCGGGTAAAGAAATATTTTTTCAATGCATTTGCTCTGAAAACTGTACTTTCTTTCTAGGCCCATAACTTGGCCCGAAGGTTGACATTTTAACTCCCGACGCAAAAAGAAGAGGTGTTATAAGTTTGACGTGTGTGTGTTTGTGTGTGGCATCGTAGCGCCCAAACGAATAAACCGATGTTGATTCGGATTTTTTAATGTGAAAACTTCTTTAGTGGCGTTGTGAACTTTTTGAGATGGATAAAAAATGTTAAACTCGACTCAGGACACGTGACCTGATCAAACATTCGTAAGACGGAGGGCGAGTAGAAACTTTTTTTGGGATGGGTAAAAATGTTAAACTCGCGTCAGGACACTCAGGATACGTGACCTGATCGGAAATTCTTAAGACATAAGGAAGTGAATTTTTGTAATTCTTTTGAGAAATAAATGACTTAAACCACAATAAAAGATAGGAGGGAGACTAGACCAAATGCACAATGTTAATGTTCAAGTTTTTATTTCTGCCGGCACTCCCGGAGTGCAACCCGTTGTTTTTATTTTTACTTGATAGGTGTCTTAATCGAGAGTTCTTAGCTTTGATTAATGAAAATCTGTTTAGCCATTTAAAGTGAGAGTGAGTTATGAGAGACTATGAGTTTTTTTCTAGTTGATGACGCGATGGGGTTCCATTGAATTTTCATGGAGATCTGATGAGTATCTCCAGAGATATGGAGATAAACACCTCATACTTGGTACTGAAAAAGAATAGCGTGGCATTTGATGTCGGTTTTTAGGGTTCCGTACCTTAAAAGGAAAAAAGGAACCCTTTTTCCGTCAGTCTGTCTATCTGACCGTATATCAAGACCCTTTATCTCTGAAATGGGTAGAGATATAAAGTTGAAACTTATACTTAATACTTGGGTCTACGGTATCTTTCGGTTTTGAAAAAATCAAACCCGTAAGTCAACGTGATCAAAAGATAGACCGTTTATGTCGCATATTTTGTGATATCACGCGGGAATCAAAACCTATAGGGAACTTCCCGTTGACCTGGAATCATGAAACTTGACAAGAAGCCAGGTCTTGAACCACTTACAAAGGAACTAGAAGTGCCCCACGGCTTCGCCCGCGTTAAACACTTCTTTTATTTACTTAAAACATTTATTTTGTAAAAACCTTTACTATCATAAAAGACATCAAAGAAGTTAAACCCAAATCGGTTCAAACTTTGAACCCCCGTTTCATCCCCTTAAAGAGTGAAAAAATCTTTTCGTAACGGATACTAACGTCAAAACAACAACTATCTGCATGCCATATTTCAGGGCAATCCGAAACAATATTGATTTCAGACTTGATTACCCCACTTCACCCATTTAGGGGTGGCATTTCGAAAAAGCCTGAAACACCTATTTTCTTATTTACTGACTGAAGCACTTGTGTGAAGTTTGGAATAGAAAAGACTATCTTATCTTGTTTCTCCATACAAACTTTGAACCCCCGTTTCATCCCATTAAGGGGTGAATTTTAGAAAATCATTTCTCAGAGGAGACTAACGTCGTAATAACTATCTGCATGCCAAATTTCAGTGCAATCCGAAACAATATTGATTTTCAAACTTTGTTACCCCATTTCACCCTCTTAGGGATGGAATTTCAAAAAAGCCTGAAACACGTATTTACTTTTTTTTAGGGTTCCGTACCCAAAGGGTAAAACGGGACCCTATTACTGAGACTCCGCTGTCCGTCCGTCTGTCTGTCTGTCTGTCTGTCCGTCTGTCACCAGGCTATAGCTCATTAACCGTGATAGTTAGACAGTTGAAATTTTCACAGATGGTGTATTTCTGTTGCCGCTAGAACAACAAATACTAAAAACAAAATAAAGTTAAATATTAAAGGGGGTCTCCATACAAAGAACGTGTTTTTAACCGCCATCTATCTAATTAGTTTCGGCAAAATGACATAGATGGCGCTAGTAAACGAGCCCCGTCTTTCTAGATCGCGAACAAACCAAATATTCTTGATAATATACTTGTACTATTCATTATTCTGTGGTGATGTCAATTAATGTCAATTAATCAAATATATGAGGTTGAAACTCTAATATGTTTCGTATTGTACGGAACCCTCCCTAAGTGTGCGATAAGAGACGCGATGCTGACTCGCACTTGGCCAGTTTTATTTTACTGAAGCACTTGTGTAACGTTTTGAATAGAAAATACTATCTAATCTTGTTTCTCCATACAAACTTTGAACCCCCATTTCACCCCCTAAAGGGGTGAATTTTGGAAAATCCTTTCTTATTACACGTTTACGTACTAAGACAAATATACCCTCCAAATTTCAAGTCTCTACGGACCAGTTTACGGTAGTACGGTTTAGGCTGTGCGTTGTCTGTCAGTCAGTCAGTCAGCCAGTATGTCAGGGCAAAGATTCTTATAGTATTAGATAAATCTAAGAACCGTAAATATGTAGTTTAATAACAAAAAAAAAATTGACTTTTACAAACTTATTATTTGCGGCGAGTCCAATTCGACTTGGCCTATCTATTTAAGTGATAATTATATATCCTGCGAAGACGCGGAACATGGCAACAATATATGTATACATACAATATAATAGGCAGGTGGAAACAACCTGATGAATTTATTCATGGAACTCAAGGATGAGTGGATGGTAACAATGCTTTGTGGAGCTTTGTGGGGCTTTGTGGAGCTTTGTGGGCAACAGGTGATCTGTACTATTGTATGGGACTAGCAGCCCGCCCCGGCTTCGCACGGGTAGAACATATATGCCTACAAAATATGCATAAGTTTGTTGCATCGAATATAAAATATTAACATATTTAACAATCATCGTCATATTTCATCCAATTTACACAAAACCTTAACGAATTATGCACCTAAACCTTCTTCATAAACACTCTGGCTATTGGTGAAAACCGCATGATAATCCGTTCAGAAGCTATTGAGATTATTGCGAACAGACAGACAGACGCAGTGATGGAATTTGTTTTATAATGCTTACGTAGTAGTATTGGACGGCCCTTTAGCGTAAAGAATAGTTACCCTGATTCTGACCCGACGGTCGTTGGTTCTAATCCTAGCTATATACCTACCAATGAAAGTTTTATGTGCATTCATGAATCATGAGTTTTCGTACAGTGGTAGTGGGATCATTAAATCTACCAAAAAGTAGCTTACTACCAAGGAGCCCGGGCCCGGTGGCGTAATCGGGAGAACGGAGTCCCATCGAAAAATTTATGTGCCCTTCTCACAGTGGCCCTCGTGGTGAATGAAAACATCGTTAAGAAACCAACAACCCCCGCATGGTGGTAGGACACTATCTAGTGTCCGCCTGGCCAGCTACCACCCTCAAGTTAGAAAATCTGTCGCTAAAAACATCTAATGTGTTCCGGCAGCTATCCTTGAGAGTCCGTTCCCCAGTCTAGGCCTAGCGTGCTTACCATCTTCGACCGCATCATCACTTACCAACAGGTGAGATAGTGGTCAAACGCTAGCCTATTAGATATTAAAAAAAAAGGTGAACATCTGCCGCCGTAACCTTACGCGTTCCCCGACGCAAAATGTAGGGGTAATATACGTTTAACGTGTGTATCTGTGTGTCTGTCTGTAGCATCTTAGCACCTAACCGGATGAACCGATTTTGTTTTTATTATTGATAGTTTTTTTTTGTTTGATAGATGTCTTCATCGAGAGTTTTCTTAGCTTTGATTCATGAAAATTCGTTCAATCGTTATAAAACTATGAGCTTTTTTCCAGTTAATTGCGCTATGAAATCAACTTTCATAGGTCTGATCAATTCGAAAATCTTCTTCTTCAACGATATTGTAAGAACATGGAAGCATTGACCTGATGCTGGGACATCTAGACTCTACAGAATACTCAAATCCTCACCAACTTACAGCTCAGATTTTAATTGTCGTGTTTAGAGTCATTGGAATGCTTTTAATGAAAAGATTATACATAGATCAGTCGGGGTGGTTTAAAATATTATATATATACATGAATATTATTTTTACAATAGATCATATTATTATACTATATTGACTTCAAATTGATTGTGATCGGTGGGGATCTACAGCATAGCTAAGCTTATAATAATATGTTCTTAGTAACTATGACCTAATCTGTGGTTTCACTGCAAATATTTTATTAATTTTGCGATACGTGTATGTGAAATTCGTGATATCTTCTAGAGTTTTCATTTGAATTATATACTGTAAAGGACAATTTTAATCTATAATATGTGGCCAAGCTAATTAACGTAATTATTTGGATAAGGATTAATACTATATACTTGAAAATAGCCTTGGAAGTTATGTAATATTTTTAACAAAAATTTTAAGATTAAAATGGTTACTGTGAGTCAACCTTAAGAGATAGACATATTCTGTCGCGGACTTTTTTGTAGGTCTAATTAAGTTGTACAACTCTTCCATAGAAAATATTCTTCTATCTATTATCAATTGAGCAGCGTTCGTAAGAAACGTGTTTTTTCGACCGTTTTTTTGCCGACTTAGGTTGCAAATTAGGTCTCCACGAATGTACCTTTGATTTAAACGGGATAATATATAGCCTATTTTCATTCCGAAAGTCCATTCTATGTATCAGAGAAATAATTTTTTAAATCGGTTCAGTAGTTTTTGAGCCAAATCATTACAAACATACAAAAATATAAATGTTCTCTCTTTATAATATTAGTATAGATTACGTTATTTCGTAAGTTTATTTATAGCTCCTATATTTTTAACTGACTTCCAAATAATTAAAATAGTTTAAAAACTAAAACAACCAACTTCCATGCACTGCAAGTAAATTTCAGTAGCAAGTTTGAGACGTTTATCATCATATCTCTGGATAAACTTATCAGATCTCGATGAAATTACAATGGGACCACCTCGAATATGTACCCTACCGATTAATAATATCGTTTAAAAACTAAAAAAGAACCGACTTCAATGTTCATTTTCAGTACCAATTTTGAGATGTTTATCTCAATATCTCTGGAGATACTTATCAGACCTCGATAAAATTACCATGGTACCACACTTGGGATATCTCCTATCGAACAAAAAAAGAATAATCAAAATCGGTGCATAAATGACGAAGTTATCCCCGAACAAACATAAAACAAAAAAAAAAAAAAAAAAAAAAAAAAAATATATATACGGTCGAATTGAGAAACCTCCTCCTTTTTTGAAGTCGGTTAAAAAAGGAATCATTCGAATCGGTTCACAATTGACGAAATAATCGCGTAACTTCCATACAAAAAAAAAACATACAGACGAATTGAGAACCTCCTTTCTTTTTGGAAGTCAGTTGAAAACAGATGATTCTCTAATTCTACTATATTTTTAACCCCCAATGTAAAAAGAAGGGTGCTATAAGTTTGACGTGTGCCTGTATATCTGTGTGTATGACTGTGGCATCGTAGTTCCTAAACGAATTGACTAATACACTGTTTTTTTTTAGCTTTGTTTCAAAAAAATCCGTTGAACTGTTTTGAAGATTAAGAGCTCTTTTCAACCGACTTTCAAAAAGGAGGAGGTTCTCAATTCGTCTGTATGTTTTTTTGTGTGTATGTTACTCGATACTTCGCTAATTGTGAACCGATTCGAATGATTCTTTTTTAATCGAAAGAGTACATTTCCGAGGTGGTCCCATTGTAATTTCACCGAGATCTAATGAGTTTCTTCAGAGATATGGCGATAAACATATTAAACTTGCTACTGACTCGCGGGGCATGGAAGTCGGTTGTTTGACCGACTTCACAAAAAAGGAGGAAGTTTTTTTTTACGTTTGTTACCTCATAACTCCTTCAAATCTTAACCAATACACAGAATAATGAATAGTACAAGCGTAGCTAAATTCTACAGGCCGGTGACGGGCAGCAGCGTCACCGGTGCGAGGAGCTACGTCCTGCGATCGCCGACCCGCCTGCCCAGCGTGGCGATTAGGGCATACCCCTCCCAATGAGCCGAAGATCGGGCTCAGTGGCATGTTTTGGGAGAGGCCAGCAGTGGGCTGACACAGGCTGATTATGATGATGAAGTATACTTTGATGACATCACTTACTTTGACAATCGTGGCATTTGAACTCGGGTGTTTCCTTTTGTTCAATGATACATTATTTAGTGTTTAAACTATGTTAATTATCTAGTGAATGAGTCTCTGACAGCAACTTTCACATGTCTGATCAAATCTTCATACGAAGAGCATAATAAGTAGTAAGAACATTTCATTTGAATCAGCCTTAACTTAACCACTTGACTTGGAAAAGAAGTTGACAAGAAGTTGACAAGAAGCAGCCTAGATGTTCGTCTTCATGCTATAAAGTACTTCTTGTTAAAGATCAGTAAGATCGGATCGTCCTTTTAGGCGCGTTTAGGTAACAAACAGACAGAGTGACAGAGATACAAACATTTTTATAATATTAGCCTGGATGGGAATCAAAATCTTCAGATTGCTTTATAATAATTTAATAGTGCAAATGTGGGAAATGGAATAAGTAAAATTTATAGGAAGAAGAGAAGAAAGCTAAAGTTTGTACATATAATATGTGTGACAACTGGGAGACTACTAGTTTATAAAAAACTAGCAGCCCGCCCCGCCCCGGCTTCGCACGGGTAGAACATATATGCCTACAAAACGTGCATCAGTTTGTTGCATCGAATATAAAATATTAACATATTTAACAATCATCGTCATATTTCAACCAATGTACACAAAACCTTAACGAATTATGCACCTAAACCTTCCTCATAAACACTCTGGCTTTGGTGAAAACCGCATGATAATCCGTTCAGTTGCTATTGAGATTATTGCGAACAGACAGACAGACGCAGTGATGGACTTTGTTTTATAATACTTACGTAGTGATATTGGACGGCCCTTTGGCGTAAAGGATAGTTACCCTGATTCTGACCCGACGGTTGTAGGTTCTAATCCTAGCTATATACCTACCAATGAAAGTTTTATGTGCATTCGTGAATTATGGGTTTTCGTACAGAGGTAGTGGGATCATTAAATCTACCAAAACTGGCCAAGAGCAAGTCGGACTCGCACTCGTAGGGTTCCGTAACACAGTAGAGTATTCTATAACTATGATTTTTCGCAACAAATGAATTAACTTTGTTTTTCATAGTATTTGTATGAAAAACAAAGTTATCTTTGCGGTCGTTTTATCTCAAAAACTGCCGACTGTATCTCGTTCAAACCAATTTTCGTTGAAAGTTTTTATTGAGATCTACAGAATATATTTTTCTAGGTTTTTCACTCCATTATTTTAAAAGTTAGAGGGGAGGGGGGGCACACATTTACCACTTTAGACGCGCCTATCTTTTAAATGATTGACAAAAAAAGATTTTAGGAACCTCAATGTCATTTTTAAAGACCTATTCATAGACACCCCACCCCACATGTATAGGTTTGAAGATTTTTTGTCTTGTTTCAGTTCTATGTATGGGATGCCCCCCTTAAACGTAATCTACCTACCAAGTTTCAATTCTGTGGTTTTTATAGTTTCGGAATAAAATGGCTGTGACATACGGACGGACAGACAGACAGACATGACGAATCTATAAGGGTTCCGTTTTTTGCCACTCGGCTACGGAACCCTAAAAACCAGCTTTTTTCTAGTTAATTGCGCTATGAAATCAACTTTCATAGGTCTGATCAATTCGAAAATCTTCTTCTTCAACGATATGGTAAATGCATGGAAGCATTGATCTGATGCTGGGACATCTCCTAGACTCTACAGAATACTCAAATACTCACCAATTTACAGCTCAGATTTCAAATGTCGTGTTTTGAGTCATTGGAATGCTTTTAATAAAAAGATTATACATATATCAGTCGGGGGCTTACAAATATTATATTATTATATATATCGATCAATATCATTTTATACAATAGATCATATTATTATACTTACCATATTGACTACAAATTGATTGTGATCAGTGGGGATCTACAGAATAGCTAAGCTTATAATAATATTTTCGTATTAACTATGACCTAATCTGTGGTTTCACTGCAAATATTTTATTAATTTTGTGATGCGTGTATGTGAAATTCGTGATATCTTCTAGAATTTTCATTTGAATTATATACTGTAAAGGACAATTTTATGTGGTCAATTTTAAGAGTTTTATGTATCTATATTATGTGGCCAAGCAAATTAACGTAATTATTTGATAAGGATTAATACTATATACTTGAAAATAGCCTTGGAAGTTATGTTATATTTTTTAACAAAAAATCAAGATTAAAATGGTTACTGTGAGTCAACTTTAAGAGATAGACATATGCTGTCGCGGACTTTTTTGTAGGTCTTATTAAGTTGTACAACTCTTCCATACAAAAAATTCTTCCATGTATTTTCAATTGAGCAGCGTTCGTAAGAAACGTGTTTTTTTACCGTTTTTTTGTCGACTTAGGTTGCAAATTAAGTCTCCACGGATGTACCTTTGATTTAAACAGGATAATATATAGCCTATTTTAATTTCGAAAGTCCATTCTATATATTAGTGAAAGAATTTTTTAAATAATTCCAGTTTTTGAGCCAAATCATTACAAACATACAAAAATACAAATGTTCTCTCTTTATAATATTAGTATAGACTATTAATAACTTTTTATATAAGTAGGGACTATAATCTAACAAATAAATTAATGTGGTCAGAATTTCCTGTTTGTATACCACAGTATTGAAAGAAGAAAGAAAGAAAGAAAAATCATTTATTCAGCGGTCCTCAAGTTAAAGTACAGATGAAAAATATATTTGACATTTTGAGTAAAAAAAACTTAACTAAATAAACAAAAAACAAAAAAAAATACAATATGAGGTGCTGAAACAGACCAGTCTCAGCACAAATGTCTAGATTCTTGGATCGTAGACCCCAAAACCAAGACGCTGATTTTCAGAATGGCCTGAGAGCGGGAGTAGGACTAACACCGATAACAATAACTTAAATAAAATAGATACAATAACATAAATTAACAATAACAGATAACATATTTATAAATATATATATATATATATATATATTATATATATATATATATATATATTATATATATATATATATATTATATATATATATATTATATTAAAGGACAACTCCGGCGAGGTGACAGCCACGTGGCGGCGGACAATATAAAACTCGCCTGCGCCTACAACCCGGCCTCTTTTCTACGCCAGCCTCCGTCGAGGCAACATCTCTCTCCGTCCGTACTGTCCATATTATCTGACATTTTTCATGTTACTTTGTTGGTTAACTTTTAACTTTTGTTAGTTTTAATTATTTTGAATTTGTTAAAATAAAAATCATTGTAGCTTGTTCTTAACTTTGTTTTTTTTAGGCAATTTTAGATCAGAAGTGGGATACAGTCCGTTTCATAGCGTGATTGTGTCCCGCCCACTCTGTTTGCCTCACTTGACTAGATTTTCATGGCTTTGATGAGAAATGTCGGATCACGAATGTCGTGGTAAGCGACGGGATAGTACAGCGAGACGGTACAGCAGATACCGAGATCACAGGCCGAGGTTGAATTTCAGCGTGTGATGGAGTTGCGCACTCACCGCGGCGTGCCTGTGCGCGCTCCAGCGACGTGCTTGTCTGCGCGCAATCACCGCGGCGTGCCTGTGCGCGCTCCAGCGAAGTGCCTGTCTGCGCGCACTCACCGCGGCGTGCCTGTGCGCGCTCCAGCGACGAGCCTGTCTGCGCGCACTCACCGCGGCGTGCCTGTGCGCGCTCCAGCGACGTGCTTGTCTGCGCGCAATCACCGCGGCGTGCCTGTGCTCGCTCCAGCGACGAGCCTGTCTGCGCGCATTCACCGCAGCGTGCCTGTGCGCGCTCCAGCGACGAGCCTGTCTGCGCGCACTCACCGTGGCGTGCCTGTGCGCGCTCCAGCGACGGGCCTGTCTGCGCGCACTCACCGCGGCGTGCCTGTGCGCGCTCCAGCAGCGTGCCTGTCTGCGCACGCTCACCGCAGCATCACGCTCAGCTCTTCAGCCAGTTTCGTGTCGGTGCCGGGTGCAGCGCAGTCCGCCGATCCTCAACCACGTCACGTCGCCATTTACAGCGGGTCGGCAACGCAGATGGTAACAGATCGCATTGTACATGCGATCCGATGCATCTATACAGCGGTAAGATCCACCCATAATTTCTCTAATTCTTATTTTGATCCGAGTTTACACGACATAGATCATTGGTGCGCGGAAGTAGATATAGGGCTAAGTCTTTAAATCTTTGGAGTGACTATGAGTGCCTTTCGCGTATAGGTAGTTGCCTAAGGGACGTCCGAGTATGGTTAAGTGAATGAGGTTACTAGTGATCGGACATGGAGTCATTTTAAGTGAATTTAAACCCGTGTCCGAGAACGCCCGTTGCAGCGAATAGTTTGTTCGATGTCATTACGAAAAATTAAAACGGCTATGCGTCCTGTGCGGATTACACCCGCCGCTCTCTGCTTCGACTACGCAGAGTACAGGGAGTTAGTGACGAACTTATTTCTGCTATTATAATACGCGGTATCACAGATTCGAGTATCAGCTATCAATGCAAAATTTTTGCCATTCGATTTAGTTTAGTTATTTTCTATTCACGTAAAACCGAATGTTCTTATATAAGACTAGTGTCCGTCATGTGTCTCAAGGTATAAAACCTAAACAAAAATCCGTCGCAACGATATAACACGTAATTTCGAAAACGGTAACTGTTTTTCTTGTGGCCTTCCGCAACATAAACAAGCTGTATGTAAAAAAAAAAATTAAAACTTCTTCGAAGGTAGAATCAGTTGTTGCAATAACCAATTCGAAATCTTCATTTGTGCCCAATAAACCCGAATCATGTACGTTCTGCAAATAAAGTCACAATGTATAATGTGTTTTGCAAAACAAAAGTCACGCAACCAAAATTACGTTAATTTTTGTCGGAAAAATTTAACTACCCGCAATAGTGATATAGTTGCATCTGTTATTCAGGGCATCCCTGTTGACATTTTGATCTATAGTAAGTCGACTAAATCACTCGTGTCTTTTCTATGTTAAACATTTTCGTTGTGCACACAAACCGACATTTCGCATATTGAAAGTTTTTTTTTTAAGGCAAGAGATTGAGAGTACTTCTTATGTTACGTTACCGGTAGAATTTGATGGAGTGACACTCTGGGTACTGAGTTCATGAATACAGCGATTATAGTTAGGACAGATGTTTTAAAATAGAGAGGGGATACGGTATGTTCGTACACGTAATTCACAACTTCTTGTTCACATGGACACTTTGGGACTTTGTTCCTGAGGTCGATGTTTACTGTCATATCCTAAAAGTAATGTACGCTTTTTGGAAATTTTCACGTCGTCACGTTTGATAGAGGACTAATGTTAGAAAGTTCAGAATTTCTCGAATAGGTTAAGGGTATGTGTTGCGACATTCATCTTATAATGCCAGAAATGCATGAGGTCAAGCTGAGAGATATTGTCGTACAGTACTCAAAATGGTGCGAATAGGTTGCAATTACCTACAATGAGAATGGCCGAACGTCATATGGAGGGTTCAGCTGGTTTTGGACATCACTAAGCTGCTGCACATCAGCTGAAGCAAACGCCTATGTCAATAAATTCAGGTATCCTCCTCGGGCTTTTGATCTAAAATATTTGTTGTTTTGCTCCCAGTCAATTGGGAACCTGGACTCCTGCATGCGAGGGCTATACCGTGTGACGAAACTCCTGTTGGTCATCGACGGTACGAGCTGCAACTCCTGTCAGGCTCCCGTGGGAAGTCTACGCAAGTGGCTGCGGAATCCATCACCCCGTGGCGTGGAGAGTAGACAGCCGAGGTTTGCGTTGCTTTCTTCGATGGTGAGCTTTTTCTTTTGTTCTTGGGGTGGGTGGTTTTTGTCTCGCCTCACGTCGTGCTTCTTGACTAGAGCCATCCCGTTTGAACTGTTCCTCATATTGTGGGGTTAGTTTGACTTCCGTCGTTGCTGTGCTAAAACTATTGCCTCACGTCGTGCCTCCAGTTTTGCACAGCATAGAATATTCAATGTCTTGTTACCGCCTCACGTCGTGCCTCTTGCTTTACATTGAATGTGAACGGAATAAAACTCAGTCACGCCTCACGTCGTGCTTCTAGACTTGAGTTATCACGGTTGAGTTTGAAATGTTTTAGGGTTCACTTGACTTCCGTCAATGCAATGCTAAAGTTCTGCCTCACGTCGTGCCTCTTACTTTGCATAGCATGGGACGTTCAATTCATTGATACTGCCTCACGTCGTGCCTCTTACTTTGCATTGAACGTGTACGGACTGTTACGTGTACAGTTCAAGCTTCACGTCGTGCTTCGGAACTGTTCTTGTTAATTGTTTTGACTTTTTATACTTTGTGTTTTGCTTAACATGGCTATTTTGTATGCTTTTGCATAGACTTAGCCTATTTTTATGAGATACAGAAACTGAAAATAAGAAGTCTACTGAAGTTGCTGCTCAGCTGTCTGCAACAGTCAGCGAGCACAGTCAGCTACAGCCACGCAGCCGTCAGCGAGCGACGATCAGCCACCCTGCACGTCCCGAGTGCAGTCCGCTGTCGCACAGTCATCGGGTGCAGACGCGACCACTGCTGTAAAACCGTGTGATCGAGCGTCACACCTCAAGAAGACGACGACTTAGAATCAGGAGCCAGTCCAAGCAGTCGGGGACAACACGTTCCTATGTCCCGGGAAGACTTGTCCATGCCGGACACTGAACACTGAAACTGAACACTGATGAATGGAGTTTGGGGAGTTCGAGGACGGACTCCAGTCAGGAGAGGCCGTAAAGGACAACTCCGGCGAGGTGACAGCCACGTGGCGGCGGACAATATAAAACTCGCCTGCGCCTACAACCCGGCCTCTTTTCTACGCCAGCCTCCGTCGAGGCAACATCTCTCTCCGTCCGTACTGTCCATATTATCTGACATTTTTCATGTTACTTTGTTGGTTAACTTTTAACTTTTGTTAGTTTTAATTATTTTGAATTTGTTAAAATAAAAATCATTGTAGCTTGTTCTTAACTTTGTTTTTTTAGGCAATTTTAGTTCAGATCCACTAGAATATATATATATATATAAATATATATATATATATATAATAGTATAATATAACGGATAAATATAAATATCATAAAAAATTAAACTACTCATAGTTGTAAGAACCGGAACCAACTTTTTAAATGCGCGCCACTGCTGAGCAAAGAGAGTGATGTAGGGACACGTAATAGACAATCTGTGGGAAACAAGTACGGATTTGTATGTCAACGTATATTGACATTGACATTGACAAGTATTGATCATGACATTTGTGACAAGAAAGACAACACAAGTAATTTCATTGAATTATGTATAAATAATGTATATTTTATATTATTGGATTTTCGGAATTGATTTAGGAAGATAAAATAAAATAAAAATAAAAAGTTACGACTAAAATGTAAGTATAAATTAACACTTTGTGATGTTTATTTTTGTATCAGAGTAAAAGTTTAAATTAATGACATGTCTATGTTTATGTCAGCAAAGTTTATTTTCTCTACCACCAAGTACTGTTTTAATTTGTACTTAAATAAATGTAATGATTTCAGACTCCTGATTGGAGGCGGAATATTGTTCCAGCACTTGGTGGCGGCATAGCGGAAGGAGCCTCGAAAACAAACTCTTGTATGATGCTGTGTGGAGAGCTGCTGCGATACATTTCTAGCAGAACACGACCTGCTATTAGCGATCCAGTTGAGCTTATCATACAAATACGACGGGTTCTTAAAATTTATAATGCCAAAAAGAAGAGATGCAAGATGGAGTTTACGTCGCGATTTCATCTTTAATGCATAGTGCTTGTTTAAAAAGGGTGTGACATGGCTGCTAGCTGGGATATTGTAACAGAATCTCGCGCAGGCATTCTGAACCCTCTGTATCAGATGTTGTGTTCTGGACAGCAATCTTGTGCCATACACAGTGTCAGCATAGTTCAGCTTGGAAAGTATCAATGTTTCAACAAGTTGCGTTCTAAGTTCTTCGCTGAGGTATGGTCTTAGTTTATAGAGCATTTTTAATCTATAAAAACAATGTTTTACTGAATCGGCAATGTGCTCTTCAAAACATAAATGTACATCAATTTTTAAACCAAGGTTGCGTATCACATACACTCGCTCAACCTTTTCACCCATTAGCTCTAAGTCAATATCATCTGGGAGCTGTGAGAGCTGGTGTTTGCTACCAAGAACCATAAATTTCGTCTTGGATGGATTCAACAAGAGGCAATTTTTTTCAGACCAATCTACAATTCTGGCTAGATCTTGATAAAGCTTATATATTGCCCTATCTAGTTCCCCTGGTACAAAATCGATGTAAACCTGCATGTCATCTGCATAGATTTGACATTTGGAATTGTGTATACATTTAATTATATCAGCACTATATAGTATAAAGAGGATTGGACCTAAAATAGAACCTTGCGGTACACCGCTTTTCAGCTCAGACAGAGAGGACTTGAAGGGACCACCGGACATTTGTTTGGTCTCGACATATTGGCACCTATTACTTAAGTAGCTGTTGAGCCATTTTATAGCAGCAGTGTCAAAGCCATAATATTTTAGTTTTGATAATAAAAGTGGGATATTTATGGCATCAAATGCACGGGAAAACAGTACCAGCAGTGTGCACTTGCCCTGGTCTTGAGATGCTAAAATGTTATCTGTGACATCAAGTAAGGCAGTTGTAGTACTTCTGCCTCGTCTGAAACCCGACTGTACCTCAGGGAGAATTTTATTAATTTCTAAGTATGTAGTTAACTGCTGACACACTACTTTCTCCATTATTTTGGATAGACATGGCAAAATACTGATTGGTCTCAAGTCTTTTAGCTCAACTGGGTTATTTTGTTTAGGTAATGGTACTACTTTAGCCATTTTCCAAATGTCTGGAAAAGTACAGGTGTTAATTGAGGTATTTACAAGTGATGTAATTGCTTTAATAGAATTAGGAAGTGTAAGAAATAACATTTTTAGTGTGATATTATGGCAGCCCTCTGCGTTGGATTTTAAATTTCTTAGTATTTTGTAAATACTATCGGGGCTTATTGTTGAAATTGAGAATATGTTTCCTATGTTGTGGTGGGAAAATTCGAAGTAAGTCATTTGTGACAGATGTACATCAGACTTGCCAGGGACATTGAGAAAATGAGCATGTATTGCATTAACATCTGTAAAATGTGCTGGAAGTTCCTTGTCATCAGAAAAAATCAATACGCTAGATTTTAAATTATTCTAAAGTGTCTTAGGTTCCTTAATTTTATTGTTTATATTGTGCTTGAAGTACGCAACTTTCTCAAAAAATATTGACTTATTTACTAGGGATTTTATGTCTTTGTAATAATTAAGTTTTACGTCTAGGTTAGTGCGTTTGTATTCAGACAGTGCTTCATTACGCAGTCGCATCATAAATCTGATGTTATCTGTTATCCATGGATAAGAATGGTCTCTTATAGTTATCATTTTAAAAGGTGCATGCATATCAAATAAATTAATTACATATTTGTTATAAAGCATCACCATTTCATTTACATCACTAAGCAAGCATATTGAATCCCAGCATATCCTATTTAAATCAGTTGTAAATATTTCATGTGAAATGTCTTTTAAAGGCCTGTATGAGATCGTGTAAGGTATTAACTTCTCTCTTTTTATATTGAATTCACAAATAATAAAGGAATGGCCTAATGTCCCCACAGGATCAACAGTGACCAGTTTTGGTTGTAAATCTGTACACACCACATCAATGAGCGACTGGCTATTTGCTGTAAAGTAAGTAGGGGTGTGACTATCTGTGATAAGTTTAGACACTGTAGTGTAATGTTGAAAAGTTTCGTCTTGTTATCATTAATATCTAGTAATTTATATTAAAATCACCTAACACAATAATGCTATAACAACCTGAGAAAAAATGTACAGAGTCAGACAGCGCATCCAGAAATAGTTGTACATTTAACCATGGGGGACGATAGGCAGTGCCAATGGCAATATTCTTGCCATGAATAGTGAACGATGGCCACATTTGTTCTACATTTTTGTGCTGTGGGTCAGCGGGGTGGGGACGAGTGCGAACATTTAATCCGTGTCTAATATAATATCCTACACCACCCCCGCGACCACCACAAATATGTTGGGGCCTAGGGATATGACGTAAGCGATAGCCAGGTACTCGTGGCGCTCGCCCTACCTCACCGGCTCTGAGCCACGTTATTTACCACGTTAATACAATAAGATATAAAAATATATATGTTAATTATAAAAACTAAATAAATATATATTGCGCTAAAAACAAATAATTATATAATTTATACTACGAAAGTCCTCTCCTGCCAATTTGTGCTTAAAATTTGTAACATGTTACATTTAAAATATGTAGGTATTTCAAAGCATAAAATTAAATTAGGTACGTTTATGTATTTTCAGAAGTAAATAAGTTTAAAAATATTTTACATATTGGGCCTATGTCTAAAAACTATTATTTATTATGTATTTCTAAAACAAAATTGATATTTACATCACTTTGTATACATAAATAGAAATAAAATAAAATTTCTACATATATACTAGAGAAACATTAAATTATTACGGACTGTGCGGTCGATACCAAATCGACAACCTAATTTGGTACTCTCTAAATCACATTGTCTAAACTTTGACAAATGAAGTTGAAGTTTGATTGAAATTAGTCTACGTGACATGTGACGTTCGTGAGTGTCACTGTCAGAGCAGAAAAATATAAATTACCAAAATTGTATAAAAAGTAAATAAATCAAATGAGTTCTGTCGTACTATTATAGTAAACGCAAGATTAGATTACCTACAAAGTTTTTTAAAAGTATTGCCAATAAAGGGTACATTTAACATAAAAGTTTTAACAGAGGGATTGCGAAATATCAATTAAATGTACCCACCTTCAGGAGAAATACACGAGAAAAAAATGATAACAACATACCTACATAAATAAAGCTCACATAAACAAAGATAACCGAGGCTTCATTTTTTTGAAGCAGCAGCTCGTCTAGTCTTCGCTGTAGGCGCCTTTACCGTTTGCTTCGTCGGTGCCACCTGTTTCAACGTGTCTTTGTGAGACACGACACAGTCTGACGCCCCGGCGAGGTCTGCGATGCATTCAATACGGCGCCGACGCCCGTCCAGCTCAGCTACGAAGATAGATCCGTCTCTGGTCCAAGACTGCCTGATCCCATATTTCTGACGGGCAGCCATGAATAAATCCTGGCGGGATTTAGTCAGAAATTCTGATATTATCAGCCCTGTACCTTTCAGGCTTGATTTTGACGACCAGATGCTACTCCGGAGGTCCAAGTCCCTGAGCTTAAATAAAATGGGTCGAGATTTATCATTACTGGAAGCACGCCCGAGTCTGTGACACTGCGTTATTGCACCAGAATTGAGGCCACTTAGCTTAAAGTGGTCAGATAATACCTTGACGAGACAAGCTTCTGTGTGCTCATTCTGCACTTCATTGAGGCCATGCAGAAGTAGGTACTTCCTCCTCCCACGCATCTCCTGTTGGTCTAGTTGCTTCGCCATGACTTCTATTTGGCCCTGAAGAGACTTTAGTGATGTGATGACAAAAATCTTAAAAGATTGGAATTCAAGAGCCAAGCTATCATCTTCCGGAGTGGGGGTGCCTGGATTGGATGCCTGACGACCCTGTCGATCTTCAAAAGAGTCCATTCTCTGCCCGAAAGTTACCATCATCTGGTTTAAACTTTCTTGTATAGCATCAATTTTGTAGTGAGTGAAGCAGAACAAATTTTGATAGTGAAGTGGTTATTTTTATTAACTGAGTTTAGTGAGGAACTGTTTGTGAGAAAACACTGGCAGGAGTGGTATGTTCACTTACACATAAATATTGTTTCAAATTATCACTTAATAATATTTATTTCTATTATTAAAAGTAAGAGCTATCAACAAGTGGTATTGTTTGTTTCGCGCCTACCCGCTTTTTCAATCAAATTTATTGCAGGACTTTAACCTAGGACCTTAACTAAAAAGGCGTTAAATTGCTTCATTGCTACCTTTTTAATAAAAAAAAAATTAGATTATATAAAAAACTAAATAATTATATTTGGGCGGGAATAATTACCGACCATAGACTTTTATGTAGCTGTGCTGCTATGAATATACGTAAAATGGCACGGATGGCATATAACATCAAAAACCGTTAGTCTGGGGCCAAAGTGTTGTGTTCTAAGGTAACTTTGCGCCCATAAGCTGCATGCGCGGAAAGACCGCGCCGGCTGCGCCATATTGACGAAATTAGGCGCGTGCAGCGTAGCAGATAATAAACTTAACATAACGCGTAAGTATTTTCAGTTCTAGTTGATGTGTTTATGTTTATATCTCTGAAGATATTCATCAGATCAATACTCAATGGATTGTGTAATAAGACTAAAGGGAATCTATTAATATATGACGGAGTTCTAAAGTAACAAACATAAAGAAATACAAACGTAAAAACCTCCTTCTTTTTATAAGTCAGTTAAAAATAGGTACAATGGGGCGGTCTTATGACAACCTGTTATTTGAGGTTTTTACCCGACTGCTGCGCGACGCAAAGGAGAGGTAATGTGTTTATCAGTCTATATATGTATGTATGTATGTATGTATGTATGTATGTTTTTACACGACTGCGCGACGCAAAGGAGAGGTAATGTGTTTATCAGTCTATATATGTATGTATGTTTGTTCCTTTGTGGCACACTAGAGACCAAACGCGTGGGCCGATTTTGATAATTGGCACGTCAATAGATTCGCCATGCTAGCGCGAGTGTCAACGAAAACATAAAAAATTGAAAAATTCAAAATGGCGGATTTCAGACGCCAAAATTTGGGGTTCAAAAAAATTTTTTTTTTCATAACCTATCGAGTGGGGTATCGAATTAAAGGTCTTAAAATGGAGATTCAAAATATATTTATAACAAATAATTTATGATCGTACAAATCGAAAAAAAAACGATTTTACATGCCGCGTTAGTCACTTTCAGTAACAAGTTTGCGGTGCTTATCCCTGAAGTTACTTATCAGATCTCAATAAAATTACAATGAGACCAAACGAAAATCATATTAACTCAAACAAAAAAAGGATTTTCCAAATCGGTTAAGAATTGATGGAGTTCTGAGGTAACAAACAACCTCTTCCTTTTGGTATAGTCGTTTAATAGTACAACTGTAAAGTAAGTAAGCTTAAAAAGCAATACCCTATCTATTTCACGCATTTCGGTTTTTTGTTCAGATAACGGAATTTGCCGTCCTTTACTTAACTAAAAAGTGTAAAATAAAACATTATATTAAAAAATCAAAAAACTCGACTGCGCAAAAAGTGAAGTGTTAAAAAACGAACTGAAAAGAAAAAAACAAGTAAGTCTAGTAGTTTAGACTTCTGTTTAGGGATATCAAAAAACTATACCATTTAAATTCTTTGTCGGTCGATACACTCATAAAATAAATTATACATTGTTATATGGAATATAGAGACTTTAACAGTCGGGACACATTAATCCCCATTAGTTAAGCCATTAATATGTCCCCACTGTTAAAGTCTCTATATTCCATATAACAATGGATGATTTATTTTATGAGTGTATCGACCGAGAAAGAATTTAAATGGTATAGTTTTTTGATATCCCTAAACAGAAGTCTAAACTACTAGATTTACTTGTTTTTTTCTTTTCAGTTAGTTTTTTAACACTTCACTTTTTGCGCAGTCGAGTTTTTTGATTTTTTAATTTAATGTTTTATTGTTTGTTTAGACAGAAGAATGGTAGGTAAAATATTAATACAATAGCAGCAGCCTCCCAGTCACACCCTTGTAGTTGCAGTTCCCGTGAGAATATATGGATAAAATAAAGCCTATGTTACTCGCTGATAATTTAGCTTTCTATTAGTGAAAAAAAAATGTTTATCTGTCGAGTGGTTTTTGAGTTAAATCAGAACAAACAAATAAACAAAAAAATAAAATTTTTCCTCTTTATGATATTCATGATAGTTTAGATTTTAATATTTTAACACAACCTCTTTTAACTATTAAATTGAATGCTGTTTAGCTAATAAGCATATAATTTAAGGGACTAAAATGCTGGCACGTATTTAGCTCAGAGTCTAAGCATCGCCATTCAACGGGGGAATACAGCCAGCATTTTGGGAACTTTACCTACTGGTAGTGGTTTGGTAGTATAGGATCCCTTATACAACGACCTTCACCGAGCTGGTTAATGGATCAAACACATTTTTATGTAATTTCATATATCAAAAAATATATTGCATATGGGTTGCATAGCAAATTTCAGTCCAGATTATTTTCAATTAATTTAAAAAAAAAATGTTTTGTTAATATTTCACCGGTTTGGTTAATAGATAAATTCTATACCAATCGAAAGTATGCAGCCCATAGTATATGAAAAAGTTAGGTTGCCAATTTTTTTCCTGTCACAACCCTTGAGTTGCCAGGTATGAACTCGTAACTAGTAATTTGCACCGGTCTGGTTAATGAATGAAACTTAAATAAAAATAAAGTTTCATAAAGTTTCATTACGAGCACGGTGATATAGGGTTGCCTGCGAAAAATCAGTCCTGAATACTGGTTTTACTGGTATACTGGTTTTTGTTTTCAAGAGCAGAGAGCATGCGCACTCGCTCTCTTCAAAAGGCTGGGCTACAAACAGCTGTTATGTTGTGTCCTCTTCTAGCGCATGGGATGATTCGTAGGGAACTCTCAGTCGCACACGTTCACTCGAGCAAAATTTAATCTTTTAAAATTCGGCAACCGGTATTCAGGACTGATTTTTCGTAGGCAACCCTATATCACCATGTTCGTAATGAAATAAACTTTATTTTTATTTAAGTTTCATTCATTAACCAGACCGGTGCAAATTACTAGTATCGAGTTTATACCTGGTAACCCAAGGGTTGTGACAGGAAAAAAAGTAGGCAACCTAACTTTTCCATATACTATGGGCTGCATACTTTCGATTGGTATAGAGTTTATCTATTAACCAAACCGGTGAAATATTAACAAAAAAATTTAAAAAAAAATTAATTAAAAATTTGCTAGGCAACTCATATGCAATATATTTTGTGATATATTAAATTACATAAAAATGTGTTTGATTCATTAACCAGCTCGGTGAAGGTTGTTGTATAAGGGATCTTAGACCACTAAATTTCAGCTCAATGGGTTGTCTAGTTTTAGCATGAAGAAGTAACAACATGAACACAAACTTTCGCCTATATCATATCATATCAGTAGGAAGTAGGATATGCACACAAATTGTAAGCTGTTAGTTTAATATTCAGCACTCAAATCTTGAACTTGCATTGAAAATTCTCTTAGGACAATTCAAAATTCAAATTGAAAAATAGCTAGTATTAGTATCTTTTGAACTGTTGTGAATTGATATGCTATATGAGTTTATAATTAAGCAACTATTTTATGACTATACAATCAGACAATACAATAGCTTAATCAACACATATGTTACTCACAAGTGAAAAATCCTGCATGGATGATATCATTGTCAATATGGAAGACTTAAAACTTAAAAACAGTGTGGGAGGTAGATCACAAAAATTCAATAGGCATTTCAACATACTACTACAATAGTTTATTGAGCCAGGTCATGGCCTAAAGATTGAATTGCCGCCAAAATTATCGCAGTAACAATCTTATTTATATCTTGGCCGCGACACAACAGCCTGCTTTCATCAATCAAATCATAGAATGCACTCACCCGAAATCTCGATATCTAACATACTACTACAATAGTTTATTGAGCCAGGTCATGGCCTAAAGATTGAATTGCCGCCAAAAGTATCGCAGTAACAATCTTATTTATATCTTGGCCGCGACACAACAGCCTGCTTTCATCAATCAAATCATAGAATGCACTCACCCGAAATCTCGATATAATCATACCCATCTTCTCTCGTTGACTTGAGCGATGCGAAAATAATCCACGACACTCAAAACTCAAAACTGCCCGCCGATATCTATTCAATATCTACAAATAAGTTTGGCTTCGGATAGGCAAAACTTGACGATATACGGGGATGCAATAAACTAAAACGCCGCTGTTATTAGAATAATATTAGTTTGTTGAGTCACTTCGTTTTAAAGTTTCGCATTGTACTCGAGTCAATCTAATTTGCAAGTACCGTGAATTTATAAATTAAATGCTAAAGAAGGTAGATATTTACGTTACCAGAGTTTAAAACCTGGTTTATGCTTGCTTGCAAGTACGCCAACCAGGGTCCGACCTTAAAGACTTGCAAGACTTAAAAGTATTTTATTCGACAACTTACTCGTTAACTTGAAGTCTTTTTTATGTAACGCTATATTGCGCCTTATTTTAGATAAATAATATGAGTCCATTTTCTATGCAAGTATTTTCAATTGCTATGCTTGGAAGTATTTTATTTTTATACACACGATATTTGCTTCTATTCTCTTTAGAACATGGATCAAACTCCTATGCAAGTATTTCTGCTAGGCTCAGTCGCATCGGGCGCGCCCTTATTATCTATACTAATATTATAAAGAGAGAACGTTTGTATTTTTTTATTTTTGTATTTTTGTATGTTTGTAATGATTTGGCTCAAAAACTACTGAATCGATTTAAAAAATTCTTTCACTATTACATAGAATGGACTCTCGGAATGAAAATAGGCTATATATTATCCCGTTTAAGTCAAAGGTACATTCGTGGAGACCTAATTTGCAACCTAAGTCGGCAAAAAAACGGTCGAAAAAACACGTTTCTTACGAACGCTGCTTAATTGAAAATAGATAGAAGAATATTTTCTATGCAAGAGATGTACAACTTAATAAGACCTACAAAAAAGTCCGCGACAGCATATGTCTATCTCTTAAGGTTGACTCACAGTGACCATTTTAATCTTAAAATTTTTGTTAAAAAATATTACATAACTTCCAAGGCTATTTTCAAGTATATAGTATTAATCCTTATCCAAATAATTACGTTAATTAGCTTGGCCACATATTATAGATTAAAATTGTCCATTACAGTATATAATTCAAAAGAAAACTAGAAGATATCACGAATTTCATATACACGCACCGCAAAATTAATAAAATATCTGCAGTGAAACCACAGACTGAGCTGTAAGTTGGTGAGGATTTGAGTATTCTGTAGAGTCTAGGAGATGTCCCAGCATCAGGTCAATGCTTCCATGTTCTTACAATATCGTTGAAGAAGAAGATTTTCGAATTGATCAAAGCTATGAAAGTTGATTTCATAGCGCAATTAACTAGAAAAAAGCTCATAGTTTTATAACGATTAAACGAATTTTCATGAATCAAAGCTAAGAAAACTCTCGATGAAGACATCTATCAAACAAAAAACTATCAATAATAAAAACAAAATCGGTTCATCCGGTTAGGTGCTAAGATGCTACAGACAGACACACAGATACACACGTTAAACGTATATTACCCCTACATTTTGCGTCGGGGAACGCGTAAGGTTACGGCGGAAGATGTTCACCTTTTTTTTTATATCTTATAGGCTAGCGTTTGACCACTATCTCACCTGTTGGTAAGTGATGATGCGGTCGAAGATGGTAAGCACGCTAGGCCTATACTGGGGAACTGGCTCTCAAGGATAGCTGCCGGAACACATTAGATGTTTTTGGCGACAGAATGTCTAACTTTAGGGTGGTAGCTGGCCAGGCGGACACTAGATAGTGTCCTACCACCATGCGGGGGTTGTTGGTTTCTTAACGATGTTTTCCTACACCGGAGGGCCACTGTGAGAAGCGCACATACATTTTTCGATGGAAAAATCCATTGGTGCACGGTAAGGTTTGAACTCGGTACCACGGCATCAAAGCCGACCGTTCTCCCGATTACGCCACCGGGCCCGGGCTCCTTGGTGGTAAGCTACTTTTTGGTTGATTTAATGGTCCCACTACCACTGTACGAAAACTCATGATTTATGAATGCACATAAAACTTTCATTGGTAGGTATATAGCTAGGATTAGAACCAACGACCGTCGGTTCAGAATCAGGGTAACTATCCTTTACGCTAAAGGGCCGTCCAATATCACTACGTAAGTATTATAAAACAAATTCCATCACTGCGTCTGTCTGTCTGTTCGCAATAATCTCAATAGCTACTGACCGGATTATCATGCGGTTTTCACCAATAGCCAGAGTGTCTATGAGGAAGGTTTAGGTGCATAATTCGTTAAGGTTTTGTGTAAATTGGATGAAATATGACGATTATTGTTAAATATGTTCATATTTTATATTCGATGCAACAAACTGATGCAAATGTTGTAGGCATATATGTTCTACCCGTGCGAAGCCGGGGCGGGCTGCTAGTACAAAATACTTTGAAGGTTTTTGCAACTTGCAAGTCTTAAAAGTTTTTTTTTTAATTGTGAACGCTATATTGCGCCTTATTTCGACGAAAATAAGGGTCAATTTTCTATACAAGTATTTTTGATTCCTACTCTTGAAAGTATTTCATTTTTATACACACGATATTCACCTCTATTATGTCAATGCATGTATTAAATTCCTATGCAAGTATTTTAACGGGCTCGATAAATACTTAAAAGTATTTTGAGCCCTGGTTTTCAGCCCTGGTAGTTGACGGTTGTCGTACTAAATAGCCTTGGTACTGGATTTATTAAGTATGACCCATCGCTATAAATGCACAAGAAAGAAAACAATCTAACGACAGCGAAATTCTGACAATTCTGCACTTCAGTCTGACAGTTCAAGAAAGTGAAAAACGTGTAGACATATTATTAAAATGGACCTGGCATGAATATAACAATAGCATAGAGAATGTATATAATATGTAGAGAGAACATTACCGTATGCGAATGAAATAGCTATAGAGATATAACCCGACTAAAACGATGAACATGTGATACATATGCAAGCTATAAGATAAAATGAACAACGTAATTTGGTGGGGTTATACATGACAGCGGGTGAGTGCCAATGGGTGCACTAGAACTTGTATCCAAACATTGCTTGATACAGTTTAATCGCATACGCAGGTAAAGGATAAAAAATTGTTGTTCATGTCGCTCTTTCAAACTAGTGATTTTATAATTTTATCCTTCTCATATTATTATTATTATTATATAAATGCCACATCCGCTTAATATTTAATCCATGAACAATAGAAATATGAGACGGAAAAATATATGCAATCGCCTGTATGAGAGAGCGAGTTGGACAAGATTTTTTTATCCTTCTCTGCATATGCGATTTTATTGCTTGGAGCCAGTTCTGGCACCCAGTTCTAGTGAGCCCATTGGCTTTCACCCGCTGTCATGTATGACCCGATTAAATTACGTTGTTAATTTCATCTTATAGCTGGCATATGTATCACGTTTTCATCATTGTAGTCGAGTTATATCTCTATAGCTATTTCATTTAATGTCTTGTCCATTTAATTTTCCGTCTACGGAAAAACGAGATGACATTCAGTTGACAGTAATTTGACAGATGACAGTGGCTTTGCCCACAGGATATATTCTGTTATATAATTTAATGTTGCTAGTTTCTTTTTAAATATATCTACCATACATACCGACAGAACCGTTTTCTTAGAAAAATCACCGAGTTACCTTAGTCACCAGTAGATGGCGTACATGAAAATCATCATAAAACTCAAATAATTAAATATGTCATCACACTCCCGCATATCGGCAGATTTACTCATAGTATTATTATATCATAATTGATTATGAGACATTTAGTGAGTTCAGTCGAACTATATTGTTTGTAATGATAATATCGTTTAAAAACTAAAAAAGAACCGACTTCAATGCCGCGCTATTCATTTTCAGTACCAATTTTGAGATGTTTATCTCAATATCTCTGGAGATACTTATCAGACCTCGATAAAATTACCATGGTACCACACTTGCGATATTTCCTTTCGAACAAAAAAAGAATAATCAAAATCGGTTCATAAACGACGAAGTTATCCGCGAACAAACATAAAAAAATATATATATATATATACGGTCGAATTGAGAAACCTCCTCCTTTTTTTGAAGTCGGTTAAAAAGAACCGACGTCAATGCCGCGATATTCATTTTCAGTACCAATTTTGAGATGTTTATCTCAATATCTCTGGAGATACTTATCAGACCTCGATAAAATTACCATGGTACCACACTTGGGATATCTCCTTTCGAACAAAAAAAGAATAATCAAAATCGGTTCATAAACGACGAAGTTATCCGCGAACAAACATTAAAAAAAAATATATATATATACTGTCGAATTGAGAAACCTCCTCCTTTTTTTGTCTGTCTGTCTGTTAAAAAGTACCTAGATAGCCTCACTACCTAGATTTACGTTACTTATAAATAATATTAAGTATATTAATGTCTTACCCGTACCTCTCGAGATTCTTAGGAAGTGTATGAAATGTAATGTCGTCATTCCCGTTGGTGTTTAAGCACCCGTATGCTACGCAAAGCTTTGTAGCCCTTCGTTTAGACATACTGAATAATATTTTTGTATGTTAATATCGTAAGCAAAGAATATAATAACGAGGTAGGAACAAGTAAGGCGCGCGGCCGATCGAGAGCGCGCGTGAAAAAAATGTAAACACTCAGACTCGATAGCTAAGAAAAAGTATCTGATATCCTATTCTGCCCTATGAACTGTCTTTATACAACATTTCAGGCAAATCGGTCAAGCCGTTTATTCTAGAAGAGGTCTTCTATACTAAACGGTTCCTTACAAATTATTTTTTTGTATTTATATATAAGTATATTTCGTTATTTACAAAATTCAATTAAAAATATATTTAAGGATTGTAGGTTTTCTAAAAATCTTAGGTTATATCCTTCTTAGGCCCAGTTTTATCGGTTAATTTACAGGTATATCTGATCTGACATATACTTGTCAATAAAACTTGTCAAACATGTTCCCGATTGGCGTGTTAGGCACCAATGAAACTGACCCTTAGTTTTTAGGGTTCCGTACCAATGGGTGGGGTGGGGATCGAACTCACGACCTCTCAATTGCCAGTCCGACACCCTATCCATTGGGCTATTGCCACCTTTAAATAGTATGTATATACTAAAGTGATCTATGTACGAGTACGTTTTAATACATCGCACAAACAAACGTACGGACAGAAAGGCTAGAATTATCTTTATACTATGTGGATGTCAATATGTACATTACACATATTATTGTTTTTATTTTCCTTTAGAAATTGTACATTTTGTTTCAAACTATAAATACAAATTTTATCTGCAAGGTCGACAGGACTGACTACTATAGGTTGACATTTATTTAGACGATTCTTAAGATGGATAAGGTAAAGCCAAAGAGTGAAGATTTTTATTCAAATATATTTTATTAAATATTCATCATCATCAGCTTATCTCTGTCCACTGCTGGACATAGGTCTCACCTATGGCACGCCACTGAGCTCGATTTTCAGCTCTTTGTTTCTGACTGCTTCCAGCCAGCGATACGTGTGACTTACGTAGTCTATTATTACAGTGCCACAAGTATAACTTGGCGGTGGTGGTTTTTGGAACTAATTATTTTAATTGAAACTGTGAGTTAGACGTTTGAGAGATTACCGCGACATTATTGTTGATAAATCTGCTACATTAAAATAGTTCAATAATGCAAAAAGTAATTAAAAGTGGTTTAAGAGAAACTGTTATCAAAGTACAAAGTAAAAGCACAGTGGCGCACAGGCACGCCAAGTTATACTTCCGGACTGTAGTTAGCACCCGAGCGCAGCCAGGGCGCTAACTTCACGCCGTGCAATAATAGACAACTTCAATCACGAGTATCGTATATTATTTTATAGCTGTCAGTGTGACATAAGCCAGCACTTGCGTGCGTAAAAATAATCAGTGGCGACAACTCACCCGGTCCGTGGCATTGGCCAGTCAAACCTTGAAGAAAATATCACTTTGCGTAGAAAAAACCAGCCGGTATCTGATATACAAGAACTAACATCGGAAATTCGTTATTTACGAGAAGAAATGTCTAATGTGCACTCATCCAGTTGTATTAATGTTGATGGATGGGAGAGCCAGGCAGTCGGTCACTTTGGGTCACCTTGTTTTGTGTTTAACGTGACACTTGTTTACACGTGTTATTCGATATTTAAATTTATTGAAATTTGTTGTGAGTGACGTCTGTTGACTCAGTAAGTGATAAGACATTTTTGATTAGCTTCATTACATAAGGAAAAAGTGCTCCATTTGTGTCGATATTGCTTGTTTATTTTTTATGTGATGCTACTACGGGTATTTTTCGCGCGGGCGTAGAAAAGATAATAACGCGGATATATATATACAGGGTGTTTGGTCCATCGTTTGCCAAATTGAAATAGCTGATAGAATGAAATGAGGGGTAATGACCTCCATTACCCCTCTTTCCTCCCTCCCCTAGCCGGTTTTAACCTCAACATAATTTAGATATCGATTTAGAGTTATTTTTGAAAGAAAAAACCAATATTTATGATGAATTCTTGAATTTAAAAAAAAATCTTCCATGAGTCTTCATAATTATGTTTTATTTTAAAGTGTAATTATAAGGAGCATCAATTAAATTCATATTTGATCATCATATATGCATTCTTTAACTGAATATTCATGCCGGTGTCTTGTACTATTAATTATTCTGTGCCGCTGTTAGCTTGTTGCCGTACTCATAGACGCTTATTGTTTTACAAATGGCTCGTCGGGATAATTTGAAATTGTAATTTCAGCGAGTTTTTGCCCAGAACGTTTTAATGAATCCGCTGAGAGGCGACACTGTTCGTGGCGATCATTAGAGGCTCTTACAAATGTTGTTTTTGACACTTTTTTTTTATCTCAACCGAGGCAAAGAAACAGATATCTCGGGCTGTAGACATTTTTACTTGATCCGTGAAAAATATGGTACTTTCGAGAGTGAAATGCGGCATTTTTAGATTTATAAAATATTGTTATTGTGTGTTTTTCACTCATGCTGGCTGGTAAAGAGGAAGACAATCACATAATTAAATTGAACAAGGAGGGAATATTAATTAAGAATCAATAATCTAATCATTCATTAATATAAAGTCACCGTTCGATTCGCACAGCACAGCATTCGATGTAGTCGACGTTTTGCATATTTATAAACGAAATTAAATTAAATAATGTGATTTAACTAACATTTCCTAGATACTCATATAAAGGTAACTAAGTATTGGATATTTTCACTAATCTATTTTTATCGTAGCACGTATTTCAACATCAAACGCTACGCCGTAAATTGAAGGTGGCAATAGCCCAATGGATAGGGTGTCGGACTGGCGATCGAGAGGTCGTGAGTTCGATCCCCAAAACAATACTCGACCGTTAAATAGAAAGAACTTCAGGGCAAAGGGACTTGTAAAACAGGAGGTGTGAAAATCAACATCTAAGCTAGGGCAAGCATAGGGATTTGGTAGTGCCACAAAGTTTGTAATGGCCATATGCCATCTCGCTTATGTACCATCGCACCAATGGTAACAAAATAGTAGTAGGTAGGTACTTACAATACGTAAAGTACCTATACAGTATTAGTAGATATAGTGATATATCGATAAAAAAAAGAAGTAGGCGGTAGCGTAATGCTATACTTCTCCGGTGTGACTTACAGCCCGCCATATAAATAACGTTATCGTTAAAATATCGACATCATACTCTTATTAATGATATTGTTTAAAAACGGTACTAGACTGGATACCGAAACCAAAGTTAATTTTTGGTGGCGAAAAATTATAAAATACTCTACTGTTACGAAACCCTACGAGAGCGAGTCCGACTTGCACTTGGTCAGTTTTGGTAGATTTAATGATCCCACTACCTCTACTATATATACTATATAGCTAGGATTAGAACCAACAACCGTCGGGTCAGAATCAGGGTAACTATCCTTTACGCCAAAGGGCCGTCCAATATCACTACGTAAGTATTATAAAACAAAGTCCATCACTGCGTCTGTCTGTCTGTTCGCAATAATCTCAATAGCTACTGAATGGATTATCATGCGGTTTTCACCAATGACGTGTTTATGAGGAAGGTTTAGGTGCATAATTCGTTAAGGTTTTGTGTAAATTGGTTGAAATATGACGATGATTGTTAAATAAGTTAATATTTTATATTCGATGCAACAAACTGATGCAAATTTTGTAGGCATATATGTGCATTTGTTTACATAGCCAACTGACGCCTGAATTAACTACTGCATAGTTCACTGATAATACTCATGGATATTTTAATTAGATTATTACGTATCCTATCCTAATCATAATATCGTATCCTATCAAATAGTATGTTTCTTTGATGTGTTTCACACTTTATATTTTTGTAAATTGTTAAACACAATCCAAAAATTTATCGTACCGACGGGACTTGAACCCGCAACCTCCGGAATAACATGTTCCGGTGCTTTGCCAATTAAGCAACGGTGCGAAGTATCGTTACGACGAAATTAGTGGATTGCATTTGTTAACCCAATTATGCATTGGTGGCGCCATCTATGACTACTTATTACGTAAGTTAATCATTCGGAAGAAATCATTACAGTTTTCAAATCCGACGAGAGATGTTGCACTGCGTAAATCAAATATTATGTTTTTTTGAAGTGTTTCACACTTTATATTTTTAATTAAGCTTAATTGGCAAAGTAAAGTAAAGTAAAGTAAAGTAAAGTAATTTTTATTGCATAACTGTTAGTACATGATTATAGGTGACAGTATAATAACAGCTTATGAGCTAATAACAGTTTACCCGTGTCGGGTGTGCAACATTGAAACATTGGTAAAATAATAATTAATTGAAACATAATAACGAAAATTGATAACAATACATTTGATTAAATAATTTAAAAATATAATAATTTGCATGCATTACAATTTATTATTAATTCATTTAATTTTAAAACTAAGAAATTCTCGTATAGAATAAAACACATTTTCGATCAGCCATGCCTTCAGTCGTTTTTTAAATACATTTCCATTTAGTTGTTTGATACACAGAGGCAGGTGATTATACAGAATTATTCCTGTTATATAAGAACTTTTTTTATAAATACTATTATTTACTTTTGGGAATCGCAGATTTTTTGAATATTGACTACGCAAATTTGGGCGAGTATCAGCCTTTAGTTCATAGTAGTGCATATTATTTTTGACAAACAAACAAAGCTCTAGAATGAAAATTCCTGCCAGAGTCAACAAACCCTTCTCTTTAAAAACTTGTCTTAGTGAATCATCGTTGTACATTCTGTAGATTATACGCAAACATTTCTTTTGAAGAATAAAAGTTGACTCAACATTGACCGAATTTCCCCAATATATCACACCATAATTTAATAATGGATAGACATATCCGAAGTAGGCTTTACGGGCTACATCTTCCGAGGTTGATTCTACCAATATAGATAACATATAACAATACGAAGATATTTTGGAATTAATTTTGTTTATATGAGACTTCCAATTTAGGTGGATGTCAATTGTTACACCAAGAAAGTTAATCTCATTAACTTCTTCAATTATAGTTTCTGATTCTGTAATATTTAATTTGATCGGATGTGATTTGTAATTCTTAAATGCTATATATTTTGTTTTAGTTCTATTAATATTTAAATTGATTGATGTCAGCCATTTTGTAATTCTATATAATGTATTATTTATGTCATTTTCAAATTCATCCAGATTACAACTGTTTTTTGCAGATACAAATATGGTTGCGTCATCAGCAAACATAACACACAAATGTTCAGCAATCAAAGGCAGATCGTTGACGTAAAGTAAGAATAGAAGAGGGCCTAAGATGCTACCTTGTGGAACACCAAGTTTAACTTTTTTAAAGCCTGAATGTACCTGTGAAATGGTTTTTGTTTGTTTGTCAAAATTATCTATTACTGTAGCATGTTCTCTATTGGATAAATACGATTTAAATAGAGATAGTG
This sequence comes from Cabera pusaria, assembly GCA_954871355.1. Classification (NCBI taxonomy): domain Eukaryota; kingdom Metazoa; phylum Arthropoda; class Insecta; order Lepidoptera; family Geometridae; genus Cabera; species Cabera pusaria. The sequence continues at coordinate 46,264 of OX940885.1, read as the reverse complement.
CTATACCACGTATACCAACACTTTCCATTTTATCCAGCAGTACAGAATGAGAGACACAATCAAAAGCCATAGTCATATCAATGAAAATACCAACACAAGGCGTTTTATTATTCATGCTATCCCAAATTTCCTTAAATAGTTTAAAAATAGCCAATGTCGTTGTTCTTTCTTTTCGGAAACCAAATTGATTTTCACTTAGAATCTTATTTTTTTCCAGAAAACCAATTAAACGAGTAAAAATAATATTTTCAAATAGCTTCGAAAAACCAGATAGTAAAGCAATCGGCCTGTAGTTCAAAATAGAGAGTTTTGAACCCTTTTTATGAATAGGTTTTATAAGAGCTTTCTTCAGTCTTTCTGGAAATGCACCGGTTTCTAGCATAATGTTTATTATATGAGTAAGGGGATAAGATATATAATCAGCACAGCTCTTTATCGCTTGGGTAGGAATTTCATCATAACCTGTGCTTATTTTATTCTTTAATTTCATAATAGCTTTCTTGGTCTCATATACATCGACTGGCGAAAGAAACATGCTATTGAAGTTGTGATTCTTTTTTATGACTTGAGGGGTTAGAACGTTATTACGAAAGTTTTGATTTATAAAATAGTTATTAAAAGTTTTCGAAATGTCTAGTGGATTATCATAGACTTGCTCATTGTGTGTTATAGATTCGATTGGGCATTTTATTTTATTGCAGCATGAAGTTTGTCGTTTAATGAGGTTCCAAACGGCTTTATTTTGGTTTTCACTATTCTTAATTGAGTTAATATTAGTTTTCTTTTTACAGTTACGTATAATTGATTTCAATGTTTTTGAGTATTTTTTATAGTATTCTTTTTCCTTAATTGAATTCGTTCTTAGAATTTTATTGTAAATCATTCTTTTGGCTTTACTGGCTCTGATAATGCCTTTTGTCTTCCATGCCGGTTTTATTTTATAAGTAATTTTTATTCTTTCTACTGGTACGCATAAATCGTAAATTAACTTAAACATGTCAATGAAAGAATTATATGCCAAATCAACATCCGTATGTTTTAAGGTTTCAGAGAAGGATATTTGAGATATATATTTTACAAAAGTTTCTATATTGATATTTATATTTCTTTTATAAATATACCAAAACTTTTCGCAGAAGCTTTGATTGCAAGGAACTGTAATTATTTGACCAGAGTGATCAGATAATCTCAGGTGAAGAACTTCTGTACTGTATCTTTTTATATTTGTTATGATGTTATCTATACATGTACTTGATCTTGACGATATTCTTGTTGGTTCATTAATAGTTAGTTTCAATTTTAATTTTAGCATACAGTCTGTAAATAACTTGGTCTTTATGTCTTCCTTTAGAATGTTGACATTAAAATCTCCCAACACAATAATTTTTTTGGCTGTATTTCGAGATCTCATAGTCAATTTAAATATTAATAATTCGAAGGTTTTTATAAATAAGTTCAGATTAGAGTTTGGGGTTCGATATATGCCTAAGATAATATAGTTAAGGTGCGTTAAAGTAATTCCGCAACATTCAAAATGTGAATCAATAGCAAGTTCCGTTGCGCTATTCAATTTTTTAAACTCTATGCCATTTTTAACATATAAAGCGACACCTCCTCTTCTAGTTTTTCTACAGTAGGCTGATGCAAGTTGATAATTGCTAATTTGTAAAATGTGTGATTCATATTCCCTTAAAAATGTTTCGCTAAAGCCAAGTACAACTATGCTCCTCTCGCTGGTTAAAATTTCAATTTGATTGAGCTTAGACCGAATACCTTGTATATTATAATGTAGTATGCTTAACTTGTACTCATTTTTTTCGTTAGAGGAGGAAAACCCGCAGTTCTTAACTCACCCTCGGTAGATTTTAAAATAGGGCTTAACAATCTCGGTGTGTTCGTAAAATAAAAAGGTATAGTTCCTTTCTTTGCCATGTTCACATTACGTAATTCTGTTTTAGTTTTGTTAAGTTTAATCTTATCAGACATTTTTTGAAACAAGTAGGGTATTGTGCCTCTTTTAGGGACCTTTATATCAGGTCTTTTTTGAGTTATGTTATTTATAAAAAAAGTGTCATAATCTGATTCATTTATAGCTTTGTTTATTAGCTTATGTGCAATAGCTGGTTTGTTGATCGATACATTGGTAAGGTTTACATATGAGCAATTTTTGTAGATTTTACAGAGACGTTCCAAATCAAGGTTAAGCATTTTTTCTTTGAGATGACGATTGCTTTGTACACTTGTTAGTATTATTTTAGGGTTTTTTAAAGATACAAGAATAGCTTGCATCTCAGTAAAAAGCATGCTAGGATCCGTATCGTTAGAGCCGAGGCCGAATATGATCCAATCATATTTATTTAACTCGTTCTTACCAAGACCGGAGTTTTTTATTATAAAATCACTCGGGGCATCACTGAATACCTCACTACTTATATCATAATCTTTTACGTTTCTATGAAGTGATCTTAACTGAATGAGGGACGAAGCTATATCTCTACATTGTTGATCCCCAACTATCAAAATTTTGTTTAATTTGCTCTGGGTTATATCTTCACGATTACTTGTGTGAGTTTTCAATCGAATGCTGCCTGAAGCCAATGGTTTAGGAATAACTTTTGAATCATCATCTGCAATAATCGTAGGGGCCGATTTATTGTTAAACGTAGGGGGGCGAGCTTCCTTAGCTAATTTTGGTGTCGAAGTTGTAGAGCTTGCAGCTTCTTTGTAGCTTTTGATCGATAAATCAACATCTGTTTCCAGACTCTCAGTCATTTTATAGTTCTTCCTAAGCTTCTTGTGCTTAGCCGGTGTACCTTTACTTGGTGAAAAATCGTTCCCCAAGAGCTGTTTATAGATAATATTCTTTTTCTGAAGATCATCTATATTCTTTTGCAAGAACGTGTTTTCTGCGTTGAGTTTTACTATTTCCTCGTGGGCACTAGCTAATTGAATAGCCAACTGGACATTTTCTGATCTCAAGTCTCTAACTTGCGGATCCTCAATTATTGATATATTGGGTAAGCTTCTGGGGCTCTCTTCTTCTGATAAAAAATCCCTGGATATGTCGTTTTCGGAATAAGATGAGGTGTTCAGCAATGCTGATTTTGTTGGTGATACCAATCTTATGTTATCGTGTATAAAAATATTTGGGCACGTTGTAGTCTGTGTGTTATTCGCATTTACAGTCGTTTTTGCTATTTTTATTGGCAGTACCTTCTTCTTTTTCGTGTTTACTTGTCGTTCTAAGCATTCAATGCATTGCCAATTTTCTTTGTGTTCATTAGTCATGGTTAGATATCTCCTCGAACTAACTCTTGCACACTTCAGGTCATAGTGGCGTTTGCAGCTCATACATGTGAGGCGTTCGTTTCTTGGTGCATTTTGTTTGCATTTCGTGCAGGATATAAGTGTGTTCGAACTAGTAGCTTTTGAAGTAGATGCCAACATTTTGTTCATCACTAATAATTCTTCAATCCGGATAAATTTCTGAATGCAAAACGATATGCTCGGAGACCAGGATCGATACCGGTGCCGCTGGTTTAGAAGGCAGAGTACTTATCCATTACGCCAATTCCACCTATGAGGTACCGACGAAATAGACAATCCAATCGAGTCGAGTCACTCTAATGTTGTTTACATTCAATTTAAGTTGACCGTTGCTGGTATGTATTACATTTTCTAAAGTCAGGTATCTTGCCTAATTAAAATCTCAGAATACCCCCAGATATTAACAGAGATTGCAAAGATATTTAGCGATACAAATAAAACATTCAGCGTTTTTTGATTACTTTTTGATATTATTAGACGTGTCAATGTTTATATTACTCAAGTGATGAATCCTTACTTGTGCTATGGTGAAGTGCAGATTTTTGTATTATTGCCTCTTTCTTCGTGTTGTTTTTACAAGTGGTCGCAGATTTGTATCCAGATATTTTACCGTAATTTCAACAATTTGCGTGTAGATAACAATCACGAACAGGTATGGTCGATATTTTCTTATATATTCACACTATTTGTATCACTTAGCTAGTTAAATTATTTTAAAACGTAAATTAATCAGAAGACTATGTACAGAGACAGAAGAGTATATACAAAGCAGCGGAACATGTTATTCCGGAGGTTACGGGTTCAAGTCCCGTCGGTACGATGAAATTTTGGATTGTGTTTAACAATTTATCGTATCCTATCCTTTTTTTTAACAAAAAGTACTTTAGTCGTCGTCGGTAATTCGGTATCGATAGTATGGCGATAGGTGTTTAATCTACTATTTGTCACATCTGTTTGTCGGCAGTTTTTATTATCTATGGCGGCAACCGCTCCCCCCTTCCCCTGCGAGAATGACAACCGTTCGACAAAATGTACTCAGGATAGCAACTCTTTTGGTTTAACTCTATGTCTGAAAGATTATTTTTTTCATACGAAGGGTTCATCTCCAAGCTGGTCCTATTTAAATTTTATCAAGATCTGATAAGTATATCCAGAGATATGACGAGAAACGTCTCAAACTTGCTACTGAAACTGACTCGCGCGGCATGTTAGTCGGTTTTCTTAGTTTTCCCATGCAACTTAATTACAAGGTTTTAGTTTCCCTGTACCTGTCCCGATGTTTGTCACCAAATCTTGCAAATTACATATCTGATAAGTATCTCCAGAGATATGGAGATAAACACCTCAAACTTGGTACTGAAATGAATAGCGCGGCATTTGAAGTCGGTTCTTTAAGTTTTGTAAACGATCTTATTAAAATATAACTTGTTATTATAAGTAAGACTTCAAGAATATATCACCAACCAGGTTGTGCCGTACTAAACATCATCATGGACGGGTCTGCGTTGATGACGGGCGCGGGGCGAGCTACCGGAGTCGGCGTCGCTGGTAACTGGTTGCATTTCCACAGCGGATGTAACGATCATTTACATACATTAGACACCACTAAATTGTAATCACCCAACACGGCAAAAGCCCAATGGCTAAGGCGTCTGCCTAGCGATCGAGAGGTCGTGAGTTCGATCCCCACCCTACCCATTGCACTATTGACGTGAACCCACTCCAGACACAAGCATTTAGCTTAGTTGGAGGGTTTTTTTTATATCTTATAGGCTAGCGTTTGACCACTATCTCACCTGTTGGTAAGTGATGATGCGGTCAAAGATGGTAAGCACGCTAGGGCTAGAATGGGAACTGGCTCTTAAGGATAGCTGCTGGAACACATTAGATGCTTGGCGACAGATTTGAGGGTGGTAGCTGGCCTGGCGGACACTAGATAGTATCCTACCACCATGCGGGGGTTGTTGGTTTCTTAACGATGTTTTTCCTTCACCTTAACAAGAATAGAGCTTGACAGCCAGTTCCCAGTCTAGGCCTAGCGTGCTATCATCGTCGATCGCATCATCACTTACTAGGTGAGATAGTGTTCAAACGCTAGCCTATATGATATTAAAAAAAATACTGAGTAATGTGTAACTCACATTTGCTAGTAAGCTTGTTATTAAAATAAAAAAAATATCTATATGGGGCTATTAGTCTCGCTATTAGTCATTTATAAGACAAGTGTGAATGGGCCCGCCGGTAGAGGCCGACCTAAGCGGACGTACACGACCAGATCGGAGACGTTTTAAAGAAAGGCCAAGTCAATAGTACCTATAACCGGCGAGCATGTATGAAGACGCTCATGAAAGTGGAAGAAGCGAAGGAGGTATGTCAGGATCGTAGCATGGGGAAAGAAGTAGTCTCTGCCTACCTCAACGGGAAAAGGGTAAAAGGTGATTTTATGTATGTATTAGTCCCTGCTACTGAAAAAATATAACAAAAATATACATCAATTGACTATATTAAACAAAAGGATCAATGAGTGCCCCCACCCACGGCGTCTAGACAGAGAGAGAGACACCCAATGATAGTGATGTCGTGTGTGAGCGAGACAGTACGACTAAACGCTGCACATCGTGTTGTTAGCTCGGACGGGGTGTCTGATGAATGAAGTCCGTACGAGATTTACATTATGTAGTATTTCTAGTACTGTTGTCCATACATTCATACGGATTTTTGGGAAAAAACAAACTTCAATAACTTTGTGAATGATAAGTGGAACAAAAAGAACTTGACAGAATATTATCATCCTTAGTAATCCCTCCTGCAATTGTCCTTAAAATGTTTTTGGTAGTTAACATTTAGCAGTATGTTGTGTTTCTAATGGTAGGACTTTTAAAATGGCTCACGGATTTATAATTAAGTGTTTAAAATTCAAAATTGAGTTTTCCTTCCAAATCCGAATAGGTTTTCGAATGATTGACAATCAGGGGGCAGGTACGCAAAAAAAAAATACCTGTGCTTACTACTGACACATGAGTAAAGAAAAGGGGTTAGATCCAATAACATACTTAGTACCTACATACATACTTATTTTCTAACATTGGATTCAGCAAAGTCTTTATTCAGTTCTTTCTTCTGGATAGTAAACAAAAAATAAACTGGCCAAGTGCGAGTCGGACTCGCACTCGTAGGGTTCCGTAACACAGTAAAGTATTCCATAACTATGATTTTTCGCAACTACAAAATTAACTTTGTTTTTCATAGTGTTTGTATGAAAAACAAAGTTATCTTTGCGGTCGCCATATCTCTAAAACTGCTGACTGTATCTCGTTCAAACCAATTTTCGTTGTTAGTTTTTATTGAGATCTACAGCATATATTTTTTTAAGATTTTTCGCTCGCATACTTTAAAAGTTAGAGGGGGGGGACACACATTTTACCACTTTAGACGCGCCTATCTTTCAAATGATTGACTTTGAGAAAAAATGATTTTAGAAACCACAATGTCATTTTTGAAGACCTATCCATACACGTATGAGTTTGAAGAAAATTTTTTTTTTGTTTCAGTTCCATGTATGGGATGCCCCCTCTAAAACTTTTAAATTTTTTATTTTTGTATAAAAATCGGAAAGCGGTTTACAGAATACATCTACCTACCAAGTTTCAATTCTGTAGTCCTAGCAGTTTCGGAATAAAATGGCTGTGACATACGGACGGAAAGACAGACAGACAGACATGACGAATCTATAAGGTTCCGTTTTTTGCGAATGGCAAACGGAACCCTAAAAACGTATATGGGTAATAGGACCAAAGTTTGGTACTGGTCCAGTTATCAGGACCTGAATTTTTAATTAAAGATGTAAGTGCGTGGAAATATCCCAGATCACACAAATGTTTATTGACAGAGCTTTAAGTTATACATTTCTTGGTGAACGTGAACGAAGTCGAGGGTATCAGCTAGTAATAGCATAGTTTTACCCTCGAAACTGTAATATTTTGTGCGGAATCTCGACGTCAATAGAGAGATTGCCCAGATTACAATTTAATCAGAAGCTGAACTAGGCCGTTTTTTGCTCCCCACAATTTATTGTGGGGAACAAGTAACCTCTTTAGAGGTTAGGTTAGGTTAGGTTAGGTTAGGTTAGGTTGGGGGAGCCCCCAAGTGTCTACAGGTACGTCCTCGTCGTCTCCCCTGGACCCCGTCCTGACCCCGGTAACGCAGGTGGCAGGCGGGTGACTAAATCCTGTATTGTACTATACTTGGTTGTGAGGTGAATTCGGTAGAATGTCGAAGCCATTGAGAGATGCGTCTGGGAGGTTTATTAAAGGCCCTTCTCAGGGCCACCTCTCAGATACAGATACCGGTCGGTCGGTCCACACGTGCGTGCGACACAACGGGGGGTCCGTGGTGGATCTATCGTTCGCCACCCCGTCCGTCGCCGCACGTGTGCGGGCCTGGAGGGTGTTGTCGGAGGTGGAGACTCTCTCGGACCACAAATATGTTAGGTTCGAGATCTCCACCTCCCACAACCAACAAGGGCCACGGCGTGTGGCGGCTTCATTCCCGCGCTGGGCTGTCAGCCGCCTCGACGCGGAATTGGCAAGGGAGGCGGCGATTGTCCAATCGTGGTGTGCTGCTCCCACGCACCGAGAGGTGGACGAAGCTGCCTGCTGCTTCCGCGAAGCGGTGACGGCCGTGTGCGACACGGCCATGCCGAGGTCCCGACGCCACTCTCACCGCCGCGAGGTCTACTGGTGGAGCTCGGACATCGCGGAGCTCTGGGCTGCCTGCGCGGAGGCACGGCGGCCTTACGGCCGTTGTAGGAGACGGCGTCACGGCCGGACCGACGAGCAGATGCCAGCCGCCGAGTTGGAGGTGGAGCGCCGGCTGTACGAGGCGTACCGCGTCGCCAAGCGGGGACTGCAGCTGGCGATCGCCATGGCCAAGTCGCAGGCTTATGGCGAAGCCCTGGCGAGCCTTGACAGGGATCCGTGGGGGCGTCCGTATAAGGCTGCCCGGAATAAGTTCCGGCACCAGACGCCCCCGGTTGCGGAGTCCATGGATTCCAGTCTCCTGGACAGGGTGTTGGGGGGGCTTTTCCCCAACAGAGACCCTAACCACACCCCTCCAACGATGGCCGTCTCCCTCACCGTCGAGGAGTTTGACGGGGCCTCCATCCCGCCTGTTTCAGAGGCGGAGATGGAGGTTGCAGTCCGCCGCCTGCGGGGTAAGAGGACGGCGCCTGGCCCGGACGGGATTCCGGGCCGGGTGTTGGGAATCGCCCTTAGGGAGATGGGTGATCGGCTTCGAGAATTGTTCAGCGCGTGCCTCACGTCTGGGCAATTCCCGAAGCTGTGGAAAGAGGGCAGGTTGTGCCTGTTGCGGAAGGAGGGACGTCCTGTCGACTCGCCTTCCGCATACAGGCCAATTGTACTGCTGGATGACACGGGTAAGCTGCTTGAGAGAGTGGTGGCTTCCCGGGTCATCCGGCATCTAGAGGGGACTGGGCCTGGGCTGTCTGAGGCCCAGTACGGGTTCAGGGCGGGGCGGTCCACAATGGACGCCCTGCTCTGGCTAAAGGGGTGGACGCAGGCAGCGGTCCGTGAGGGGGAAAGGGCGTTGGCTATCTCGCTCGACATAGCCAACGCCTTTAACAGCCTCCCTCACGCAACGATACAGGAGGCGCTCCGTTATCATGGAGTGCCCCTGTATCTGCGGAGGCTGATCGCCGACTATCTGGAGGACCGCGAGGTCCTTGTGCAAGGACGCGATGGTTTGAGGCGCCGTCGTGTCTCGTGTGGTTTTCCGCAGGGGTCGGTGTTGGGACCGCTCCTGTGGAACGTCGGCTACGACTGGGTGCTTCGCGGCACGCTTCCCGCAAGTGTGCGGGTTGCGTGCTACGCGGATGACACCCTAGTCGTGGCCAAGGGAAGGGACCTCGGGGAGGTGGTGCGGTCGGCCGAAGTGGGCACAACATTTGTGGTCGGCCGCATACGCGCCCTGGGGTTGGAGGTCGCCCTCTCCAAGACCGAGGCCCTACTGTTTCATGGGCCTCGAGGGGGACCTCCTCCAGGTATGCGGGTGTTACTGGACGGGGTCCCAGTCCGGGTTGGAACCCAGATGAAATATCTGGGTCTCATCTTGGACGGGAGGTGGACTTTTGGGGCCCACTTTGCCGGGCTGGCCCCAAGAGTCGTGAGGGCTGCCGCCTCTCTGGGAAGGCTGCTGCCGAACGTGGGCGGCCCAAGCGCCAACTGCCGACGGCTGTACTCCGGAGTCATCCGGAGTATGGCCATGTATGGGGCACCCGTCTGGGTGGACGCCCTCAGTCGTGGAAACAAAACCCTGCTGCGACGTCCGCAGCGGGTTGTAGCGACGAGGGCAATCCGTGGATACCGGACGGTGTCCTGGACGGCGGCATGCGTGCTGGCTGGTGATCCCCCCTGGGAGCTCCAAGCGGAGATCCTCGCCGAAGTTTACCACTTCGTGGCGGCGAGGAGATCCCGAGGAGAGCCTCCAGCGTGGGAGGAGGTCACACGCATGCGGAGGCAGGCGCAGGGCGCCCTGTTGCGGCGGTGGACGGAGGACCTGGCTCCACCGGTCCCTGGACAGTGGACGGTGGATGCGGTCAGGCCGGTCCTTCGGAAGTGGGTGAGGCGGCGGTTCGGGTCGCTGACCTTCCGATTGGTGCAGGTGCTTTCCGGGCATGGATGTTTCGGTAAGTACCTGCACCAAATCGCGAGACGGGAGGCGACCCCTGCCTGCCACGAGTGTGGAGCGCCAGAGGATACGGCGCTCCACACGCTGGGGGCGTGTGCCGCATGGAGCCCGCAGCGGCACACGCTTTCAGCGGTCATAGGGCGGGATCTCTCTCTGCCGAGCATGGTAAATGCCATGCTCGACAGTGAGAGATCGTGGCAGGCGGTGGTCTCCTTCTGCGAAGAAGTGATGACGCAGAAGGAGACCACGGAGCGGGCCAGGGAGGATGACGCCTCTTCTGACCCAATCCGGCGCAGACGTACGGGGGGAAGGAGGAGGCGGTTTGCCCGCCTCCTCCCCCCCCAATCATAGTGGGGTCACTGGCCGAAGGTCGGGGGACTTTCGGCCGGCTTGCACGACCCCACACGTCTGAGGGGTGGCCTTGGTGAGCGAGGCCACCCCTCCCTGTGCCGGGGCCTGGATGATTTCATCCGGGCCTACCGCCGGGGCAAGATAGTGATTGCTAGCGTGACCCTATCTTGCCCCATCTCGGCGGAGGACTGCTCACCCCAGGTTTTTAGTGGGTATACTGCCCTTCTGGCAGTGACTCCCACATAACCATCTCGCTCCCCCGGGCGATTTGGTATCCATAAAGGATTTTCCTGGGTCAAAAAAAAAAAAAAAAAAAAAAAAAAAAAAAAAAAAAAAAAAAAGGTTAGGTTAGGTTAGGTTAGGTTAGGTTAGGTTTTTGGCCCGGACGGAATTCCGGGCCGGGTGTTGGGAATTGCCCTTAGGGAGATGGGTGATCGGCTTCGGGAATTGTTCAGCGCGTGCCTCACGTCTGGGCGATTCCCGAAGCTGTGGAAAGAGGGCAGGTTGTGCCTGTTGCGGAAGGAGGGACGTCCTGTCGACTCGCCTTCCGCATACAGGCCAATTGTGTTGCTGGGTGACATGGGTAAGCTGCTCAAGAGAGTGGTGGCTTCCCGGGTCATCCGGCATCTAGAGAGGACTGGGCCTGGGCTGTCTGAGGCCCAGTACGGGTTCAGGGCGGGGCGGTCCACAATGGACGCCCTGCTCTGGCTAAAGGGGTGGACGCAAGCAGTGGTCCGTGAGGGGGAAAGGGCGTTGGCTATCTCGCTCGACATAGCTAACGCCTTTAACAGCCTCCCGCACGCAACGATACAGGAGGCGCTCCGTTATCATGGAGTGCCCCTGTATCTACGGAGGCTGATCGCCGACTACCTAGAGGACCGCGAGGTCCTTGTGCAGGGACGCGACGGTTTGAGGCGCCGTCGTGTCTCTTGTGGTGTTCCGCAGGGGTCGGTGTTGGGACCGCTCCTGTGGAACGTCGGCTACGACTGGGTGCTTCGCGGTACGCTTCCCGCAAGTGTGCGGGTTGCGTGCTACGCGGATGACACCCTAGTCGTGGCCAAGGGAAGGGACCTCGGGGAGGTGGTGCGGTCGGCTGAAGTGGGCACAACATTTGTGGTCGGCCGCATACGCGCCCTGGGGTTGGAGGTCGCCCTCTCCAAGACCGAGGCCCTACTATTTCATGGGCCCCGGGGGGGACCCCCTCCAGGTATGCGGGTGTTACTGGACGGGGTCCCAGTCCGGGTTGGGACCCAGATGAAATATCTGGGTCTCATCCTGGACGGGAGGTGGGCTTTTGGGGCCCACTTTGCCGGGCTGGCCCCGAGAGTCGTTGGAGCTGCCGCCTCTTTGGGAAGGCTGCTGCCGAATATGGGCGGCCCAAGCGCCAACTGCCGACGGCTGTACTCCGGAGTCATCCGTATGGCCATGTATGGGGCACCCGTCTGGGTGGACGCCCTCAGTCGCGGCAACAAAACCCTGCTGCGACGTCCGCAGCGGGTTGTAGCGACGAGGGCAATCCGTGGATACCGGACGGTGTCCTGGACGGCGGCATGCGTGCTGGCCGGTGATCCCCCCTGGGAGCTCCAAGCGGAGATCCTCGCCGAAGTTTACCACTTTGTGGCGGCGAGGAGATCCCGAGGAGAGCCTCCAGCGTGGGAGGAGGTCGCACGCATGCGGAGGCAGGCGCAGGGCGCCCTGTTGCGGCGGTGGACGGAGGACCTGGCCCCACCGGTCCCTGGACAGGGGACGGTGGAGGCGGTCAGGCCGGTCCTTCGGAGGTGGGTAAGGCGGCGGTTCGGGTCACTGACCTTCCGATTGGTGCAGGTGCTTTCCGGGCATGGATGTTTCGGTAAGTACCTGCACCAAATTCGCGAGACGGGAGGCGACCCCTGCCTGCCACGAGTGTGGAGCGCCAGAAGATACGGCGCTCCACACGCTGGGGGTGTGTGCCGCATGGAGCCCGCAGCGGCACACACTTTCAGCGGTCATAGGGCGGGATCTCTCTCTGCCGAGCGTGGTTAACGCCATGCTCGACAGCGAGAGATCGTGGCGGGCGGTGGTCTCCTTCTGCGAAGAGGTGATGACGCAGAAGGAGACCGCGGAGCGGACCAGAGAGGACGACGCCTCTTCTGACCCGATCCGGCGCAGACGTACGGGGGGAAGGAGGAGGCGGTTTGCCCGCCTCCTCCCCCCTCACTCATAGTGGGGTCACTGGCCGAAGGTCGGGGGACTTTCGGCCGGCTTGCACGACCCCACACGTCTGAGGGGTGGCCTTGGTGAGCGAGACCACCCCTCCTTGTGCCGGGGCCTGGATGTTTTCATCCGGGCCTACCGCTGAGGCAAGATAGTGATTGCTAGCGTGACCCTATCTTGCCCCATTTCGGCGGAGGACTGCTCACCCCAGGTTTTTAGTGGGTATACTGCCCTTCTGGCAGTGACTCCCACATAACCATCTCGCTCCCCCGGGCGATTTGGTATCCATAAAGGATTTTCCTGGGTCAAAAAAAAAAAAAAGGTTAGGTTTACAGAATACGGGGTGCGGGTCGGAACACCTCCTCATGGTGCACCCTGGGTGTCGGTCGACAACTTTTCTTTTTGGGTTAAGTTGTCGACCGATGGCGAAGTTCCGACGAGGTGGGCCCCTCCGCGTGTCCCTCTGGCAAGGTAGCAGAGGGCACAGTGTGACGGGGCAGGGCGGGCTCGGTGGTAGGAGTCTCCCGGTGGGGGGTCAGGTGGTTGCCTGATTGGCTAGGTGGAAGCGCTTTTGCGCCCACCTTGCAGGGTTGGATCCGCAAGGATCGAAGAATGACCAAACCTTAAGGTTCGGCGCCCGCCGAGGGGGTTTACCTGGGCCTGTTGACCTGAACTTTAGCACGGAACGCGTGGGTGCATGTTCTGGGCGACAGGCCAGGGTATGGTCGGGGAGATCCCGGCCGCTAGGGCGTCAGACGTAGGGAAGGCCCAAGGTTTGGCGCTCCCCGAGGGGGGTATCGCGGCTTGCTGACTCGGACTTCAGCTGCTCTTTCTGCGTTCACGTAGGAGGTTAATATGCGGGTCCGAGGTGGCAAGACGTGATATGGTCGGAAATATTTCGGCCGCTAGAGCGCCACGACGTAGTAGGGAGACCCACGGTTGGGCCGGCCGAGGGGATCGTGGTACGTGACCCTGGACTTTAGCTGCTCTCTCTGCGCGTATTGCGCAGAATGTAGATGTGCGGGTCTAGGGTCATGTGTTACGGTTTTTGTAGATGGATTTGATTCCATCGGAGCCCAAACAAAGGAAACCTTATCTCCTTAAATAAGGACCATATGGAAAGGGCTATTGAAAACACACAACCCCAGGAGGGTACCGGGCTCACCGAGTCCGGAGAACCCCTTGTCACTTCGGTGATCTGTCCCACGGTATCTGGGGGGGGCAACAATCGCCTACCGAGCCCCAATGGCTCCGACTTAGTCGAGGAGGCTATGACAATCCTATCGGATTCCGATGGGAGCGTGCAAACTGTGATGGATTCGGCGGATTTATTGGAACCTAGTCGGTTCTGGCCAGAGCCGGGAGCTAAAAGACGGCGTCGTGATGACTCTTTGTCATCCACTGATGCCGAAAGTGAGATTGCATCAAACCTTCCGATCCGTAGCCGGAGAGCAGGGCGTCGAAGAAGGGCTTACCACGCCCTTCTTCACCCCCCATAACAGGTCAGGGCGGCGGTCATGGGGGTGACCGTCGCCCGTTACTGAGACCTGGAGATGGCGCGCGCGGTGTTCCCGTGCGCATCTCAGTGGTGAGGGTGGGGTATCTCCAACTCCACCCAATTCGAGGCTGGGGCCCCTAGTGGGGCCGACACCGTCGGGGCCGCGGGCGAGTGCCTAAGCGTACCCGTAGCCCCGACACTAGGGTGCAGCTAGGAACTCCGTGAGGTTTTTAGTCGGTAGTGGTGCCATTTGGTGCTGAGTCCGACATATTTCGCTCACTTCCGCAATGTGAGCGGAAATGCGTAAAAGCATTTTCCACACGTTAAAAAAAAAAAAAAAAAAAAGGTTTACAGAATACATCTACCTACCAAGTTTCAATTCTGTAGTCCTAACAGTTTCGGAATAAAATGGCTGTGACATACGGACGGACAGACAGACAGACAGACATGACGAATCTATAAGGGTTCCGTTTTTTGCGAATGGCAAAAGGAACCCTAAAAACGTATATGGGTAATAGGACCAAAGTTTGGTACTGGTCCAGTTATCAGGACCTGAATTTTTAATTAAAGATGTAAGTGCGTGGAAATATCCCAGATCACACAAATGTTTATTGACAGAGCTTTAAGTTATACATTTCTTGGTGTACGTGAACGAAGTCGAGGGTATCAGCTAGTAATAGCATAGTTTTACCCTCGAAACTGTAATATTTTGTGCGGAATCTCGACGTCAATAGAGAGATTGCCCAGATTACAATTTAATCAGAAGCTGAACTAGGCCGTTTTTTGCTCCCCACAATTTATTGTGGGGAACAAGTAACCTCTTTAGAGGTTAGGTTAGGTTAGGTTAGGTTAGGTTAGGTTGGTCTGGTCAAAGCTGGGGAGATTCGCCCTGGCTTTGGCGGCACCGGCTCCGCCATAGTTTCCTGCCCGATTGCGACGGCCAAAGTGCTGTCGCAAAAGGGTAGGCTACTGATTGGGTGGAGCTCGGTGCGAGTGGTGGCTTTGGAGGCGCGTCCCATGCGCTGTTTCAGGTGTATGGGACTCGGACACACGCGCCCGCAGTGTCCCGCGTCAGCTGATAGGGGTGACCTTTGCTTCCGATGCGGAGGCGCTGGACACAGGGCGGCCAACTGCGGAAGGTCAAGCCCACGCTGCGCGATATGCGCGGAGTCGGGCAGGCCCTCCGGGCATGTGATGGGGGGACGCAGCTGTATCCCCCCAAAGACGAAGGGCAAGGCCACCAGGACCCAGGCCGACCCCGTGGCAGCAAGCCAAGCCGCCCCGGAGGTCGTACGCCAAGCGACAAGTGAGGAGGTTGTGATGTCTGAATAAAATATGGATCAGTTTGGACATCACAACTTCCTACAGACGAATCTAAACCACTGCGCCCAGGCTCAAGACCTGCTCATGCAGGCTCTGGCGCAGTGGAAAATAGACGTGGCGGTGGCGGCGGAGCCGTATTATGTTCCTGCTTCCCATCCCTGTTGGGCTGGGGACTTGAACGGCTCCGTTGCCATAGTTGGGCGATCCGGCGGCGGCGGCCTGCCCCTGTCAGTTGAAGAGAGGGGTTCAGGGTACGTGGTGGCCAAGTGGGGAGAGTATGCAGTTGTGGGTACATACTTCTCCCCCAACAAGACCGCAGCGGAGCTGGAGGTCTTTGTGGACCTCCTAGCCGCTGCGGTTGGGAGACAGGCGCCACGGCAGGTCCTCCTTCTCGGGGACCTGAACGCCAAGGCCCGGGATAGGGGCAACCCCTCCACTGACTCTCGCGGGGAGATAGTCAGGGAGTGGGCGGTTACCACAGGACTGACCCTGCTCAATGTTGGGTCGGTCCACACGTGCGTGCGACACAACGGGGGGTCCGTGGTGGATCTATCGTTCGCCACCCCGTCCGTCGCCGCACGTGTGCGTACCTGGAGGGTATTGTCGGAGGTGGAGACTCTCTCGGACCACAAATATGTTAGGTTCGAGATCTCCACCTCTCAAAACCAAGAAGGGCCACGGCGTGTGGCGGCTTCATTCCCGCGCTGGGCTGTCAGCCGCCTCGACGCGGAATTGGCAAGGGAGGCGGCGATTGTCCAATCGTGGTGTGCTGCTCCCACGCGCCCAGAGGTAGACGAAGCGGCCTGCTGCTTCCGCGAGGCGGTGACGGCCGTGTGCGACACGGCCATGCCGAGGTCCAGACGCTACTCTCACCGCCGCGAGGTCTACTGGTGGAGCACGGACATCGCGTAGCTCTGGGCTGCCTGCGCGGCGGCACGGCGGCCTTATGGCCGTTGCAGGAGACGGCGTCATGGCCGGACCGACGACCAGATGCCAGCCGTCGAGTTGGAGGCAGAGCGCCGGCTGTACGAGGCGTACCGCGTCGCCAAGCGAGGACTGCAGCTGGCGATCGCCATGGCCAAGTCGCAGGCTTATGGCGAAGCCTTGGCTAGCCTCGACAGGGATCCGTGGGGGCGTCCGTATAAGGCTGCCCGGAATAAGTTTCGGCACCAGACGCCCCCGGTTGCGGAGTCCATGGATCCCAGTCTCCTGGACAGGGTGTTGGGGGGGCTCTTCCCCGACAGAGACCCTAACCACACCCCTCCAACGATGGCCGTCTCCCTCGTCGTCGAGGAGTTTGACGGGGCCTCCATCCCGCCTGTTTCGGAGGCGGAGATGGAGGTTGCAGTCCGCCGCCTGCGGGGTAGGAGGACGGCGCCTGGACCGGATGGGATTCCGGGCCGGGTGTTGGGAATCGCCCTTAGGGAGATGGGTGATCGGCTTCGGGAATTGTTCAGCGCGTGCCTCACGGCTGGGCGATTCCCGAAGCTGTGGAAAGAGGGCAGGTTGTGCTTGTTGCGGAAGGAGGGACGTCCTGTCGACTCGCCTTCCGCATACAGGCCAATTGTGCTGCTGGATGACACGGGTAAGCTGTTTCAGAGAGTGGTGGCTTCCCGGGTCATCCGGCATCTAGAGGGGACTGGGCCTGGGATGTCTGAGGCCCAGTACGGGTTCAGGGCGGGGCGGTCCACAATGGACGCCCTGCTCTGGCTAAAGGGGTGGACGCAGGCAGCGGTCCGTGAGGGGGAAAGGGCGTTGGCTATCTCGCTCGACATAGCTAACGCCTTTAACAGCCTCCCGCACGCAACGATACAGGAGGCGCTCCGTTATCATGGAGTGCCCCTGTATCTGCGTAGGCTGATCGCCGACTACCTAGAGGACCGCGAGGTCCTTGTGCAGGGACGCGACGGTTTGAGGCGCCGTCGTGTCTTTTGTGGTGTTCCGCAGGGGTCGGTGTTGGGACCGCTCCTGTGGAACGTCGGCTACGACTGGGTGCTTCGCGGCACGCTTCCCGCAAGTGTGCGGGTTGCGTGCTACGCGGATGATACCCTAGTCGTGGCCAAGGGAAGGGACCTCAGGGAGGTGGTGCGGTCGGCCGTAGTGGGCACAACACTTGTGGTCGGTCGCATACGCGCCCTGGGGTTGGAGGTCGCCCTCTCCAAGACCGAGGCCCTACTGTTTCATGGGCCTCGGGGGGGACCTCCCCCAGGTACGCGGGTGTTACTGGACGGGGTCCCAGTCCGGGTTGGAACCCAGATGAAATATCTGGGTCTCATCCTGGACGGGAGGTGGGCTTTTGGGGCCCACTTTGCCGGGCTGGCCCCAAGAGTAGTGGGGGCTGCCGCCTCTTTGGGAAGGTTGCTGCCGAACGTGGGCGGCCTAAGCGCCAACTGCCGACGGCTGTACTCCGGAGTCATCCGGAGTATGGCCATGTATGGGGCAATAAAACCCTGCTGCGACGTCCGCAGCGGGTTTTAGCGACGAGGGCAATCCGTGGATACCGGACGGTGTCCTGGACGGCGGCATGCGTGCTGGCCGGTGATCCCCCCTGGGAGCCGGGGCCTGGATGTTTTTCATCCGGTCCTACCGCCGGGGCAAGGTAGTGATTGCTAGCATGACCCTATCTTGCCCCATCTCGGCGGTGGACTGCTCACCACAGGTTTTTAGTGGGTATACTGCCCTTCTGGCAGTGACTCCCACATAACCATCTCGCTCCCCCGGGAGATTTGGTATCCATAAAGGATTTTCCTGGGTAAAAAAAAAAAAAAAAAAAAAAAGGTTAGGTTAGGTTAGGTTGGGGTCCTATAGACTATACTTGGTTGCGAGTCGAGAGAGCTTAGAATGCCTAAGCCGTTTCGAAATTCGTCTGGGAGGTTTATAAAAGGCCCTTCTCAGGGCCACCTCTCGGACACGATCGAGAGTGCTGTGATGGACAAAGGCGTCCAAAGGGACACTGTTTCTGATCCAGAAATGGAGTTATGTGGCAGTGTCCAAATCGAGGTAGGTAGCAGAAAGAGGCCGTCTTCTTCGATTGTCATTCCAGGTCCTGACTCGGATACGGAGGTCGAGGGGGTGGCAGCCCCTAAAGTGAATACGTCCAGAAGAGGAAGAGGGAGGACCCCGAAGGCGGGTACCTCCAGAAAGGAGGAATTTTTGAGGCCGCGTCCGTTGTCGACTGACGGAGAACTCGAAGAGGTCCTGCGAAACAGACAGTTTCAAAAGAAGCCAGCATCTGTGGTGAACTGTTTGGATGACGTAGGAAGTGAGTCTGATACCGCCGCAATAGGCGACTTTACTATAATGAACGCTCAAGAGTTGAGGGCGCAGGCGGGCGAAAAGCTCGCCTGCATTTTGGAGGTCGCTAAAAAGTCGGGCCACCTCAAGGGCCAGTTTGTTGGCCGCCTCAAAAGGTCCGCTTCGATCCTCAGGGAAGTAGTGGATGCTTTGGCTAGCAGAAGCGAGGCTGAGGAGACGCGTCGCCTTAGGGCAAATAATAGCCGTCTGAAACTGGAGGTGGCAGCGATGAAGGCAGAAGTAAAAGCACTGCGTCGTGGCTTTACTGAAGCCAAAACGGCCGCTGCCACCGCAGCTGCCAAAGCCATCATTGTGGAGTCGCAGGTTCCCCCTGCTACTTCTATAGGGGCGTCAGACGTCCTTGAGGAGTTAAAGCAGTCTCTGAGCATCACGTTCGGGGAGATGCTAAACGCCCGACTCGCGGGGATCGAGGACCGCCTTCTGCCGGCTCCGACGATTCGACCGCCTTTGAGAGCCGATGCAAGGAATGCAGCGGCTGCTACTGCCGCGTCACCAAAGCTGGTCGCCAGGCCGGCTCGTAAGCTGACTCCTAAAGACGGTAAGCCAATGAAGACTAGTGAAGCATTACCAAATAGTGTTACCGCCTCACTAGCAGCGGCTGTAATTCCTTCCAATTCGAAAGGGACCCAAGGCGCCAGCCAGTCTACAACTCAGGGACACACCTGGGTGACCGTGGTGAGAAAGGCTAAAGGGAAAGACAAGGGAAAGGGAAAGCCTTCCCCTCTTTCTTCTGCGCCTACTTTCGTTCCTGCGGTCCGTGCTCCTGCCAAGACTAGGCCGGCAGTTTTCACGGCCGGCAAGATCAAGACGGCGTTGAAACCCCCTAAGTCAGCGGCGGTTGTACTGACGCTGCAGCCCGAAGCCGTGGAGAAAGGGGTGACGTATAGTGCCGTCCTGAAATTAGCGCAGGAGAAAGTCAATCTCGAGGAGCTGGAGATAAATGATCTTCGTTTTCGTCAGACGGCCACGGGGGCTAGGATGTTAGAAATTCCTGGCTCCCAAAACACAGAAAAGGCAGACCGACTCGCAGAGAGGCTCCGCGGCGTCCTCTCTGAAGTGGCTAACATCTCCAGGCCAATTAAGACCGCTGATCTAAAGATTACGGGCCTGGATGATGCGGCCACCGTGGAAAAAGTGGTTATTGCGGTTGCTAAGGCAGGAGGATGCGATGTGCAACAAGTTCGGACCCGAGAAATCCATCCCGGTTCTAATGGCACTGGCTCCGTACTTGTGTCTTGCCCAGTTTCAGCGGCCAGAGTGCTGTCGGAGAAAGGCAGGATTCTTGTGGGATGGAGCTCTGTGCGAGTAGTAGCGTTGGAGGTACGGCCCATGCGCTGCTTCAAGTGCATGGGTCTTGGGCACACGCGAGCGCAGTGTCCTGCGTCAGCCGATAGAGGTGACCTTTGTTTCCGGTGTGGAGATTCAGGTCATCGGGTGGCCAGCTGCACGAGGGCTAATCCATACTGCGCGATATGTGCAGAATCTGGAAGGCCTTCTGGGCACGTAATGGGGGCCCGTAACTGTGTCCCCCCTAAGACGAAGGGCAAGGCCGCCAAGACCCAGGCTGCTCCTACGGCTACAAGTCCAGCCACTCCAGAGATCGTTCGCCGAGAGGCTGACTTAGAGGTTGTGATGTCCGAATAAGAAATGGATCGGGTCGGACATCACAACTTCTTACAGTCGAACCTAAACCACTGCGCCGGGGCTCAGGATCTGTTCATGCAGACCCTGGCGCAGTGGCAAATTGATTTGGCGGTTGCTGCAGAGCCGTATTTTGTCCCGCCCAATCCCTGTTGGGCTGGTGATCTGGACGGCTCCGTGGCCATCATACAACGATCAGGCTGTGCTCTCCCCTTCTCAGTGGAGGAGAGGGGTTCAGGGTACGTTGTAGTAAAGTGGGGCGAGTATGCCATCATCGGTACATACTTCTCCCCCAATAGAACCGCTGCAGAACTGGAGGTGTTTGTGGACCTCCTAGCCGCAGCAATCAGAAGACAGACGCCACGTCAGGTCTTTGTAATGGGAGACCTAAACGCTAAGGCCCGTGATTGGGGTAACCCCTCTACTGACACTCGTGGAGAGATTGTTAGGGAGTGGGCGGTCGCCTCAGGACTGACCCTGCTCAATACAGGGTCGGCCCACACGTGCGTGCGACACAACGGGGGGTCTGTGGTGGACGTAACGTTCGCCACCCCGGCTGTCGCAGCACGTGTGCGGGCTTGGATGGTGATGTCGGAGGTGGAAAGTCTCTCAGACCATAAATATATTAGGTTCGAGATTTCCACCTCTGACAGTCAATTAGGGTCGCGGCGCGAGTTGCGAGCTGATTTCCCGCGCTGGACGATAAGTCGTCTCGACGCCGAGCTGGCGAAGGAGGCAGCGATCATCCAATCATGGATTGCTGCGCCCCCGCACCCGGAAGTGGACGTCGCAGCGTGCCACTTTCGCAAGGCAGTAACGGCTGTGTGTGATACGGCTATGCCAAGGTCTCATCGTCTCTCCGACCGCCGCCAGGTCTATTGGTGGTGCTCGGAGATAGCTGATCTTCGCACCACCTGTTCGGAAGTGCGGCGGCCCTACGCTCGCTGCAGAAGGCGTCGGAACGGCCGTACCGACGACCAGCTGTCACCCGAGGAACTGGCGGTTGAGCAACAGCTGTATGGCGTGTACCGTGACGCTAAGCGCGATCTGCAGCAAGCTATTAGCCGGGTCAAGTCTCGGGCATGGGGCGAGGTCCTTGAAGGCCTTGATAGGGATCCCTGGGGGCGTCCATACAGAGCTGCCAGGCAAAAGTGCAAAGGACGGACACCGCCGATTGCGGAATCAATGGATCCTGAGCTTCTGGACAGGGTGATGGTGGGGCTTTTCCCTGCAATTAATCCGCACCACACCCCTCCAACAATGGCATCATCCCTCCCCGAGGAGGCGTTGGACCCAGCCGCCATCCCACTCGTGTCAGAGGTGGAGATGGCAGTAGCAGTAGGTCGCCTTCGAGGCAAAAGGACAGCACCGGGTCCAGATGGAATCCCGGGGCGGGTTCTTGGGATCACCCTGAAGCAGATGGGTGACCAGCTTCGGGAACTTTTTGATACGTGCCTGAAATCAGGAAGATTCGCGAAGCTGTGGAAAGACGGCCGGTTGTGCCTTCTAAGGAAGGAGGGTCGAGCCGTTGATTCTCCTTCCGGATATAGGCCAATCATACTGCTGGATGACACGGGTAAGTTACTCGAGAGAGTTGTGGCTTGCCGTGTCATCCAGCACCTGGAAGGGACTGGGCCTGGGCTCTCGCAGGCCCAATATGGGTTCAGAGCGGGGCGGTCTACAATAGACGCTCTGCTCTGGCTTAAACGGTGGACGCAGGATGCAGTCAGTGAAGGTGAAAAGGCGTTGGCAGTCTCGCTTGACATAGCCAACGCCTTCAACAGCCTCCCACATGGAACCATAAGGGAAGCGCTCCGGTACCATGGAGTGCCCTTGTATCTACGGAGGCTGTTGTCTGATTACCTCCAGGACCGCGAGGTACTGGTAGAAGGAAGTGATGGTCTGAGGCGACATCGCGTCTTCTGCGGGGTTCCACAGGGGTCGGTGTTGGGGCCACTCCTATGGAACATAGGCTACGATTGGGTGCTCCGCGGCACGCTCCCCGCCACTATACGGGTCGCGTGTTACGCGGATGACACACTAGTCGTTGTCAAAGGCAGGGAACTCAGAGAGACGGTGCGTTTGGCCACGGTGGGCACAACCCACGTGGTTGAACGCATTCGTGCCCTGGGCCTGGAGGTTGCCCTGTCTAAGACTGAGGCCCTATTATTCCATGGGCCTCGGGGTGGATCTCCTCCGGGAACACACGTTGTCCTGGATGGGGTCCCCGTCGCGATTGGGGCCCACATGAGGTATCTGGGTCTCATACTGGACGGGCGCTGGGCATTTGGGGCCCACTTTTCTAAGCTGGCTCCAAAAGTAGTGGGATCTGCGGCAGCCTTGGGTCGACAGTTACCTAATATGGGTGGCCCGAACGCCAACTGCCGACGGCTATACTCTGGAGTGATCCGAAGTATGGCTCTTTACGGGGCACCAGTCTGGGTGGACGCCCTCAATCGCAGTAACAAGACTCTACTGCGACATCCGCAGCGGGTCATTGCGACGAGGGCGATACGCGGTTATCGGACTGTGTCCTGGACAGCAGGATGCGTGTTAGCGGGTGATCCTCCCTGGGAGCTCCAAGCGGAGATCCTTGCCGAAGTGTACCATTTCGTGGCGGTGAGAAGATCCCAAGGAGAGCCCCCAGGGTGGGAAGAGGTTACGTGCATACGTAGACGAGCACTGGCTGCCCTTTTTAGCCGATGGACGGAGGACCTGGCTCCACCGGTCCCTGGTTGGTGGACTGTGGAGGCTATTCGCCCGGTCCTTCAGAGGTGGGTGAAGCGGCGATTCGGGTCGCTGACCTTCCGGTTGGTGCAGGTGCTCTCTGGACACGGATGTTTTGGAAAGTACCTGCACCAGATCGCAAGACGGGAGGCGACTGCGGGCTGCCATGCGTGTGGTGCGTCGGAAGATACGGCGCTCCACACGCTGGCAGAATGTGCAGCATGGGGCCCGCAGCGGCACGCACTTTCGGCATTAATAGGCCGTGATCTCTCTTTGCCGAGTGTGGTGGACGCTATGCTTGGTAGCGAGAGATCGTGGCAGGCGGTAGTCTCTTTCTGCGAAGCAGTCATATCGCAAAAGGAGGCAGCAGAGCGGGTAAGGGAGGACGACGCCCGTGCGGACTCGCTTCGAAGGAGAAGAACAGGTGGAAGGAGGAGGCGTTTTGCCCACCTCCTCCCTCCTCAGTAGTGGGGTTTCTGTTGGAGAGTCGGGGGACTTTCCGACGGTTGGCACCGACCCTACATGACTAAGGGATGGCTCTGGTGAGCCAAGTCATCCCTCCGTAGACGAAGAGGCCCTAGTGCCTGCCACCGGGGCAAGATGGTTGAATGCTAACGCGACCCCATCTTGCCCCATCTCGGTGGAAGTTTGCTCACCCCAGGTTTTTAGTGGGTATACTGCCCTTCAGGCAGTGAGTCCCACATAACCATCTCGCTCCCCCGGGCGAGTGGTATCCATAAAGGATTTTCCTGGGTCAAAAAAAAAAAAAAAAAAAAAAGGTTAGGTTGGGGTGCGGGTCGGAACACCTCCTCGTGGTGCACCCTGGGTGTCGGTCGACAACTTTCCTTTTGTTTGGTTAAGTTGTCCACCGATAGCGAAGTTCCGTCACGGTAGGGGCCTGGCAGGTAGGTCAGGTAGGCCTAGGTAGGTCTGGTAGGTCTGGTAGGTGAGGTAGGCTGGGTAGGTCAGGTAGGCAGGGTAGGTGAGGTAGGTAGGGTAGGTGAGTTAGGTTGGGTAGGTGAGGTAGGTTGGATAGGTTAGGTAGGCCAGGTAGGTCATGTCAGGCCAGGTAGGTCAGGTAGGACAGGTCAGGTCCGATCTTGTCTGGCCAGGTCAGGTCAGATTAGATCGGGTCAGGAAGAGGGTTTTGTTGGCGGTCATACGTTGAGTAGCTTCAACGCAAGCCTCAGTAGGTGACTTAGTCGATATCCTGGACTGTACAGGTATCGGCGGGGTCAGTCGGGAGTTGGGCAGCTATTTTTGGGTGCGGGGCTCGGTCGGCGTCTCAGTCATATACTGAGTAGCGACGATGCGAGTCGAGGGCGGCGGATTTTGCTGGATGTTACCTTACACCCAGTTGGATAGGCATATTTGTCACCGTCGGCCAACTCGCCGGAAGGTGAGGGGCTTGCCTTAAGTGGCTGGTCTGAGTGGAGAAAACCACAATAAAAATCCTCAAAGTCTCAGGTGTCGACTTATCCGCCTTGGGGCGCCCTCTGTGGGTGGTTAAGGAGTTCTTTAGCCCGTTAGAGGTCAACCACAGATATCACCCGACCTCTGTGTGTATATAGGGTTACCTGGGTACAGGGGTCTCTGCTCAGGTGGACTATTTATTTCCATACCAAACAAAAACCAATTTAGATGTAAGGGAGGCGCTTTGCGCAAATGAGAGGGGGTCGACTAATGAGGATTTGATTGCCGAAGCCTCATTGGTTAACCTGTCGGAGTCTGACTCCGACATGAGTTGTCAGACGGCGGTGTCTCGAATTTCCGGGGCATCAGCGTCTGGACAGCGGCGAAAACGCCAGAGGAGTGCGAAGGAGGATTTTTCAGATGGTGAATCACCGTCACAAAAATCAACTCCGACTCGGCGTTTACGCGGGCGTTCGCCCACTACAGGGCAGTACGTCGGTTTGGCGAAAGCCAAGGAGCTTTTGAATGAAGAAAAAGAGAGGGCGTTGCAACTCCAGGCTGAGGAGGAATTGGCTGACGAGTTGCGACGAAAGAGGGAGGCATCCATAGCCTTTTTCAAAAAGACGTCGTCGAACCCGGATGTTGAAGGGCACGACATCGTACGATTAGAGAGGTTGGTCTTAGACTCTGTGGATACTGTGACGATGGTGGCTACAAAGTCTAAGCACCTAAAAGGTACTTTTGTGCACTCTCTTAAAGAGGCCGCTAGGGTCATTAAAGATTCTTTTAAAGAAATTCAGACCCGAACAATGTCTGAGGAAATGGCCATGTTGGTGGCTGCAAACCGGAAGCTCACGTCGGAGCTCAAAGAGCTTCGTCGTGAGTTAGAAGAGTTACGTACTGCTAGAGCGCATCAAGCAGTGACTCCACCACCACTGGCTTCAGTACCAGCTCTGGAGGACGTCGTGAGATCGGTCATGGTTCAGGTCGGTACCATGATATCGGCTCGTTTCGATGGAATCGAGAATCGGCTGCTTCCGGAAAAGCGCTTGAGGCCACCTCTCGCAGCTGACCGGAAGAAGGAATTGGCTTCGGCAGCGGATGTGGCTACGCCTGGACCTTCAGGCGCTGCTACACGTGCTTCTACCCCTCCTCGAGTCCCTGAGCTGAAGGTAAAAGCTAATAATCAGAGGGAAAAAAAGGACAAAGCGAGGAAAGGTGTAGCCGACCTGCCCAATTCTTCCAAATCGGTGGTTAGACTTTCACCTACAGAGCCGGTATCGTGGACCGTAGTTGACCGTGGCTCTCAAAGACGTGCCAAAAAGGCAGCACGGGATGAGGCACCGAGATCAACTGCACCTGTGCAGTCTCGAGCCTCAAAGCCGCCAGTTCTGGGAAAAGCAAAGGCACCTAAACGCCGGCTCCCTCGTACTGCAGCAGTGGTCATCACGCTGCAGCCAGGGGCAACGGAAAAAGGCGTTACCTATGCTAAAGTTCTCGCTGAAGCGAAGAGTCGCATCAATCTTGGGGCCATCGGGGTGCCACCTTTAAGGATTCGCACTGCTGTTACCGGCGCCAGAATCCTTGAGGTGCCGGGTGCTGAAAAGGCGGAAAAAGCTGATGTGTTAGCCGAAAAGCTTAAAGAAGTCTTTGGTGGGACAGAAGATGTCCGGGTCTCGAGGCCGATCACCAATGTGGAATTGCGAGTGAGCGGTTTGGACGACTCGGTTGGACACACTGCACCCTCTGTGCAGCGTTAGGAAAACCGGCGGCACATCTCTCCGGGGGCAAGGCATGCACCAAGCCCCCGACCCGAAAAGAGCTGCGCCGAAAGAAGGCTGCGTCTGAGGCTAAGGCCAAGACGCAGTTGTCAGGCTCTGAATCAGAGCAGCCGGTACATATGGAAGAGGTATAGTATGGCCCTTAAATTTCTCCAGGCAAATATTAACCACTCCGCTCGTGCGCAGGATCTCCTCCTGCAGCGCCTGGCGGAGCGGTTAATTCACGTAGCTGTGGTTGCGGAGCCATATTTTATGCCACCACGTTGCGATTGGATCGCAGACCGGGATGGACTTGTGGCAATCACGACACAATCACCGGCCCGCTCTCCTTCTCTAGAAAATGTTATAAGAGGAAGGGGATATGTCAGCGCTGTCATCGGCGAAACAGTTGTTGTGGGGACATATTTCTCGCCAAATAGGGTCCTCGCTGAGTTTGAAGTATTCCTTGGTCAAGTGGGTACTCTAGTAAGTCAATGTCGTCCCCGATCTGTCATTGTCGTTGGAGATCTCAATGCCAAATCTACGACATGGGGGTCTTCATCGACTGATGCCAGGGGTAGGATAGTTGAAGAATGGCTGGCGGAAATAGGTCTTTGCGTCCTCAATCGGGGATCAACGGACACGTGCATGCGGCGATCGGGTGGGTCAGTGATTGATGTCACTTTTGCTACACCAGAGCTCGCAAGGCGCGTTCGGGGCTGGGTAGTGCTGGTGGATGAAGAAACTCTTTCTGATCACAGATATATTCAGTTTGTAGTTTCAGCATCGTCCGCAAACCACGATAGGCAGCCAGCGTCAACATTCGGTCCGCGCTGGGCCCTTAAAGGTTTAGATTTGGAGCTACTACAAGAGGCTTCGATCGTTCAGGCCTGGAACGATTCCCCAACTGAGTCGGTAACCTTGGACGAGCAGGCTGACAGTTTGTGCGAGGCAATGACCCACATTTGTGATGCAGCCATGCCTCGCGTACGAACACATCCAACAAAACGCCAGATGTACTGGTGGTCGGAGGAGATCGCAGATTTGCGCCGGCAGTGCATAGCGAGGCGCCGACGCTACCAGCGCTACCGGAGAAGAAGACGTCAGGAGACTGAGCAGTCCAACGTGCTATACGCTGCGTATAGAGAATCGGCAATAGCTCTCCGAACAGCGATTACTGAGTCGAAAGCTCAAGCCTGGAGAGATCTGTTGGCGACTCTTGAGCTAGATCCATGGGGGCGACCATACAAGATGGTAAGGCAGAAATTGCGCCCATGGACACCTCCAGTCACCAACATTCTGCAGCCGCAGGTCCTCCAGCGGGTAGTTGAGGGACTGTTCCCTGCTAGTCCGGGGCCCAATTTCATACCTCCCAATGTTTACGCCCCGCAGTCGCAGGCCGATGCTGAGGAGGTGGAGGTCACCGATATTAGCGAGGGAGAGTTGGGTGCAGCAGTCCTAAGGATGCGAGCTAAAAACACGGCACCAGGCCCAGACGGAATACATGGTCGCGCGTGGGTCCTTGCCTTGGATGTTCTGGAACCCCGTCTGAGGGCGCGTTAGGTTAGGTTAGGTTAGGTTAGGTTAGGTTAGGTTAGGTTAGGTTAGGTTTTTTTTTTTTTTTTTTTTTTTGTGCCTACGTCCTCCAACGTAATTGGAGCCTATTCCAACTTATCGCTTTCATACTATTTCTCGCTTTTTTACGGAAGTCTCAGTCATTCCTCATACAATATCTTTCTTTCATTCTATTTCTTTCGCTCTTTATTGGTGGGTTTCCAATTCTATCCTTGTTATCTATTTATTCCTTATTTTATTTTTATTTTCTAGGATGAGGGTATATATTTCAATAATTGTACACAAAATTTTGTTCATATTTTACAATGTCTTTCTTAATATTAACTTACTATCATAATATACGATGGGTACCTATCATTATATAATTAGTATATATGATGGTACACTCTTATTTTCTACTTTTTATTTTTATTTACAATCTTACTTAATACATTCTTGCAAAATTCTAAGAACTTGTCTCGCGTATTCTTATTCTCTATTATTGTACAAATATTTTCTATCTTAATGTCTATATTTAATTCCTGTTCTATATTAAATCTAAGGTTGCCATATATTGGACAATCCGTGATGACGTGCAGGACACTCTCATCTTTCTGTGGGTCGCATTCACATGCCGGACTCTCTTTGCACTTGAAGCGGTGCAGGTATGCCGAGAAACCGCCATGTCCCGTAATACATTGAACTATTATAGGTTGTAATTCTAGCTTTTTTATCAGGGGGTATGCTTTAATAACGTCTGGGAAGAAGACCTTGGTAGTACCAGCCGTTTCTGCCCTTTTATAGCGTTCGTTCCATTCGTCAAGCGACGCTAATCGTATATGTCGCTTGACGAATGAAATTGGGCACTTGTCGTAATTTGGCTTAGTCTTTAAGTGCCTTGCTGCGGATTTAGCCAATTCGTCTGCTCTCTCGTTTCCCTCCAACGCCACGTGCGCCTTTATCCAGAATAGTTGAATAGTTTTTCCATTTTGTTTTAGTTTCGCTATGTTTGCCCTGGTCTTTAATGCAAGGGGGTGGAGGGAAGTGTTGCTCACTACTGTTTCAAGAGCAGATCTTGAGTCACAGTAAATATTAATAATCTGTGATTTGTTTCTTAAGGCTTGAATTGTTGCCTCTGATAGAGCCAGAAGTTCTGCTTGATAGACGGTGCAGTATTGGGACAATTTAAACTTTCGGGTACTGATCTCGCTTCCATTATCCCATAGGGATAATGCCGCGCCAACTTTCCCCTCAAGCTTACTTCCATCAGTGAAAATGTTGAGGCCTGTGTTGATGTATTGTCCCAATGCTGCATCGTCCCCCAAACATTCGAATTTTAATTCGCTCAGTTCCGCGGGATGCGCCAGTTCTGTGTAGGCAGTGTTAATCTCTATTTCTCGGTCGCCTAGTACCTGCTGGGAGTGACCTTTCTTAATTTCATAAAGTAAGGCTGCTTCCCTAACACGTATGTCAAGTGGAAGCAGCCCAGCAAGTATTAGTGCCGAGTGTAGAGAAACGGTTTTATAAGCCTTAATGATTTTCAGCGCGAAGCCGCGTTGAACAACATCAAGTTGCTTTTTTATGCTAATTTTGTTTGTTGCTGAAGCCCAAGTACTTGCAGCATACATAACAGTTGGCTCTACAACAGCTCTGTAGATTATTTTAATTACATCAGGCGGTAGTCCCCACTGGACTTTGGCAGCTTTCGACAGCAGTTTGTAAAAGTTGAGCGCCTTTCGACAAACGTTGCTTACATGTGTGTTGAACGTTAGTTTGTTGTCAATTGTCAAACCAAGCACTTTCATTTCGTTAGACATGCCAATGTCTATCCCTCCCATGTTCAGGCGTGGCGTGTCAAACTTGAGTTTTCGTGTCAGGACCATAGCGCTGGTCTTGTGTGGAGCGAATCTCAGCTTATTCTTTGCGCCCCACGCCCGAACATATTCGAGGGCGGCATTGGCACGTCTTTCGATTTCTGTAGCATTTGCGCCATCAAAAAGAAAGACGACGTCGTCCGCAAATGCTTGGGCGTAGTCGCCTCTTTGTGCCAGACCTTTAAGGAGTGGGTCCAGGATTAGATTCCAAAGGATAGGTCCTCCAATAGAACCCTGGACACACCCCTTATTGGTAGATTTGGCGAACTCTTCGCCTGCGTAACGTACCCTGACCTTTCTGTCACTCAGATAGCTGTCGATGACCCTTCTCAAATTTACCGGACATTCCTCCTCAGCCAGTTGGACTCTTATAGCTGGCCACCAAGCACTGTCGAAAGCTCCCTCTATATCCAAGGACACTAGTGTGACAATTCTTTTATCCCCCAATTTGGACCGGATCTTTTGAATGAGGATATAGAGGGAGTCCTCAGTGCTTTTTTGGGGCATGAATCCAAACTGGTGAGGGCTTATCCTTGGCACTATGTAGAATTTTAGTCGGGTCATCAACATCTTCTCATACACCTTCCCCAAGACGGGCAGAAGACCAATTGGTCTGTGCGACTTTGGGACTGTGTACTTTTCCTTGCCCGGCTTTCGTAGTACAACCACCGTTGCTTCCTTCCAACTGGTTGGGAAGTGATGGTGCGCCAGGCATTTATTAAGAAGCCCTAAGAATAGGTCAGGGTCACTTCTTATTGCATGGCTACAGATGTCAGCTGTTAAGCCATCGGCTCCTGGGGCTTTTTTAGGGTTGAACGAGTTGACGGCTAAGAGTAGCTCTGTTTGAGAGAACGGTGGGTCACAAGGATCACCTTGTTGGCCATTGTTCACAGTTTCGGCTTGTGCTCTAATCTGCCTATGTTCATCGTTTTCACCCTCTGTTGTATCCTCTGGATAAAAAGTTGACGCCAGGAGTTTTGCTGAGCCTTTTGCGTCTAGAGTATGTCCATTTTCCTCCAGTGGTAGATCCTCTTCCCTTTTTCTTGTTCGTCCTATTACTCTATAAATTCCCTCCCATACCCCTTCTTTTTCCTGCTTCCCACAGAACTCCATCCAACTCTGGGTTTGAGCCTTCTGTGCCTCCATTTCATATTCCTCTTTATGTTTCAGGTAGTCAGCGACGACCTTCGCCCTACGGACCTTAGCAGCGCAGCGGATTCTATTTTTTCTGGTGGCGACCCCTTTCCTCATCTCTTCGAGTTTCTCGGTCCACCACGGGATGGTAAGTACACCTTCATTACTCTTTCTAGGTATGGAACTCTTACATGCATTTATTATTGTATTTGTATATTTATCTATTATTGTATCTATTTTGGCTCTACTGTTGATATTTTCCAATGACTCTACATTTAATTTATTTTCATTTTTTAACTGTGTGAATTTCTCATGAAACCCGATCCAGTTAGCTTTTTTAGTGTTAAAAATTCGTGTGGTTCTGATGATGGTTGTACCTTTCGATTTATGAAGTTTTACATTGAAGCCTATCCCGTTGTGGTCCGAACTTGTGAGCCCCTCTACCACTCGCCAGTCGTCCACCAGATCCAAAATATCTTCCGAGCATGCTGTGACGTCGACATGACTCCTGAAACGTTGACCCCCTCTTATGGTGTCAAATGTTGGAACTGTTCCAACGTTCAGCACATGGAGGCCCAGCTCATCAAATGTTGCAGTGAAGTCTTCGCCCCTGCAGTCCACGATTAGGCTCCCCCACCAAGTACTCTTTGCGTTGGAGTCACCGCCTATTAGCAACCGCCTTGGTCCTATTTGCCTTACGATTTTCGTGAGGTGTTCCAGGTATGGACCGATGGGGTGGTCTGGCTCGAAGTAATAGGATACCAAATTGATTCTCCAGGTGCTAGTCTTGACCCCCACCACCACGATGTTGTCGGTGGTGAGTTCCGGGAATTGAATTATGTCTAAGTTAGAGTCAAAGACAGCTATTGCTGCCTTGACTTTCCCTTCGCCTTGACCAGCACTCTGGTATATCCTCATTCCTTGGCGTGCCTTCATACTTCTCGCTCCACCCACATACGGTTCCTGTAGAAGCGCTACTGCGGCTTTCTGTTTTTTGGCTTCGATAAAGACTTCGACGGTTGCCAACTTCTTGCGTTGGAGATTTGACTGCAGAATCCTGTATGAGGCAACCTTAGCAGTACGCCACGGTGGATCTGGCCAGTGCCTCCCACCTACGTCGCACCGGGCATTCACTACTAAAGGCGTTGTGATCTGTTCTTTCCATTTTGGCCTTCATACAGTTTACGCAGCTAGGAGTGACGTCAGCCAGTCTTTCCGCACAATTACTCCTCAGATGCTGTCCTCCACAGTGGCTGCACACATCGGCAGCATCGCGACAGAATTTTTTGCCATGTCCGTACCCAAGACAGCGCGAGCACTGAATTAGGGGGGACTGGTCGGCCACTCTGACTCTTTGCATGTCTATGTGCACAGCCCCTGCTTCGGTCAACCTTTGCCAAACAGATGGTGACACTCTGGCGACCACATGTGCTACCAATGGGTTTCTGGCTCTTCGTCGATATCGAACTTCAATCCTATTATCCTCCCCGCTTACGTTCTGCAAGAGATGTTTGTTCTGTTTCCTTATCGCCTCCACGACTTCCTCGTCAGTATGATACTGGAGGACGCCGAAGAGGATAATAAGGGGATCTTTATTTTTCATCTCTTCAACGTTCAGTTGACCTCCTTTGTCCATAATTCTCTTAGTGACCTTTTTGATTTCGTCTTGGCTTCTGCAGCCAACGATGACTTTACGATCCTTAGCCTTTCGTATTTTGTCAACGAGTACCCATCCGTCTTCAGAGCTTACTGCTCTCCTAATCTGGTTAATCACCTCGTCTCCAGTTTCGGTTTCGTCTTTTGAGGTAACAACCACGGAGTGTAACGCCGTCTGCTGCACGAGTTTCTTCGTGTTGCTGCCGGCTGCCACACCCGCATAGGTTGTTTTCTCTATGGCTTCCTGATGACTTCCTATCTTGGCTTTAAGTTCAGCCATACACGCGCTATTTTCTGTCAAGAGCTTACTGTGTTCCTCCAGTCTCTTACACAGCTCCGCATGATCTGCAGGCAGAATGACTGGGAGAGTTGGAGTTGGGAGCAGTTCTTCGCTCCGTCCACTTTGCTTCTTACATTGTGTTTTAAGCTTCTTCATGTCTGCTTCTTGCTCTTTAACTATTTGGAGTAGTCTCTCCAGTCCGTCAAATACAGATTCTTTTATTTCCGCTTTAATCCTGGAGTTTCCTAGGGTAAGTTTGCATTTGTTGTAGACGCCCCTTGCCTCAGCGACTTTGCTGATATTGTACGTAGCTTTTGGTGCCTCCGCTGGTGATGTTTGGGGCTTTTCTCTAGTCTCCGGCAATTCGGTAGAGCTATGCTTTAAGGGCGCTTGGGCCACTAAACCTGGGTCTGCGATTGGAGATGCTCTACCGGATTCCCACTCTCCGATGCTGGTTCGGACTTTGGATTGGGCAGGACCAGCCTGCTCGGCTGAGTCGGAGGACTTCTTGTTTGGGGTGCGTGTGGCGGCCAACATGTTGTGAGGACGGTGTCGATTTGTATAATTTGTAAGTAATAATTAAAATTTTATAGGTTTGTAAAAGTTGTAAATTAATAGTGTCAATTTAAATTAAAGAAAATAATTTTATTAATAATGTAATTTTAAATAATATATTATTTAAAATGGTCCAAAATTGGGCTGTCAATAAAAGACAACTAAAAGTTTACGTTCACAAGAACGCTGTCAATATGCCGTCTGAGAGTGTTCCGCAAGTCGTCAACAGGTGTTATATATTTACAATATATACCTACTTTATTCCTATGTCTCTGGTAAAAATAAGCTGCAGAACACAATGAACTAAAATAAAATTGCTTATGTCGAAATGTTGACAAAATAGTACAAAAAACACAAGAAACAAAAGTAAACTATACAATTGATAATAAAATAAAATGAACGATTTCATAAAATATGTTTTCCCACAAGGACTGTCATTTGCAAAAGGAAAGAAAAATTTTTAACATTTAAAAAAAAAATATTTCCAAAAACTTTTTTATGTCCCTATTACCTCAAAATGTACTTTGGACTACTAGGTAACTCCACACAACCCCCTATAAAACTCCAAATATTTTTTCCAGAATTTTGAGAAAATTTTTCAAAAGTCTAAAAATTTTGGAAAATGTTTTCAGCACCAAAATCTTGTGTGTGATGTGTGCAATCCTCTATTACGTACAGCAAAGAAAACCCCGTAAAATTTAGCCAAATAGTCTGCGAGTTATTGAATTTAGAAAAATTTTGCAAGTTTAAAGTTACGTAATTTGAAAACGAAAATCGACCCCCCCAATTTTGAAGTAAGAATTTTGACTTTTGCACAGTAGCTTAGACTTGTCTAAAAAATGAGTTCTGCGATGAAATTTTTCAAAAACCACCCCTTTTCATGATTTTACACTGTTAAGAAATTTTTAAAAAATAGAAGAAAAACAAAGAAAAACTAATTAAGTAATGGCCGGTTTCCAATTTGTGTGCAAGGTGTGCAGTTTTATTAAAAATGTTAATCTACAAAAAATTTTTCAAAAATCGAAAAAGTATGTCCTTCAGAGTACTTTAAAAATTTTTGAAAATTTCTTAAAACACTTTTCTGCACCAAAATTTTGTGTGTAATGTGTGCAGTCCTGTGGAACGCACTACAGTTAAATCCAAATCGCTGTGGGATGCACCGTTTTTGGATTATTATCAACAAACCAAATAAAAGTTAACTTACGAATTGTACATCCAAAAAATTTTTGAAAAATTTTGAAAAATTAAGGGTTAAAAAATAACAGTTTTAAAATTCCCACCAGATGGGAATTTGAAGGTTTGCTTAAAATTTGCGAAAAACGCACCGTTTCCGAGATACGGCCAAAAAACAAAATTTTTGCACTGAAAATTTTTTTTTAATAAAAACTATGAGTCATAAAAATCTAAAATTAAGAATGTCCATAGAAATCACTATACTGAGTTTTTTAAGATCCAAAAAGAGGGGGGTAACAGATCTCTATCCAAAGTTATGTAGTACCAAAGTTTTGCAAAAATTTTGAAACCTGATATCTCTTCTTCCAGTGTTCCGATCTTCAAGTCCGAGGTGTCTACGGTCAAGGCTCGTCTGCTCCTACAATTTGACGTACTTGAAAATTTTTTAGCTGATCGGGAATCCAGACCACGTGGCCACGTGGTTTTGGGTTTTTCTTCAATATCTCAGCGAAATGAAATGGGAAAAATCCCAAACTTCGCCAAAATGTGCTCCTCTAGTGCGCCGATAATACGGTGAAATAAAATATGTGCGTCACCGATCTTATTTCGGCAGCGTTCAGCTCCAAAAGTTTAAAATCTTGTAAAAACTGGTTTTTCACTTATAACTTTTTTGCCACTGAACCGATTTTTATAATTTTAGCACGGTCGGCTAGCACTTCACTGTACGCAACTTTTGACGTATAACACACTGAAATCCAAGCACTTTTTCTATTTTTATTTATAGCTTGGGTTTTTTCGGGCCCGAATTCTAATTTGAGGTTAGGTTAGGTTAGGTTAGGTTAGGTTAGGTTAGGTTAGGTTTTTTTTTTTTTTTTTTTTTTCATTTTCCCTCTGACTAGGCCAGAGATTTTATTTTTCTATTTTGGATTATTTATGTTTGTAATTTTATGTGATCGGAAGTCTTTCATTTGTTTTTGTTTATCTTTGTGTTTATTTTCGTGTTATTGTTTATGAAATTCCTAAAATTTGTCCTATTTATTTTAATCGTAGGTTTTTTGTAATGCTGAGTTTATATATCCTAATAATATATAATCAGCATTTTTTGCTTTTTCTATTTGTTTCTTTTAATTACTAATTGTCCTATTGTTGTACAATATTTTAGTAATATATTTCTTGTTTTGTTGTCAGATATTATTTTATGTACATTTTGGGAGTCCATTTTACAGTTTATCTGTTGTTCGACATCGTGTCGCTTGGCACAAAACACAGGACAGTCGAAAATTATGTGCGGTATCGTTTCATGTATGTCCGGGTCACAGATACATGATGGACTCTCCTTACACTTAAACCGATTTAGGTATTCGGAGAATCCACCATGACCTGTGAGTATCTGTGTGATGATACTAGTCAACTTGAGCTTTTTGACTGTCCTATGTGCTGCTATTGCGTCCGGAAAAAACAGCTTTGTAGTCGTTGCCGTAGAGCCTTCTTGATATCTCCGGTTCCATTCGCCAAGCGTTCCTTGGCGGATTTGTCGCTTGGCGAATGATACCGGACACATATCATAGTCCGGTTTACGTTTTGATTTCAGAGCTGCATTCTTAGCCAGTTCGTCGGCTCGCTCATTGCCTTCGAGCCCTGCATGAGCTTTTATCCAGAACAGAGTCGTGACTTTGTTCTGGTTTTTTATGGCAATGAGGTTTTCGCGGGTTTCCGCTGCCAGGTGGTGGGTTGTTGCATGGTTTGTGATTGCCTCTAGTGCAGATCGGGAGTCGCTGTAGATGCCAAAGGTGTTTTCTTTACGCTTCAAGATTTCCCTCGTGGCTCTGCATATGGCTAGGAGTTCCGCCTGGTAGACTGAGCAATACGGGGCAAGCTTCAATTTTATGGCTTTTGTCTCGGCATCTCCTATCCATATGGACAGGGATGCTCCGACTTGGCCTTCAATTTTATTGCCATCTGTGAACACCCGTACTGCTTGTGTGTTGTGATTTTCTACATCTTGCTGGTCTACCAGGTTTATGAACTTCAAGCACATATGTTTTGCCGGATGAGGGGTCTCGGCGTATGGTATCCTCCGTTCAACCTCCCTGTCCTCTAGTATTGGCTGTGATACCCCTCTCTTGACCTCATACAAGGCAGCAGCTTCTTGTATGCGAAGATCAAGCGGTAGTATCCCAGCCAATACCAGGGCGGAATTTAGTGACACGGTTCGGTACGCCCTTGTCATTTTCTGCGCAAACCCTCGCTGCACTACACCGAGCTGCTTAATCACTCCAAGTTTCCTGACGGCGGGTGCCCAGGCGCTGGCCGCGTACATAATTACTGGCTCGACAGCCGCCACGTATATGGTACGTACAATCTCAGGGTGCAGGCCCCAGCTGACCCTGGCAGCTCTCGATAAACGTTTGTATATGTTTATAGCCTTTTTGCAGACAGATGTTGTATGGCTGTTAAACGTTAATTTGTCATCGATTGTGAGCCCCAGGGTCTTGATCTCTTTCGACATACCAATGTCGACCCCGCCCATGCTCAGAAGTGGGGTGTCAAATTTAAGTTTTCTTGTTATAAGCATTGCATTTGTTTTTTGCGGTGCGAATCTCAACTTGTTTTTGACACCCCACTCCTGAACATGCGCGAGAGCGGCATTGGCATGTTCCTGTACTTCTGCGGCGGTTTCACCGTCAAAGACGAGCACCACGTCGTCGGCGAAGGCTTGAGTATAATGCTGTTGCTCTCCTAGCTCCTTGAGTAGTGGATCCAGGAGAAGGTTCCACAGGATTGGACCACCAATTGACCCTTGGACACAGCCTTTGTTGGTGGTCCTGGTGTGTTCCTGTCCTGCGTACCTTACTTTCACTACTCTGTCGGTGAGGTAATTGTCCACTACTCTTCGGATGTTAGCAGGACACTGTTCCTCAACCAGTCTGGTTTTAATGGCTGGCCACCAAGCGCTGTCGAATGCTCCCTCTATGTCCAACGACACCATCACAACCATCCGTTTTTGCTTTAGTTTGAGGCGTATGTGTTGTAGAAGGTCATAGAGGGAGTCCTCGGTACTCCGCTGGGGCATAAAACCATACTGGTGAGTACTCATCCTGGGAATCAGGTGCCATTTTAGTCGAGCAACAAGCATCTTCTCAAAGACTTTTCCCATTACAGGTAAAAGGCCAATCGGCCTGTAGGACTTGGGATTTTCATAGGTTTCCTTTCCTGGTTTCCTAAGAACGACGACGGTTGCAACTTTTCATATCTTTGGGAAGAGACCCATTTCGAGGCATTTATTGGCCAATGCAAGGAAGAGTTCTGGATCCAGGTTTATAGCTTGGCTACAAATGTCGGCTGTGAGGCCATCTCCACCCGGGGCTTTCTTAGGATTAAAGCTTTCCACCGCGGTTTTCAGCTCTGTAATGCTAAATGGTGGATCATGCGTTTCATCATGATCCGTCTCATTTGCGATTTTTGCTGCCTGTCGTGTCCGTCGGTGGTCCGCATTATCCTCACTCTCCAAGTCCTCCGGGTAGAATGTCTCAGCTAGCAGCTCTGCCGACTCCTTTGGATCGAGTACTCTCCCGTTCATAGCCAAAGGGATGTCTTGATGCCTTTTTGTGACTCTACCAATGACCCTATAGATCCCTTCCCAAAGACCTTCTCTGTCTTGTCTTGTGCAGTACTTCCGCCAACTTTCTGTCTGGGCCTTAACGCATTCTGATTCATACTTTTCTTTTTCTTTCAGATACTCTGCTATGACTTTTTTCTTCCGGACCAGCGCTGCGCATCGGATTCTTCGCTTCTTAGTGGTAACCAGTTTTTTCAAGCTGGCGAGCTCTTCAGACCACCATGGTAAACTATAGTTGCACTTTGTTTTCTTATTAGGTATACAACTATAACTTGCATTGATGATGGCTTCTACATAATTATTAATTTTGGTTTCTAAATGATCTCTATTATTTATATTTGAAATGTCCTGTTTAAAAATTTGGTTGTCATGAAGTAATTGGGTAAGTTTGGTATCAAACTGACTCCAATTGGCTTTTTTAGTGTTAAATACTGTAGTCGTTGTTTTAATGTCTATACCTTTTGCCCTATTGACTCTAATCTTAAAAGTTATGGTGTTGTGGTCGAGCTCGTCATGCTTTCGTTCACTTCCCAGTCTTCCACTAGACTAAGCATTTCCAATGTACAGGCCGTCACGTCCACAAAACTGCAAAATGTTTTGCCCCCTCTCACAACAGAAAAGGTTGGTATGTTGCCTTCATTTAATATTTGCATTCCCATTTGATTGAATGCTCCAGACAGATCTTCTCCCTTTGAGTCTATAGTTGAGCCTCCCCACCAGGTACTTTTGGCATTGGCATCGCCCCCCATGATTATGTTTTTGATGCCGGCTTTTTGTTCTATTTCCTTCAGCTGCTCCAAGTATTGATCCAAGTTCCGCACGTCCGGCTCAAAGTAGAATGAGACCAACACTATTTCCCAGGCACTAGTCTTAATTTTCACTACGGCAATATTTTTATTTGTGAAAGATGGACATAAGATGGCGTCAATCTCACTGTCAAAGACAGCTATTGCTGCCTTGACAACGCTGCTACCTTGACTAGTGCACTGGAAGATCCTTACCCCTTTGTAGTCTTGCATTCTACCCAGGGCCCCAACGTACGGCTCTTGGATCAATGCGAAGGCCATCTTCTTGCTGCTAGCCTCAAGCATAGGCTCTTGCGTAGCAAGTGCTTTTCTTTGCAAGTTGGCTTGGGCTGCGAAGTATGGCCTTGTGTTCGCTGAGGAAGATTTCATGCCTGGGGCCACCTTAGCAATACGCTATTGTGGCGCGGGCCAATTTATCCCACTTAATCCTGACAGGACACTCTTGGCTGAAGGCATTGTGGTTTGTCTTATCCAGTTTGGCATGTGTGCAATTGCAGCATTTGGGGGGCACGTCAGCCAGCCAGTCTGCACATTCATTTTTCTTATGGGGTCCCCCACAGTGACTGCACTTCTCAATAGATTCTTTACAGAATCGCCTCCCGTGTCCATACCCTAAACACAAAGAGCATTGGACCAAAGGCGATTGATCGTTAGGTTAGGTTAGGTTAGGTTAGGTTTTTTTTTTTTTTTTTTTTTTTGTTTAATTCTAATTCCCTCTGTGTGAGCAGAGACTGTTTTTTCGTTTTTAAGTAATATGCTATTATTTTGGTTTTGCTTTTAATGTATTATATGGTTATTTCGTCTATGGATTTATATGCTTTCTTGTTTCTTCTGAATATTACGTTAGATGTTTATTTTATTATGGCTCTAATTATTTATTTCCTTTAAATTTTTTATGTTGGCTATATATATTCAACAATATATATTCAACATATATTTCCTAGTCTATTTATTACGTTTATTTACGATTATTACAATTTCTTTGCAAAATTTTAAAAATAAGTTTCTAACTTTTCTATCAGCCATTATGTATTTAGCATTTTCTATTGTTACATTATAATTGGATTGACATTCAAAATTAAATCTTTTAAAACTAAATACGGGGCATTGAAAAACAATGTGCTGCAGTGATTCTGCAGTTCCTGGTTCGCAGATACACGATGGGTCCTCCTTACACTTGAAACGATTCAAGTATTCGGAGAACCCACCGTGTCCTGTGAGTAACTGTGTTACGACACCAGAGATCTCGACCCTCTTTATGATTTTGTGTCCTTCGATAGCGTCAGGGAGGAATATTTTTGTCACCGTTGCTGTTTTGCCTGTTTGGTATCTCCGGTTCCATTCGTCAAGAGTTTCCATTCGGATTTGTCTCTTGACGAATGAAACCGGGCAAAGGTCGTAGTCCGGTCTCTTTTTCAATTTCAGAGCTGCTTCCTTGGCAAGTTTATCCGCCCGCTCATTGCCAGCTAATCCTGCGTGCGCCTTTATCCAGAATAAAGTTACTTCTTTATTCCGGTTTTTAAGAGTCCGCAGGTTGCTTTGAGCTTCTGAAGCCAAAGGATGGGTGGTACTCTGGTTAGTAATCGTCTCCAGCGCGGACTTTGAGTCGCTGTAAATCCCGTAGCTGACTTCATGACGCTTGAGAATCACCCTTGTGGCTTCGCATATGGCCAAGAGTTCCGCTTGATAGACCGTGCAGTGAGATGATAGCTTCAACTTGAGGGCTTTTGTCTCGGCTTCTCGTTTCGCTCTCGCTTCGGTTAGGTTAGGTTAGGTTAGGTTAGGTTAGGTTAGGTTAGGTTAGGTTAGGTTAGGTTTTTTTTTTTTTTTCTACAGTCTACCTCCAACGTAGTCGGAGCCTATGTTCACAATGTCTTTGTCATCTCTTTCATTCTAGTTCTCGCTATTATGCCTCTCGTACTCTCATGCTTCATACTAACCTTTCACTCATCATCTTTTGGACTGGAGGTCGGGACAGACCATCTATCTCTATTGTCTAACTCTATGCTAGCTTATCTCTATTTACTTTTTGTTCTTTTCTTATTCGTGTGGGGGTAATAATCGTACTCAAATTTCTTTTTACACAGATTTTACAATTTCTTATTCTACTTGGGTGTTGATTTGCATATATTCTTACATGTTTCTAATTGTATGTTAACTTATTATATAACTATTATATACAGTAACATACTTTACTTAAACTACCTTATTTCTATTGTTTACTTTTAATACAATTTTTCTGCAATAACTTAAAAATATATTCCTATCTCTACCACTTATAATACTATACAAATTTGTTCTACATAATTTAAGTTCTAATTCTTGTTCCAAGTCATGTCTTTCTCTGGAAAAGACAGGGCAATCGAGGATTAGGTGCTCTACTGACTCGTCTGCATCGGGTTCGCAAATGCATGATGGGCTCTCCTTACACTTGAAACGGTTCAAGTATGAGGAGAATCCACCATGTCCGGTGAGTAATTGGGTTAGGGGACCGTCTAATTTTATCTTCCGAATGATTTTATGGGCCGAAATCGCGTCTGGGAAAAATAATTTTGTGACCGAGGCTGTCTCTCCCGATCTGTACCTTTTGTCCCATTCATGAAGCGTCTCCATACGGATGGTACGCTTCACGAATGAGACCGGGCACTGGTCGTAGTCGGGTTTTCTTTTTGATGTTTTTGCTGCGTCTTTAGCGAGTTGGTCGGCTCTTTCGTTACCAGCAAGTCCCACATGCGCCTTAATCCAAAACAAGGATACCTCCTTGTTTTGGGCTCTACAGCTGGCGAGGTGTGCTCTGGTTTCCACCGCTAGTGGATGTGGGGCGCTGGTGTTTATGACGGTTTCGAGAGCTGCTCTGCTGTCGCTGTATATTCCTATGGTTTTTTCCAGACGTTTTGATGCGGCTTCTGCAGCTCTACATAGAGCCAGTAGCTCAGCCTGGTAGACGGTACAATATGACGAGAGGGCAAGTTTGTGGGCCTTTATCTCTCCTACACTATTCCACACCGACATTGCCGCACCAACTTTACCTTCGATCTTGCTTCCGTCGGTGAATATTCGAACAGCAAAATCGCTGTGTCGATTGTATTGTTGTTCGTCTACCAGGCTGTTAAATATCACGCCTACCTGCCTAGCGGGGTGCGGGGCGTCTAGTTTGGATGCCATGCGTTCGACTTCTCTATCCGCTAACTCCTGCCTGCATGCTCCCTTCTTTGCTTCATATAATGAAGCTGCCTCACGGACTCGGAGGTCGAGAGGGAGAGTACCTGCTAATAGCAGTGCTGCGTTTAACGATACGGTGCGGTATCCTTTGCACATTTTGAGTGCAAAGCCCCTTTGCACGACTCCTAACTGTTTCTGTACCCCTAATTTTTCTGCTGCTGGTGCCCATGCTGCTGAGGCGTATAGTATAATGGGCTCCACTGCTGCGACATATATAGTCCGAATTACTTCGGGGTTTAACCCCCAGCTAACCCGAGCAGCCCGCATCAGCGCTTTATATATGCCTATGGCCTTTTTGCAGACGTTGGCGACGTGAGTGTTGAATGTCAGCTTATGGTCGATAGTCAGCCCGAGGATTTTGATTTCAGGCGTCATTCCAATGTCAACCCCTCCCATGCTCAAACGTGGGGTGTCGTATTTAAGTCGCTTTGTTAGTAACATTGCACAAGTTTTGTGAGGTGCGAACTTTAGCTTGTTATTGGCACCCCACTTTTGAGCATGTTCGAGGGCGGCATTGGCTTGCCCTTCAATTTCCCGGGCCTCCACGCCGCTGAATACCATCACCACGTCGTCAGCAAAGGCCTGGCAGTAGTAGCCTCTACCCTCGAGTTGTTTTAGCAGTGGGTCCAGCAGCAGATTCCACAGAATCGGTCCCCCTATCGATCCCTGGACACAGCCTTTCTCCGTTTCCCTTTTGTATTCAGCTCCCGCGTATCTCACCTTCACAGATCTCTCGCTAAGATAGCTACTGATGGTCCGCCTCAAGTTCACTGGACATTGCTCCTCCGCCAATCTGGTCTTTATTGCCGGCCACCAGGCGCTATCGAAGGCGCCCTCGATGTCTAGCGAAACTACTGTTACGAGTTTTTTCTCTTTTATTTCAGCACGGATATGATTCACTAGAGTTACAAGGGCGTCCTCGGTGCTCCTCTGCGGCATAAATCCGTACTGACGGGTACTTATTCTGGATAGAATATGGAACTTGAGCCGGCCCACCAGCATCTTCTCGTAGATTTTCCCCATTACTGGCAAAAGGCCTATTGGCCTGTATGATTTTGGGGTTATGTACGAATCTTTACCTGGCTTCCTAAGCACCACTACTGTTGCCTCTTTCCACACTCTAGGGAAGTAGTTTTGTGCTAAGCATTTATTTAGGAGAGCCAGGTAATATTGCGGGATCGTTCTTATTACGTGGGAGCAGATGTCGGCCGTAAAACCGTCTGCTCCTGGGGCTTTCTTGGGATTGAACGATTTCGTTGCAATCTCCAGTTCTTCTAGAGTAAACGGTGGGTCATGTTCACCATGGCTACCTTCGTTTACTCTATCGGCTAGGGCTCTAGTTTGGCGGTGTTCTGAGCTGTCGTCTTCTTCCGAATCCTTGGGGTAAAAGGTTTCAGCAAGGAATTTCGCTGAATCCTCCGCGTTCAGTGTGACTCCCTCTCTTGTAAGTGGCAGGTCCTCTTCCCTTTTTGTTATCCTACCGATTACCCTATAAATTCCCTCCCACATTCCTTCCCTATCCTGCTTTCCACAGAAGTCTCTCCAGCTTTTGGTGATATCCTCCATGACCTGTAACTCGTATTTCTCTTTTTGTTCCAGGTATAACTTCACAACCTTCGGTCTACGGTTTGGTGCAGCGTTCCTGATCCTCCTTCTCCTGGTGGCGACTTCCCTCTTCATGGCTGCAAGCTGCTCGGACCACCACGGCATGGTAAGTATTTCTGTATTCTTTTTATTTGGTATTGATAATTTACATGTGTTTGTTATTACTGTATTTAGTTTTTGTTTTGTTAATTCTAGATCTGTTATATTATTAATTTTGTCTAATTCTTCCACTGTAAGTTTATTTTCTTGCACAAGCTGCCTTTCCTTGTGTTATAGACTCTTGTTGTTCTTTCTATATTTATCCCTTTAGATTTAGTAAGTTTAAGTTCAAAAATGATGCCGTTGTGGTCTGAGCTTGTCAGACCCTCGACTACTCGCCATCCGTCTACCAGGTTTAGGATATCTTCTGAGCATGCTGTCACGTCCACATGGCTGCAAAATCTTTTCC
Organism: Cabera pusaria; assembly: GCA_954871355.1. Classification (NCBI taxonomy): domain Eukaryota; kingdom Metazoa; phylum Arthropoda; class Insecta; order Lepidoptera; family Geometridae; genus Cabera; species Cabera pusaria. The sequence goes on along the minus strand of OX940885.1, from coordinate 2,085 downwards.
CTCCACGGATCGTATCGAACGTTGGAATCTCCCCACTGTTTAAGACTTGCAATCCCAGTTCCAGCAGGCTCCCGCTCAGTTGTTCCCCTCTAGCATCTTCTGCTCCGCTTCCCCACCAAGTACTCTTGGCATTGGCATCGCCACCTATAATTATATTACCTCTTGCTTCTGTGCAGATTACCTTTATGGTGTCAATGTACGGTTCGATTGGTATGTCAGGTTCGAAGTAATATGACACGAGAGTGATTGTCCAGGCCTTGGTTCTTATTTTAATCACAACTATATTGTTGTTGGTTGATTTTGGGCACTGTAGTACGTCGAGATCACTGTCTAGGACTGCAATTGCAGCCTTGACAGTGCCGTCCCTATGGCAGGGTTCTGGTAGATTCTCACTCCCCTGTGACTTCGTACCCTTCTCTCTCGCCCGACATAAGGTTCCTGCATTAATACTACTGATGCCTTTCGTTCTTTGGTTAGGTTAGGTTAGGTTAGGTTAGGTTAGGTTAGGTTAGGTTAGGTTAGGTTAGGTTAGGTTAGGTTAGGTTAGGTTAGGTTAGGTTAGGTTAGGTTAGGTTAGGTTAGGTTAGGTTAGGTTAGGTTAGGTTAGGTTAGGTTAGGTTAGGTTAGGTTAGGTTAGGTTAGGTTAGGTTAGGTTAGGTTAGGTTAGGTTAGGTTAGGTTAGGTTAGGTTAGGTTAGGTTAGGTTAGGTTAGGTTAGGTTAGGTTAGGTTAGGTTAGGTTAGGTTAGGTTAGGTTAGGTTAGGTTAGGTTAGGTTAGGTTAGGTTAGGTTAGGTTAGTTAGGTTAGGTTAGGTTAGGTTAGGTTAGGTTAGGTTAGGTTAGGTTAGGTTAGGTTAGGTTAGGTTAGGTTAGGTTAGGTTAGGTTAGGTTAGGTTAGGTTAGGTTAGGTTAGGTTAGGTTAGGTTAGGTTAGGTTAGGTTAGGTTAGGTTAGGTTAGGTTAGGTTAGGTTAGGTTAGGTTAGGTTAGGTTAGGTTAGGTTAGGTTAGGTTAGGTTAGGTTAGGTTAGGTTAGGTTAGGTTAGGTTAGGTTAGGTTAGGTTAGGTTAGGTTAGGTTAGGTTAGGTTAGGTTAGGTTAGGTTAGGTTAGGTTAGGTTAGGTTAGGTTAGGTTAGGTTAGGTTAGGTTAGGTTAGGTTAGGTTAGGTTAGGTTAGGTTAGGTTAGGTTAGGTTAGGTTAGGTTAGGTTAGGTTAGGTTAGGTTAGGTTAGGTTAGGTTAGGTTAGGTTAGGTTAGGTTAGGTTAGGTTAGGTTAGGTTAGGTTAGGTTAGGTTAGGTTAGGTTAGTTAGGTTAGGTTAGGTTAGGTTAGGTTAGGTTAGGTTAGGTTAGGTTAGGTTAGGTTAGGTTAGGTTAGGTTAGGTTAGGTTAGGTTAGGTTAGGTTAGGTTAGGTTAGGTTAGGTTAGGTTAGGTTAGGTTAGGTTAGGTTAGGTTAGGTTAGGTTAGGTTAGGTTAGGTTAGGTTAGGTTAGGTTAGGTTAGGTTAGGTTAGGTTAGGTTAGGTTAGGTTAGGTTAGTTAGGTTAGGTTAGGTTAGGTTAGGTTAGGTTAGGTTAGGTTAGTTAGGTTAGGTTAGGTTAGGTTAGGTTAGGTTAGGTTAGGTTAGGTTAGGTTAGGTTAGGTTAGGTTAGGTTAGGTTAGGTTAGGTTAGGTTAGGTTAGGTTAGTTAGGTTAGTTAGGTTAGGTTAGGTTAGGTTAGGTTAGGTAGTTAGGTTAGGTTAGGTTAGGTTAGGTTAGGTTAGGTTAGGTTAGGTTAGGTTAGTTAGGTTAGGTTAGGTTAGGTTAGGTTAGGTTAGGTTAGGTTAGGTTAGGTTAGGTTAGGTTAGGTTAGGTTAGTTAGGTTAGGTTAGGTTAGGTTAGGTTAGGTTAGGTTAGGTTAGGTTAGGTTAGGTTAGGTTAGGTTAGGTTAGGTTAGGTTAGGTTAGGTTAGGTTAGGTTAGGTTAGGTTAGGTTAGGTTAGGTTAGGTTAGGTTAGGTTAGGTTAGGTTAGGTTAGGTTAGTTAGGTTAGGTTAGGTTAGGTTAGGTTAGGTTAGGTTAGGTTAGGTTAGTTAGGTTAGGTTAGGTTAGGTTAG